>OW443332.2:26992500-27618750 GCA_937001555.2 Hypsopygia costalis
ATTTTACTTACTGGTGGCCCACAACTTTGCTCGCGTGTTTACTTTACTGGAACAAAAAGCATATTATGTATTAATTTATAACATATTCTGTCTTCTAAATCCAAGTAGCGGTTTATACGTGATTGATCAATGATTATTACATCCAGAAATAGTCACAAAGTGAGAAATGGGATCTTATGACTCGGACCAAACATGCTATGAACGAAGAGTGACGCCTTTGGGATCGGCCTTATATTCTCTCACTGCCTTCACACCGCTGCGACATATCGCGACGATGTAATAAGCAATGTAGACAATTTTATATATTATTTTTGGGGTGTAAGTGAAAATCTACATCACTTTGAACCAAAGCCAACTTCACCTGCACGTGGTGCACCCTGCTGACTGACAAACGAAGCTCTGGCGAAAACAGAGGTAGGGAGCGTAATTGTAAGCTACCCGACTGGGTAACGTACCTCTACCTCACAGTATACCGCAGCCAAATACCAATTCTCTTGAGGGTTGTTGTGTTCCTGCGAGTGAGTGAGGTCACCAGAAGAAAGGGAGCCTCGCGCGCCGCTATCCACGCTGCCAACGCAGCATGCGTTGGCAGCGAGGGTAGCGGCGCGCGAGTCATTATGCGCGATTATGTGATTATGCGCTATTTACTTATGTGATTATGCCCGCTTCGCGGGGCTCCGTCGAAATAGCACCGCAGTCTATGAAATATGAAAGGTAATTTAGCCGGCTAAAGATAGAAAAAACTAACATTAACGCCTCCTCGAAGTTAGACCTAAGTTTAGCCAGCTAATCTTAAGTTTATGTTCACACCCATCTTTAGCCGTAACATATATATAAGTATACTAGCTTTCGCCCGCGGCTTCGCTCGCGTGAAATTTGGGGCAAACACGTGTTTACTCATTTATCTATAGAAGTACTCATGTAAAAGTTTGAGATAAAATAGTCCAATTAATCTTCTTCCGTTTCACCCTCTTAGGGGTAAAATTTGAAAAATCTTTTTAAGTAATTTCGTGTTCACTACATTATATTTAAAATCGATCTATTTTCGTAATTGACGTCCCAGAAAACCATAGAATTAAGACCCATATTGATATTATGACATTTCAACCCCATCGTACCCACACAGGGGATTTTTTTATGTCACGTCGGCTATGTTGGATTATAAAATAGTTGTTTTTTCCGTAATCAGCGACCCGATAAACTATAAAACAATACCTATGACGATTTTCAGACTTTTTGACCCCATTTTAGACATTTCAACCCTATCGCACCCCAATAGGAGATGTTGGTCACGTTAGCTACGTTGAATTTCAAAATCGTCGTTGTTTTCGTAATCAGCGACCCGATAAACCATAATAACAATACCCATGACGTTTTTCAGACTTTTGGGACCCATTTTACCCTGTTATGGGGTAGAATATTGAAAAATCCCGAAACACGTGTTTAGTCAGTTATCTACATAAGTACTCGTGTAAAATTTAGGATAATATAGTCCAACTAAGCTCGTTTCCCCATACAAACTTTGGACCTCCGTTTCACCCTCTTAGGGGTAAAATTTGAAAAATTATTTTAAGTAATTTCTTGTCCACTATGTTATATTTTCAAATCGATGCCATTTTCGTAATTGACGTCCCAGAAAACCATAGAATCAACACCCATATTGATATTATGACATTTCCACCCTATCACACCCCCACAGGGGCGACTTTTTGTCACGTCGGCTATGTTTGATTAGAAAATATTTGTTATTTTCGTAATTAGCGACCCGATAAACTATAAAAACCATACCCATGACGATTTTCAGATTATATCACCCCATTTCACCCCTTCAGAGGTTGAATATTGAAAAATCCTGAAACACGTGTTTACTTATTTATCTATAGAAGTACTCGTGTAAAGTTTCGGATAAAATAGTCCAACTAATCTCGTTTCCCCATACAAACTTTGGACTCCCGTTTCACCCCCTTAAGGGATGAATTTTGAAAAATCCGTTCTTAGTGTACCCCTAGACGTCATAAGGAATCTACGTGCCAAATTTGGAATCTCTAGACCCAGCGGTTTGGGCTGTGCGTTGATATATCAGTCAGTCAGGACTTTGAATTTTATATATATACTAGCTGTCCCGGCGAACTTCGTACCGCCTAACAATCAATGAATGTCGTGGTACATATTAGCTGAACTAAATTTATGAGTTTATGGAATTAAAACAATGAATAGTAGAAAATAATAGAGAAGCTCGATGGCGTCATTGCGCGTGTCAGTCTAATTGAACACGCAAGTTAAGCAACGTCGACCGTAGCCTGTACACGGATGGGTTTATATTACCTCGAGCTCCTCCGTGATTCGAAAGACACGTTAAGCCGTCGGTCCCGGTTGTTATCATTAGCTCATCTTGAGCTCCTCCGTGCTTCGGAAGGCACGTTAAGCCGTCGGTCCCGGTTGTTATCATTAGCTCATCTTGAGCTCCTCCGTGCTTCGGAAGGCACGTTAAGCTGTCGGTCCCGGTTGTTATCATTTAATGACAGTCGTTAAGTTAAGTCAGTGGCCTTTAGGCGGTTCGAAAACACTGGCCTCCGCCAACCCGCAGTTGAGCAGCGTGTTGGAGTACGCTCTAAACCCCTTCGGTTGAGGGAAGACCCGTATCCATAAAAACTGAAGATTTCATAAAAATAAAGATTTCCTTATTGTTAATTTTTTTTTAAAAAAACGTTTTGTTTTATTTTTTTTAGTTTTGAAATAGGTTTTATCATTTTGGTGATTTGTAATTGTCATTTCTTTTGATGTTTACTCTGATTTGAATCTTGCGCTCGAACCCCATGGGAAAAGCGTTTTCACCCCTATCGATTTGACATTTTTTAATTTTCATAACAAATCACAGACAACTTTCGCGACATAAAAGTGACACCAATCGATTTGACGTTTTGATATTTGACAACCAATAAATATCGTAATCCCTTTTTCAACTGACACTCATTTGTATGGGAAAATGTTTTTTCTTTTATTTTATTTTTTCGAGAGTTTTCCAATGTTTTTAAGAGTTATTCTGCTATTCGGGACGGAAACAAATCCAACAAATCAAAAACCATGGCAATCGGTCCAGCCGTTCTCGAGTTATAAGTGTTGTAACAAACACGACTTTCTTTTATATATATAGATATAGATACAACATTTTTTTCCCGCTAACTGTCGTTCCCATGGGAATTTTTCAAAATACAGTCATAACTAAAATTTATATTTACTAAGGTATGTATGCATGCTAAATAAGGTATGCATGCATGCTAGATTGAAAACATCTATCTTACGTGATTTAGATTTTTACATACAAAAGTTTTTTCCCGCTAACTCCCGTTCCCGTAGTAATTTTGCAATATCCTGTTGCAACTAAGCTTTAAGTTTACTAAGGTACCTGCATGCCAAATTTCAAGCGTCTAACTTAAGCGGTTTAGATTTTTCATACAAAAGGATTTTCCCGCTAATTCCCGTTCCCGTGGGAATTTCGGGAATTCCTTTCTTAGTGCACCTCTACGGTACCTAAGCTACGTCCCTTCCAAATTTCAAGTGCCTACGTTTAGCCGTTTAGGCTGTGCGTTGATATGTCAGTCAGTCAGTTTCTCCTTTTATATATTTAGAAGATTTGCCCCAAAAATCGAGTTACTGCACTTATGAATGATAAGGACGACGATAACAATAATATTATTAAAACTCACGTGAGACATTATACTAAATTAATTAGATAAATTAAACGGGTCACTCACGTCTTTTTGTCGGGAAAGCCGACTAGTTTCGATCTCAAAAGGAGACCTTCTTCAGGGCGAATGTCCAGACACGTCTACCCTTTGTCTCTCGCGACACTGCGCGCCAATGCGCGCGCCGCACGACTGGAAAGGGTGGTGGGGGGTTGGTGCGTTGATTGGTGGAGCGCTGCCTTCGACGATGACGTAGTGGCAGCCGGTGGATCCAATTCTTCTATCTCTCCGGGCGCGTGATCATCTAGTGCGCTTACCATGTGGTGGTAAAAACTGACAGTATCAGCATTGGCGACTGTATCGTGACTCTCTTTAGAATCACACTGGAGCACTGGTTTCCAGGCCGTTGGCAATACCCATCCGGTATCACGGTTGAAATTCGGACGTCGACTAATTTCGATAGCTTCGCGGATTTTACGTGGAACAAAGAACTTTTCCTTTGCAACCACCTTAGCCTTATCGAATCGGATGTAATGAGAGACGCCCGAATCCAGTACGTGTTCCGTGATCGCCGAACCATTTCTGTCCAAGTTTTTTAAGCTCCTAATATGTTCTGAGAGTCTTGTCGCTACATTGCGTCCTGTTTCCCCCACGTAGCTGCTGCCACAGTCACAAGGTATCACGTAAACATCTCCGAATGATAGTGACCCGCTGGGGACACCAGGTGTTTACGTGATGTGATACCTTGTGACTGTGGCAGCAGCTACGTGGGGGAAACAGGACGCAATGTAGCGACAAGACTCTCAGAACATATTAGGATTTTCCTCACGACGCTTCTTACTCCTACTAATTTCTTCTGATTAAATTCGTTGTGAATTCCAAGGCAGCTGTAGTCTTACCCCCGACACTGCAATGGACTTCATTGTTCATTACCTTTTTTGCTATTAATCCTGGTTACACAGGAGATACAGTGGTGGGAATGTGTGGTGGACCCCCATCTCGTTGCCACAGACGTCGTATACAAAAAAAAAAACCTCTTTGAAGAATCTCATGCTATAAAAATAAATATATCACATTCTGGAAAAACTTGTTTTTGCACGGTATCTATTATAGAAACTACTCGCATACATTACGGCTAATATGAAACCGTCATTGTTTCTGAGATATGGGTCGAGTAACGCCCGGGGATAGTGTACTAGTTGATATATCAGACAGTTAATAATTCAACCCTGTCGGCCGCTGACAGGTTTCTAGTCGTCACGTCGTCTGTAGGGTTGGATACTTACCGAAAATTTTACCGACTTTGTATCGAAAAAAAAAATGGTTATATTTTTTATTACTAGTTCTATGACTAGTTGGCCGGGGAACGAACACTGGTATATAAGAAATACATTGGAATTTGTGTACTAAGCTAGCCTCTACGTTGCGCACACTATTCCGACTGGCTTTGGCGAAAGACAGGTGGAGCATGTAGAGAGTCAGTTCTCGCAAAATAAATTTAATAATACCACAGTATAAGTAATAATACTACCTACAGTATGGCCACTCCCTGCCGCTCTTTCGTATCGATCTCACCTCCCCTCTGAGACGAATCTGCAACAGTTTCTATGACGTCGCACGTGCATTCGCTCATTCACACTCTGCACAGAAGCTTTTTTTTGTGTAGTAGTAAAAAATGCGACATTTGTATGGAGTACTGTCACAGCCTTAAGAAAAAAAAAAGGAAAGGGCACTATTTGTTTCACGAAGGGTAATAATAGTTAAATTAAGTTTATGTATGTATGTAGCTTATATATTTAAGTAAGTATATTATATATAGCTTGAATACTTAAAATTCAAATTTCAATACCTCACACTCATCATCAATCATCACTCACTCTCACAATCTTCAACTTCGTTCAAACGACTCTCGTATACTATCACGTGCTATCACTATCAATCCCTCTTTTTCGTTCAGGCTTCATGTACAACTATTTTCCCTTACAAGCTTCACGACTTTGGATTGGGCTTCTTGAACATATCAGAAAATCTCCCAGAATATTAGTTTTCAAAAAGAACTTGCGTACCTAGCTTTTTTAAACTTTATCAGAGCAGTAATCATCATCGGTATATGTACCTGTAATGTATGTATCCATAGTTTAATTATATATATATATATATATATATATATATATATATATATATATATATATATATATATATATATAATATATATATATATATATACGAGTATATTAGATTAATCTTCTTCTTGATAAAACTTCTGCTTTACAAAGCTCAATTACGAGCGCATATGGATGCAATAAATGACAACAGTACTCCACGCCTACGAGTAGATACTCTTGTACCTTGTGACTCAATTCAAAGGCGTGCTGTGAGGATTGTGAGGATCCCAAACTGACAGACGGTTTAGAACCTTTAAGTTTGGGAAGATATTTAGCGTCCCTTTGTATGTTCAAATTATTGTACAAAGGGGTGTGTTCAGAGGAGTTGTTTGACATGATACCCACGTCCTCCTTCTGCAGTCGCACCGCTCGCCGTCGACAGGGAATTCATACTCACACATCGGAGCCTGTAGTCACGTACTGTGCGGTTCCAGAGAAGTTTTCTCCCACGTATTGCACAAGCTGTGGAATCAACTGCCTGTCGAGGTTTTCTCAGGAGACTACAGCATAGGGTTCTTCAAAATGGCCGTGAAGAGATTTTTAAGGGGTCGGCAACGCGCATGTGATGCCCTTGGTGTTACAGTCGTTCATAGGCTACGATAACTGCTTTCCATCAGGCGGGTATGCTTGTGTGCCACTTTAGTGGTATAAAAAAATCGAGACGAGCTTGATGGCGTCATTGCGCGTGTCAGTCTAATCAATCACGCAAGCTAAGCAACGTCGACCATATAGGTTTATTTATCTCGAGCTTCTCCGTGCTTCAGATGGCCCATTAAACCGTCGGTCCCGGCTTATCACCCGATAGTAGTCGCTAAGACAAAGTCACTGGCCTCCGCCAAGCCTGACCTCACTCACTCGCAGGAACACAACAATCCCCAAGGGAATTGTCATTGGGCTGTGAGGTAGAGGTACTTCTCCAGTCGTACAGCTTACCATTACGCGGTCAAAGTCACTGGCCTCCGCCAACCCGCAGTTGTGATGCGTGGTGGATTATACTCTAAACCCCTTCTGTGAAGGTATGCCAACAATGGGATAATTACGACTTTACCTGTATACATTTCTTAGAGCAAAAGTCGGTACAAACCTTCAAGAAATATACCTGGAATATATATTGACGCGAAAATACCTTGCATACGTATCCTCGTAAATAAATGCTCAGGAAAGGAATGCTCGTGTAACCCCTTCGCATAACCCTCAAGGTTATAGAAAGGCAACACGGTAAAGCTTTTAAACCATCGGTCATGTAGGCCCTTCCGATGAAAAGTAGCCACTTACCTCGTCAAATGCCAATCCTGCCGACCCGGCCACTCCAGGGTGATTTAGACCGATGCATATCAACAAAGAGTTTATTAAAATACAGAGGGGTTAAATGTTTTAAGAGCATAAAACCTTTCAAATTACCGATTTCATTAAGGTGGACACTTTAGGAATAAACAACGATGTCGGCTTCAAGAAAGTCGGTATCTTTATTTTTTTTTTTATTTAATTGTAGTTTATGAAACTGTTGCATAATAAGGGTTCTTAAAATATGAATATGAGTTGAAGGCGAATGTGATAATTACATCACACGAGTATTTTAAGGCCTAATTATGTGCAGTTTCATACACTACTTTATCTCATCTCATCTCTTACATACGTTATCTTATGAAATAGATGACAGTAATATTTTAAATAAAATCATGAAGTTAATATAACAGCTTTATTTCTTACTTATAAATCCATTTGCAGATCAGATATTGTTAGTAGTACACACACAATACGAGCTCGGTGGCGTAGCGGTCAATGACGCGGCTTCGACACCAACGCTCGTGGGTTCGATTCCCACACAGGATAAACATTTGTGTGCATGAACATGTCTGTTTGTCTTGGTCTGGGTGTTTTCTATGTATCATAAGTATGTATTTACAAAAAATATATATCAGTTGTCTAGTACCCATAACACAAGCTTCGCTTACTTTGGGGCTAGTTGGCGCTGTGTAGATTGTCTGACAATATTATTTATTATTATTAATACCGCAGCCAAATACCAATTTGCTTGAGGATTCTTTGTGTTTTCATGGGAGTGCGTGAGTTCATCAGGAAGGAAGGCGTTGCTGGGTTGGCAGGCGCGGTGGTGGCGCGCAAGCGATGTTTCAATTGGCGTGCGTGTATATAACCGCTTCACATCAGGCGGGAAATATGCTTGTTTGTCACTCGACATAGTATAAAAAAATAGTACGCCGTATGTTTGTCTGCCACCTTAGTGGTATAAAAAACAAGAAGAAGTATAACAACCGTCTTTTATTTTTAATTAACCGACTCCAAAAAAGGAGGAGGTTCTCAATTCGGCTGTGTTTTTTAATATTTGTTACTTAATTACTCCGTGATATATAAACTGATTTGATTTTTTTTTTATTTGCAAGAGTATACTTCCAGATTGGTCCCATATTTTTTTATTCATCACCATCAGCCTGTATCTACCAACTGTTAGGTTTGTTATTTCATTACTCCGTCATTTATAAACCGCTTTGAAAAAAAGTACTTCGAGATTGGTACCTTTTTTTTTCATCGTCATCATCAGCCTGTATCTACATACATAAATGTAGAGTAATGTTTGGAGTCGGTTTTTTTTTTGTTAAAATTATATATATACCACTAAAGTGATAAACACGCATACGGCCCGCCTGATGGAAAGCAGTTACCGCAGCTAATGGACGCGTGTAAGGTTCTAAAGTGTGAGGATGCACTCCCTGCCGATGGCGAGCGGTGCGATTGTAAAAAGAAGCAGTTGGCATCAATTCATCTGAATCGAACAATTCAACTGAACACAGCCAATTGTGCAATCAGCCCTCTTATTGCGATACAATAACTGAATAGAATTATTATTCTTTATATATTCTTATGCATTGGTATGAATAAGCAATCTATTCAATTATTGAATCGCAACAAGAGATGGTGGTAAGGGGCTGTTCTCAACCACTTCTCAACTTACAGCGTGTAGGCACATACCTATACAGAGAACAAGCACTTCTGCGTTCAGTATTCTATGTATGAAATATAATTCGAGAATCTTCGAATATAAATCAGAATATTTTGGTCAGCGCTCGAAGCAAGTGCTTAACGTCTTTCCCTGTGAACTCCACAATTTATTTTAATAGCGTTTTTACTTTAAAATACTTTACAATGTAACACAGTATGTAGTTGTCGAATAAGAATAATATCTAAAAACAATAAAATTGTATGTCGAATTATTCTACATTCTGATTTTATTATAATATTTTCAATTAAAAATAAATCATTATAATTAACTTAAGTTTAAGACCCTCAGTGAATAGTTTGTAGTAATCGGGATGTAGTAGTAATATTTATAGTAGATAGTAGTAGGAATTGATCAATCACATCATTACGATAATGGTTTTACCAGTACAATAAAGTATCAACAATTTCGCGACATTTTGGAAAATTGCAAAATGGAATTAATGCAGTTTTTCGCATTTCTTCTTTGTATACCTTCAGTATACAGCTTTTATGATATAGAGGACATAATATCTACAACTATGACGAGACTCCCGCGACAGTTCTCTCTGGCTATAAAGGATATAGCTGAAGGTCTGCCTGCGAAGTCTATGATTGTTGTTCGAGGAGAATCAACTAATTTAAGGTATGTTGGCACCAACCGTTATTCATCCCACTGTTGGGACACGTGTCCACCCCCAAACGATTGAATTTAGAACGTGCGCCTTCACGCTGCTCAACCGCGAATCAGAGGAGTCCTTTTTTTTCTTTTTTTTACTACGTCGGCTGGCAGACAAGCATACGGCCCGCCTGATGTGAAGCGGTTACCGTAGCCATATTAACACTTGCAACATAAAATATCGCTCGCGCGCCGCCACCCCCGCTGTAAACGCAGCATCTCCTTCCTATCTGGTGACCTCACTCACTCGTAGGAACACAACAACCCTCAAGGGAATTGTTATTTGGCTGCGGTATTCTGTGAAGTGGAGGTACATTCCCCAGTCGGGTAGCTTACAATTATGTTCCCTAACTCTCTTTTTGCCAGAGCTTCGTTTGTCAGTCAGCAGGGTGCACCGCGTGCAGGTGAAGTTGGCTTTGGTTCAAAGATGTTGATGAACCACTTACACCCCAAAATCCACCTTCCTTTACTACCACCCAAAAACCAGTCTTCCTTTTTAGGGTTCCGTACCCAAAGGGTAACGGTAATTACTGAGACTCCGCTGTCCGACCGTCCGTCCGTCCGTTCGTCTGTCACCAGGCTGTCTCTCATGAACCGTGATAGTTAGACAGTTGAAATTTTCACAGATGATGTATTTCTGTTGCCGCTATAACAACTAATACTAAAACAGAATACAATAAATATTTAAGAGGGCTCACATACAACAAACGTGATTTTTTTGCTCGTTTTTGCTCGATATTGATAACGGCAACAGGAAGACGCTTGAAATATTCACAGAATATTTAGTTATACATTCGCTTTAAAAATAAATAATTAAATTGAAATAAATCGAATATTTAAGGGGGGCTCCCATACAGCAGACATGATTTTTTTGCCGTTTTTATAGATAATGGTACGTAACCCTTCGTGCGCGAGTCCGACTCGCACTTGGCCAGTTTTTTTGCATTCTGCATGTAGGTATAAATGCGTAGGTATTGAATAAGATCTTTATAGTAAAATTTTACTGTCGGCATATTCGTCTATGGCCCATATGTTTAGTACCACGTGAACGTAGTCATTAGGCTTCCACTAGTAATATTAGCTCTTCAGAACATGTACGCAACAATACATTTTTATTCAATTTAAGATTTAATAAAACGCAAGGTAAGGAATTAATAATTCAAGTCTCAATAGAAAATTTGTTTCCAGATCACAAGACATATTCGAGTTGCTATGCATTTTAAATGAACACAACGTTCCAGTTATTAATTTGCACATATCCAGCCAAGAAAATAAAAACAAGGTGATATATTAAAGTTATTAATCACTGGTGGCTCCAGTTAGCTGAAAGATGTTTCTGTTCTGATGGGTAATATTGTAATACTCGTAAAATCTAATAACATTGTAATTTAATAATTTCGTATTGGATAATTTGTAAATATATTGTAACATGTTTAGTGTAATCTAAGAGTTCACTATGATAAATTTGCACACCTAATGGTTAAAATATAGCGATCACACAATGTATAAAATTAACACCAAATGTAACCTATATTTATGCAAATAAATTGATTGATTGATTGTTCTTTTAGTAGAACACACAAAATTTAGTTAGTTATATACTACTTCGAGTGGCAGATAAGCATACGGTCCACCTGTAGCCATATTATTTTTATTAATTTTTTTTATACTACGTTGGGTGGCAGACAAGCATACGGCCCGCCTGATGTGAAGCGGTTACCGTAGCCATATTAACGCTCGCAACATAAAATATCGCTCGCGCGCCGCCACCCCCGCTGCCATCGCAGCATCTCCTTCCTTTCTGGTGACCTCACTCACTCGCAGGAACACAACAGCTCTCATGGGAACCGTTATTTGGCTGCGGTATTCTGTAAGGTGGAGGTACATTCCCCAGTCGGGTAGCTTACAATTACGCTCCCTACCTCTCTTTTCGCCAGAGCTTCGTTTGTCAGTCAGCAGGGTGCACCGCGTGCAGGTGAAGTTGGCTTTGGTTCAAAGATGTTGATGAACCACTTACACCCCAAACTGGTATATTAACGTTCGCAACATGAAATATCGCCTCGCCACCTAGCTGCCAACACAGTAAATCCTTCTTTTCTGAAGAGTTTGTGTGGTGCTGCACACATGCTCATACACGCTGTGCACAGACGTCTTTGTTCATGTACTAATTCACGACGCGACATTCGTATGGATGTGATGTGGCACAACTTCTTGATTGCCGAGTAGATCATTTATTTTATGAAGTCCATGTGGACAAAGTAACGAGCGGCCGCTGTTTCAATCTACAATCTGAACGAGGTACAAGGTCTAAGGTTCTTTTCCTTTAAATCCCTTTTCGCGTGAACAAATAAATATAATATTTTGTTACAGTATTACGGATTCCTGAAGAAGGCTCTGGATACATCGGAGGAAAGGATCAGCCTAATTCTGTGTGAGCCGTACGAATGCGAAAATATTCTTATAGAAGTAAGTACACCTACATATCGGTCGGTCTAGATATCTGTTATAGATTTGGGTTTTTTTTATATGAGAGGGGGGCAAACGAGTATGTGGGTCACCTGATGGAAAGCAATCACCACCGCCCGTGGAGATCAGCCAACAGCCAATAGAACGGCGTCCGTCGTTCCGAAATCCGAATAATAAATTGGGGTGTATTAACTCGTTAGCTTTTCAACTACTCATGCGTGGACCCTCGTGCACCCTCGCTACTATAGCAACATTTTCTAACGTGTGGTGAGGTCACCAAAATTTAGGAAATCAGTGAAACCCGCGAGTGAGTTCACTTACTCGCAGGAACACAACAAACTTCAAAAATTGGTATTTAGCTAACGAGCTTCTGGACTTTTTTATATGAGGCATACGAGCATATGGGTTACCTGTTAGAAAGCAATTACCACCGCTCATGAAGATAATCAACAACTACATCTAAAAAAGTGATTTTATAAAAGAAAATTTGCTTAAAAGATTCCACCAAGTGTCAACACTCAATAGTATCAACATTTAGAATATTTTTTTAGTTAACAGACAACAACTTGATCCATCGCACCATCCTGTACATCTTCTTCTGGCCGAGTGGCTTCGTGACCGAGCGGTTCCTGAACACCATCAGGGAAGCTATGAGAGTGGCGGTTGTCACCAATCCTCGTGAAAACGTGTACGTATTTATTCTCGTATTATCTTGCCCCCGCAACTTCAAATATATGTACCCCGGTATCCAGTGAAAATTTTCAAAAACCCTTTCTTGCCTTCCTTAGCCTTTCTTAGATGCCTATGTCATAAAAGCAATCCGTCCAGTAGATCGCATTTATTAATTTGGTAATGAAACTTATAATGCCGTGGTTGTAAAAGTGAGGAAAAATCTCCCCACTTTAATTGGTAAGTACCTACACCTCATCGAATACCAAATAACAAGGATACATTGTCAGCGGGGATGTCGACATGCGAGCAATATTTCATTTGTGTTAATATATTTAAGGTAACTAATTCACATCAGGCGGGCCATATGCTGGTATGCCACCCGATGTGGTATAAAAAAAACGTGCAGATAAAATTGCCTTGAGCTTTAAAGATAATTGTGAGCTCTTACACGAAAATAGGCATTTCATATATAGTATCATTGCCATATTGCTGTCTCTCACTTTGCTAAGAGGAGAAGTCAAATTCCAAAAGCTTCTTACAACTACCAATTTGTTTTGATTAAATTCGTTGATTAAATTCGAGTTCCAAGGCAACCGTAGTCTTACCCCCGGGACTGCAATTGACTTCACTGTTCATTGCCTTTTTTGGTGGTCGCCGCTGTTAATCCTGGCTTCACAGGAGACACAGTGGTGGGAATGTATAATGGGCCCCCGTCTCAATTAAAAAAAATAGTCTCATTACAGTTGCACTATTCGTTCAACTGAACTAAAAGGCTGGCATGTTTTAATATTTATCAGTTAAAACCAAATATTAGTGAATCAATAATGATGCAGTGTTTCTAGGTAATTAATGAATGATAAAATGATGAATGAATATGTAATTGACATCAAGTTATTAAATGAATTGTGTATTCCGATGAATAAAATTTTTAAAGTAAACATTTGAGTAAAATAATTTGAATAACAATCGGATTATTGCAATGGGGATGTTTGATATTTTTTCTGACATTTAAATGTCGCTAGGTAGGCGTCGGGTCCAGATTGTCAAAATGTACTGAATTTTTTGACAGTGAAACTTTAAGACGACAAGATAACACAAGACGTCAGCAAGATGCTATGAATAGGCTTGTATCCCATTTTTTTTTCGATTTGTTATTTAAAGACGTCACAATAATATAAATATAGGTGAAATAATTACTTCAATTGCATAAAAACTTCTCGAGATATGATAACTTGAAAATCACAATTTTGGACTATCCCGAAAACGCTCCATACAAAAGGCCACCACGTTATGACGTCACACCGTGCTATTTTATATGCATTAAATGAAAAATTTGTACGACAGCTATGTTAAATATTGCATTTATGTAGCCAGTGCCGTAACAAAAGTTATAGTATTTTTTATTGTTTCTACAATGGTAATATTTATTTTTTATAATTTCATACCTTTAAAATGGACTTTCCCACCAAACTTTGACCGAACATAAAACACGTCTGACATAAGTTATTAAAATTTTAAGATCGCAGATCGTTCTAGTTTTATGTATTTTACGTTACTGATAGAGAGTTTTTATAATTTTGTAACATGGGCAACAAGCCTATTGGCAAATGATTGGACCCTACGCTAGAGTGCTGCCAAAAGACCCTCATTAATTAATTACTGATCATCTTTATTTATAACTAGCTGATCCGACAGATGTTGTCCAGTATTCTTAACGATGAATATTGAATTCGATTTGGTTTCGCGCAATCTGTCAAATGACTGACAGTTCTGTCAATAGAATAGAGTTGCATTAGAAAAGTTAATGTCTTTCAGTTTTCTTGAATTTTCTGATTTTTCACGCAACTCTCTCATTTTATTCTTTCATAAGAATCTTCTCTTGATAATAACAAATACAACAAAAAAGCGGCCAAGTGCGAGTCAAATAAGGGTTCCGTAGCAGAATTTTACCAACATTTTACTATTACTAGAATAAATGAAATTCTAATTAACTGATGTCACCAATCAATCATATATCAATAAATTTGACGAACTCGGTGGTCGAATGGTTAGTAATGGTCACTTTGACTCCGAGGTCGCGGGTTCGATCCCCGCACAAGACAAATATTTATGTGCATGAACATATGTATATATTTACAAAAAAAAAGTATTTAAGTATTATCACAGTATTACTATTTTTCATACAGTAGGGAATCGCCTTTGACGTGGCACGATGCCGCCGCCCGCGTAGGTATCCACGCGGTCGTTCGCCGATATGCAAGGGTTGTCACAAAATACGAAATCAAATAATCTTTAATATTTTTATAATCATTTATCAACAAGAATATAATATACATATTTACAAATGTTGCACTGCTAAATATTTACTTGAAGGTTTATTTTTAGATTTCAATTTTCTATCATTAAATTTAACAATATAATGAATTCGCATTCGGATAAACAATTTGATCATGAAAATATGGGGGAAACATAAGCATGGCTGTGATATAAACTGTACTTGTTTTAATAATACCTACCTATAATTTATCTAAAAATATTGTTTCCTACAGCACCTGGTTGGTGTTGGTATGTTAACTTATTATGGCGAAGACAAAAGTCCCTATGTTCGTTCGTAACTAATAAACGGCTGAACCAATTTTGATTAGTTGTAAAATTTTTCTTTATTGCGCCAGTGTCACGGAGTATATCAAAATTTAAAAAAAAATAGCGGATTTCTGGTGCCAGCCAAGTTGATGTAGGTACCAAACAATTAACGATTTAAATTTGATTACGACTTTACTCACTTCATTTTCGCAAGATACTTAATAATAGAAACTAGGAATATCAATACCCAAAATGCAATGACTGGATAGCAAAATTTACTGTATATATATAACTAAAATGTGTAAAATAAAAAAGTAAATAAAAATTATCAAAAAACGTGATTGCTTAAAAAAAATTAAAAAAAGAAACTAGCCCTGAAACAAAGATCTTAACTACTAGGTATGGATAGGCCATTCTAAGGAGATAATTTGTCACGAACCGATGAGTCATTTGGCTTTTCGACAGCGAAAATAATAAATATGAGAGTGTAAGTTAAAAATTGGTGTCCCATTTGTTTATAAAGTTTATAGTGTACATTTACGTAACATAAACATACACATAGGTTCGTCCCACACACAGCACGTGCATATAGTCGCAGAGACAAATTTTATGTTAGAAATGGCACAGCCATACGTAGTAATTAATATCTTTGCCCAGAAATCTTGAATATAGGTGAATATAGAACCTTGTCTTTTTCTGTCGGTTTAAATAAAATCATAACAGTTGGATATTAGACAAATACCTACTCCTTCTGTGTCCGACTTCCCAACTATTAAGAAGGTGTAAACATAATAATTACACTTTGGGCAAGAGCATGCGCCGTAAAGAATATATATACCTACATATTTACACTTGAAAACCCCGCTAGGTTGGAGTTCGAGTTACGAAGTACTTAACTATTTAGTCATCTGTCGTTGGAGCACAAGAATTCGGTTATTTGTTGTATACTTATAGTTGGAGTACCTTGCACTTCACCAACAATATAGCTACATACATTTCAACAAAGACAAAGTAGGTAGGTTTTTACGAAATTATAGAAAAAACTTACATTGCGTCACGGGGAAATCTATAAAATTTTAAATTCTTGATGTGTTCCGACATCGAGTTACAACCGTATACAGAACAATTTGTATTCACCATCATAATAAATAGGAATCACTGAACGTAAATTAAAAAAAACGTTTAAAACACTCAGTACGCGCACGTGACTGCCTTTCACGGTGGCTCCCACAAACTACGCTTGTTTGTGGGACGCTGACCGCACCGCCCGCTTCTCCGCGGGTTCCCCTCCCTTGCCCTGCGCAAGTACCTTCGCTTCCCAACTGTATGCTTTTAAAACTGTGGTATTATACTTGTTATCTAGTACCCATAGTACAAGCTTTTCGCTTTATTTGAGACTAGATGGAGTAAATTGTCCAGGAATATTTATTTATTTATAATAAAGGGTTTACATAAGGGCAGTAGAAACCATACTATATATTTTTTACAATTTTGGTGTATCCGTCTGTATATATATTTGTACTCATATCACGTAAAAACTACCACACAAATATTATTTTAACTGTACTCGGAACTTACGTGCTACCCTTATAATTCGTTTGCTCTGATGAATGTTTGTTCACCATGTTTAAGGATGTCTTTAGTAGTTGTTTTGTGACAACATAGAGGTGAGCGTTAAAAATTATAACAATTTAATTATTATTATTTTAAATAGTTGTTTCGGCCAATTTGCCAGAACATTATAAATATATGTTTTTTAAACTGTGACTCACGCAGTAAAATATAAAATGCAAAAATTTGTCACCAACACAAACATTCCTGGTTGCTCAGTTGGAAGAGCCCTCGACCGGTCATCGAAAGGTCGTGGGTTCAAATCCCACCTAGGCGGAAAGGTGAATGTTTTTAATTAAAAAATAATAATATTTATAATAGTCTGGCAAGTTGGCCGAAACAACTACCTATTAAAAAGAAAAATTGGTTGCCTGTAAAGTCGGTATACGGGCGAAAGTTTTACGTGACAACGACTTTGAGTGGTAAAATGTTTTCGAGTGGAAGGGACGCATGCCTTTCACTTTTTATGTCTGTCTCTCTCGCTCTTAGAAGGGACGCGTGCCTTTCACTCGCTCTCATTGTAAGCGCATAACGTGAGCCAGTTTCTTGAAGTGTCACCCGGCTAACCAATTTATAAGACGTTGTCACGTCAAAATAATAATAATTTAATAAATTTGGTGTTATCATAAGTATTTTAACACCTTGCCGACTAGCGAAAAGGGCTCTCGCAAAAGAGTGGTAGGGTACAGCGTATTTGTAAGTGGCCCGACTGGGGAAGTACCTCATAGAATACCGCAGCCAAATAACAATTCACTTGACGGTTGTTGTGTTCCTGTGAGTGTTGGATAAAGTGGCCATACGTCCCGTTTTGAACGGGACGGTCCCTTTTCACGGTCACCCGTCCCGTTGTCCATAAACAAAGCGCCGGGACGGAAAATAGGCCCGTTTTTCGAAGCCGCGCGTTTTAAATTACGAAAAACAATTTTAAATTACGAAGCTCGTGAAAATTTGTTTCATACAATTTAATAATTACTGTCAAAGGAACTTTGCTTTAATAAAGCTGGTGAACTGGTGATTGATTTTTATTTTTTACAACTAGCATAATAAAAATAATTAGAATTACATAATATAAATATAATAATAGTGAATACTAATTGCAGTAAGTTACACTTTTTCTAAATAAAGAAAATTAAGAAGTTGTGTTTACTTTCTTTGTTAACTTGCTAACTGGGTTATTATAAAAACTTATGTCCCGTTTTCAGTTCAAAAATAAATGGTCAGTTTAGTGTTGGATCAGGCGCAGGAGGGATATTTCATGTTGCCAGCGTCAATATGGCTACGGTAACCTCTTCACATCAGGCGCCGTATGCTTGTCTGCCACCCGACGTTGTAAACAAAAAATATCGAAGAGTGTGTGTGTGTGTGAGTGTGCTGCGCATCCCGATCGCAAATCTTGCACAAAACGTTTTTTAGATAAATTGTATATATTGTAAGGGTCGCAAAAATTAAATAGATTCTTTAAATATATAATAATAGCTCTTTAAATAGAACTCTTTCTATTACTGCTTTCCCTTCGTTTATGTATAGATGAGAAATGATATTTGGCAACACTAGGTAGGTATGTATACCTCGTGCAGTTCACCGAATCTACTTTTGAAATCATAATTTACATTGACAGATTCTACATTTGACATATTTTTATCAAATAGCTTTATGGCTCTGGAATCAATGCCCTTTTGAGCCCATCTTTATATTTCTTCATCTTGCTCCCGACTTCAGGGACATGCCGAAAAATATCGACAGGTATCTTCTTGTTCCTCCATTACTTGTAATAAATCAACATTAAAACAGATAGTGTCATTTTTCGGCTGTTTTATACGAGTTCTTGGAATGACTCGGCAGACCCGATTCAAACACTTTTAATCAAAATATTTTACTAATTTTATATACTCAAATGATTACTTGCACCATAATATCTCTATTATGTATGAATCAATATCATTATACATTAAATTATGAAAACTTATTTAGAAACACAACCACGCTCACCAAGTTCGCGCCAAAATGTCAAAAGTCACAATAACAATTGACAGATTCTTTTACGTAGACCTATTACAGTAACGGTGTATCTCACTGGCGGGAACATCACGATCGCCATTAACAACAAAATTGAATTGAATTGGTGTATCTCACTTTTCGGACATATTGGATTAATTTTCAAGTGGTTTCTAAAAATGGTTCAAATATATTTCGGTTCGAGTACTCTATCTATACAAAAGTTTATAACTTGTGGGCAACACCCAACGTGTAGGTGTTTTCTGAACCCGATTCAAAGAAGACAGAAAAAATGAGAACGTTTGCATACTTTAGAAAAAAAACGTTACTTTTTTCACAGGAGCGTACGGCAACATCGGCTGATTGGGCACCACCAGTCGCCTAGGGGTATTTCTAAAAATTACATTTCGCCTCCACGAAGCCCAATAAAGCCGCACGGAGAATACAAAGGTTCGGACTATCACGTACTTTGTAATTCGATTGGCCCGAACGCCGATTGAGACTCGGCCAAAACATATTTTATGAGCGCCAAAGAAAATATACAATTTATTGGCGTAGAAATGGACGATCTTTTTGTCTGGACTGATTTAGATAGACGTTTGTCTTCAAATGTTTACACTGATTTCTCAATTAATAATTTGGGATATAAGAGGCTAACCACTATCTTTGGAGGCTAGACCAACCTCACCTGCACGTGGTGCTCTGGCACAAAGACCGGTAAGGCAGCGTCAGTATAAGCTGACCGACTGGGGAAGTACTTCCACCTCACAGAACACCGCAGCCATATATTAATTAATTTGAAGGTTGTTGTGTACCTACGAGTGAGTGAGGTCAATAATACCAGACCAGAAAACGCAGGGAAGGATGGCCCCCCACTAGAGGGATACAAACTGCAAACGGCAGAAAATCGGTCAATGTGGGAATCTTTGGGAATGCCTTTGTTCACTCGCCACATGAAATATCCCTTGCGCGCTGCCATCCTCACTGCCAACGAAGCAGCTCCTTCCATCCTAGTGACCTTACTCACTCACAGGAACATAACAACCTGCAAGGGAATTATTATTTGGCAGCGGTATTCTGTGAGGTAATTCTCCAGTGAGGTAGCTTAAAATTACACTATGTGCAACCTCTCTTTCGTCAGAGCCTCGTTAGTAAATTTCCAGGGTGCACCACGTACAAGCGAGGTTGACGTTGGCTCCGAGATGGTGGTGATTCACTTACATCCCAAAGTGTTATTGAATTACACAGTAAATACTATAATGTATAATGTATAGCGTGCAGAGATTTGAATAACCTAAATGGTAGTGTAGGTAGGTAGGCAGTAATAGGCAAGTCCCAAAGCAAGCGATGGAGCGAGCGATGCTTGAGGATTCCCTAAGGACCCAAATCTGGAAGGAAGAAATTCATCGTTTTGATATAACATTCAAGTATCAACAAACTGAAGCAAGAATGAGCCAACCACATCTGCTGAGTCGGTGATAGCAGATAGGGGAAGAAAGACCTAGATACAACGAAACGCTGGGCGTCTTCCAGTAGACCAATGATATTAAAAGCTTAAGATTCCCAAAGGGTTATGGTAAAAAGTATTAGGCACGGTTTCTTATACCAATGGATAGATACAAACTTTTGATGATCAGTGTGTGTATATCTAATGAAGTACTTAAAAGTACTTTATTATTTGTCAAGTTACCTACTTAATATACTTGTATAGATACC
Organism: Hypsopygia costalis; assembly: GCA_937001555.2. Taxonomy (NCBI): domain Eukaryota; kingdom Metazoa; phylum Arthropoda; class Insecta; order Lepidoptera; family Pyralidae; genus Hypsopygia; species Hypsopygia costalis. Next base: position 27,013,068 of record OW443332.2, read on the forward strand.
ATAACATATACAAAAATATAACCTACATAAAACAAAGACAGGTCACCAGAAAGAAAGAAAGGAAGGAGTATAGGCTAGCAAAGGATCGCCGACCCCTTGGTGTTGCTGATCTCCATGGGCGGTGGTGATGGTTTTCCATCAGGAGACCCACATGCGCGTTTGCCCCCTCTCATATAAAAAAAAAACCGGACAAGTGCGAGTCGGACTCGCCCACCGAGGGTTCCGTAGGTACGTAGTATCATTATTAAATTTGATATTTTTCATTATAAATAAGAAATAATGCGCCGAAAAAAATAAATAAAATATATTTTGCAATGTGTACATCAAGCCCTTTCATATGATACCCCATTTGAACTAGTAGTTTCAATTTGAAATTTCGACACCCTATAAAAAATATAGACCCCCTATTTTTTAAGATCTATTTACAAATGTATAGTTTTGAGATTTATTCCTGTACTTGTAGTCTATAACGATGTTACTTGCCAAATTTCATAGTTCTAGGTCAACGGGAAGTACCCTATAGGTTTTGATTCCTTTGAGTGTGTCGAAATATGCGTTTTTTGCTAAATAAACGGCCGTAACTTTTTTCTACGTAAACTTAGCAGTTTGATTTTTTTTTAACTTCATGGGACCGTAGACCTGAGTATACAGTTCAAATTTCAGCTTGATACCTCCACGCATTCTCGACATAGAAATTCTTGACAGACAGACAGACAGACAGACAGACAGACAGACAGACAGACAGACAGACAGACAGACAGACAGACAGACGGACAACAAAGTGATCTTATAAGGGTTCCGTTTTTCCTTTTGAGGTTCGGAACCCTAAAAATAGGTTAGTTACACGATTAATAACTCAAAAACATCTGGACCGATTTTTATGATCTTAACATTGTTGGGTTTGTCTCCACCCGAACAGCAGTTCATATATCAGAAAAAATAACGAAAAAAATAATTATGATGAAATTGTCAAGACAAGGTTTGTATAGAAAATCCATAAGAATGAGATGGCAACGAAATAATTGAGCCACAGCGAAGTGTGCGCGGACCGTTAATATATTATGTAAAATTCTGCAAGTCTTCCATTACTCCGAACACGAGGAGATGTTCCCTCCCAATTTTAAACCAAACACGTGCACCATATGGTTCACACTTCATCTTCATAGAATACCGCAGCCAAATAACGGTTCCCTTGAGGGCTGTTGTGTTCCTGCGAGTGAGTGAGGTCACCAGAAAGGAAGGAGATGCTGCGATGGCAGCGGGGGTGGCGGCGCGCGAGCGATATTTTAAGTTGCGAGCGTTAATATGGCTACGGTAACCGCTTCAGATCAGGCGGGCCGTATGCTTGTCTGCTACCTGACGTAGTATAAAAAAAAAAAAAAAAAAAAAAATTCATGTGGTGGACCACATGAAGAAGAAGTGTTTATTAATTGGTAGGATATATTGTTTATTAATTGGTAGGATGTATCCTACCAATTAATAAATAATGCCACAACCCAACCACTTTATGCAAATGGCGAGTAGTTAACTACTACGGAACGATAATGAACGCGTGCGGAGCCATACAAACTGTTGATTTCTCATAAAGAGGAGATGATGTCGATACGAGAGAGCGACAGGCAGTATGCATACTGTACATTGTGTACTATTACTTGGAGGTGCGTTGGCAGTAGGGCTCTACTTAGCAAAGACCACACCCAAATAACATTTTCTTAGTTTGTGTGTTCCCGCAAGTGTCTGAGGTCACCAGAAATAAAGAGTCTGCTGAGAGGGTTGGCCGTGTGGTTTCCGGGAGACTAGAATATTATCACTCCGTCTCTTCCCGTGGATGTCGTACAAGGCGACTAAGGGAAATACATTATAAAACATCGATCAGGCCTCCCCAACCCCTTTGGGCAAGCTTGGGGAGCGTAGGCCAAATCCTCCTGTCTGGGCCGGACGAGAGAGGGTCATGCTCCTGTAGTGGAGACTAAAATGACCTGATGATGATGATGAGAGGGTAGGTGTAGTGTCGCGCGGCAGACCCTCGTACATGTAGCACCAGTATACAACGTACAAAGTGCACAACATGTGTATGCAAAAGCAGCTACGGTACCTGCTTCATATCACATGGTCTGAATGTAAAAGAAAATAGTTTTCACTGTCAGAACCTTTAAGAAGGAGAAGGTACTGTGCGTCTATTTGTATGTTCTACCGATTGACCAATGAGATGTGTTCAAAGGAGTTGTTTGACATGATGCGTAGTGGCAAATTTTTTATAGTCGCACCGCTCGCCATCGACAAATCATCTTCACGCATTAGTGCTGAAGTGGTACTGTTCAGTCCCCTTACCACCTACTCTTATTGCGATTCAATAACTGAATAGCATGCTTATTCATACCAATGAATACGCGACTCTATTTCAAATTGTATAGAGTCGTTTATTCATTGGTATGAATAAGCATTCTATTCAGTTATTGAAGAGTGGGTGGTAAGGGGGCAGTTCCAAAGAGTGTTTCCCCCACGTACTATAAAGCTGTGAAATGAACTGCCTGTCGAAGTATTCCTAAGAGACTATATGGGGTTCTTCAAAAAGGCCGGGAAGGGGTTTTTACAGGGTCTGTAACCCCGTATGCCCCTGTGGAAGCGTCCATGTGACTGCTTTCCATCAGACGGGCCGTATTTATTTATTTTATTTACTAAGAAATATTGACATTGATCTGGGGTCCTACCGCCGAAGCTGAAGCCGATTCCCATTAAAAATTTAGATAGCAAAATTCAAACTTGGCCTTAGATATAGTGGTAATTGGGTATTTGACTAACATTTTTTTCTGTTTGATATGTAGGGACGTCTCCATAATATAACCATAGGTGAAAGAATTACTTCGATAGCACAAAAATCTCTCGAGATATGGTAATTTGAAAATCACAATTTTTAGACTGCCCCAAAACGCTCCATACAAAAGACTACTGAATTATGACGTCACAGATCTGTATTTTGTATGCATCAAATCAGAAATTTGTACGACAGCTATGTTAAATATTACGTTTATGTGATTAGTATCATAATAAAAGTTATAGCATTTTTTATTGCTTCTCCAATGGAAATATTATTTTTTAATAATTTCATACTTTTAAAATGGACTTTCCCGCCAAACTTTGATCGACGCTAAAAAAAGTCTGACTGAAGATATTAGAATGAAAGTTTGCAGATCTTTATAGTTTTGTGTATTTTACGATATTGTTAATTTATTTGTACAATTTTTAAACATTGGAAACAACCCAATTGTGTTTGTATTAGGTGGTAGAAACTCTGGAGGTCTACCGACTGAGCCGAAGATGTTTGTCAGTAACTAAAACGTAAGACCTAGTTCTCGACACAAAATATTTGATGGTAATCGGCTTCAGCTTCGGCGGTAGGGCCCCGGGGGTTATTTTAGTTATTTTAAACGTTTTTTTTTTAGTTTCCGCGTGTACTACAATCAAGCTACAGCGAACCACCTGCACTACCTGTCGTTGGTGAACTGGTGGTCGGAACGGCTGTACAAGTCGCCGGTGCTTCCACCTGCTGATAAGGTCTACAAGGACTTCAAGGGGAGAGTGTTTGATGTCCCTGTTCTGCATGTAACTATAAAAGTATTCTTATGTGTACTTCTAAAAAAATATTTCTTAATATACTACATAGCTGACTACTTTGCCATATAAGTTTAGGAGTTGATGGTAGAAGAGTGAAAATTTGAAGTTCTATGTATTTATGAAAGCTAAATCATAAAAAAAAAATTGTCAATAAAACAAAATAAAATAGGTGTGGCACTCGGAGACTGCCGCGGTAAAGCTATTGCATAGCTATTTTATTAAATTAAAATTTTATGCCATCGTATGTATTTTTTATTAAATTAAAATTTTATCCCAAAGTCAGTAATAATGTCAAAAATAATAATAGCGAAAAAGTTCAAAAAAAGTATTTAGTCATTCACCAACATCGAATAAAGTTACAAAAAGAGTAATGACCACATCGAGGCGCGAACGTAGAAATGATAGTTCAAATTGGTCACACATTTACAACTGCGCCATTGACTCGATAATACTCACTGGCGAAATACGAGTATGTATTGTATAAGGAAATGTTCTTAAGCCAGGTCGAGTCCAAAGGCCATATTAGGTGGGGGGGTGTTAGGTTTTATTTTCGTTACGGAATTTCTTGATTCGGTCGCCGCGCTCAAAGCCAGCGATAAAAGCTATGCAATAGCTTAAAAATATTTAGCGGTTGGTCACCCTTATCATTTAGGGGTATGAAAAATAGATGTTGATAGATTCTCAGATCTACCCAATATGCAAACAAAATTTAATAAAAATTTATCCAGCCGTTTCGGAGGAGTTTGGTAACAAACACTGTGACACGAGAATTTATTAATATACTAGCTGGCCTGGCCTGTTTATTCTGCCATATATTATGATTTTTTGTCCATTTTTAGTTGGATAGAACATCCTAAGCACCTATCGGAATAAAATAGACTTAACGACCTATTCTCATACCTTTAAAATATACATATATATTTAGGTATTAGAGATAACGTCGCGTAGGACGACGGAACATTGGACGCCCTCCTTCTACGTGGTTCGATGACATTAAGAAAGAAAGACGGCTGGATGCGGAAAGCAGAGGATCGTATTTGGTGGAAAGCATCGAGGAAGGCTTATATCCAGCAGATACAGGCTGAAGAATGATGATGATGACATATGTATATATAATAGAATTGAGTACACTTTATTGCACCAATAATAAAAATTATTCTAGACATATAATATTATGCATCTATGTATGAACATAGATGCATAATATTATACGTCTAGAATAATTTTTACCCGACTACGGCGAAGCAAAAAGGAGGGTTATGATTTTGACCTGTATGTGTGTATTTATATGGCTATGGATGTTCATCTGTTCCCTCATAATTTCTAAACTAGTTATCATAATTAGACAAAGGAGGTGTCGTTGGAAGCCTCTTGATCGTCTGCTGGTTGACGTCACGTTAAAAATGCTACAGCGTACTCTAGGGGACATAAAGTAAAGAAGTAAAAAAATATTTATTCTTGACGGTGTCGTGTGGGGTATCAAATGAAAGAGTTTTATTAGCACATTTCAAATATACAAATATTTTTAGCTGTTGCTCACATGTTTGCTTGCAATCACCTGATAATTGCAAGAATTTATAAATTCAGACATCAGATGTAATAAAAACCATACATTGTCCAACTTGAATACAGAAAAAATAAAACCTTAAGTGCTATATGAGTCTGCATTCTAACACGAATTCACATAACTCCAAAATAAGTTATATAAAAATAAAGTTTAAAAAACTAAAACCCGACTACTAAAACCACGCTCTAAAAAGTACGAAACAAGAAAATAGTCTCCGCTGAAATTATTATGTACATACTAAAATACAATTACTGACTTTTAAATAAACAACTTACTTACAAGTAGTATATTTTAACGTAGTTTTTATACATCATACTGATAGAGATATATTTAAAGGATAGTCGTGATCTTATGCCACCTACTGTAGCAAAAGTCGGTAATTGTTTTATAGTATGTAGTACATAATAATTTCAGCGGAGACTATTTTCTTGTTTCGTACTTTTTAGAGCGTGTTTTAGTAGTCAGGTTTTAGTTTTTTAAACTTTATTTTTGCATATTTTTTATTGCTCTGCTCTATTTCTTTTCACCAGACCCCCGTTTGCTAGATGGTGCGGTGCACCTCGTACAAATAAATTAATCTTTAATAGTTAGGTCACCCACCCACCTACGTTTATCACCCTTAAACTACACCCTCTACAACTTTGCATATATTATATTTGCATATAACGAAAAGTATGGGTTTTCATATAATATACCGATTTCATATAAAAACATCGGACGCACAGCATGCGCCACCATAGCGAATTTTTTTTTTTTCGAAATCTCGAATTGATATCGGAAAACCAAGGTCACTTACAGAATCCGAAGTCAGAATTTCGAAATTTTGAGTTTCATGGCGACGGACGAACAGACAGAACGACTTTTTTTCGGAAAACCATGGTCACTTTATATTACTACTTTTTGATGCTCTACACGAATCTGAAGTCAGAATTTCTAAATTTTGATGGCAACGGACAGACAGAACGACCGGACGATTTTATAAGCTCAATGAATTTCGCTGAAAATATAATACTCGATACGTTAAAAATATTTTATGTCAACAGGCACCTCCATGGCACTTTGTGAAGTACAACAACGACTCAACAGTGAACGTGACAGGCGGTAGAGACGACAAACTATTAGCATTTCTTGCCAATAATTTAAACTTCAGGTAAATAAGGCTTTCAGGTAAATTATTTAAATAGTAGCATAGCGTATTTTGTAAATTGGCCGACTGGGGAAGTATCTCCACCTCACAGAACACCGCAGCCTAATAACAATTCCATTAAAAGTTGTTGTGTTCCTGCGAGATCACCAGAAAGAAAGGATGGAGTTGCTGCGTTGGAAGCGGGAGTGGCGGCGCGCGAGGGATATTTCAAGTTGCCAGCGTTAATGTGAACCGCACCTGCACGTGGTGCACACTGGTGTTAAGCAGACTAGGCTATGGCGAAAGCGATTTAAGGCAAGTTGAAAACGATTGAGGAAGTACCTCTTGCAGAATACTGTAGCCAAACAACAATATCCTTGAGGATTGTTACGTTCCTATGAGTGAGGTCACCAGATGTGACGAGATGCTATATTGACAGCCGAGGTACCAGCGTGCGATCTATATTTACTACGTATAAACATAACGTAATATAGGCTACAATAACCGCTTTAGATCAAGCGACCGTATGCATGTTTGGTAATCGAAATTGTCTATAAAAAAATCGATGCCAATGTCTCAGTCTAATAGGCCTGTAAACCATTTTTTTTTTCGATTTGTTATTTAAAGACGTTACAATAATATAACTAAAGGTGAAAGAATTACTTCGATAGCATAAAAACTTCTCGAGATATGATAACTTGAAGATCACAATTTTGGACTATCCCGAAAACGCTCCATACAAAATGCATACGGTATTATGACGTCACGATACGCTATTTTATATGCATTAAATCAGAAATTTGTACGACAGCTATGTTAAATATTGCGTTTATGTAGCTAGTGCCGTAACAAAAGTTATAGTATTTTTTATTGTTTCTACAATGGTAATATTTATTTTTTATAATTTCATACTTTTAAAATGGACTTTTCCACCAAACTTTGATCGACCATAAAACACGTCGGACATAAGTTATTAAAATTTTGAGATCGCAGATCGTTCTAGTTTTATGTATTTTACGTTACTGATAGAGAGTTTTTATAATTTTAGAACTTTGTTTACAGGCCTATTATTAAACTGTAAGATTTCGCCAGAAATTATTAATTAACAGGAAACTAAAAACCACAGACAAGACATTCGCGTAATTTGCCAAGTGTTTAAACCATAGACAGAGAAAACTATAGACAAATTTATAGTTTACATCTAAAACAGTAACTTGATGATTAAATTACATAATACCCATGCCCTGTAGACTATACAATACAGATACAACTATGTGCATTATAGCGATCACGCAATATTCAATTAACCCTCACACATAACACACCCCCATACACACACACCAATTTGTGATATCAGTGATCTAAGTATTAAAAATATAAATAATTATGAAATATGTCTTTAAATGCCCAGCCACAAACAGTGTAACTTAAATGGGGCAGCGATCAATTAATGTAAAATATTTATTTCAATGGAGGTAAATGAGATAGTTTGAAACGATTTTTGTTTCGCATCACGTGCTAGTTTTTCTAAGGAAAGGACAATAATGTGCGAAACAGTTAAGTGAAAACGAAAATCTCCATGATCTCTATTTCATGTTTGCCACGCCAACCAGTCTATTAACATCGTGTGTTATAAGTCTATGGTGCAAACATTGACTTATTCAAACTGAGAACCGACTACCTACAAAGCGCACACCGAAACCACTCCTTTGAATCGTGTGATAAGGACTTTAATTAAAACTAAAGAAGTACAATGGTAAATTACGGTACTTTATATTTCATTAGGCTTTTTTATACTACGTCGGGTGGCAAATAAACATACCCCCCGCGTAATGTGAAGCGTTATCATATTCATACAAACGCACGCAACATGAAATATTGCTCGCGCAACGCCATCGACATTGCAACTTTTTTCTACCTGGTGACTTCCCTCACTCGCAGAAAAACAATAACGCTCAAGAGAATTGTAAGTGACTGCAGTATTCAGTGAGGTGGTGGCCGCAAGAGCCATGTTAGTTAACCAGCAGGGTGCACCCCGTACAGTTGAAGTTGGCTTCTGCTTAAAGACATAGGCAAGCCACTTCCATACCACTTCCAAAAGGCTTAAAGACTTACCTTTTATCAGGTACAAATACTATGATCCACCAGACAGAAGCCAAGGGTCCAGCATTTCAGGTAACGGCACCTTTAGAGGAACACTCGGCCTGATTTGGAAACGGGTGAGTACAGATAACAGTGGTATATATATATGATATATACCATTCAGGTGGCAAACAGCCAGACTGTTGAACAAAGCAGCTACCAAAGCATATTAATGCGTGTAATAGTAGGAACATCATTCAGTGTTGCTAATCTTTTAAAAAATCCTTCGAACTCTAATCACCAAGCAGATACTTTGCAGGCATTTATTCCAGGATTTATTGCATCAACCCATCATTCCACTGTGTCTCCTCAATTGAAGGGGTTTAGAACATACTCCACCACGCTTCTCCAACGCGGGTTGACGGAGGCCAGTGTTTTCAAATCGCCTAAAGTCCACTGACTTGGCTTAAGACGAGGTGAGCCAGCGCTAGGAACAATATGACAATTCCGCGAGACACTGGCGACTCTGGCGAGCTGAAAATCTATTGAATAATCGACGAAAAATTTTAAAGATGTAATAAAAAAATCTATCGGGTATAATACCTCCAGTTATTTATGACCTCTTTTTTTAGTACAAGACTTATAATGTCAAATTACTTATTTTAAGAATAAAACCGTAAATAGAAGATAAAATGACACGAAAAGAGGTAACTTTGTGAATTTATTTTATCGAGTTAACTTCATCAAATCATGTTTCCATCGGATATATTCCCTAGTATATATCCTCAACAATATCAATAATATTTTCCTAGATTTTAATTCTTTGTTTATTACTTCAAAGATGAATTCCAAATTGTGGATTTTGCAGTACCACTGGTACCACCCCGCCTTAACGATTGTTATCTAATGACAATAGCAGAGGTGCGGAGAAGCTCGAATTTTTTTGACGTGAACATTTCTTTAAAATCGCTTCCATATCGGAGGCTATTCCAAAAAAAACGAATGATAACAAAATCGGGGTATACAGTTTGGTGTTGCAGCTACATCTTTCTATCTATCATCTCCATCCAAAATTCAATCACACTACTGGATAGATGAAGGATCAAAGAATTTATTATACTAAGTAAGGACTATGGAACATCGGGTGCGGGGGAGGGGGAAGCGCTGCCATTTTGACGTTACAAACACACGGCCGTGTCTATGACCACCCCATTTTTTTTATAAGCGAGGGGGACGAATGAGCATGTGGGTTACCTGATGATGTATAGACTCTGAGCTATACAATTTCGTCTTCTTTTTATTTTTTATACTACGTCGGGTGGCAGACAAGCATACGACCCGCCTGATGTGAAAAGGTTACCGTAGCCATAGCTCGCAACATAAAATATCGCTCGCGCTCCGCCACCTGGTTTCTGCCTGCTGCTTGCCTGCTTTCTGGTTTTTCCTCACTCACTCGCAGGAACACAACAAGCCTCAAGGGAATTGTTATTTGGCTGCGGTATTCCGTGAGATGGAGGTACATTCCCTAGTCGAGTTGCTTACAATTGCGTAATTGTAAGCAACCTCTGGCGAAAAGAGAGGTAGGGTAGCGTTACCCTACCTCTCTTTTCGCCAGAGCTTCGTTTGTCAGTTAGCAGGGTGCATCGCGTGCAGATGAAGTTGGCTTTGGTTCAAAGATGTTGATGACCCACTTACACCCCAAAATTTCGTACTTCTCGCTATATATTACTGTCCTTTCATATATTTTTGTAATACAGAAGGCAGATTTCTTCATTGGCGACGTGACGATGACATGGGAAAGACTACAAGCCGTAGAGTTTTCATTCCTGACCCTGGCGGACTCTGGTGCATTCTTGACTCATGCGCCAGCCAAACTAAGTGAAACTCTGGCTATCATCAGACCATTTCGCTGGGAGGTAAACATTAACACACTAGCTACGGATCTTTTTGCTGAGTAAATACGTCTGATCTTACATAACTTCTAATTTCTTTGGAATAATCAGCGGGCCTCTCTTCAATCGAAGGGGACTAGAGCATACTCCACCACGCTGCTCAACTGCGGGTTGGCGGAGGCCAGTGTTTTCAAGCCGCCTAAAGACCACTGATTTGGCTTAACGACGGTCATCTAGTGACAGCTAACGTGACCTGCGATGCACGGAGGAGCTCGAGATCGATAAACTCATCCATGGAGAGGTTACAGTCCACGTTGCTCAACTTGCAGGTTCGATTAGAAATTACATTTTATGATTTTCAAAGTTGTACAAGCTTTTAATATTGGAATGAAATTTTTCAACCACTTAATTTAGGAAATTAAACTTAAGGAAATTAAGTAAACGAAAAAAGAATACGGCTTAAACTTTTAAGTCAAAGTCAATCTTAAAGAGTAAGGGCCTTTTATGCTGGTCGTGTATTTTGACACTTGTAATGGAAACAAAACTAATAGGGTACTCCCCATTGACCTAGAGTCATGAAATTTAGCAAGAAGCAAGGTATGCGACCTTGCTTCATGCCAATATATCATAGGTGACCAAAATCCTAGGACCCATTGATTTAAACTAAGTGCATGATAAGGGTTCAAGTAATATGGACACGGTTTATAATAACTTCTAAAGATAAGGAGTCTTAGTGCGTGAGTCCGACACGTGCTTAGCTGGTTTAATGTTTGTTCTACGACAGGTATGGCCGTTCGTATGTGCCACGGTTCTCGTCACTGGGCCAGCTCTGTGGTTTGTGATAGTAGCGCCATCATTGTGGCAACGACGACGCGGCAACCAACTGGGTCTTCTCAACAACTGCTGTTGGTTTACGACCACATTGTTTTTACGACAATGTAAGTTACATGTAATATGGAAACACTTGACAACAAATGGAAACACAACTTGAACTGAGTAGTTGACGAGCTCGGTGGTTGAATGACTACTTTGGCTACAATGTCTACTTTGACACAGAGATCGCGGGTTTGATCCCCGCACAAGACAAACATCTTCTGGGTGTTTTCTATGTATTATAAGTATGTATTTATAAAAAAAAATGTATTTAAGTTCATTTATCAGTTGTCTAGTACCCATAGTACAAGCTTTGCGCTTAATTTGGGGCTAAATAAATAGCGCTGTGTAAATTGTCCAGAAATATTTAAATTTATATATTATGTTTATGTTGATAGTATGATGCACTTCAGAAAAAGGCGTGAAATGGCGTTTACAAAGTAGAAATTCGACCACCGAACTCGTCCCTATATATACCTACTAGCGGCCGCTCGCGACTTAGTATGCGTGGAGTTAGTTATTTGCACATAATATGTCTCTTACTTCAAAAACATAGGACTTTCATACAAACTTCCAACCCCCGTTTTACTGTCTTAGGAGTGGAGATTCGTAAAATCCGTTCTTAGTGGATGGTTACACCCTATAACGAACCTACTGCTAAATTTCAAGTTTGTAGGTGTTATAGTTTGTAAGATTTCGTGATTAATCAGTGAGTGGTATTTCGCGTTTCTTCTGTATAGATTCATACGAGTATATATCGTACTCTAACAAGAAAATAATATAAATCTATTAATTGCTGTTCCTGTCCGCAACTTAAACATGTGAATGAAATAGCCTACCTTGGAGTAGTAATTGACAAGAATCTCAACTTTCAATCGCACATTAAACTTCTTACCACTCGAATTCGAAAATTAATTTTCATTTTTAGAAATTTGCGCCATGTAGCGGATAAAAAGATTATAAAACTAACTTACCTATCATTATGCCAGTCACTCCTGTCGTACTGTATCACAACATGGGGCGGTGCTGCCAAATCATTTATTATTATTTTGGAACGTGGTCAGAGAGCTGTCCTCAAAGTTAGCTACTCTCTTCCGTACCTCCATCCTACAGCGGACTTATACAAACAATGTGAAGTGCTAACGGTACGACAACTTTTTATTTTGCACACTGTATTAAAAAAACATGCTTCATTAACTTATGATCCCTTGCGAAATCAAAACAAACGCCTCAAAGGTAAAGTATGTATAATTCCAGCATTCAAAACAAGTTTTTCACAAAGATTCTTCTGTTTTCTTGGCGCATATTTATATAACAAGGTCAATACAATTCAAATAATCTATCCACTTACCAGATCACTTTGTAAGAAATACTTAATATCATGGCTGCAAAAACTAAATTACGCTGAAACGGAAGATCTTTTGAGCATATGCTGTTAGGCAATAGTAGTAGTTATTTTACCCCCCCCCCCCCCACACACACCCACACATCCACACACACACATTCGCTACACTTACATACACTCCATTTGCTTCTGCGTGCGCATTTATTCAAGCTTGAGCTGATTCCTGCATTTTAGCTTTTCACAAAATATCATTTTGTAAATGTCTACACACATTACATATTAAGTCCGCGGGGTGAGAGCCTGGTAATCCGTAATACAGGGCAACCTAGTGCAGATACCAGTCTCTCACAAAGGTATATTTGTATAGAATTATGTGTAATACATTGCATTATTGTCCTTTGTGTAAGAGATAAATAAATAAATATATTATTATTATTATTATTAATAAAATTAACTTCAGCCTCCAGCAAAGAGCCATCCAAGACACATAAAGCTCGATTGGTATCAGTGTTAATTTCACTCGGAGCTACCTATGTCATCGGGGATATGTACTCTGCAAACCTTACTAGTCTTTTGGCAAGACCTGCTAGAGAAGCTCCCATTGGAACACTGCAGGCCTTGGAAGAAGCCATGAGAGACCACGGATATGAGCTCGTAGTGGAACGACATAGTTCTTCACTGACCATTCTGGAGGTAAAGTATACTATGTATGTTGATACTGTTGATTGTTGGCACTTGGTGGAACATTATTAGCATAAAGTTATAATAAATCACTTGTACTATTCCACGTTATTATATTTAATATTACCGACCGGTTTCGCCGCTAAAGCATTATCAAGGTAAACAGATGGTGTTGGTGTATATACAAAACTATTTTTTTAAGAAAAATTAAAAAAAGTCTTTTGTAGAAACACAAACACCATCCGTTTACCTTGATAATGCTTTAGGGGCGAAACGGGTCGGTAATATTAAATATAATAACGTGGAATAGTACAAGTGCTTTATTATAACATTATGATACTATGTATGGTCTATTATTAGAATGTCATTATGTAATTTACTACAGTAGGCTATTTGTCTAACATTTTTTTCGGTTTGATATGTAGGGACGTCTCCATAATATAACCATAGGTGAAAGAATTACTTCGACAGCACAAAAATTTCTCGAGATATGTTAATTTGAAAATCACAATTTTTAGACTGCCCCAAAACGCTCCATACAAAAGACTACCGAATTATGACGTCACAGGTTTGTATTTTGTATGCAACAAATCAGAAATTTGTATGACAGTGAATAATCAAAAAATACAAAATACAAACCTGTGACGTGGTTTGTATTTTGTATGCAACAAATCAGAAATTTGTATGACAGCTATGTTAAATATTGCGTTTATGTAATTAGTATCATAATAAAAGTTATAGCATTTTTTATTGCTTCTCCAATGGAAATATTTTTTTTTTATAATTTCATACTTTTAAAATGGACTTTCCCGCCAAACTTTGATCGACGCTAAAAAAAGTCTGACTGAAGATATTAGAATGAAAGTTTGCAGATCTTTATAGTTTTGTGTATTTTACGATATTGTTAAATAATTTATAAAATTTTTAAACATTGGAAAATAGCCTGTTGACTTGAGGGTTGATGATTAAATTGGTTTAAGTTTGTAACCTAATGTTTATCATGTGTATTTATACGTGTGAAGGATAGAGTACTTTTTTATACGAGAGGGGGCCAAACGAGCATGTGGGTCACCAGGTGGAAAGCAATCACCACCGCCCACGGAGATCAGCAACACAGCCAGTTAAAGCCTTAAGGGAAATAAAGACTCTGTTCTTGAAGGCTTCCATGTCGTAATTGTTCGGAAATACCGCTGATTATAATATTATGATAATATTTTATAATATATTAAAAAATATGTATGATAAATACATATTCGAGCATTTTAGATATTTAGATAAAATAATTTTCCCATCTTTCTTTCCAAGTTCAAGCTGCAAATTAAACGCACCGCGAGTAAAAAAACATACGCTATATACACAATGAATATAAAAAAAAATGTATTACACGATTATTCACTAAATCCTATTATTAATTATAATTATAATTTTTGCCAATTTAGAAAATTTATGAATCTAATTTTATAGTTCTTGAAATATATATGGAGAAATTATAGTTCTTGAAACGAAATTTATGGAACATTTTAAATCATAAACTACAAAATGCAATGTTTGAGTATTTCGATTCATTATGATTCAAGTCATTCAATCATGCATTCATTCATAGTGAATAAATGTTTTTTTTTAGTTGAGCGGCGCTGCTTTTGCCGCAAGATAGTGTTTTTTATACAAACTTTTATGTTTATTAACTTACTATCTATTGCCTGCTGCCGAGACTTCAGTAGACTATTTCCTTATTTTTAGAATGGAACCGGCGTATACGGCCGTCTGGCTAAGCTCATGCGGCGACAACGTATTCAACGTGTCCGAAGCGTTGAAGTCGGTGTTCGGATGGTGCTGTCTCGCAGGAGAGTTGCTATTCTAGGAGGAAGAGAGACGTTATACTATGACACAGAACGATTTGGTATAACGATATCCTTACTAATAAGTAGTACATAAATGCAAAAGCGAGTTTGATTGTTTCGCTTTCACTCTTTAACTACTGAACCGATTGCCTTGAAATTTTGGATACAGAGTAATAACTACTCCAGAATAAATAATTTCGTCATCCTACGCGCGGCCTACACTCTAATATCTTCGTCCCCCATCTAAAATCACTAACTCGGCAGATGTGATCAGCCCATTAAAGTCTGAAGGCTATATCGACAACTTATATATAAGAACTTAATAAGTAATATAATTAAGATATCAACTTATAAAATTATTTACTCCCAGATATCTACTCTAAGAAAGGAGTGGAACTACAATTTTAAAATTTTGGGTGGTCACGTCATTCTCATACTAACCCCATATTTTCAGGTTCCCACAACTTTCATTTGAGTGAAAAATTATACACCCGATACTCCGCTATAGCGTTACAAATCGGATGTCCATTCCTGGAAACTTTCAATAACGTGTGAGTATTACAATCAATCAATCAAAAGTTTATTTGCGAAGAATATGGGTAATATATAGGTGATATTAAAGATACATAGTCCATCATATTATGCTGTATATAACAGCGTGCAAAAATTACGAAAATGTCAATATCTATTTATCATTATGTATACATTTGCAAAAAGAAATACATAATATTATACAATCATATGGCTTGATCAATAGATACTGCCGTTTATACAATGTCAATACTAGACTATAGTCAAGCTAATTTAATACAAATGTCAAATAATACAATGTCAAAATTTAATGGAATGTCAATACATCATTATTGTTGAATCGTGACCACCATAGCTCCATGTAGTAAGCTTAATTAATGTGTTAAAAAAAACTATCTATACAATAAATATATAGACAAAATTGAGCGATAATAAATGACAGCATGTCAAATGAGAAATTAAAATGTCATAATTAAATAATAAAATTTTGTCAAATGTCAATCGATTCTGTTCATATCATTAATATAATCACTTGTTGAATAATAGCATTTTTGTAATAGGTATATGAACAAACGTATTTTGAATATATTCAGGTTCACTACTTACAGCACAGTATAACTATAAAATAATAGTACTATGTACTGTATGGCCACTCCCTGCCGCTCTCTCGTGTGGACCCCACCTCCCCTCTTAGATGAATCTGGAACAGTTTGTACGACGCTACACGCACACACGCTCATTCACGCTCTGCACAGACTTCATTGTTTATGTAGTAGTAAACGACGCGACATTTGTATGGAGTGGCCGGGGTGTGATCATAGTATGAGTATTTTTTGTACTACGTCGGGTAACATAATATTAACGCTCGCAACATGAAATACTGCTCGCGCGCCGCCACCTCTGCTGCCAAATGCAGCAACTCCTTCCTTTCTGACCTCACTTACTCGCAGGAACGCAACAACCCTCAAGAGAATTGTTATTTGGTTGCGGTATTCTGTGGACGTACGGCGGTATTATAGGTACTTCTCTTTGTTATTTGTGGTTTTCTGCAGTGGTATGGTTACCTGAAAAAAAATGTATGCAACTCCTCTGTGGTAACGTTGAAAATATATACATACGGCCCTAATGCAAAACGACAACCGTAGCCTATGAACGCTTGCTATACACAAACTATCTTTTTATATACTTTTATTTTTTTATACTACGTCGGGTGGCAGACAAGCATACGGCCCGCCTGATGTGAAGCGGCTACCGTAGCCATATTAACGCTCGCAACATAAAATATCTCTCGCGCGCTGCCACCCCCGCTGCCGTCGCAGCATCTCCTTCCTTTCTGGTGACCTCACTCACTCGCAGGAACACAATAGCCCTCAAGGAACCGTTATTTGGCTGCGGTATTCTGTGAGGTGGAGGTACATTCTCCAGTCGGGCAGCTTACAATTACGCTCCCTACCTCTCTTTTCGTCAGAGCTTCGTTTGTCAGTCAACAGGGTGCACCGCGTGCAGGTGCAGTTGGCTTTGGTTCAAAGATGTTTATGAACCACTTACACCCCAAAATATCGCTCGCAAATTGCCAACACTGGTAAACAAACAAAGGCAGAAAAATCTTCAACAGGTGGCAGTTTCAACAGGTTAAGTACAATCAAGTACAGTCATTTGCAAAAGTGCATATAGAATTTGCGAAAGAAATCGCTTGCACTTGTCGAGTAATGAAAATTGCGAGCACGCGATTTTAGTCTTTAAGCTATATATACACTTTTGCAACTGACTGAACTTTAAGTGCTTATACAGTATGCAATCAAGAGGTGCATCGTCAAGGTAATTAGTGAAAGAATTATCTACTTGAGCAACTTTTACAATGGGAATAATATTTATTTTTATTAGCTACGTCACGTGGCAGATAAGAATACGGCCCGCCTGATGTTAAGCCATAATCAATTTTCACAATATGAAATATAACACACGCCTCTCCAGCCCCGCTGTCAAAGCCTGGTGACCTCACTGTAATATATAATAAAACAAAAAAAAAACAAAACAAACAGCCCTCAAGGATTGTTTTTATTTAGCTGCAGTATTCTGTGAGTTGGATACTTCTCCAGTCGGGCGGCTTATAAATAAGCTCTACCTCTCATTTACCAGAGCCTAGTTTATCAATCAGCAGAGTGCACCACGTGCCGGTGAGATTGGCTTTAGCTCAAAGATGATGATGAATCACTTACACCATACTTAACCATATATAAGATCAGCTGTTCAAATCTAAATAATTTGTAAGTAAACCTTGTTTTTTTTTTAGTTCGGATGTTGATTTCATAGTAAATATAAATAAATATTTCTGGACAATTTACACAGCGCCATCTATTCCCAAATTAAGCGCAAAGCTCGTGTTATGGGTACTAGACAACTGATAAATGTACTTAAATACATTTTTTTTATAAATACATACTTCAATACATAGAAACGCCCCGACCAAGTTAAACAGACCCCAGACATGTTCATGCACACAAATATTTGCCTTGTGCGGGGATCGAACCCGCGACCTCGGAGTCAAAGTGGCAATTGCTAACCATTCGACCACCGAGCTCGTCCTTGTTTATAGTAAATGTTGTTCCAATTTATGAGTATGCTAGTTGACTCGGCGAACTTCGTACCGCCATATTTTTCTTACGTAATACGTAATTACGAATATATTCGAAATTTCTGAAAGACTTGTCTATTTGACGACACTTACTAATTACATGGTTTGAAGTTATCAACTGCTGGCTGAACAACTGAACGTCAATCTGTCAATGTATTGCCTGTATAATGTTGTAGTGGATTTTTTTTTTTTTTTTATACCACGTCGAGTGGCAGACAAGCATACGTACGGCCCGCCTGATGTAAAGCGGTTACCGTAGCCATATTAACGCTTGCAACATATAATATTGCTCGCGCGCCGCCACCCTCGCTGCCAACGCAGCATCTCCTTCCTTTCTTTCTGGTGGCCTCACTCACTCGCAGGAACACAACAACCCTCAAGGGAATTGTTATTTGGCTGCGGTATTCTGTGAGGTGGAGGTACATTCCCCAGTCGGATTACAATTACGCTCCCTACCTCTCTTTTCGCCAGAGCTTCGTTTGTCAGTCAGCAGAGTGCACCACGTGCAAGTGAAGTTGGCTTTGGTTCAAAGATCTTGATGAACCACTTACACCCCAAAAATGTCTATGATATTGAAGATCTCTCACAGTCTTCTATCACATTCACACACTCGCATTAATTTCATATTACAAAATTTAACAAATAAAAACTTTTCGAATTTGCTTGTATTTTCGTTTATACAAACCTTGTCCTGATAATGACGAACACAAAAATGAATTATCCAATTTGGGGCATGTCATTTGGAAGACGCCAAAACGCCGGGCCGCTAGTAAATAATAAAAATAATTCGCCAAAATGTATGTACAGGCCGTACATACATTTTGGCGAATCATTTTTATTATTTACTAGCGGCCCGGTACGTGCTTCGCTACGTATAAAGTGAAATGCTAAAAAAATTTAATTTCAACATCAAATTCATTTATTTAAACAAAAAACCATTTTATCTATTGCTAACTATTTTAAAACTTAATCCAAATCATTTGGATAAACAATATTTTTTGGTTTTCCATTTTGAACATGAATAAACAAACGGCTGGGAGTACCGACTCTGGAACATGCAACATAAAGTCGAAGCACTTCCAAAATGAAATGACCTCCTGAATGACATTACAACATTCTTGTACTGTCAACACTGAAAAAAGTTTCAATTTGACAGCAAAATCCCCATTAACAAAATGATCCGCCATTTATTTAATTATTTTTTTACAAAAAATGTGATAAATGAAGAACCGCTCTACCGATTTTGTGCAAACGTCACATAAACCATCTACTAAATAGTCCGAACAAAGCCTAAACATTTGGTTTGGATAGGTGAGCCCGTTCTTGAGTTATAAAATTACAACGAAAAGTGGCATTGATTTTTATATATATAGATTAGTAACATGAAAGGTTTATCATCATGATCAGTCTGTGTCAATTCAATGCTGGACTTTCCTTCACCTTCCACATAGAGAGTGGAGGAAAATCCTAGAGTAGAGATTTCGAATGAGGTGTCAAACCATTGTCCCCTAAGCTTAGATAAGATAGCTTCATGCAAGAGCTTTAGTCATTCACTTTCATCATCACATAATACACGTAACGTACGTAGATTCCTCACTCAGAAATACCGGAAATGACCAGCGATCACATTTCAGGGTAATGACGTTGTTTGAAGCCGGCATCCTCGCTAAAATGACGACAGACGAGTACAAGAACTTGCCAGAGCACGCCAGGAGGTCGGAGCCTGTGACAGAGAGCGATAGGGAAAGTAGTGATATCACTGGAGATTCGCCAGCAGCATCACAGGTAAATACATTTAGCCAATGTTATTTATAATAAATTTAATTTTCACAAACATCTAATACTTTAAGATAAACATATTACCACACTATAGATGAATAAACAACTAAATTAATTAAATACAATCTAACTATAGAAAACTTAATTAAATTACAAAACTAAAATTATTTATAAATATCTTAAAATTTATTTTATAATAAAATTAATACAGCTAGGTACATTAAAAACTAAAATTATAATAAAATATTTATAATGTATGTATGTGTATAAATATTATATATATATATATATATATATATATACTCACCGGCACGTGGTGCACTCTGCTGATTGATAAGCTAGGCTCTGGTAAATGAGAGGTAGAGCTTATTTATAAGCCGCCCGACTGGAGAAGTATCCAACTCACAGAATACTGCAGCCAAATAAAAAAAATCCTTGAGGGCTGTTTTTTTTTATTTGGCTGCATCTGGTTTTTTTTTTATCCAAAAAATATTTATTTATTCAGAAGGAGGGGTATTTTGGGGTGTAAGTGGTTCATCAACATCTTTGAACCAAAGCCAACTTCACCTGCACACGGTGCACCCTGCTGACTGACAAACGAAGCTCTGGCGAAATGAGAGGTAGGGAGCGTAATTGTAAGCTACCCGACTGGGAATTTACCTCCACCTCACAGAATAACGCAGCCAAATAACGGTTCCCTTGAAGGCTGTTGTGTTCCTGCGAGTGAGTGCGGTCACCAGAAAGGAAGGAGATGCTGTGATGGCAGCGGGGGGTGGCGGCGCGCGAGCGATGTTTTATGTTGCGAGCGTTAATATGGCTACGGTAACCGCTTCACATCAGGCGGGCCGTATGCTTGTCTGCCATCCGACGTAGTATTAAAAAAAAAAATTTTATACTACGTCGGGAGGATTTTTTCAACATGTTTCACAATGAAGTCTCTTGAGAATCAGGTTGAAAAAATCTCCTCCATTACAATTATGGTACAAACTATATCACGTATAAACTATTTTTTTATTATTAATTATTTGTCATTTAGTACTTATAGTTTCACACATTTTAGCTTGTTCATTAGTTTCACAAATATAGCCGAAATAAACTGTCAATTCTGTACAAAATACAGCAGGTGACATAGTCTAGTTCCAATACCGCGACCTATCTGTCATGGGATTAATATACCTTGTTGAATTACAATACTGTTGTAAGCGGCCCACAGACATCTCGGGAGCCAAAGCCAACCTCACTTGCACGTGGTTCACCCTGCTGGTTAACCAACGAGGATCTGGCGTCAGTCGCCAACCCGCCTGCGACACCCAGCCAACCCAAGCGTGCCAACCCAGCGTGGCGACTTACAGGCATTTTATCCATAATGCAGAGACACATTTACATGAGGCGCCCAGTACCCGGCAGTCCTGCTATCCCAGGCCAAGGTGGCGGTTAAACTTAGACTCTAACCGTTGGGCTAGTCCATATTTTTTTTATATAGCACTAGAGTGGTAAACAAGCTTACGGCCCGCATGATGGAAAGCAGATACCGCAGCCTGTGAACGCCTGTAACACCAGGGTCTTTCAATTTTTAACAGTAGCCTGTAAAAAATTGAAAGACGCGCAGCAAGCCACGGAGAGAGCTCGGCATTTCTCTACGGGATCGAATCCGGAACGAACAAATTAGACGGAAAACCAAAGTTGTCGACATAGCTCTCAGAGTGGCTGAAGTGGCAGTGGGCCGGCCACATCTACCGAGTCAGTGATGGCAGATGGGAAAGGAAAGTCCTATAGTGGAGACCTCATTTGGGGCGACGGCTTCATCGCCCCAAATGAGTCCGTCGTCCAGCGCCCCCCTCAAGATGGACCGATGGACCTCAAGGGAACTGCCGAAATCGGCTGGATGCAGAAAGCGGGCTATGTACAACAGTGGATAGATACAGGCTGATGATGATGATGACAATACTGCTATTTACTATATAATATACTCGTATGTAGGTATGTATTTACAAAAAAAAAAATATTTAAATATAATATCAGTTATCTAGTACCCATAGTTCAAGCTTTGCTTAGTTTGGGACCAGATGGCAGTGTGTAATTCGTCCAGAAATATTTATTTATTTATTATATAACGTGTTTGACAGACTCAAAGTGAATCTACGAAAGGGTTACATCCAGTCTCATTGCGAATGTTACGCGGCGCGTTTCTACTCCTTGGAATCGGATATCTTTTAGCAGGTAAGTGATGAGTTGGAAACAAATTCATTATAACTTTTCATCTGCTCTGCATTCGGTTTTCATAAATTCTTATACCCAAATATACAATCCAAAATTTCATTGTTTATTACAAACTAGCTGTGCCCGCGACTTCGTCCGCGCGGAATAGTTATTTTTTTATTATTTATTTATATATTAATAAAAATAAATAAATGTCTAAAATAAAATTATCACAACCTCTTTCTCCTCTTCCTGCTTCAAAGTTTCTGGAATGATCAGAGCTACATTTGACGAGCTCGGTGGCGTAGCGGTCAATGACGCGGCTTCGACACCAACGCTCGTAGGTTCGATTTCTACATAGGACAAACATTTGTGTGCATGAACGAACATGTCGTTTGTCTTAGTCTGGGTGTTTTCTATGCATCATAAGTATGTATTTACAAAAAAAAAATGTATTTACGTATCATATTTATCAGTTGTCTAGTACTCATAACACAATCTTCGCTTACTTTGGGACTAGATGGCGTTGTGTAATTTGTCTGACAATATTTATTTACATCATCTATGCCTGTGTTTGATTCTTTAGGTATCTTGAACCAGCCTTCCGCAGTCGAACTGCGTATCAAAGAACCCTTTAAGGGTTCTTTGATATGGTTGGGTTGTCAAATTTACTCTTTATATTATAAAGAAGATCGTATCTTAGAAGTAAGTTATACGCGAGTAAATGCATGTTTTTTAGAGTCAGTGCTTTTATATGCGGGTTTTATTTTCAGCTCTTGCTCTAGGTGTTGAGGTGCAAGTGCATCGCCGCAGCAAGAGCTACATAAAAGTCGTGACCAGGAAAGTTCCTTCTTTAAGTGTGCTGGGTAAGACGCGGCGGCGTATCAGGAGAATTGCTAGATATATCGGCAATTGCGTCGATAGGGCTTTGGGCCCTGGGATGGGATGAGGTATTTGATGGCTCTAGCACCTTCAGTAAATCACGACTTCAAGTCGCAGTGAATTTATTTTGTTTGTATTTGTTTGTAAAATCTTTATTGCATTAAATATTACATAACAGAGATTGTAGTGATAAGACATAGTGTACAAGGGCGGACTTATCCCTAAAAGGGATCTCTTCCAGTCAACCTTTGAGTCCCTGAAAGGAGACTGTGAATTGGCGGCGAATAAAATGAATAATTATAGAATATTGGTGCATAACATAAAAAAGACAAAACATACATAAAACTGTAAGAAGATATAGTATACAATATTAGAGTTCACATACATGAATATTATAATATAGGTAATTATATAAATTATACATAGATCAAACATTACGAATTTTACTTGAGCTCATATTTATGTCGGATTTGCTCAGGTAGTCGTGGACGTGGAAAAGAATTTGTTAAGTCGTGACTTGAAGGAGTCAATAGAGGGTGACAGTCGTAACTCTAAAGGTAATGAGTTCCATAGTCGCGCAGCCTGGATCTCAAAAGAATCAAATAGGAAATTGGTGCTACAGGTGGGTAAAACTAGTAACGGCTCACCACAGCGGCGCAGTCGCTCATCTACATTACGAAAACGGAACCTTTCTCGAAGATACGGGGGAGCTGAGGGGTTAAAAAGTACATTAAAGAGAAAAGTGAGGATGTGGATGTTCCGACGCTGCCTAATCGGGAGCCAGTTGAGCTGCTGGCGAAAGTGAGAAATGTGATCGTACTTTCGTACACCGAAGATAAATCTAATGCATTGATTTTGCAATCTTTCCAATTTGTCCAGCAACTCCTCCGACAAGTCCAGGAAGGCAACATCGCCGTAATCTAGAAGGGGAAGAAGAAGTGAACGAGCTAACATCACTTTGGTATTTATGGGCAGAAAATTTTGCAATCGCCTTAGTGAATGAAGAGATGTGAAAAGTTTGCGACTAATTGCATTGACTTGTGGGTGCCATGATAACGTTTGGTCCAGCATAATGCCTAAGTTTTTTACCGTCGACGAGTAAGGTATAATAGATCCATTAAATATGACATCAGGAAAACCTACTGCCCGAGATTTAGACACAAAGTGGGGGCTACCTATTACTATAGCTTGAATTTAATTTAACATTTACATTTTAGAAATAGGAAAACATGATAGGATATATAGAATATGCATGTACTTATTTATGAATGTAATATGTGTATGCTTAGGTATAGTTTATGTATAGTATATTAGTCACTTTTTATGTTTCTTGTTAATATAGTTTTAAACCGCATTCGTGGATGTCTGCACTCATCTTATTGTGGTCAATAAAGTGTTTAAATAAATAAATAGGTACTAGAATAATTAATTATTTTAATGAACTAATTAACGTGAATGTTTCCTATTAGAATAGTTATTTTTGTTGTTAAATTTTTAACTTTTTCTGCGTTTGCGCTTGTATTTTTTATTAATTTTTCGTATTATTATTTTTTATTAAGTTATTCCTTTTCTGCAAGGGAGCATAAATTCCCTTGCAGAAAAGGAATAACAGTTTAATAGTTAAATATTACCAAAAGAATGGAGACATTTAACTGTCGCAAAATTCGTTCTACTCTATAATATCAAATTCGCTTAAAATCTAAGATTATTTTATACTACGTCGGGTGGCAGAGCATACGGTCGGCCTGATGAAGCGGTTACCTACAGTAATGAAATATCGCTCGCGCGCCGCCACCCCTGCTGCCAACGCAGCTACTCCTTCTTAGGTGATCTCACTCACTCGCAGGAACACAACAACCCTCAAGGGAATTGTTATTCAGTGAGGTAGAGGTACTTCCCCAATCGGGAAGCTTACAAATAAGCTGTACCCTATATCTCTTTTGCCAGAGGCTCTTTCGCTAGCCGGCAGGGTTGCCGATACTCGTGAAAAGCGTGGTGCACCACGTGCAAGTGAGGTTGGCTTTGATTCTCTAAAGATCAAGATAAGATAATCATGGTAAAATATTTAGACCCCAAAATACCTTTTAGTAGGAAAATTACTATTTAGTAAAATATAAAAATAACCGTAATATAAACCATTCTTTTTGTTGCACTACATTAAAATATTATTTTACAACATTGTTGGTATAAATTGTAATAACTTTTAAGTACTTTTAATACCTTTAAGAATATTGTGTTGTTTCATGATGATCACTTGAGTAGTTTCGGCTTGATAGTGTAACAAACAAACACACATTCACATTTATAATATTGAGTAGGGATGTAATAAACGTTTTATTATCGAGTTCTTGTATTAGACTAGATGCACAATCGCATATATTATACAAATACAATAAAACCAAATACTAGTATATATGTGATATTTGATGTCATTGATGTTTACAGGTACTGAATAAAAAAAATATGAATTTACGACATCTTTTGATTTATTTGTTTGTTTCATCATCATCAGGTTATTTTAGTCTCCACTACAGCAGCACGACCCTCTCTCGTCCGTCTCAGACTGAAGGAGGATTTGGCCTACACTCCCCACGCAGGCCAGACGGGTTGGGGAGGCCTGATCGATGTTTTATAATATATGTCCCTTAGTCGCCTTGTATGACATCCACGGGAAGAGACGGAGTGAGAATCACTCCGTCTCTTCCCGTGGATGTCATATATATTCTAGTCTGCCGGAAACCACACGGTCTATTTGTTTGTTTGTGAAATATTTATTGCATTAATTATTACATAACACAGATTGTAGTGATAAGACATAGTGTACAAGGGCGGACTTATCCATATAAGGATCTCTTCCAGTCAACCTTTGAGTCCCTGAAAGGAAACTGTGAATTGGCGGCGAAGAAAACACATAGTTATATAATATAGGTACGTAACATAAAAAAAGAGAAAACATACATCTAGAACTTAAATATATATCTACATTGTATAAGTTTTCTATGTATCATAACTATGTATTTACAAAAAAAAATGTATTTACGTATGTTTATCAGTTGTCTAGTACCCATAACACAAGCTTCGCTTACTTTGGGGTTAGATGGCGCTGTGTAATTTGTCTGATAAATATTAAAAATATTATTACATTACATTACTTATACCGAACTTTTCAGGCCTGTGATAAATTTACATGTGTTTGGGAAGTTTCGTATGTGTAGATAATCCGTTAGCTGATATCACAATAGAAGTAATTACACTTACTGACTAGCCGTGCCTCCCACCTGAGCCTGAGCTCAATCTGGAACACTTTGTATGGAATAGCGGGTGTACAACTGTTATCCTAACTTGTACCAGAATACACTCCGTGTAAGATTAGTAGCAGATTTAGTGAGCACCAAAGTCTAAGATTATTTTATACTACGTCGGGTAGCAGACAATCATACGGCCCGCTTGATGTTTTCTATGGTGTATGGTATGATGGAAGCGGTTTCCTATGGTAATGAAATATCGCTCGCACGCTATCACCCCTGCTGCCAACGCAGCAACTCCTTCTTAGGTGACCTCACACACATACTATTTACAATTCTTCATCTACAATTGGATCTACAATTTTTCTGCAATAAATGACAATTTTGCTGCAATAAATGACAATTTTTCTGCCATAAATCTCAGAAAAATTTGTAGATCCGGAGTACAGACCGAGGTTAGGTGATCTATGATCCCAGGGTCAATTGAACTCACGAAGGTTAACAGAATCTTGACTAAAATACATGATTTCTCCGCAATTAAAGATAATATTGATGGATCATGAATCCATCTAACATACTAGAAAGCTATAAATACAACAATTTTTCGGCAATCAAGTCTTTGGGCAGAAATTATGATGCCGAAATAATGATTAACAGACAGGTAACTGTTAAATCCTTAAGGGGATTCCGGTTCCGCCCAGAATAAATAAATTGAAATAACAACAAAACAAAACCGTAAAACACGAGATTCATACTTTTCTGATTAAATTATGCGAAATGAAGACAGAGGCAGCTTAATCTCACAATTTAACTTTACGTCTTATTAAATCCTAATTCCGCACACGCAAACAAACAAAAAGCCATCATTTACTCGGTCGATTCACTCGGGACCCCAATAAAACGAATGTCCTATTAGAATAGACTCATTGTAAGACATAACACCGAGAGTGCAGAACTCACGGGCCAAAAAACATGACAACATTTTTGAAGCTTCAAAAATGTTCACATTAATAATTCATCATCAGACTGTATCTAATCTAGGCCTTCCCTAATACGTTCCACCATATGCGATCCACCGCATCCAGCCCGTTCCGGCCGTTCTCTTGAGGTTATCGATCATGTAGTGGCCCAACGCTTCGTCGCCCCATACGAAGTCTCCACTCTAGGACTTACCTACCCCATCTGTCATTACTGACACGGCAGATGTCGCCACTGCCACTTCTCTGTGAGCTATGTCGACAATTTTGGTTCTATGTCAAATTTCTTAGTTCCGGATTCGGTCCCGTAAAGAAATTCCGAGTATAGCTCTCTCCATCGCTCGCTGCGGAACTTTAAATTTATGGACCATCAATATTAATTGAATTAAAATGAGAATTTCGTAAGAAAGTAAACAGATCGTATGGCCTGCGCTCATCAGTTGTAAACCTAAAGGTGTAATTTGGAACGCGACTACACGCAGCAATGCTGCCGCAACAGTATCATTGCTACAGTTCTGACCGGTAGTGCTTTCTGCGGCGCTGATTGCGAGCAAGGTGGTAACGTCGTACTGTTCGTAGTGTTGCATTTTTTGTTGCCAATTTACTTGACCGCAACCACTCAGTCCCCTTGTTGATTTGAGACCAGCATCGTTGTATTGAGAGATCACCAGAAATAAGAAGATGCTATGTCAGCAGCGAAAATATTAGCACGTCAGCAATTCCTCTATTGCTAGCGTCTATAGGTATCTAACTGCTTTACATCAGGCAGGTCATGTCATACAAGTATCAGTCAATTAGTGTAATTCACAATTCGACTACACTGATATCAAAAAGAAGAAGACGAAAATTAGTACAGAAAGCGAAGCACAATTCTTAATTATGCGAAAGTTAAAAACAGACAGTGATAGCTTGTCCACTGTTTGTGAGCTCGATGACCCAAGTGCCCGTGTGTC
The DNA here is from genome assembly GCA_937001555.2 of Hypsopygia costalis. Classification (NCBI taxonomy): domain Eukaryota; kingdom Metazoa; phylum Arthropoda; class Insecta; order Lepidoptera; family Pyralidae; genus Hypsopygia; species Hypsopygia costalis. The sequence goes on from OW443332.2 coordinate 27,041,291, forward strand.
CCCATCGCAAGAAAGGCGAACTGGCCTCATTGAATTAGAGCGGCGGCGAGAGCCCACTAATGAAGTTAATCCGAGCCGAGACAGAGCGTCGTCTGTTACGCGAAACATCCGTGTAACACGCATTACGGTAATTTGCTTATATACCTCCATTTGCAAATAAAGCATTAGGAGATATCTATAAATTCAATTATGCAACATAATGTAAAGCAAAACAAGCTACAACATTACCTACAACGTTAAGAGTAAAGTTTCTAGAAGAGGAACATCATCGTCATTTCAGCCAAAGGACGCCTATACTGCTGAACATTAGACCTGCCCATCGTTGTCAATCCTTATTCATCTCACTGCTGGGGTACGGGTCTCCCTTTAATCGAAGGGGTTTAGAGCGTACTCCACCACGCTCATCAACTGCGAGTTGGCGGAGGTCAGTGTTTTCAAGCCGCCACTGACTCACTGTCATCTAACGACTGACAGATTAAGGGGCACGTTAAGCTGTCAGTCCCTGCAATCGGAGTGCACTCCGAAGCACGGAAGAGTTCGAGATAATTAAACCCATCCATGGACAGGATACAGTCGACGTTGCTTGCCTTGCGTGATCGATTAGACTGCCATGCGCAACGTTGCCATCCAGCTTCTCATAGACTTCCACAATGATTGGCTCTGTGCCGCACATCCATCGGCTGTCTGTGATCTTTATCATATCGTCACACCCTGGCCACTTCATACAAATGTCACCTCGTTCACGATTACATAAACAATGGCGTCTATACGCAGCGAGAATGTGTGCGTGCGACGCCAATCAAACTGTTCCAGATTCGTGCATTTGGTGAGAAGCCGACCGCGCATCGGAAAGGAGTACAAATTTATATTTAAGTGTGGAGATGCATGAGGAAATGAAAGGCTATCCATATTATGGGGAAATTGGGTAATACTCAAACACCTTTCCTTGTGTATTGTTGACATCTAGAACTGAGATTCCAAACCTTTTTTTGTTCGGGGACTACTACAAGTTCATTGTCTGGCATGGGCCCCAACTGTCATGTAAATCTAGTTTTCTGAGAGACTTGACTTGAGATTATAGTATAATAATGCTCAATCCTCCCCAACCCGTCTGGCCAGCGTGGGGAGTGTATGCCAAATCCTCCTTCCGTCTAGGACGGACGAGAGAGGGTCGTGCTCCTATAGTGGATACTAAAATGACCTGAGGATGATGATAATGAATGCTCAATCTCTTTAATTATAAATTTGTGTTATGGACCTTAATTTTGCTCTTAGGGGTTCCTAACAACGACCTACAAAAATCTCGATGGTTATCGGCTTCAGCTTAGGCGTAAGCTGAAGCCGATAACCATCGAGATTTTTGATTGTCAAAATCTGACTTCTGTTTAAATGTGTGATAAACACCTTCAGTTAAATCGGTAGAGCGTTTCCATCCCTACCGGCTAATGCTATTACTATTAGCACTGATTTAAGATATAGTTAGATTTTCGCAATCAATAAATTGGATCATAATCTGCCTTAGCTTATACGGGCTCCTGGGACCTTACCGGCTTAGCTGAAATTGATTCCCAGCATACGGCAGACAAGCATACGGCTCGCCTGATGTGAAGCGTTACCGTAGCCACATTAACGCTCGCAACATAAAATATCGCTCGCGCGCTGCCACCCCCGCTGCCAACTCAGCATCTCCTTCCTTTCTGGTGACCTCACTCACTCGGAGGAACACAACAACCCTCAAGAGAATTGAAGATTTATGGTGTTTAGCTTAGTTGATAGAAACTCTGTAGCTCTATCGCCGAAGCTAAAGTTTGGCAATAACTAAAACGTAAAACCTAGTTTTTTAATCAAAATATTCAATGGTACTCGGTTCAGCTCCGACGTTAGGGGCCCAGATCAGGGGCCCTACCGCCGAAGCTGAAGACGACTCTCATCGAATATTTTGTTTCCCAGAAATAAGTCTTAGATTTAAGTTATTAACAAACATTTTTAGCTTTATCGGTAATTCTTCAGGGATTCTGCCAGCTAAGTTAAACGCAATTGTCACTAATCTATTCTGGAGTTTTATATTTGCAATCAAAAAACCCGGCGGAAATCGGCTTCAGCTTCGGCGGTGGCACCCCAGAGCTAAGTAACCCTGACCCATCGGTTGAGAACCCCTGGTTCTAGAAGCAACGAATGCATGTGATATTTTCGATTTATTCTACCTTTGAATCTGCCGTATTACCAAATACGTAAACGCTTTTTACGCCATAACTCAGCCATACCCTCATAAACAAGATTTCGCCAATGTTTTGATGTATATCCGTAGTTCCAAATTAACTTTGATATCTCCCATCTGACAGCTACGATTTATACCAAGATGTCGACCTAATTGCGTCCAGATCTGGCCTGACTTTTGGCAAGATATAACATGCAGGTACCGACGAGATTGCTTGCAATGCAGATTTAGAAAGAATATATTCAGGACTAGTAAGATATATGCAAAGCAATGAAACGATTATATGAACTTCTCAAGAAGCCCCGTCGCCGGAACTGGCACTTAAATTCACTTTCACAGATAGTGTGATGAAAGTGCATCTAAGCTCTGCGGATTTAAGTAGATAGTAATGATTTAGATACATGTCTTATATTTAATTTGTATGACGTTTCTAAGTGCTTTATAAAGTCCAAGGAATAAAGATATTTTGACTTTGACTTTGACTTTGACTTTGAACTTGTTCTAAATAACACTGTCGGTATCAACCCACAATCGTCCTACTGTTATGATACGGTTCCCCCCTCAATCGAAGGGGTGTAGAGCATACTCCAACATACCACGCTGCTCCACTGCGGGTTAGCGGAGATCAGTGCTTTCAACCCGTCCATAGGCCACTAATCGATTATGCAAGTTAAGCAACGTCAACCGTAGGCTATCCATGGTCCGGGTTTGTTTATCTTGAGCTCCTCCATACTTCGAACGGTACAATAAACTATCGGTCACGGCTGTATGTATGTGTAGATGACAGTCGTTACACTAAATCAATGACCTTTGTGAGGTTTGAAAACACTGGCCTCTATCAACCGGTGAACAGCTTGGTAAACTTTACTCTAACCTCTTGGATTGAGAAGAGACCTGTATTCCAGTAGTGTGATAAATATTTGGTTGATGCCAAAATTATTACAACAAATAATACAAATACAACAATGCTTACGTCCTATCCTAGATATAGAATATTTGCAATGTTCTATACCTAGGATAAGGATAATAACTCCTAAGACCAGGAAATAGGCAATTGCAAGTCGGGTAGAGTTTGTTCCGCCGAGGCATACATTTAATTCTTCCAAATTCAAAAAACACGACGGCAATGTTATAATGTAAATTCATTGCCGGCGCGCTACTGAGAACTCTTTTGTCTATCTTGCCAGAATTCATGTTCCAATTTCAAAAAACTCGCCCGCAGTAGAGTTTGTTTTTCTATGGAAGTAATATATGCGTACGGAAGTAATATATCCTACAATACTTCGCGTGTTCTATATACAAAAGTAATGACAATATTTCCACGCATGTTTAAAAAAAAATTCATTTTCATCCCAATATTTAGATGAGAAATACATACGTCCCACAACTAGAAAGATGAAACTTTATTTCCTTAAAAAAAAAGTGTGAGCTCATTCGTAACTCCATGACGTAACAAGTCCGCACATGTGGCCATGGGCACATTTGTCCAACTTCTGATGTGTCCCATCCAACAAGTTTGTCAACGCAGACTTTTATAAATTTGACGACGGTCTATCCGACGTGTTGCGGTCACTTAATTTATAATATTCATTTAAACCACATGTCTATTTTTTTGCTGTTTAACCCAGAAAATGATTTTAATTTTTACAAGCCCTATCAATTGTTGGTCCACGGAACTTGTATGAACGTCGGTTGTTGAGTCGAAATACCTATGTTGATACAATCCAAGTCCATGCCGCGACAATGACTGTTCGCGTCCAGAATCACCCGTTCAAGCCTATCCAGCGGGGAGTACGTCAGGGGATCTAATCTCCCCAAAACAATTCACCTCTGCGCTGGAATACTATTCAAGACGTGGACTGGAAAACACGGAGCAACAATGTCAACGGAGAATACATTTCACACCTTCGATTTACTGATGACATGATCATGATAAGGATTGAATCGCTGGACGATTTCAGTCGGATGCTAAAAGATCTCAATGCCGCTTCTCGAGCCGTAGGGCTGGGGATGAATTTGGACAAGACAAAAGTCACGTATAATGAATACGTTATCCCCAGCCCGGTAGTTGCTGAAAATACGGCAATTGAAGTGGTTAACAATTACTTCTACCTCGGGCAAGTGATACAAATTGACCGGGGTTACTTTAACAAAGAGATCGATAGACGCATATGACTGGGCTGGGCAGCATTAACAGCGCAAATGCCTCAAACTTTAAAAAACAGGGCGTCTTCCTCACAATGACCTATTGTGCAGATACTTTGACTCTGACCGTTGGACTGGTCCATAAATTGAAAAGCGCACAGCGGGAGATGGAGAGGATCATCCTTTCAGCCTATTGTTATCCGCTGTTGAATAAAGGTCACCCCAATTGATTTCCACCTGCATCCGACGACTCCTCTCGATCCCTAGCAGGTCGTCAGTCCATCTCGCAGGCAGCCGTCCCATGCTGCACCAAACGGGAATATTGTGTATGAATTACATCACCATGTTGTGGCCATATTCGCCCATACCATTAACATCCACCGACTCGTTTATAACTTAACCCAATAACCCGTAGTTTCCGTCGTGTCTCAAAGGCCCTATTTACATGAAAGGCAAAATTTGCGAGCATAAGTGTAAACCGGCAACGGATCGGCGATCCTTTGGTGTTGCTGATCTCCATGGGCGGTGGTGATTGCTTTCCATCAGGTGACCCACATGTTCGTTTGCCCCCCTCTCATATAAAAAAAAAAAAAAAAAAAAAAAAACCTAAAGGCGTGTCTCCTGCTGCAAAAAATAACAAGACAATCTAACAAAACTTGTTTAGTGAACTCTTTAGCAACACGAAGCATGAAAACTAAAACTAAATTGCTCCACATCTGCGCTTATCCTGCAAATATTACGAATTCTGGGAATTTGTATCAATGGCGAATTTAGTTGAAATGCCCGCGACCCGTGAACACTTTCAGCGACCACAAATAGTGTCACAAAGTTTGCAGACTCTTATTCATTTGCTCTCGTGGTGTACCAAGGTTAGACTGGTTGTGTCTTGTACTAATTATTACCTACACGAGTTACACAGATGCAATAAGCACCGTGGCACAGTTAGAGCGGTTTCTACGCTGTTGTCTCTATACATACAATAAAATCGTAAACGAGACATTTAAATATATAATATTTTATTTTTCAAATAGAATATCACCTTATACACTACGTACTTGTGCTTCGTTTTATTTTGAGGAGCTCGATTGCTTCGTTGTGCGTGTCAGTTTCGATTAAACTTACACCCAAGTTAAGCAATGTTGATCGTAGCCTGCCTATAGATGGGTTTATTATATAGATGACAGTTAAGCCAAGTCAGTGGGTGATTTATGTCTAGTAAGTATGTCCATTATAACCAGTAAGATTACCTACCTAACACTATCTAATATGACAAAATGTGCTTGCTGTTACTCGCTTGGTGCTCGTGTCCACAGGCTTGTCGTCGTCGACGTTAATTGTAACTTATATTCTCTCTGCCTTATAAAGTATATTGTCTCGCCATTTGTAAATTGTAACTTATAATTTGTTACGTGAGTATGTATCATCATCATCATCATCAGCCTGTATCTAATCCACTGCTGGATATAGGCCTTCCCCAATGCTTTTCACCAAATACGATCCTCCGCCTTCCTCATCCAGCCGCTTCCAGCCGTTTTCTTAAGGTTATCGGACCATCTAAAAGGAGAGCGTCCAAAGCTTCGTCGTCCTATGCGCAGCCTCCACTCTAATACCTTCAAATACCTTCTCCCCCATCTGCCTTCACTTACTCGGCAGATGTGACCCGCCCATTGCCACTTCAGCTTGCAAACTATGAAGGCTTTGTCGACAACTTTCTCCGTCGAATTTCTTCGTTCCGGATTCGATCCCTCAGAGAAACCCCGAGTATAGCACTAATTGATGAGCAATGCCCTTAAGTCGCCACGCTGGGCAGGCAGGTTGGCGGCTGTCGCCAGAGCCTCGTCCGCTTGTCTGCAGGGTGCACCACGTGCAGGTGAGTTTGGCTTTGACTCCGAAGATGGCAGTGAGCCACTTACACGAGTCATACAATCAATCGAGTATCAACACAATTTAATTTAATGTAATTAAAATCAAGTGATTTTAAGCGTAAGAGTATTGTAATAATTTATCACAGCAGTATCATTAAGTTTAATCTGTAAACTAATTATCTTGTAAAATGCATAAACGCTTCACGAACTTTTAAACGATTTTTCAAATTAATTCACACGACAGTTTTTAGGATTCCGTTGCCAAAACTGCGCTATTCTACATCTTAAAATGTTCCAAGTCGCCCATGAGGCGGGGTGTACTTACGATAGAGCATGGCCAAGTCGCCTATGAGACGAAGTGTCCTGCATACAGAAGTGTCGGTGTTGTACTCTGCAGCAACGCCCCATGTTTGTATCAATAGCCGGGACCGACGGCTTAATGTGGGCACATTAAGCCGAAGCATGGAGGAGTTCAAGGTAAATAAAACCCATTCATCGACAAGCTAAGGTCGACTTTGCTTGAGTTGCGTGATCGATTAGACTGCCACGCGTAATGATACCTCTTTTTTTATACGACTCATATGACGAGCTCGGTGGCCGAATGTGGCAATGGCCACTTTGACTCCGAGGTCGCGGGTTCGATTCCCGCATAAGACATACATTTGTATGCATTAACATGTCTGTTTGTCTTGGTCTGGGAGTTTTCTATGTATTATAAGTATGTATTTACAAAAAAAAAAATATCTAAGTACATTTATCAGTTGTCTAGTAACCATAACACAAGCTTTGCGCTTAATTTGGGACTAGATGGCGCTCTGTAAATTGTCCAGAAATATCTATATCTATATCCAATGTCTCTTCCAAATATTCTTATTCAGATTTTTAAACTGTAACCAATGTAGACATTTAGAAATACACGACTTATAATATGTTTCATCATCATCATCAGGTCCATTTTAGTCTCCACTACAGGAGCACGACCCTCTCTCGTCCGTCCTAGACGGGAGGAGGATTTGGCCTGCACTCCCCACGCTGGCCAAACGGGTTGGGGAGGCCTGCTCGATATTTGATAATGTATTTCTTTTAGTCGCCTTGTACGATTGATAAAATGTTTATCTCTACCTAAACATTCGATAAGCCGCATATTTCTAAAATGGTACTTTGACATGAAATGTTGTACGATACCTTTAGTAATCGACTGTACACACACTTAACCAGTTATTTATTCTTTATTCGACGCAAAATAGCTCATTTATGCTCGAAAAATACGACTAAACCTGTGATCTCTCATAATATACTTTAAAATAATTAACTAACTACGTACAACTTGTTTTGTAGTGTAATAATTAATAGGTAGATGGCGCCACACTGTGACTACACTGCAAAAAATATAAAATGCAAATATTCGTCACAAACCTTCCTGGTAGCTTAGTTGGAAGAGCATTCGACCGGTCATAGAGACCTCTCTAGACCCACGATAACCTCACAAACCCACGACCTGGTGCGTTGAAATCCCACCTAGGCGGAGAAGGTGAACTTTTCCATTATTAAAAATATTTATAATAACTACGTACACGCCTTGTCACCTCTCACTAAATGAAACAAAGCTGTGGAGTATAAAATTATGTTAGGGAAAATGAGCTTTTCATATCCAAAAGCACTTAGACACATGTCGTAAAGAATCAGAATGGCTTTTTAAATTCCTTCAGTTCACCGCATGTTCTTGGTTCAGGGACTTGAAATTGTTGCCGAGTCAAGTCATTTTTTACGGGACGGGGGCCCACCACACATTCCCACCACTGTGTCTCCTGTGCCATGATTAACAGCTGCGACCGCCAACAACAAAGTGACTCACATTACCAGGGGGAGAACAGTAGCTAAAAATTGTTAGGTTGTTACGTTTTGAACGACACATTATTTTTATTTTAAAGATATTTCAAAATTGAATGTGTTTGCTTTTTTTTTTAGAATTAACAATGGTCGTTTCATTCTGATCCGTTAGTTTCGTTTCGTTTCGTTCAGTTCCGTTCCGTTTCGTTTCATTCCATTGTTCGTCGTGCTCAAGATGGGGTGGACGCATCTCGACACTTGCCCAGACGAATCTCCGTTTAAAATCGAAACTAGTCGGCTTTTCCAACAAACATTTAATATAATTGTTTGTTGGGAATGAATGACCCAAAAATTATTAATCAATTTATGTAACCATAAAGTTAAGAACTTTATGGTCTTTTTTGCACCCTTCACAGGCGTACCACCTCTTACCCATACCCATACTTATATTACTAATTTTACCCAAAGCGGATTTTATATATCTCAACATATTTACATATTCTCGCCAGCTACGGAGATAATCCTCAGATTTGCTAAAAGCAGCATTATTGAGAAATGATTACTGTTAATAATTCTGCACCTAATAGCCTTCAACAACAAGAGGGGTGTCCAACACCCACCAGCACTGGCGGTGGAAAGTTTATTGTATCTCGTTTCTTAATTAACTCAACAATAAATAAATTCAAGGTAAGCTGCTTTAATAAATATTAACGTGTTTTTATCTATAAACCAAGTTAAAATATTTTACGTGATAACGTCTTATAAATCGATGAATGCCGGCTGCACGGACAAAAAAACATGTCTCATTGTCACGTTCCGCCTGAGCCGAGCGTGCAAGCGAGAGCGCGGAACAAGCTATCTCTCTTCCACTGCATCGACCGATGTTTTCTTATGACGTTATCACTTAAAATTATCACCCGTAAACCGACTTTACAGACAACTTTTTTTTGTGTTTGTACGTTTGTGTCATGATAATTCTTGAACCCGTATTCCGATGTTGATAAAATTTAGTGAGTATGTAGGAAACGTAAATACAGTTTTTAAAATCGGTTCAGTAATTTATGAGATATTTGCGTTAACGTGAATCTGAATTGCAGGCTATTACTCGCAAACGGCTGATACGATTGTTATAAAATTTATTAAATAAGTATGTTATTTATAATTCACATAATTATGGGGCATTGTAGTAAGTAATTTCATCTATACCTTGCCTCCCTTTTCGCCAGAACATCGTTTGTCAGTCAGTAGGGTGCACCACGTGCAGGTGAAGTTGGCTTTGGTTCAAAGAGGTTGATAGACCACTTACATCCCAAATTAATGTTTAAACTGCCCGACTGGGGAAGTACCTCAACCTTACAGAGTACCGCAGCCAAATTCCCTTGAGGGTTGTTTTATTTATGCGAGTGAGTGAGGTCACCACAAAGAAAGGTAGGAGTATAGGTTAGTAACGGATCGGCGACCTCTTGGTGTTGCTGATCACCATGCGCGGTGGTGAATGCTTTCCTTCAGTACTCATCAGGATGCTCGTTTGCCCCCCTGTCATATAAATAAAAAATAGGTAAGATGGGTCTAGATTTTAAAATAGTAATTGAAGAATCTAGATGTATCTTACCTATTTTTTTTTAAGTTAAGTGAGCCTCTTACACCCTGAAAATATAATACAATACAATAATACAATATGAAAGTTATTCTCGCGCCTACCGCACGCCACTCTTAACAAAATATCATCATTAGAGAAAGTATTAATTTACCCCGAAATCTGATTTCGTTCATTAGCGAACTATCCTTTGTATTTCATAGCAACATTGAGATGAGAACAATACGGTGACGTCGCCTAAAGCTTTAATTAAATTGTTATTAAGTTTAGAAATCCTTTCATTTAGTAGACTATAGCGGCGGACGCCAAACGGGCAAGATAACGGGATTAAATATACGTGTGTATATACGAATCTGGAATGAAGAAATTCGACGGAGAATCAAAGTGATTGACATAGCTCTCAGAGTCAGCAAGTTGAAGTGGCAGTAGACTGGCCTCATCTGCCGAGTCAACGATTTCAGATGGGGAGGATAGTTCTAGAGCGGAGGCCACGTATAGGGCGACGAAGCGTAGGATGCCCCCTGTCTAGGACCGAGGTCGTCGGTCCTAGACAGGAGGCATTAAAAGTGGCTGGTAGTGGTTGGATGCGGAAATCGAATGATCGCATATGGTGGAAAGCATTGGGAAAGACCTATACCCAGCAGTGGGTGCAGGCTGATAATGATGATGATGATGACCATTTACAGCACTACACCGGAACCTCTTATACAGGAAGTGTTAAGGTATACGTTAAAAGAGTTTTAGTATTACGAGACGTACCAAGCATTCGTAGCATCACACGGGATCCTTTTATACTGAAAATGTTACTGTCTACGAAACGTGCGTAGCATTCGTAGCACTACGCAAGAGCATCTTATACAACAAGTGTTGCGAGCTACGACATACGTAGAGTAGTCGTAGTACCAGACGTACGTAGCATTCGTAGCACTTACGCGGGATCATCATAAACTGAAAGTGTTCCGGGATTCAACATACGTAGAGTAGTCGTAGTACCAGAAATACGTAGTATTCGAAGCACTACGCGGAATCATCTTATACTGAAAGTGTTGCGGGCTATGACATACGTAAAGTATTAGTAGTACCAGACGTACGTAGCATTCGTAGCACTCCGCGGGCCCTCTTGTACTGAGAGTGCTACGATTTACAAGCTGTTGTCTATACAATATCTCATTAACATGGCTTTATAAATCTATTTCTGTAGTACCATTATGTCTATTACGTAAGAACTTTTCAAATCCAACATAAATGACTTCGAGACGCGCTAAGCTGAAGTTAATGTTATTTACAAAAAATAAAACTAGATAGTTAACATTGGTTTTGTCCATTCGCCATCTTTGCTAATTATATTTTTACTTACAGTGTTAAAATTTTTAGCCATTCATAAGTAATATTCTATATAATAATAAGTAAGATAAATTAATGATAATATCTAATGATATAAGATATTAAGATATATATATATATATCATGTCACAATAATCATAAATAGTCTTACCTAGGATGAGAATGAATAAAAATTTAATAGTTTATTAAATAATGATAATAAATACAGATAGTGACAATGCAATGAATGACATACTATGCAATAAAATATTATATTACGTTGAAATGAATGTGTCCACAGAAACATTTTTCATTCAAGTAATACTTACTCATATGTAACGTAGTATCCATTTTTATAGATTTATCACATCCAAGTTACATTGAAATACACTATGATAAAACAAATAATTACCAATATTGAAATATGTATACGATCGTTGTCGACATTCGGGTCCCCAATAAACTTTAAATTTTGAAACATTTGGTCCTACGTAAAGCCCAGATGTTACTTTGCGGTCCAAGAACTGTAAACTTTATCTTATTTCTCCTTGTACAGATTATTTTCTTTCAGGTTTTATTTTCTAGAGCGTTGCGTTGCCGCGTTGGTTTCTTGTTGAGTTTTTAAATCCTTAGTGTTGAATAGTTTAAGTGTAAAAATAATATTATACAAGCATTAGCGATATTACGAACAGTAGGAAGTAAGATAATCGCGCACTTTGTGTTTTCTTTTAAGGACGTTCTGACAAATTCTGGAGCATGAAGTTTCTCAGAAGAGCTTAAACATTTTAAAAAGTCTTAAATAGAATAATTTGTATCAAGCAAGCAAATAGTGACCCTAATATTGAAAAGGTCAATATCTACGAAATCGTTTTTGTGTAAATTCTATACTTTTATCTATATAACAACTATGTTAACTATGACGAGCCTGTACAAACATTTGTGTGGATAAATATGCCTGTTTGTTTTGGTCTGCGTACTTTCTATGTATATCTCTCATCCCTAGTACAGAGTCCGATATGATCATGGAACAATAACTAGTTGAGCTAACTGGACTATATAAGGAATATGAATTCTTCAGACAATCTATTTAGAATTATCTTATCTCATTTATCTTCTGATTTTTTTTTTTACAAGGAACTTTATTTGATTCTAGATGAATCAAATAAAGTTCCCTGTAAAACACCCGAAAGCGAGCTACCAACAATACAGATCGGACTTTATTCAACGAATGAGTCGATTAGCAAGAAAATAGTATTTTTGCAGTCTGTTTCCATAGAATACGCTTTTTCTTGTCAACGAATACACATTGACACAACACGATGAAACATCGATGGACGAAGTGCTTTGCATAAGTTTTTTTTTTTTTGGTGTGTATGGAGATCTTATAGATCACCATGCAAACATCAGAATAAGAATGCAAATAAAAACTGATTATAATCGTATGGTTCATATATACTAAGAGTATCGTTAATGAAATGAACATTTAGACGCGAACACCCAAGAAAATTTTTCACGAGTCGCGTCTGTATACAATATAAGGGAATAGATATCGGTCCGATGCCATTGGGAGATTTGCTGCCGACGACATGCACTTCTGTTACTTACAATAATGATTTAAAAAAAAACAGACTTCAGTTGGCGAGTGCAGCTTATTGGTGGAATACCCCGGGAGTCACTGCTTAGTCGTAAGCGCAGAGCAATTGAGTGGCGCAAATATATTCTGCCAGCAACCACAGGGCAAATTTAAGGGTTTCCCTCGATTTTTCTGGGATCCCATCATTAGACCCTGAGTTGGTGAATATGGAACCATCTCGCAATCATACCCTTTCAAATAAAAAAGAATTTGACCATACGTGCCAATAAAATTCAAGGGTTTCCCTTGATTTCTCTAGTCTCCCTTCCTCAGATCCTAACTTGGTAAATATGGGACCACCTTGCAAGCATACCCTTTCAAATAAAAAAAGAATTTTGAAAATCGATTCACAATTCGCGAAGATATTGAATAACATACATACAAAAAAAAATCAGTTGAATTGATAACCTCCTCCTTTTTTGAAGTCGGTTAAAAAATAGAATGCGGTGCCGACGCCGACATGTCGAACTGTCGATATCGGGCCGGACTAGTGAGCGTACATGACGATTTCATAGAACTATATGTGTTGAGTGATGTGTAGTGATGTTGGTACCGACGCTGGGACGCTAGGCCGGTGCCAGACTGGCTCGGCCTATTCGTCGACGCCACCAATCGTCGGCAGACAGTCATCAACAATCGGCAGCTGCCGCCGACAACGCCTGTGATGATAATGAGAAAAATCAGGGAATATTATAACATCAATAAAAATATTTTTCACTATATCTCTTATGATTTGTACCATGCACAATCGGGCGAGGCAAGTTGCGAACTAACTACGGTTGGCAGCTGCAGTCGCGTCAATATATTTGGATTTCGCCTCACTGTTCCCAAACAATAATCATATCGTATAATTTTAATAATAATTTTAATTGGCATATGGCTTTTGGCACAAAAACGTTTTTAGATGTTTTAGAGTTTTGAATAAATGTTTTGGAATGGTATTTATTATTTATTTTGTCGTGTGCCACATAATAAAGTCAAAGTCAAAGTCAAAATATCTTTATTCCTTGGACTTTATAAAGCACTTAGAAACGTCATACAAATTAAATATAAGACATGTATCTAAATCATTACTATCTACTTAAATCCGCAGAGCTTAGATGCACTTTCAGCACACTATCTGTGAAAGTGAATTTAAGTGCCAGTTCCGGCGACGGGGTTTCTTGAGAAGAACTGGCAAGAAACTCAAGGCCGACTCTTTTAATTGCCAATATCGTTACATTAAACACAAATACAATCAATAACATAACAAGAGCAATTCATTTCCAAATACTTTTATCATTTATGTAATCTGAGATACAATAGTAAGCCTTTTGACATAGTCTAGTTTTGATAAATCTTTTAAATTTACCCATGGATAATTTAAACGCGTCATTTGGAAGTTTATTGTAGAAGCGTATACATTGACCTGGAAACGAGTTACAGATTTTATGGAGCCTAGTAATATGCACAGCGAGTTTGTTTTTATTTCTTAAATTTAATTGATGGAGATCACTGTTTTTCCTAAATTTAGTTTGATTTTTATGAACGTAAATAAGATTTTCATAAATATATTGAGAATGTAATGTCATAATATTTATCTCTTTAAATTTATTTCTCAGTGTCTCCCTGGGACTCATCATATAAATAGCACGGATAGCTCGCTTCTGGAGCACAAAAATTGAGTCTACATCCGCAGCACTACCCCAAAGCAATAAACCATATGACATAATGCTGTGAAAATAGCTAAAATAATATTAATGATATTCGTAAAACGATTCGTTAAGTTATTTAATTAATAAAGGTCGCCAGGTCTGAAGGAGTTGAAGAAGATATTTCATGTTACGATCGTTAATATGGCTACGGTAACCGCTTCACATCAGGCGGGCCATATGCTTGTCTGCCACCCGACGTAGTATAAAACAGCATGATGTCCCACGTGCTGGTGGAGTTGACTTTATGTCGATGAATCACCCATATTCAGCTTTAACCGAAAACTACTACCGACTTCCATTCTTCATCAATTCAATAGCGCATTTTAACAACTGCATTTAAAACTATCAATATGATTGCAAAAACTAGAGAACTGAAGTTCAAAAAACCCTAATGCCACGCTACTAGCACAGGGGCGGATTGTGCAGTTCGTCAATTTTTCCTTTTTAGCCGAAAGTTCCCGGCGGTTTCGGCGTATTTTGTACTTTGTGTGTAAACAAAGGCGGGCGTATGTAAAAGGTGCGCCGCGTGCCTCGCGTCATCTACCCAACAAAAGCCTTTCACAACTTCTGACGGCGGATTTTTATTGAATTTTCGAAATCTGGGGCTGGAGTTTAGTTCAGTAAATTAACGAACAGAACATACATTCTGCTTTTGAGATATCAAGTAAGCAATTATTAAATAAAACAAAAAACCCCACTGCTTTAATAAATACTAACTAAAAACAAAACAACACTTCTATAGCATATGACGAGCTCGGTGGTCGAATGTAATGGCCACTTTAACTCCGAGGTCGCAGGTTCGATCCCCGCACAAGGCAAACATTTGTGTGCATGAATATATGTCTGTTTGTCTTGGTCTGAGCATTTCTATGTATTATAAGTATCTATTTACAAAAAAAAAATGTATTTAAGTTATTTATCTGTTGTCAGGTACCCATAACACAAGCTTTGCGCTTATCTTGGGACTAGATAGCGCTGTATAAATTGTCCAGAAATATTTATTTATTTTTTAGTCAATTAATTAATAAAATCAAACGGGGTCTCTCACGTATTTTTGTCCTTTCGAGTCGAGCGGCGAGAGCGTTAGCGCGCAGTGTTCGTCGCGATGGAGAGGAGTGCGCGTCTGGACATTCGCCCTGATGAAGATTCCGTTTAAGATCGAAACTAATCGTCTTTCCTAATCATCAAGTGAGTTTTAATAATAATTATATCTTTTTTTCGCTGACGTCATATTAAAATAATTACCCTGTGTTACTCACACAGCGGAGAAGAATCTAAAGACAGTTCAAATGTTGAAATCCACCAAGAAGCTGTAGAGCATGCCATAGAATTAGCATACATACCTTATCCTCCCTTTTGCATATATATATATATATACGAGTATATATATATATATCTATATGCCTTATTTGCCATATTGCTGTCTATCATGTTGCTAAGAAGGGGAGTCAAATTCCAAAGCTTCCTACTACTACTAATTTCTTCTGATTATATTCATTGTGAGTTCCAAGACAGCTGTAGTCTTACCCCCGGGACTGCAATGGACTTCACTGTTCATTGCCGTTTCTGGTGCTTGGCACTGTTAATCCTGGCTATACAGAAGACACAGTGGTGGGAATGTGTGGTAGGCCCCCGTCCCGTATGTACGCAACGTTGCAGTGTAAGCATACGCTTGTTTGGTACTCATTTTGGTACCCAACGTAGATATATCAGTGTATGTGATCAAAACTGAATATTAAGCAATGATTTTTATCCTTAATTTCTGAACATATTTTTAACATTTAAATTATTTTTGTAATCGAATTTATTCGTATAAAAGAATCACTATCAGTAGACTTTCTATTATTAAAACGCAGCTGCCAGAAAAAAAAATCTTTTATCCGTTAATTTTTTCATTCGTGTTCATTCCCGTCAACAATATCTCTCGAATTGCAACTGTTTTAATCCCAGTTCTCAATTAATCATCGTGACGTCACAGGTACTCTCAGACAAATTAATTATACAAACCACTTCATAGTGACTGTCTGCGAGCCATTCATTATACGTGCACGTTAATATCGCATGATTTCCACTGAGGTAACCGTCTGAGTTATTTAGTAATAATGCAAAGAAACTTACAGGTCACCTGTCTGTCTGTCTGTCGTAGTTCCGATTTGTATGACATTTAAAGGTTTCTCGCACCTCAGTTTATCGCATAAAATCTACTTTATCAAGCATTGAGGTGTAAGTGGTTTATTAACATCTTTGAACCAAAGGCAACCTCACCTGCACGTGGGGCACCCTGCTGACTGACAAACGAGGCACTGGCAAAAAGAGAGGTAGGGCATAGCGTATTTTTTAAGTTGGCTTTATGTCGATGTCAATGAACACCCCATATCCAGCTATAACTGAAAACTATTACCAATTTCCAATCTTCGTCAGTTCAATGACCAAGCAATGGCACATTTCAACAACTGGATATAAAACTTGGGGTGTAAGTGGTTTATCAACATCTTTGAACCAAAGCCAACTTCACCTGCAAGCGGTGCACCCTGCTGACTGACAAACGGAGCTCTGGCGAAAAGAGAGGTAGGGAGCCTAATTGTAAGCTACCCGACTGGGGAAGTACCTACACCTCGCAGAATACTGCAGCCAAATAATTCCCTTGTGGATTGTTGTATTCCTGCGAGTGAGTAAGGTCACCGTCAGAAAGAAAGATAGGCTGGCAACGAATCGGCGATACCTTGGTGTTGCTGATCTCCATGGGCGGTGGTGATTGCTTTCCATTAGGTGACCTACGTGCTCGTTTCCCCCCCCCCACCCCCTCTTATTTAAAAAAAATAGCATCACATTATATGTATATCGAGTAGTACAAGTAGCAACATCTTAGAACAGATACCTGAGCAAGAAGCAAAAAATATCCCTACTTCAGTCACCCGAGTAAGACAAGAACAAAAAAAGCAATCTTTTCTCAATTAGATAATCGTGCATTGTCACGAGAGCCAATGTCAAAACATGCACGATTTGATTACAGGCACCGTGACAAGTAACTAACTAAAAGTTTGTAAAAATAAAACTACGAGTATGTATCTATGTATGTATCACAAGTGTATGGCTCTGCATTTTTTTCACAAGTCATGAACATTTGATGTAATTACGCTGTAGTAATATATATGTTAAAACAGTATTTTTTGGTCAATGCTATTTTATATATTTATTTAAACATGATATATATATGTAGGATGGTAACACTGTGCGAGTGAGAGATGATGATGATCTTTGGACAGACGAATGAAAGGGACGTAAGAAAGTAGGAATGAAGATGGCGGAAAGTGTAAGACGAAAGACGACGACGAAGTCGAATAAATTAGAAAAGTATAAAAAAGTGTCTGATTTCGAACCCCAACTCTCCTCACATATATATACTACTAGCAAACCCGGCGAACTCCGTTTCGCCACCAGATGGCGCTGTATGTAAAAAAAGATTTTCCCGCTTTTCTTTTCAAATTTTTCCAGAATTTTCTTTGCTATAAACCTCACGGAGCCCGAGACCTTTCCAACGAATGCAAAACCGTGGAAATCGGTTCGTGCGTTCTGGAGTTATAGCGTCAGGAAGGAAAACCCGACTTATTTTTATATAGTAGATATATAGAAATGAATCTCTATTTCCTTTGTTCATCTAATCACGCGTGAACGGAAGGAACAATTTCACTAATTCTTTTTAGTTGTATTTACTATTGTCAAGGGAAGGTCCTTCCGAAAATTAGAAATTATTAGAAAATTTAGGAACACTGAACGACCATATTAACTTTTCTAATGTAACTTTATGGCGTTTGAGAGGACAACAAAAGACAGGACAACGTTTGTCGGGTCAGCTAATGCACAATAAAAATGTACTTAAAGCTATATGCATTCTCCACCACTCAACCTTAGACCTAGTGCTTAGTGGTGATGTAGATATAAGGCATGGCATAGATGCACAAGATATAAAAAAGTGATTTAACAAAAATTGAATAGGAATAGACTTTACACATAGTGCCTTAATTGACACTATCTATAAAGTTTATCGTTAAAAGGCTCACTTACTGGCTCAGATTAACAACACAAATATACTAACCACTGCAATAATTATAATAACCATGGGAATTCATGCGACCATGTAAGGTATTTTTACTTATTTTTATTTTTGCTTGACGTTTCAACCAGGTTGCACCGGCCGTGGTCAAAGGCTGACCACGGCCTGCGTCATCCTGTGACCACGGCGCGGCGCGTGGGGTGGCGCGGTCCATTCGCTTGGTTATTCATTTTAACACAAAATCCAAATTATTATTTGTTATAATTAATTTTCTGACAAATATTTGTGGGAATGAACATATCTGTTTGTCTTGGTCTGGGTGTTTTCTATGTATTATATGTATGTACAAAAAAAAACTGTATTTAAGTATAATATCAGTTATCTAGTACCCATAGTACAAGCTTTGCTTAGTTTGAGACTACATGGCAGTGTGTAATTCGTCCAGGATTTTTTATTATTATTTTGCTGGGATATTACAAAAGTCTTTAAAATTGTTATTTGTCTATGGTAGGTCTTCTGTAAGATACTTCTCTACTGAACCAAACTGATGGTCAAATGTCATTGTACTCTACGTCTCTTTCGCTACCACCTACCAGCCAATATAATATTTATTTATTGCGTTCCTAGGTAGGTAGGTAGGTACATGTGTATGGGTTTCTTTATTTCACTTGAGGGGTGTATGAGGTTCATCAACATCTTTGAACCTAAGCCAAGATGCTCTGGCGTGGCTCTGGCGGAGCGTAATTGTAAGCTACCCGACTGGGGAACGTACCTCCACATCACATAATACCGCAACTGTAAACTCTCTCACTCGCAGGAACACAACTGATATTTAATAACACAACTGTTTATTTAATAACAGTTGTGTTCCTGCGAGTGAGTGAGGTCACCAGAAAGAAAAGAAAAGAGATGCTGCGTTGGCAGAGGGGGTGGCGGCACTCGAGAGATATTGTATGTCGCGAGCGTTTAAGCGAGTATTAATATGGCTACGGTAACCGCGCCACATCAGGCGGGCCGTATGCTTGTTTCCCACCCGACGTAATACAAAAACTAAACTACTAACTCGTAAACGCCTTGAAATTTGATATATGAGGTATCGTTAGTATTTTTATGTAATCCTGCTAGCATATGCTATGTTCTCTGTTAGCAGAAGTAATCATTGCTGTGACGTCACAGGTACTCTCATACAAATTAATTTTACAGGTCATTTCGTAGCCACTGTTTATGAGCCATTCATTATTCCTGTATCACATGATTTCCGCTGAGGTAACCGTCTGAATAATTTGTCATTTAAGTCATGAAACACGAAAGTTTAAAATTAAAAGTTATTATAATACGTTTCTATTATTTGATGTTTACAACAATTTCCAATTGTTGGTATTTCGTGAGTTTTAAAACGTGCTTGAAAGAATAGGGAGTCTACAAAAGACCCAAGAGGGTCGTCGTGTCACCGGTGCCACAGCACTGGACCCATTTCAAGATACGATAAGGTGTGCTAATGTCAGATTGAACGTTATTTCATTCTAAATATCGGAAGATAAATTAGATAAGAAAATTCTAAAAACGTATTAGTGAAGAATTTATGTGGTGCACCCTACTGACTGACAGAAGAGGTTCTGGCGAAAAGAGA
This sequence comes from Hypsopygia costalis, assembly GCA_937001555.2. NCBI lineage: Eukaryota > Metazoa > Arthropoda > Insecta > Lepidoptera > Pyralidae > Hypsopygia > Hypsopygia costalis. The sequence continues at coordinate 27,061,280 of OW443332.2, forward strand.
GGTAGGGCATAGCGTATGTTTTAGCTGCCCGACAGGGGAAGTATCTCCACCTCACAGAATACCGCAGCCAAATAACAATTCCCTTGAGGGTTGTTTGTTATCCTGCGAGTGAGTGAGGTCAACAGAAAGAAAGAAGTTGCTGCGTTGGCAGTGGGGGTGGCAGCGCGCGAGCGATATTTCATGTGCGAGCGTTAATATGGCTACGGTAATCGTTTCACATCAGATGGGCCGTATGCTTGTCTGCCACCCGACGTTGTATAAAAAAAAATCTTATCTAATCTAGCTTAATACGTTTTTGTTCCATGATCACATCGGACTCTGTTGTACGGATGAGTCGAAAAAGAAATATATACAATAACTAGCGGCCCGGTACGCGCTTCGCTACGTATAAAGTAAAATACTAAAAAAATTTCATTGGTACATCAAATTCATTTATTCAAACAAAAAAATATTTTATTAATTGCTAGCTATTTTAAAATTTAATCCAAAACATTTGGATAAACAATATTTTTTGCTTTTCCATTTTGAGCATGAATAAACTAACGGCTGGGGGTACCGACTCTGGAACAGGCAACGTAAAGTCGAAGCACGTCCAAAATGAAATGACCGCATGAATGATATAACAACATGATTGTACTGTCAACACAGAAAAAAGTTTCAATTTGACAGCACAATCCCCATCTGAAAAAAGTTTCAATTTGACAGCAAAATCCCCATTAGCAAAATGATCCGCCATTTATTGAATTCATTTGTTACAAAAAATGTGATAAATGAAGAACCGCTCTACCGATTTTGTGGAAACTTCACATAAACCATCTACTAAATAGTCCGAACAAAGCCTAAATATTTGGTTTGGATAGGTGTGCCCGTTCTTGAGTTATATAATTACAACGAAAAGTGGCATTGATTTTTATATATATAGATAGATAGATGATTTATGAAGTCATGAGGATGTCGATGGCGTCGTTGCGCGTGTAAGGCTAATTGAACACGGAAGTTAAACAACGTCGACAGTGGCTTGTCCTTGGATGGGTTTATTTATCTCGAGCTCCTCCGTACTTCGGAGGGCACGTTAAGCCGTCGGTCCTGGCTGTTGTTATTAGATGACAGTTGTCAAGCCAAGTCAGAGGCTTTAGGCGGCTTGAAAACACTGGCCTCTGCAAATCTTTAAACAGATGTTATATATATTTTTTTTTTGTATTATTGGTACATAAATAAATAAATATTGTCAGACAAATTACACAGCGCCATCTAGCCCCAAAGTAAGCGAAGCTTGTGTTATGGGTACTAGACAACTGATAAACATACGTAAATACATTTTTTTTTGTAAATACATACTTATAATAGATAGAAAACACCCAGACTAAGACAAACAGACATGTTCATGCACACAAATGTTTGTCCTATGTGGGAATCGAACCCACGAGCGTTGGCGTCGAAGCCGCGTCATTGACCGCTACGCCACCGAGCTCGTCAAATCTGGAGTTGAGCAGTGTATGGTTTAAACACCTTCGATTGAATGTAATATATTGTGTGACAAATTGTTTTTTATTGTAATGTATTATGCTATTGCATCATTTTTATTATAATTTGTGACAATTTTCTTTATTATTATGCTTTTGTATTATTTTATGATTATATATTATTTTGTAATTTTAATGTTATATAAATTAATTTTAAACTCTCAATATATACAAAAACTTTATCATTTACAAAGTAAGCCGATCTGCGCACACACAGTGGCACATTACATCGCTGAATAAGTGCATATTGCGATTGGGTTACTTTAAAAATCATTCAAAAATCCCTTCGATTGAGGAGAGACCCGTATTCCACCAGCCACCAAAAAAGGGTTGATGACAATATACGTTAAAGAAAATGTTAAGTGCCTACTTACGTACTACTAGTCGTGTTGTACGGTTTACCCGCACACGTACCTACATAGATGTAACAATTTGTAAACTAAATTACTTCAAGATAAATTTAGCATAGCTTGCAATATACGCCGTATGTGGCTATGTTGCAATTAGGTGAAGACAATTAACTTAATAAATTTAGTGTAGGTCTAACACTCGACGGGTTTGGTCATTTACTAGCTCTGCTCAGAGTCACCCAACCCTCAGCTCAGCTCAGCATCAGCTCTTAACTTACGGCATGGCTCTATGTAAAGGTCCCCATCAAGGTCCCTTAGAGCGTTTTCAGATTATCCGATCCGATATCGGTATCGGGCGCCGATACGATATCGGGGCATTTAAAATGTATGAAATATGTACCTGTCTTTCATATTGTACGGCCCGATAACGGATATCGGAGCCGACACCGATATGTTTGCGGCACCATCGGACGCTCGTGGGCTGTCGGACGATAATGTTTGTATGTGTGCTATACGTGTATCTATATTGTCTCTGTGTGTAGTTGAATAGTTGAAAGTAATTAAAAAACTTTCTAAGTTCGTTTTGTAGCATGCTAAAAAGAGTATAAAATGCTCCCTCTGAATATGTCGCTTCCACAATGGGATGTATCCATCCAGTACTGTCTATGGATAGTTCTTTTTGACGTGACAACGTCTTATAAATTGGTTAGCCGGGTGACACTTCAAGAAACTGGCTCACGTTATGCGCTTACAATGAGAGCGAGTGAAAGGCACGCGTCCCTTCTAAGAGCGAGAGAGACAGACATAAAAAGTGAAAGGCATGCGTCCCTTCCACTCGAAAACATTTTACCACTCAAAGTCGTTGTCACGTAAAACTTTCGCCCGTATACCGACTTTACAGGCAACCAATTTTTTTTTGCATCTCAAATATATTAAATACAGCAAATAAAGTTTTCTATTATACTCTGTCGTTATGACCTGCCCGCACTAAGCCATCGAGCAAATGGCCGTATCGGAACGATTTTGTCGGAAATATGTGAAAACAGCACATGGTGTCGGCTGTCGGATATCTCATCGCTATCTCGCGATCGCTACACCGATATCGGATCGGATAATCTGAAAACGCTCTTACACATGTCGTGTCATAAAGCGATCTCTACCAGACAACCTTGGGATAGAGGACAAATAAACCAGACACATTGTAAACACTATTAGGGTTTATGCAAACTATATCAACAAACTATAGTTGCTGTTGTGTTTGAGTAATATTACCATGAATATATAACACACTGGCCGTGCGGTTTCCGGCAGACTAGAATAGAATCACTCCGTCTCTTCCCGTGGATGTCGTACAAGGCGACTAAGGGAAATACATTAGCAAACATCGATCAGGCCCCAACCCGTCTGGCCAGCCCCACGCTGGTAGTAGTGTGTAGGCCAAATCCTCCTTCTGTTTGGGACGGACGAGAGAGGGTCGTGCTCCTGTAGTGGAGACTAAAATGACCTGATTATGATGATATCGTCATCAACCCTTATTTGGTGGCTGGTGGAATACGGGTCTCTCCTCAATCGAAGGGATTTTTTGAATGATTTTTAAAGTAATATGCACACATTCAGCGATGTAATGTGCCACTGTGTGTGCGCAGATCGGCTTACTTTGTAAATGATAAGGTTTTTGTATATCTTGAGAGTTTAAAATTAATTTATATAAAATTAAAATTACAAAATAAAATATAGTCATAAAATAATACAAAAGCATAATAATTAAGAAAATTGTCACAAATTATAATAAATATGATGCAATATCATAATACATTACTATAAAAAATAATTTGTCACACAATATATTACATTCAATCGAAGGTGTTTAAACCATACACTGCTCAACTGCAGATTGGCAGATGCCAGTGTTTTCAAGCCGCCTAAAGCCTCTGACTTGGCTTGACAACTGTCATCTAATAACAACAGCCAGGACCGACGGCTTAACGTGCCCTCCGAAGCACGGAGGAGCTCGAGATAAATAAACCCATCCATGAACAGGCATGATCAATTACACTTACACGTCCAACGACGCCATCGAGCTTGTCATGACATAAAACGTCATTATTGTATATGTTTCTAATGTTGAATATCCTAAAAATAAAATTACGTTCCCACGTCATTATCTCGTACACTGAACATAATTCCATTCAGTTCGGCCGCTGTGCTCACCCACGGCACCTTAACAAGATTATTGAAATAAACAAGTGATTGAGTATTCCTGATCTGAGCTAGTAAAGCTAGTAAAGCGTTATACAAATAAATAAATATTCCTGGACAAATTACACAGCGCCATCTAGTTCCGAACTAATCAAAGATCTATGGGTACCAGATAACTGACATCAACAAGCTCCTCGTTTAATTAATTCTTCATTATATATTTTACAAAAAAAAATATTTACATGCAAAATAATTTAAAAAGTAACACTCTAATTAGTTTTATATCATAATTAACACGTTAAGAATCAGATTTTCAGCCTTTAATGAATTGGGTAATAATGCAAAGAAATTAGCGCCGCGCCGCCGCCGCGCCAAATGTTGAGCGACCCTTCACAACTTATTTATTCATTTGGCAGTGCCCAGCTTCTCGAGTCACTTGAATTTTAAATGATAAAATTCTTCTCCCCGTGAATATCTGGATCGTTTACAACTTTTGGTTTAAAACACTTATCAATATCGCGTCTGGTCAAACATCTCGTGACCAAAATACTGACCTCTACTTTGCACAAAAAAATTGTGTTACAATCCAACGAGGCCAGCATATTGGGAACTTTGCCTACGGGCAGCGGTTTATTAGATTAGTTTTGCTTTTAGTATACAAGTATATGGCCGTGTGGTTCCCGGCAGACTAGAAATGAATCACTCCGTTTCTTCCCGTGGATGTCGTACAAGGCGAGTAAGGGAAATACATTATCAAATATCGATCAGGCCTCCCCAACCCTTTTGGCCAGCGTGGGGAGTGTAGATTAAATCCTCCTTCCGTCTAGGACGGACGAGAGAAGGTCGTGCTCCTGTAGTGGAGACTAAAATGGGCCTGATGATGATGATTATTATTTATTGACAATAAACATTGTTTGTTTGGAATTATGAACTTATCAATATTATATTGCCGAAGATATCCAGCTAGAATTGGACCCTGTTATGCAATATATTTTTTTATACTACGTCGGGTGGTAAGTGGTAGACAAGCATACGGCCCGCCTGATGTGAAGCGGTTACCGTAGCCATATTAATGTTCACAACATAAAATATCGCTCGCGCGCCGCCACCCCCGCTGCCAACGCAGCATCTCCTTTCCTTCTGGTGACCTCACTCACTCGCAGGAACACAACGACCCTCAATGCGGTATTCTGTGAGGTGGAGGTACATTCCCCAGTGGGGTAGCTTACGATTACGCTCCCTACCTCTCTTTTCGCCAGAGCTTCGTTTGTCAGTCAGCTGCACCGCGTGCAGGTGAAGTTGGCTTTGGTTCAAAGATGTTGATGAACCAATTACACCCAAAAATAGAATGATGGACCGACGATCTCAAAAAATTGGCTGGTAGCGGTTGGATGCGGAAAGCGGAAGTTTAACTACTGTAACTTTTGCTGACAACATCAGAGGACGGGGGCCCACCACACATTCCCACCACTGTGTCTCCTGTGTAGCCAGGATTAACAGCGGCGACCGCCAAAAAAGGCAATGAACAGTGAAGTCTATTGCAGTCCCAGGGGTAAAACTACGGCTGCCTTGAAACTCACAACGAATTTAATCAGAAGAAATTAGTAGGAGTAAGAAGCTTTTGGAATTTGACTTCCCCTCTTAGCAATGTGAGAGACAGCAATATGGCAAATAAGGCATTAAAAGCCTAGAGAGATGGCTAGTCAAGTGAAGCTCAACTGCCGTGCACCACGGATTTTAATATCACAGGAATTTACTTTTTTTAATTATAGTATTTAATTATAGTCTTTTTGTTTGTTTGGGGGTGTAAGTGGTTCATCGACATCTTTGAACCAAAGCCAGCCTCATCTGCACGTGGTGCACCCTGTTGACTGTCAAACAAGGCTCTGGCGAAAAGAGAGGTAGGGCGTAGCATATTTTTTAAGCTGCCCGACTGGGGAAGTACCTCCACCTCACAGAATAATAATTCCCTTGAGGGTTGTTGTGTTCCTGCGAGTAAGTGAGGTCACCAGAATGAAATTAAGAAGTATAGGCTGGCAACGGATCGGCGAGCCCTTGGTGTGGTTGATTTCCATGGGCCGTGGTGATTTCTTTCCATCAGGTGACTCACATGCTCGTCTGGCCTCCTTTCATATAAACAATAACAATAAAGCTCTTTCATTTGATACCCCACACGACACCGTCAAGAAAAATTTTTTTTTTACTTCTTTACTTTATGTCCCCTAGAGGGCGCTGTAGCAATTTTAACGTGACGTCATGTAGCCTATAACCAGCGGACGATCAAGAGGCTTCCAACGAGGTTTCCGGCAGACTAGAATAGAATCACTATGTTTCTTCCCGTGGATGTCGTACAAGGCGACTAATGGAAATACATTATCAAATATCGATCAGGCCTCCCCAACCCTTTTGGTCAACGTGGGTGGTCTTTATAGTCACAATTTTAGGGAATTACTCCATGCACCGACAAGCTTGAGCTATTCCGCATAATGGGATCCAATTTTAGAGTGTAACTTGAATCAAAAAAGAGTAAACAACCAGGCACTTATGCTCCGCTAGCTGCATCGCTCGCCAGTTCAAAGTTCAGGAAGAGAATTCTCTCCTAGATTTTATGCAGTGATCAAACAATAACAACAATAAGGCCATAGCTCACTTTTTAAACTTTCACTCAAAAAGTGGTTTAGAGGCGAGGTACCCGACGACTATTTTAACAATATATTAATACAAATAAAAGCTTAGAAGGCGGCAGGCAATCTCAATGTCACAAACAGACACTCCGAATATATACTTATACGAGAAAGATTATTGAATAACAATCTCCTCGTCTGTCCCCAGATGCTCGCTTATTCTATTATTTGTAATTACGAGCGAACTCGATTACTCACTAATCTTGTCTTGAGTACATCTTCGAAGAAACTATCTCGATTACAAGAAACAAACGATTCAGTCTTGTGTTGTTTTATCAAAAAGCGGTCAAGTGAGAGTCCATCTCTTTGTGTTCCGTTCTAAAACAATTAATACAATTTATTATTAACCGACTTTAAAAAACCGGCCAAGTGCGAGTCGGACTCGCGCACGAAGGGTTCCGTACTATTATCTATAAAAACGGCAAAAAAATCACTTTTGTTGTATGGGAGCCCCCTTAAATATTTATTTTATTCTGTGTTTTAGTATTTGTTGTTATAGCGGCAACAGAAATACATCATCTGTGAAAATTTCAACTGTCTAACTATCACGGTTCATGAGATACAGCCTGGTGACAGACGGACGAACGGTCGGACAGCGGAGCCTTAGTAATAGGGTTCCTTTGTACCCTTTGGATACGGAACCCTATGGAGAGGGTGCTCGTGGTGTGCACTTTACTCACATGGTGGTGGTGAATTACTCACATAGAATACTGTTCACACCTATGGGTTAGTACGCCCCAGTACCTGCTTGCTCCATTTGACCGCATACAACGTATAGCGATTCGAATTGTCGGTGACCCAGTTATTTCTAACTGACTGGACTCGCTGTCTACACGAAGAGATGTCGCCTCACTGTGTGTGCTTTACAAATTAGACCACGAGGAGTGCTCCAATCTAATATCAGCCCGTAAGTTCCACTATCGTACCACTTGAATAAAAATTGAAATTCCACCCATACCACCTCGATGATTCTATGATGGTCTACCACAGTACGGCTTTTAAGACATTTTCTGCTGCGTACGTGGAATCAACTTCCTTCAACGGTGATCCAGAACAAATACTATTTGGAAATTAGAACAGTCTAAATTTACTTCTATCCATCGGCTGTGATCATTGCTTACCATCAGGTGACTCACATGCTCGTTTGCCCCCTCTTATATAAAGAAAAAAACTGTGTTCGTGAATTTTTCAAATTTGGATGATGTTTACCCTTTTCCACTGCTTATTTTTCTAGGGTAAATTTTGTATATAAAACAATATTCTATATTATAAGAACCCAGAATTATAGACTAAAACATAGGAGTAAGTCACTGACATTTTCAATGAACTTGGTTAATTTACCTTAAAAAAGTTATTACTTAAATTTGATCTGGTAACTTATGTATTTTTGTTGAAATAGTCGACTAGCTTCGATCTGAAACGGAATGCTATGAACTTAATAAAAAAAAAACAAGAAAATCCGTTTGGGCCGCCATTAAATGAACTAGTTTGGCAGATTTATAGTAACTTGTATATTTATTTATATTTATGTTGAAATTTGAAATAGAGATGGCAGCCCCCGACGAATTTTCTTGGGTTTTATTAAGTTCATAGCATAAATTCTTTAAGTCGGGGGTTTCAAAATTATTTTATCCTTTTTCAACTACGTTTTAAACGTCGAGGGTTTTTCAAAATTTTTAATTTTGTATTATTTCAAACTTTTTAGAGAACAAGCATAGGTATTACAAATGAAAACCGCATCAGAATCAGACTAGTAGTTTTGGTTTTACACAAACAAATGTTTACTGCAGCGCCCTCTGGTGAGTTGTCACTGTAACATCTATCTAAGAACATGCAACAGTCAAACCTGAACCCTTTACTGAAAACCGCATCAAAATCGGACTCGTAGTTCTGGAGATAAATGGTAACACTGATTTGCACAAACATCCTAGTACCCCAAACGTATATACCGGCTCCGTTCCGTCGTGGGTAAAAAATACCCAGTGACCCATTTAATTTTATTTATTAATTTACTGTAATATCTCACATAAGTTTAAATAATTTAAAAAAAATAATTAATGTGATAAATATATAATAATTCATATATTAAAAATATAGTTAAGTTTTATCTAGTTATAGTAAGTACATAAGTTAAATATATTTAAGTTCTTAAGAATTAACCCGATTATTCGGGTACCTTGCAGTTACTAACCGCTGTCTCTGCCAGCCGTAATTGAAACTCCGCGGACGCAAGTTGGGCACACTCACTCGAGGAATGTTTAATCTGTGCGCCCTCCTCTTTATTTTCTTCTTAAATTGCCCACAGAGGTATACGGTTATTAGCCTTTATTTCAATTTCCTGTGTAGGTTACAATTTAGGTGCGAATTTTTTTTAATATTTTTTTCCTGACCCGCATATTTAATTAATTTTTGAAGCATATGGGCCGCCTGGTGTGAAGCGGTTGCCGTAGCCATATTAATGCATCTTCGTGCTCCTTTCTTCCTGGTGACATCACTCACTCGCAGGAACAGAACAACCCTCAAGGAAATTGTTATTTGGCTATGGTATTTATGTGTGGAAGTGCTTCCACAATTGTGCAGGTTACAAATATGTAGCACATGCCATATGATACATAATATTACTAACTAGCTGGTAGCGCGTAGTCATTATTTTAATAAAACTTTTTTCCTGTGGGAATAACATGGTTTTACAGGATAAAAAGTATCCAATGTGACTTTCCATTGCTTAAACTACCTCTGTATAAAAAATCATGTCAATCCATTGATTTCTTTCGACGTGTAAGAAAGACAAATAAACACACCTTCACATCTATAATTTTAGTATGGAATTCATACGATTAAGAAACGCACAATTTGAAATTTCATTTTTACAATGTCTCGTTTCACCGTTGTTTGCACAAAAATCCTATTAATAGATGGCGTTATACAAGAATCAGTATCATTTCAAAAGTTGTGGGCATTTCCATCATTACGACCAACTCGGGCTGAAGTTCGATTCGTCTCAAAGATTAATTGTCCAAATCGGGCCCATTGTTCCAGTTGTTGTCGACGCTTTGGGACCCTTTTATGAATTTCACCAACCATTGTTTTGGTCCGGATTTAAAAAAGTTTAAAAAAAGTTCTTATACAATTGCAAAATTAAGTTAACAACTGAGAAATTTTATTTCGTTCAATTCTGCTTCGTATACCCGAACGTTAAGGATGTTAATGTTTATTTCGGAGTGCAAATTTGCAGTTGTCGTCGTCTATATAACGAGGTCACGATATTTTTTACGTTTTTGTCGGTCATTTAAAACTTTCATTAGTGAATTCGTGCGAGTTAAAATTTCTCATTTCATTTTTCTTGAAGTTGTTTAATTAAATTGTCCGTGTACGTTGCACTTGCACTGCGTTGCAACGACTGTACACAATTATTAAGGCTGACTTTGCTAAATGCTCTTGATAGTTTACTTTATCCAAGACTCAAGCTTACAATGTCGGTTTTAGTGGTTTAAGTAGCTTTAAGCCACAGTATAATTAATAGTGTTATGTACAATATGACCACTCCATGCCGCTGTTCCGTATCAATCTCACCCCTCCTCTGAGACGACTCCGGAACAGTGTATAACTCCGTATTCACACAGCCTCATTCTCTCTTTCTCTACTAGGGTTGCAAGATGGTCGGGAATCGTCTAGTTTCTCCCGACATTTCATGTGATGTTCAGACTCCCGACAAATAACAAAATCTCCCGACAAATATGTACAGTGTTTAGTCTGCTAAATAATTTATATTCTAAAGAAAGGAATCGTATTTGCTTTGATTTGATAAAAGCTGACTGAATTTTGATGAAAGTTACTCAAGTTTTCGATTTTTCCTCGATACTCCAAAGGGATCCAAATTGTTGGACTTGGTAAAAAGCAGTACCAAATACTTGTGAAAAACATTATCGTAAAAAAAAATATAATGTTCATTTTAATCCTTTTTTAAAGATCAGTTTATTTTTCAAAATATTTTGTTACTAAGTTATTTTTATTTTATTTTAATATAGTTTAAAATTTTAACCATTTCTCCAGACAACAACCCCAAAATCTCGAAATTTTGAAATGTTATCCAGATATTTAGATTTTTCGATCTGGCAAACCCTAAAAATAGACATCATTATTTGCATTTGTATGTAGAGGCTGGGGTGTGTTAATGTTGTATCCTATGTGGTAATTAATAGTTAACTAGAATAAATATAAAAAATATACAAAAATATTTATCCAAAACTAGCTGACCCGATAGACGCTGACCTGTCTTCTTAACAATAGATATTTAATTCGAATTGGTTTCGCGCAATCTATCAAATGACTGATAGTTCTGTTAAACGACATAATGGTGTAACCACACATGCGGCCGGTTTTGCCGCCGGCATTACCGCCGGCTTGCAGACTGTTTTGGCGCTAACTTACGGCGCATGCCACAGTTGAAGCCACGCGTGCCGCGGAGCATGTGTGGATACACCATAAAGTTAGGAAAGTTAATATTGTCGTTCAGTTTTCTTAAATTTCCTAATTTTAGGCGCAACTTTCTTATTTTTTTCTTTCATTAGGACCTTCTGACAATAACTAACACGACATAAAAAGAATTAGCGAAATTGTAACATCCATTCACGGGTGATGCGATGACCAAGAGAAATAGAGATTTTTTTATATACAAGTACATATAGATTACGTTAAGTCTTGGTCCCGGCTGTTGCCATTAGATGACAGGCGTTTTTCCAAGGGGTCTTTAGGCGGCTTGAAAACACTGGCCTCCGCCAACCCGCAGTTGAGTAACGTGGTGGGTTACGCTCTAAACCCCTTCGATTGTGGAGAAGACCGTGTCCTATGACCCAGCAGTGGATGAATAAGGGTTGACGACTTAAAATTGTACAGATTCAAAAATAACTTAGTAACAAAATGTTGTACCAAAAATCAACCTGTGCATATAATTTTCTTACTGTGCCCACGCAATAATGTTTTTGTGTTGACATGACGGTCGTTGAGGCACGATATCCACTTGTCAACGGAAGGGTTCTTGCTGAGTATCCACCAAAATATTATGTTATGTATACCAGTTTTTGTATCACAGATTATTAATTTATTATTATTTAAATAGTTGTCTTGGCCAACTTGCCAGTTTTTTTTTTTTTTTTGAAAAATGGAAAAATTCGCCTGCGCCCCCTAGGTGGGATTTGAATCCACCATCTCTCGATGACCGGTCGAGTGCTCTTCCAACTGAGCTACCAGGAAGGTTTGTGTTGCTGACGAATTTTTGCATCTTATATTTCTACTGTGAGTCACAGTGTGACGTCATCAACCTATTAAGTAATTACACTACTAAAGTAGGCATAGCAGTCCATCGTTGCAGATTAAATTCAGCTATTTTTTGATAACACCTAACTAATTAAATTATTATTATTTAAATGGTTGTCTTGGCCAACTTAATAGGTTGATGACGTCACACTGTGACTCACACAGTAGAAATAAACCATCCTGGTAGCTCAGTTGGAAGAGCATTTTTCAAAAAAAAAAAAATGGAGTAATAATGTTGTAAATCTGATGTTGTAATGTAATTTGACGAGCTCGGTGGTCGAATGGTTAGCAATGGCCACTTTGACTCCGAGGTCGCGGGTTCGATGCCCGCACAAGACAAACATTTGTGTGCATGAACATGTCTGTTTGTCTTGGTCTGAGTATTTTCTATGTATTATAAGTATGTATTTACAAAAGAAAAATGCATTTAAGTACATTTATCAGTTGTCTAGTACCCATAACACAAGCTTTGTGCTTAATTTGGAACTAGATGGCGCTGTGTAAATTGTTCAGAAATATGTATTTATTTATTTAATCTGATATTGTATAAATAAATATAAACAAATATTCATGTACTGTAAATGAAATGAAATCAAAGAAAACTCTTCATTTTTCTAATATGAAAGGGGGGCAAGCGAGCATGTGGGTTTCATGATGGAAAATAATCACCACCGCCCATAGAAACCAGCAATACCAAGGGAAAAAATAATTCTATTCTTGAAGGCTCCATTGTCGTATTTGTTTGGGAATACCTACTGCTATCAGAAGTTGATTTTCAATTGCACAGTTCGTGTTAGAAAATGTCTTAAAAAACGTACTGTGGTAGAAGATGATATCCGTGTGAGTGAGACGTGCATTGTCACCAGAAATTTTGAGTTAGTAGCTAAGAGCCACCGCGCGAGCAATACATATACCTATTCATCATCATCAGGTCATTTTAGTCTCCACTACAGGAGCACGACCCTCTCTCGTCCGTCCCAGACAGAAGGAGGATTTGGCCTACACTCCCCACGCTGGCCAAACGGGTTGGGGAGGCCTGATCGATGTTTTATAATGTATTTATTTTTTATTTCCCCTAGTCGCCTTGTACGACATCCACGGGAAGAGACGGAGTGATTCTATTCTAGTCTACCGGAAACCACACGGCCAATATATATATTGGCCGTGTGGTTTCGTCTATATTGGAGCGTCACGGCCAATATATATATATATTGGCCATGACGTGGCTACGACACCGCTTTACATCAAATGGGCCGTATTCTTGTTTAGCACCTGATCCTATAAAAAAAATGGGTTGTGGCTGCATGGACACGACCGTGTGTTGTACGTGAATCGTTATATGCACTAAAATTATCTCAAAATGGCAGCGCTTCCCCCTCCCCCGCACGCGATTTTCAATAGTCCTTACTTAGCGTCATAAATTCTTTGATCCTTCATCTATCCAACGGTGTGATTGAATATTAAATGAAGATAATAGATTTGTAGCTGCAACACCAAACAGTATCTCCCGATTTTGTTATCATCGTTTTTTTGAATTGCCTCCCTATGGAATCAATTTTAAATTCGCATTCACGTCCAAAAACACTTTTATATATATTCGTACTAAATATCACATTTCTTGGACGACCAGTTTATCTAGATTACGCTTGCGTTCCTATAGCCTGAGCTGAGAACAATTCAGAACGGATTTTAGGATTCCGAAAATTGAACTTGGATTTTATAACTTGACTTTAACTTAATAGGATTTGACTGGGTTTTGTTTTTAGCTCAAGGGTACTACCGCCTAAGCCATAGACGATTCAGATCGAATGTTTAACCTAAAAAATAGTTAAGTTTATATTAATGGCAGTCCTCCATCTCACAAAAGACCGCAGTCGGATAACAATTCCTTTGAGGGGTTATTGTGTTTGGAACACGTGAGGTCACCAGGAAGGCAGGAGATGCTGTGTTAGCAGCGGGGGTCGAGCGATATTTGCAATATTACATGTTGCAATTATTCTATTAGTTTTGTGTGCCATCCGACATAGTATTTAACATTTACAACAGTTACATTTTATGTTTATATTAAAAAAAAAAGGAAAAAATCACCTCCACTGCTAGGTGGGATGGGTGGGATAGGCGGGGGAGTTGATTTTTCTATTTATATTTTGATTATAATAATATGTATAAACATATTATTATTTTAAATAAAAATAATTTTAATGGCACACGAGCATACGGCTCGCCAGATGTGAAGCAATTACCGTAGCCATATAAAGTGCCCGCATATTGCATCCGACATATAAAAAATAAACATAAAAATTTATAATTTTTATACTACGAGAATATCGGATGCCTTAGATTAGACGATAGAGCTCCAGGGTTCTTACCAGCTAAGGTACAACATTACCACTAATAATCTGAAATTTGGTTTTCGTATTCAATAATTTCAAAGGGAATCGGCATCAACCTGTTACTATTACTTATTCTGTGTACCCCCTACAATCCTCTTACACCCCCTACAACATAGGAATCAAAAATTCCTAAAAGAAGTAAATATTCATTTATTTATTAACTAGCCGTGCCCGCAACTTCATCCGCATAGTTATATTTTAAATATTTGTTTATATTAATAAAAATCAATACATTTTCTGGAATAAAAGTAGCCTAAGTTACTCTTATTACATCAGCTATCTACCAGTGAAAGTTCTGTCAAAATCGGTCCAGCTGTTTCAGAGATTAGGCGGAACAAATAGACAGACAGACGGACAAAATTGTAAAAAAATATATTTTGGTATATGTATCGTGTATATATAATGCATCACCTTAAGGTTGACTGGTCGAAATGCTTGTATGTCTGCCTTTGTACATTGTTTGTATGTGCATAAAGATTAAATTAATAAATATATCCATATGCATTTAGTAAAAAGCGGTTATTTTAATAATACAAATAGACACTCCAATTTTATTTATCTGTATAGATTTTGTTATAGTCAGATCAGAATGTCTCTCTTTGATGGACAACAAACGCGTGTCACCACGATCTCTGGCAGAACCTTTGCACGAAAGCCTTTTTATAATTACAACAGTATTGTCTACGTTGGACATTATCCCTTGTATCCCCGTGCATTTCCATAGGCTGAGGGTGGATCCTGTCAGTTTTTCCGCCCCCGCATAAGTTACCCAATTTGTTACGTTAAACCCGATCCTGCCAGCTACCCTCGTCCGAACAGATTGAACCTACGGGGGATGGATCAAGCTGTATACATGGATGAGTAGAAATGTTATGTGTATGTGGAGGTAAATATGCAAAAAAAAAGTGATTTATATTTACAATACTTCAATCATAGTAATGATTCAGGGCACACCAGATGCTAACACGATTACTAAAGATTTTTTATGAGGAAATTGACACGAGTAACCAGTATTTGCAAGAAATATCGCATCCGTATCTTAATATTAATAAATTAAATCTAAACTTGTAATTTGGCGAATAGACTCTTAGGGCATTTCGTATTGTACAAATCAATAAAAAAAAAGTTACAGAGGAACTGAGTTTGTATGAAAGCATCTTTGAACTTTGAAGTCACATCGATGAAAAAATATGTTTCTATCGATTCATATAGTATAAAAAGAATTTTATACAAAACTAGCGGCCCGGTACGTGCTTCGCTACGTATAAAGTAAAATGATAAAAAAAAAAAATTGGAACACCAAATTCGTTTATTCAAACAAAACAATATTTTATTAATTGCTAGCATATTAGCATAAACAATATTTTTTGTTTTTCCATTTTGAGCATGAATAAACAAATGGCCCGGGGGCTACCGACTCTGGAACATTTTTTGTATGTTCGTGTCTCTGTAACTATCGAAGATAAATTTGAAAATGTAATCACAATCTTTAAATTTATTTAACAAAGAAATTGGTTTGGTAGTTTATATAAAAATAAATATTTCGTTAGGTATTACCTACTTACTTGCAAAGCGCTAATCCGATATTGATGAAATTTTGTGGTTATGTAAATAATATAAACACAGTTCACGTGTTTACTATGCAACTCTAATGAGTGCTCCCAACACCTTGTTGCGAGCGCGGATGGCGACGTGCGAAAAGTGCGTACCCGCTTCACGTCAGCCGAGCCGTATGCTTATCTGCAAAAGAAATGGTTGCGTATTAATAATTATAAAAAAAAAACTAATATTATCATTCTCCTACCTACGCCATAACGAGTCTGATTAAATCTCTATTAATAATTTAATTAAATCTCTATTAATAATGATTAAAAAAAAAAATTTTAAACACGTAGAAATTTTTATTTTGTTTTTCCACAACATCTATACAAGAGACGAGCTCGGTGGCGTAGCGGTCAATGACGCGGCTTCGGCACCAACGCTAGTGGGTTCGATTCCCACATAGGACAAACATTTGTGTGCACGAACATGTCTGTTTGTCTTAGTCTGGGTGTTTTCTATGTATCATAAGATAAGTATGTATTTACAAAAAAAAATGTATTTACGTATGTTTATCAGTTGTCTAGTACCCATAACACAAGCTTCGCTTACTTTGGGGCTAGATGGCGCTGTGTAATTTGTCTGACAATATTTATTTATTATACATTATACTATGCATAAATTAAACCATTTGCACAAAATAGAATCTCAACAACAAACAACTGAAAACATAAACTTCGTTGCAAAAAGAATTAAGAAAGTCTGTGTTTTACTTTGAATACAAAAAAAAATAACAATTAAAAAATATACCTACAAGTTTAAATAGACGTATGACTTCGGTTGGTTCTTGTTTTTATTAAAATAACATGAGCAATGCAAGTCAACTACGCACTTACAAATTTTAGTGCAACTCGCAATGGCAGAAAAGATGAATGAAGTTGTGTTACCACGTCTAATGCAAATTAATTCTTTTTTTTATATATGAGGGGGGGTCAAACTAGCATGTTGGTCACGTGATGGAAAGAAATCACCACCGCCCATCTAGATCAGCAACACCAAGGGGTCGTAGATCCGTTGGCAGGCTATACTTCTTCTTTTCTTTCTTTCTGGTGACTGAGTGACAGGCGAGTGAGTGAGACTCGCAGGAACACAACAACCCTTAAGGGAATTGTTATTTGATTGCAGTATTATTTGAGGTGGAGGTACTTCTCCAGTCGGGCAGCTTAAAAAATACGCTATGCCCTACCTCTCTATTCGCCAGAGCCTCCTTTGCCAGTCAGCAGGGTGCACCACGTTCAGTGAGGTTGACTTTAGTTCAAAGATGTTGATAAACCACTTACGCACCATATTCATTCTTATAACAAATTCTTTATGAACTTTTGTTATAGATTATGTATCTTAGCTAGAGATGTCAGGCATTTACAATAAGTGCCCAGTAAGTACCTGTAAATGCCCAATAAATGCCTAGTTTTGGGCATAAATAGGGAATTTATAAGTACTTTCTGGGCATTTATCGTAAAAATGTCCGCAATTTTGCCCATCTCTAATCTTAACTAAGTTTTTGTAAATAGCTATTTTACGTTCATTCGTAAAGAGACGGACTAAGTACGTTAAGTGAGAAATAATTAGTGGTGTCACCAGTCCCAACACATAACATCTTGGCCCTCTACGCGGGCCAGATGTGGGACGAAATTAATCAAGGAGAGCCCGGAGCATTAGTGTAGTTCGAATAGGTTCAACATTGGGTTCAACCTTGCGACATATGGGGCCACGAAACTTTCGACTCGGACAGTGGATCTGTTCTTTAGATTATGTATGCAAAGTTACTGCAGTCGTGTGTATTTATTTTTCTTATTTATATTTGTTACTTAATACACAAAATTCGGGCATTAGTAATAGATTTTCGAAATTTTCTTTTGTGATCGAACAAAGTTGTTACTACAGTCGTTCCCTATAAGTTATATTCATATCTTGTCTTTTCTTTAAACTTCGTGATTTCAAAAAAAATTGGTTGCCTGTAAAGTCGGTATACGGGCGAAAGTTTTACGTGACAACGACTTTGAGTGGTAAAATGTTTTCGAGTGGAAGGGACGCATGCCTTTCACTTTTTATGTCTGTCTCTCTCGCTCTTAGATGGGACACGCGTCCACGACACGCTTACAATGAGAGCGAGTGAAAGGCACGCGCCTTTCACTCGCTCTCATTGTAAGCGCATAACGTGACCCAGTTTCTTGAAGTGTCACCCGGCTAACCAATTTATAAGACGTTGTCACGTCAAAAGTTGTTTTCTTCCCCTTGTACTTACGAGAAGTCTACATAAAAGATATTATTAAACTTACATATGGAAGTATTAAAATGAGGCTTTTTTAATTTACGTAGTTCCGTTGCGATAATTGATTTGTTTAATATACCGTCACCTTAAGCAGTCGGCTGACTATATCCTTTTATTGTGCTAAGTATAATTACTTTCAAGATTTCTGTTATTTAAATACCTACACACTAGAAGAATAATATTATTGTATGAAAAGCTTTTCTTAATTAAACATGAACTACAAAGAAACAAACAAGTTAAGTTAATTAAAAAAATCAAAAATGAAATCAGGTCATCGAGACATTATTTTGATACCCATATCGATATATTTAGAAGAAGAAAAAAATACTGCAACGACAATTTTGCGGCTCACAGCCGCCATATTGATTTTTTTTATATTTGATGTAGCTTAAGGCACTCTCACAGCAAATACGAATCTAACGACACCTCTCAAGCTAAAATCCATCCAGCCGTTCAGGCTGCAGAGCGTGCCAAACAATTATACATACATACATACTCTCGAAAAACATAACCCTCCTTCTGTCGCAGTCGGATAAAAATACGCCATTCCATTGCTATTATAATTAGATAACTGTATTACATTAGATAACTGTAACTAGGCCAGTGATTATAAAAATTATAATCACAGGCTAGGTTTATTCGCTACGCTTTGTTATTTTTTTATTTGAGAGAGGGGCAATTGAGCATGTGTGTCAACTAATGGAAAGCAATCACCACCGCCCATGAAGTCCAGCAATGCAAGCCAAGGGGACGCCGATCCATTACCAGCCTATACTCCTTCCTTTCTTTCTTTTTTTCTTAGTTATAGTTATAAGGTACTTCAATTTCTTGTGCATTTCGTATTATAAAATTTTATTTTAACAGTTAACGGCTAGTAGACCATTTCCAGTTAGCAAAGAAAGATCCTGCATGCTACATACATCTCCTGGCTACTACGAATGCTACATACATCTCCTGGCTACACAGGACAAATACAAATAGTTAATTATACCATTTAAATTAAATCCTCACGTTGCTTATCAAATATTCATCATAGAATACTCGCTGTTTTTGTAGCCACACTTATGGTTGTCTTACAAGAGTTAATGTGACTAGTCCCTCCTTAACAAGAGTTGAACATGTCCCGACCGACATGTTTGCACCCTGTATATTGAGGGCATCCCTAATTGGGGTGTTTTAATATTAAGTTAATGTACCTAGAGTGACGGTATATATTTGAGATGTATATGGGTGTTTTCTATGTATCATAAGTATGTATTTACAAAAAAAATTGTATTTACTTATGTTTATCAGTTGTCTAGTACCCATAACACAAGCTTCGCTTACTTTGGGGCTAGATGGCGCTGTGTAATTTGTCTGACAATATTTATTATTATTATTATTATATTTTTATGTATGTACTCGTATATAAAACGAAGAATGAATGTAGTGATGTGTTTAAATTATTAAAATGCTTCGCAAAATGCGAATGTTAATTTTTCCCTGGAAAATAATAATATGAGCCACAAAAATACTAAATGAGTCACAGAAATATTAGGTTAGGTTAGGTTTGGTATGTTTTATATCAACTTTAGTCGCCAAGTCAGTATAATAGTCGCCCAGTTTCACAATTTTAGATGCTCGGTTAATTACTACCCTTTTCCCTTTAATCTGACTCCCGTATGTTTAACCTAAAACTTTCGATGGAATGTAAATAACTCATTAATATCACTAAGAAATAGTTGCTAATATTTTTTTTTACAATGCCGAATGGCATTCAAGCATACTGCCTGCCTTATCTAAAGCGGTTATCGCTGTAACCTTACTCACATGAACCGGCATTGTTATTTCGTTGAGAGTTCTGTGGGGTGCAGGTTCCCCAATTGGTGTCGGCATGTGATATCTCCCTTTCAATATAAACATGTTTGCTTAACGGTAGCGTGCACTACATGCAAGTGAGGTTGGTTTTGGTTCTAAGCATGATGCTGAGCATTGAACCATTGAAATTCGATAGCGTCATTGCGCATGTCAATCTAACCGAACACGCAAGTTAGGTAAGCAACGTTGGCCGTAGCCATCCATGTTTATATACATACTAGCGGCCCGGTACGTGCTTCGCTACGTATAAAGTGAAACAATAAAATAAAAAAATTGGAACATCAAATTCATTTATTCAAACAAAAAAATATTTTATTAATTGCTATTTTAAAACTTAATCGAAAACATTTGGCTAAATAATATTTTTTGTTTTTCCATTTTGAGCATGAATAAACAAACGTCTGGGGGGGGGGGGGGTGTACCGACTCTGGAACAGGCAACATAAAGTCGAAGTACGTCCAAAATGAAATGACCGCATGAATGACATAACAATATGCTTGTACTGTCAACACTGAAAAAAGTTCCAATTTGACAGCACAATATCCATCTGAAAAAAGTTTCAATTTGACAGCAAAATCCCCATGAACAAAATAATCCGCCATTTATTGAATTCATTTGTTACAAAAAATGTGATAAATGAAGAACCGCTCTACCGATTTTGTGCAAAATTCACATAAACCATCAACTAAATAGTCCGAACAAAGCCTAAACATTTGGTTTGGATAGGTGAGCCCGTTCTTGAGTTATAAAATTACAACGAAAAGTGGCATTGATTTTTATATAGGTATATAGATATAGTAGTATCAATAGATGGGTTAATTTATCCTTTAATTTATTTATCCCCCGTCCTTTAGAGGGCACGTACGGCCGTCGGTCCATGCTGTTGTCATTGTATTACAGTCGTTTAGCCAAGTAACCTCTAGGCGGCTTGAAAACACTGGCCTCTGCCAACCCGCAGTTGAGCAGCGTGGTGGAGTATGCTCTAAACCATATCGATTGATAGGAGATACGTATCCCAGCAGTGGGATGAATAAGGCTTGACGACGATGTCAAACTAGGGTATAGCGAAAAAAATGGTTATCTGTAAAGTCGGTTTACGGAAGACAGTTTTACGTGATAACGTCATAAGAAAACATCGATCGATGGAGTGGAAGCAAGATAAATGCGTCATAAGCCGAACGCTTAGGCCGATCGTGCCTCTCTATCGCTAGTTCCGCGCTCTCGCTCGGCTCAGGCGGAACGTGACAATGAGTCATGCTTCTTCGTGCGTGCAGCAGACGTTCATCGATTTATAAGACAAAATCAATACTTAATATCCATATAAAATACCTTGTAGACCTCGAAACGTCGCTTATCGTTTGTATCGAGCTCTGTGCGTTATTTCATTACCAGTTGATACGATAAAACCGTGGAACAAACGAACGAAACAACTGACAGCCCTAGCTTTGACGCTGTAAAAGAAATGGAATACGAATATGGGTAATTCTTTAAGATAGATATTTGTATATATAGTTTATTTATTTATATAAGTAACATAACTAATATAATCCAGACAATAAAAACTAAACTAAACTGTGTAAACCTATCTTAACAAAAACTATCTAAAGTAGGTCCGTGAGGCAGCGTGCCTAAAACGCTAGCAGCGTTACCCCTTTGGATGGCGATGCTTAGCCTCTGACCCAAGTAAGCGCCGGCTCTTGGGTCCCCGGTGGCTTGAAAAAGTCTCTTTGAAATGTCTTCAAAAAGACTCAAGGCACAGGGGCCCCAAGGACCGAGGGTTTCGACTCCGAAATATAAGTTTGTATATATTAATTTATATTATAGTCATTTTTAAAAGGGGCTCGGTTATAGTCAATACCCGAATCTAGGCGCTCTTAGGTTTAACTAGTTAAACCTAAGGTACTTCACCTCCCTTTCCAAAAGTAAGTCCAGCCATGGCGGAAGCCGTACTGGTCGTCGTTCAGACCAGGCCCCACGTTTTCGAGATGCTCGTTGAGTCGGTCGGCTATGATTCGCTCAATGAGCTCACCCCCGTAAGCAGATGGCGAATCAGCCGGCCGTCCCTCCTTCAGGAGTAGGACAAGCCGGCCGGGCTTCCATCGACGCGGGAACCGCCTTCTTCTCATGCACGCGGTTACAAGCCTAGCCCTAAGCCCTAGTTATCACGAGCTAACCCTAACCTAACCTCGACTTGATTTTCGATATAACTAGTCCTAGGAGTGCCTAGATTTCGGGTATTGACTATAACAGGCTCAACATAATTTTTTGAGCCTAAGCCAACCTCACCTACACGTGTATCCTGCCTATTAGCTAACGGGGCTATGGTCTAAGAGAGGTAGGAAATGTAGAGCCCGTTTGGTGAAATATTAGCATAAGACCACAACAAAAAAGACCACAATGCAAAGGCAAATATTAACTGTTGCTTCCTGTTTACACCTCCTTTTATAAGGTATTATTCAGACTCGTGGGTTAGCTCGGCGTGAACGATACTTGGATAAAAAGTACCATTATGTTTCTATCCAGATGATATTCTATATGTATACCAAATTTCATCTAAATCCGCTTAACCGCTTACTCGTGAAAACTCCATCCCATCCCAACAGTTGGTTGATGAGACGGCATCAACCCATAGTGATCCCACTGTTAATAATAATGCCCCTGGGCATCACACGCGCGTTGCCGACCCTAATAATAATCTAAATATACTCAGGTATTTTTGTCAAATTTGGACTCAATTCATAAATTGGACCACCCGCGAATTGAAAGACTTAATTAAATTAACGTAATTTAACAAATTTGCTAATTTCACTGGAGAAAATGATAATTGGACCAAATGCGCTTCTGAACACATGTCCTTAAAGTTAAAATTTATAATATGTACTACAAAATGTAAAAAATGAATATTGCCGCGTTCCTGTAAATGCAACCAATTCACTTAAAACTTGAGTCAACAAATTAAATGAAAAGCAGGCTGAACTGAACGCTCCTCAAGATATTTTAAGTGCACTTTGAGTGCGCGCAAATACTCGTTGCATTATTTGTTCATAGACTGCGGTCGTTAAGTATTCATAATGCACATTGCGCAACCGGAAATCTGGTATCATTTTATTTTTTTTCTTCTGTGCATTGATTGCATTTTATTGTACAGCAATAACTAAGAAAATTTATAGAGAAATCTAATTGGATATACCTACTCGATGAAGAAAAAGCGATGTTTTTAACTCGCTTTTAGCCTTTTATTAACTTCACCTGTATGTTTGCTTGTTTGTCAGTTTGTAACTGACTTCTTTGAACTTAATTATGACATGATTTGAACAGTCACATTTAATTTAAACTTTGTAAGTATACTTGAGGACCGATGACAATACAATAATTTGATAAGTTTATTTAATTATCTGCTACTAAAAAGTGGAAAATAAATATACCTATATAAAAAAATAAAAAAAATACGTTTAATGATCAATCGAAGTAAATAATGAAAAATATTTTTTTAATATAGACTGAAAATATAAATGACCGAAAGACGTTAATATTATTGTAATAAAGGCGTGGGGTGCTCGATAAATGAAAAATATATCACAAAGTATATTATACATATGTGAGCGGTTGACCAAAAAGGAAATCAAGAGAAAATAATTGATTTCGAGTAAATCGCGTTTGAAGTTTCGTGTAGAAACAAGATTAAGTGTAAAGTGTATGTTTTCCAAAACTGCCTCGGCTCACAAAAAAAAAACATAAAAAAAAACTACGGCACCTAAAAATATTCTGGTTAGACCAAAACAAAGCTAAAAGTCCACAGATTCAAAAATTCAAACAAAAAAATAACGGATTCCAATCCCTCCGGTCCCTTTTTGGTCAACCAATCACATATAGTTATTGTCATTAGATGACTGTATTTATGACTAATATTGTAGACGGCCGTTGTAGATGACAGTCGTTAACCCAAGTTAGGGGCCTTAAGGCGGTATGAAAAAGCTGGCTTCAGCCAACCCTCGGTTGAGCAGCGTGATGGAGTATGCTCTAAACCTCTTCGATTGAGGAAAGACCTGTATCCCAACAACGGGATTATTGTGGGTTGCTGCCGACATGTCGAGATAAGTTACAGCTGTGTTTATACCACATTTTAAAGTATACGATTCCTCGTCGTTATTTATATTATAATTCCATCCATATTATCTTGATAATTGGCGATCTACTACAGTACGTTTCCTAAGATATTTTGTACCACGAATGGTGAAAATGTGGAATCAACTTCCCTCAGCATTATTTCCGAACAACTACGACATGGGTGCCTTCAAGAACAGAGTCTTTATTTCCCTTAAAAGGCTGGCAACGAATTGGTGACCCCTTGGTGTTGCTGATCTCCATGGGCGGTGGTGATTGCTTTCCACCAGGTGACCCACATGTTGGTTTGCCCCCCCCCCCCCCCCCTCATAAAAAAATGTATATTATAAATATATGTTCAACACATTCCACGAAGGTTTATAAAAACATTAAAAAAAATAGTCAGTGTAAGCGGCGTCGGGTTCAGCTAGTCTAAAAATAAAGCTTGTTATTTTTAATAATACAAAACGTTCACGCTAATTAGAAATTGCAAAATGGCGAGATTTTATTAGGTTTTGATGTGTTTCAAAATAACAGAGCTCGCAATTATCATACAAAGTGTAATAAACCCAAAATAACAAGACTGGTTAATGGAATAAATGTTTTAATGTTTTTTATTAAAAAGAAATTTACATTTCTGTGTGTAAATGTAAGTTGTGTGTATGTAATACACATTTGGGATGCAAGTGGCTCGCCTGCACGTGGTGTATCCTGCTGAACAGCGAAGGAGGCTCTGGCAAATGAGAAGTAGGGTACAGCATATTTGTAAGCTGCCCGACTGGGGAACTACCTCCATCTCACAGAATACCGCAGCTAA
This sequence comes from Hypsopygia costalis, assembly GCA_937001555.2. NCBI lineage: Eukaryota > Metazoa > Arthropoda > Insecta > Lepidoptera > Pyralidae > Hypsopygia > Hypsopygia costalis. Next base: position 27,086,394 of record OW443332.2, read on the forward strand.
ATAACACTTGAAGGTTGTTGGGTTTCTGCGAGTAACTGAGTAAACCATGACCAAACCTGAGATGGAAGAAGTTGCTGCTACCAACGCAGCAACTTCTTCCATCTCAGGTTTGGTAGCAGGGGTTGCCACCCCTGCTACCATCGCAGCAATCAAACATACGCAGTGCGCGGACAATATTTTATATTGCGAGCGTTTATATAGATACGGTAACCGCTTCACATTAGGCGGGATATATGCTTGTCTGCCTCCTGATGTAGTATAATAAAATAAATATTATGCCTATTTATATTATCTAAACATTATACATGATATCAATCAACTTTTATATAAACTATGTGGCTTTTTACCTACTGAAACCACGTAGGTGGACCATGGTAAGATTTTTACAATTGCCCGCCTTTGTCTGGGTGTTCAGTGGGAAACATTATTTTTCCACTTTGTTCTTAAAATATCTATGGCCAACATCTTTCTATTGTGTTTCATCCATCACCAATATAAAGTGAGGAGCGATGCTTTATAGAGGAGAGCCGTTCTAAAAATACTTACCAGGATTCACCCAGGTAGTCTCAGAAGGTGGACGGTTTGTAAAAAAAAAACTAAAATAAAATGTATGAAAACTGAATGACCATATTATGAAACTTTATGTCGTTTGACAGAACTGTGAGTCAATTGACAGTTTGCGCAAAATCAATTCGAATTCAATATTCATACGACCGTCGGGTCACTTATGTCAGTAGTGTCGGGTTATTTACTATTACTGCCGAATTCCTTTCCAATTTCTGTATAGCTGAGTGTAAGCGCATGTATCAATTAGATTTTTTAACCCCTACTTTAGACCTATCGTCATAAGTTTTTTATAAAAACAAAAATAGGAGCAGCGCGCTATTTGCTATGAAAAACTAATAATCCAAGAATATATCGTTCATCAATTCACGTTAAAACGAATGTTCAATAATCTGGAACGCTATTACAGTATAAAATACTTTCGACGTACAACAGTAAACGTTCACTCCATCTTCAAATAAAAGTAGATCCGTCAACGCTGGACAATCAATTATTGCTACTAGCGAAGGTCTATCTAGAACCAGATAAGAAACTACATTTTATCGAAGGCATGCCGAATTCAGTGATTGATGAATCCACCCTCCCCACCGCGCCGCTCTACCCGTGAAATAATCCCGGGTTTTCGTCGAGAATTTGTCACTTAGAAACGACACCTTCGGGAAACGGGGAAATATTTGTTTGACTCGGATCTACGTATTTTTTCTTTGAATGCCGTAAATAGTATCATGTCGTAATTCGATTACGGATTGTGTTCTGAGAACTTGGAGCGCGGATGTTATTTTCTGTCACGTACATACATATAACACTGTGATGGATAGTAGTTTTGTATATTTTCTTTGAACATTGTATCATCAATAAGTTGCTTTTTATCAGGGGACGTGAGAATCATAAAAATAAAACCTTTACTAGGTATCTCAGTTATTTGATCCCGGGGGCCCTACCGCCGAAGCTTATTACCATCGGATTTTAATCGCGAAATTAGATCTTAGGTTTAAGCTAATAGTCACGAGGCCGTTGGGCGAATGGCTAGTAATGACTATTTTGACTCCGAGGTCGCGGGTTCGATCCCCGCACAAGACGAACATTTGTATGCATGAACGAACATGTCTGTTTGTTTTGGTCTGGGTGTTTTCTATATATTATAAGTATGTGTTTAAAAAAAATGTAATTTAAGTGCATTTATCAGTTGACTAGTACCCATAGTACTAACAAGCTTTACGCTTAATTTTGGACTAGATGGCGCTGTGTAAATTGTCCTTAAAAAAAAATAACAAACATCTTCAGCTTAGTCAATAGAGCTATATGATTTGTACCAGCTAAGCTAAACACAATTACCGCCAATCTAAGGTAAACTTTGATTTTAGCGATCAAAAAATCTGAAGGTAATCGGCTTCAGCTTCGGCGGTGGGGGCCCGGGTCGTGCGGGGCGTTCGTGTCTCGAAGTACAAAGACTTTTCTTAAGATCATCTGTAGCTGCCCCGGGACTTTGACATCGAGTTAGAACACACTACTGGACGCGTGCATATCTACGCTCCGGCATTTACTTATGAGAAGGCGGGCTGCATGATTGTTTCCCATGGGTATAAAAAAATGTAAACCTCAGTCGTGGTCAAAGATTACAACTGGTTCAGTATACACATGCGCACTCGTGATCATATCATCATCATCAGGTCCATTTTAGTCTCCACTACAGGAGCACGACCCTCTCTCGTCCGTCCTAGACGGAAGGAGGATTTGGCCTACACTCCCCACGCTGGCCAAACGGGTTGTGTTCATATAGCAGATCGTTATTGTAAAAATTTACAATAATAGAAAAAAGTTACATTAAGTCTCTGATATATTACAATACAAATAAATCCTTTTATATTAACCTCGATATCTCTACACTACGTAAATAATAATTAAAGTGCCCTAGATGCCCTATACACCAAGTCCATAGATGTATTACGGGTACAAAATTTTCGAAGAAAACAAACATAAACATAAATTGTACAACTACGAGTATTTGTGAAATTTAGTTGTAATTGGTACAAAGGAACACCTTAACTATCACTCCAACTGTACTAATCTTGCAAAAACCTAACCACCTTATCATCTACTTTCGAAGCCAGAATAGGCTCAATCTCATTTTCAAATGAAAATGAGGGAGTACATCAGATATATATGAGATGAGATCGTTCGTATTGATTACTCAATCTAATTTAACAATCGGTTCCTTAATTCGGGCGAAGATCCCTGATAGCCATCTAATATAAAAGACGTTGATAAAATAAGTTTCGATGCCGGATATTGAAAACCTACCCCTGATCTGCGGCCTCCAAAATACAACACAACGGAAATTATCGAAGAAGAAAGAAGCTAGGTAAAAAAATCAAACTATACGGAACTTAAATGATATTGTTTAGAAAAAAAATGTATCTAGAGCTAAATTGTTACAGAGCAATTTAAAGTTACTAGCTTTTGCCTGCGAATTCGTACGTATGTGTAAGTGTACTGAGCAACCGCGACCAGCCCCCTTACCACCAAATCTTATTGCGATTCAATAACTGAGTAGACTGCTATCCATACCAATGAATAAGCAACTCTATTCTATTTGAAATAGAAACGCTTATTCATTGGTATAAATAAGCATGATATTCAGTTATTGAATCGCAATAAGAGATGGTGGTAAGGGGGCTGGGGCCCTACCGCCGAAACTGAAGCCGAACGAAGGCACCATCGGATATTTTGATTCCTAAAATGGCTCTTAGGTTAAAGTTATTGACAAACATCTTCATCTTAGACGGTGGAGCTCTACAGTTTCTTCCAACTGAGCTAAACATAATTACCAGCAATCTAAGCAGTAGTAACGTTTTCGCATTTTTTTTTTTTTTTTTTTTTTTATACTACGTCGGGTGGCAGACAAGCATACGGCCCGCCTGATGTGAAGCGGTTACCGTAGCCATATTAACGCTTGCAACATAAAATATTGCTCGCGCGCCGCCACCCCCGCTGCTAACGCAGCTCCTTCATTTCTTTCTGGTGACCTCACTCACTCGCAGGAACACAACAATCCTCAAGGGAATTGTTATTTGGCTGCGGTATTCTGTGAGGTGGAGGTACATTCCCCAGCCGGGCATTCAAAAAATCTGATAGTAATCGGCTTCAGTTTCGGCGGTAGGGCCCCAGGGGCCCTTAACCTTCACTTAAATGTATCCGACATTTAAGTGAAGGTTAAGGGCCCCTGTTAAGGGCACCTATGTTTAGCTTAGCTGGTAGAAACCTTGGAGCACTACCGACTGAACTGAAGATAAATAAATAAATAAATATTGTCACACAAATTACACAGCGCCATCTAGCCCCAAAGTAAGCGCAGCTTGTGTTATGGGTACTAGACAACTGATAAACATACGTAAATACATTTTTTTTTTGTAAATATATACTTATGATACATAGAAAACACCCAGACCAAGACAAACAGACATGTTCATGCACACAAATGTTTGTCCTGTGTGGGAATCGAACCCACGAGCGTTGGTGTCGAAGCCGCGTCTTTGACCGCTACGCCACCGAGCTCGTCAGATGTTTGTCAATAACTAAAACGTAAGACCTCATAGTACGACTACGTGTTTGGAGGTTTTCTGAAGCAGTCGTTATGCTACTAATTGTATGAAGACGTAAAACAGTCAACCAAGGCCGATAGTAGGCATCTCGCTACTAAATCATCGAATCAAAATGTGGGATGGTAATCTTCAGCTTCGGCGCTAGGGACTCAGCTACTCTCGTGGTGTTGAATATGTCATAGTATAAATCATTTCATCTTTTGATTGTTGCCACTTGCTATTATTTTGCGCTACTGCATATGGGGCCAGCCACAGGCACCAGCAGATATCAAACAAAATCAACCTACATTTAGCGTAGGAAACGCAAAAAACCAATTCCTCAGCACGGAATTCCGACAAACACACATGTAAGAATGAATAAAACGAAAGAATTTCCTCCATACTCCCAAATTCGCCGGGGAACATTTAAAAATTCACGAAAACAGGTTGGGGTGCTTAATCAAAAATAACGCAGCAACAAAATTCAATAAAAGGTCTCATAAAACACGTCATAATGAAAAATATTAAATTCCAGAGACAAAAGAAAAAAATATTTATTTTATTCTGGCGCGAGGGCCTATAAATAATTTAATTTTAAGCGCCAAAGTGCCGAAGTTACCCGAAGGCGCGAGGCGCGAGGCCGCCCGCCCCGGCCCGCGTGTGAGACTAGCTGTTCGTAAATAAATCGCTTATTTGCTTGGTGGAAAAAATGACATTTTTGGCAGAGTTTCGGTTGAGACTGTTCGGAGACGAAAGCCAAAATAGCTGTCGTTACTACTAATACCACAATATAAGCAATAGTACCTAATACATACTATAAATGCAAGAGTTTATGTATGGGAGTTTAGAAGATTTTATAGATATTATGTACACGTGAACTGCTTTGAATGGATTGAAAAGAAATTTTATGTCAAATTTCTTTTTTTTTTTTCCTTCCTTCTTTTTATCCTAGTACCAATTGTGCTACCCCCGAAGCTGAAGCCGATTACAATTGGAATTTTTGACTGCAAAAATATGAAATTATAATACAATAGACGGCATTTTTATATATTTCAATCAATTATGAGTGTGAGGCAATTTGGCTCACTTTTAGAGTGATTGTTTTTGACGCTTAGTGGCATATCTATAGAAATATAACAATGATGTTACCAATAATAATATTGATAGAATTCATCATTTATTTCATTAGTTGGAGTTATTCGACCACCGGGGGGTGGTCGAATAACTAGCTATGGGTACTTTGACTCCGCGGTCGCAGTTTCGATCCCGCATAAGACAAACAAACATGCACACAAATGTATGTATTTTTGGCCTGGGAGTTTTCTATGTATAATAAAATAAGTTAGTACCTACTTACAAAAAAAATGTGTTTAAGTACATTTATCAGTTGTCTAGTACCCATAGTACAAGCTTTGCGCTTAATTTGGGACTAGATGGCGCTGTGTAAATTGTCGAGAAATATTTATTTATTACTCATATAGAAATCATAAAAACGGATAGGTGCGTGTGGATATACTATTAAAGGTTTCGGGCAACATATAAAAATAAACGCGTATCTGTGGAAACTCGGACCCAGCGTCGGAATACAAAATGCCTAAATCAATTTAATGCTCAACATAAAATTGATTTAGGTACTTTATAAACGGCGAGAACGGAAACAAAATGAAAACAATATTTTCAGCCATTCAAAAAGAGTTATCCAACTTTTTTCCACCTGACATACCTATCAGCATTTCATGTAGAATAAAAACATTTTATCAAACGTAACATGTTTATGTTACGTTTGATAAAATGGGCCGTGTGTTTTCCGGCAGACTAGAATAGAATTACTCCGTTTCTTCCCGTGGAAGTCGTACAAGGCGACTAAGGGAAATACATTATCAAACATCGATCAGGTCTCCCTAACCCGTCTGGCCAGCGTGGGGAAAGTAGGCCAAATCCTCCTTCCGTCTAGGACGGACGAGAGAGGGTCGTGCTCCTGTAGTGGAGACTAAAATGGACCTGATGATGAACATGTTTATCGTGAAATACAAGCTATTTTCTTCGGTTTTGCGTGGTGTGAATATCTTGTGAGAATATTTACAGATTATTTGATTTTCGACGAGCCCGGTTGTCGAATGGCTAGCAATGTCCGCTTTGACTCCGGAGTCGCGGGTTCGATCCCCGTACACAACAAATATTTGTCGATCCCAAAAATAGATTCCAATTTATTTATCATAAGGTAATAAGGCACTTGTACTATTCCACGTTATTATATTTAATATTACCGACCGGTTTCGCCGCTAAGGCATCATCAAGGTAAACAGATGGTGTTTGTGTTTCTAGAAAACATTTTTATACCGTGCAATCAATGACAAAAAGTATTAAAAATAAAAATATTAAAAGGGTATTCTGAAATAATTTATTAAAAATAAATATATTAAAAGGGTATTCCGAAATAATTTATCCACCTGTATTGTCACTTTATGGAAATTTACCACTAAATCAGAGTAAATTTAAGTTTGTTATGTTACGCGCGTATAATTAGATAATGTAACCAACCAATGTAAAAAATCATCGTTATAATAAAAATTAAATTCATTCAATATATTAAAATTATAAATAAGTTAAGATAAATTACGATAAAATATATCATAAGTAAACATTATGTCAGTTGAAATTTTAATAAATTATTTTGTTAATGTCATAAAAAGAAATTAATAATATGTCCAGTATTAATAGTTATGTCAAGTGTTAGAATAAGTCAAATTATAAATAAAAAAATATGTCAGTCATTCCATGCATGTAAATAATATGTCATCATTATGTGAGAATAAAGTCATATGAAATAATTTAATAAGGGGGATCTATTTTATATCCAGTTGTAAATTCAACAGTATCAACCAATTTATTTAATTGATATATTTTTAGGCAAATTTAAAGGTACTTTTTTTGTGTGCATGAACATGTCTGTTTGTCTTAGTCTGGGTGTTTTCTATGTTGTATGTGTATGTATTTACAAAAAAAATAAGTTATCTAGTACCTATGGTACAAGCTTGCTTAATTTGTGACTAGATGGCAGTGTGTAATTTGTCCAGGAAAACTTGATCAAATCAATGAATTATGTGCAATTTATGCAGGCATGCATAACATTTCCTCGATACAAAATCGTCCTGGTGGCTTTATCTATTTACCTCTAGCATATATTGCAATTTGAGGTGCTTGATGGCATGGTTGCACGTGTCAGTCTAGTCGGACACGCAAGTACCCATATCCCAACAGTGGGATGATTATGGGACGATGTAGATTGCCGATATTCGCGCAAGCGATCGTAAATTTCGATAGCGCACGAACGAGCCAGTGGGCTCAGGTGAATTCCGGTTTTGTTCATTATTAAGCGAAGTTAGCAAAGTATTTCATTGATTTCATGAATTTATTGCAAACATGATTCAATCCATATACAGCTTGGCTAGAGGAATTCCAACAAAGAGATCGAGCTTCACCGCACAGAAAGCGGCCAGGTTTCTGCCCCGTAGCTCAGACCTCCACTGTCTGAAGACTAAAGTGGTCAACCATTGCGCCCTACCCGTTATGAGCTACGGGGCAGAAACTTGAACGCTAACCGTCGCTAGCTGGTTCATAAAAAATCGCACAGCGAGCGATAAGCCTATTCTCGAGTTTTTTTTAAAGTGATTGCATTCGGAACAATAAAATTCGACGCAGAACTTAAATTGTCGACATAGCTTTTAAAATCAATGAGCTGACGTGTTATTGGGCCGGCTACATCTGCCGAATCAACGACGAAAGAAAATCTTGGAGTGAAGGCGGGTGTATGGGGCGAGAAAGTGTTAGGCACTTCTTCTAGATAGACTGAAAACCTCAAAGAAGCGATTAGATGCAGAAATGGAAAGCATTGGAGTAGGCCTATATCCATCAGAGGGTAGACACAGGCTGATTATGATGATGATTAAAAAGTTGAAGCGACGAAAAATAATGATATCAATAATGGTTTCTTTATCATTTTAATTCTTAATTCTCGATTTTACGCGAATATTTTGACATAAACAGTGACTATCCAAAGTTTTCTGTTCGTTTGTTATGTAATGTTAGAATTTCTCGTGGTATTTTTTTGATTCGGTATCCGGCCGAATATCTACTTGTTTGTTATCCGGTATCCGGCCATATATACCGGATACTTGGTAGTTGCTGGATATCCGTATCATCTCTAATAACTTCTACGTGAATGAACTTTTATTTTAGATAGAGAGCTTTTATTTTATTTTAGAACACCTAACCAGTTCGAGAAGGGAGGGGAAGGGGCCTAATATACGGAAATTAGGTCCTTATCAGTCCAGGTATCTGCCCAGTTCTTTTTAGTAAGAAACAAAGAAAAATATTACAATAAGCTCAAATGGTTATAAAAACTACAACTATAAAAAAATTACAGTACGTATGTGCCGCCAATGTAGTCCCAGCTCAGCATAGCTGAAACTTAATTACAGCGCTGGTATATTGCTGGCACCACAACGGCTGTACGAACGCCCTGTGACGTTTGATAATATAACAAAAACATTGGGCAAGAATTTTAATAAACGTTATAATAATATAATGCTAAAAAATAGAAGATGGGGCGTAGTGGTTCATTTACATCTTTGAACTTTGGTTCAAAGATGTCAACCTCACCTGCACGTGGTTCACCCTGCTGACTGACAAACGAGGCTATGGTGAAAAGAGAGGCGCGGCATAGCGTATTATTAAGCTGCCCGACTGGGGAAGTGCCTCAAATGAGAAAGGAGTATAGGATGGCAACGGCGACCCGTTGTTGTTGCTGATCTCCATGGGCGGTGTTGTGGTGATTGCTTTCCGTCAGGTGTCCCACATGCTCGTTTGCCCCTCGTCTCATATAAAAAAAAAGAAAACAACCGTAGTTTGAGCCACGCCACGTATTTAGGGTTCCGTACCCAAAAGGTAAGACGGACCCTATTACTAAAACTCCGCTGTCCGTCCGTCCGTCCGAGAGCCCGATTTGCACTTGGCCGGTTTTTTCAACTGAAACTCGTACTGCAGTAATGTAATCATAAGCTTTGACAAGAAACTCCCACGAGTCCTGACACTTTTTTACTACGTCAGGTGGCAGTCAAGCATACGGCTCTCCTGATGTAAAGCGGTTACTGTAGCCATATTAACGTTCGTAACATGAAATATCGCTCGCGCGCCGCCACCCCCGCTGCCAACGCAGCAACTCCTTCAGTTCTGGTGACTTCACTCGCTCGCAGGAACACAATAACCCTCAAGGGATGTGTTATTTGACTGCGGTAATCTGTGAGGTGGAGGTACTTCCCTTAGTCGGGCAGCTTACTAATGCACTGTACCGTACCTCTCTTTTGCGAGAGCCTCTTTCGCTAGTCAGCAGGGTGCACCACGTGCAAGTGAAGTTGGCTTTGGCTCTAAAGATCGCGGTGAGCCACTTGCACCTAATCGTGGTTAGGCACTTCTTTTTTTATATGAAAGGGGGGCAAAGGAGCATGTGGGTCACCTGATGGAAAGCAGTCATCATGCCCATGGAGATCAGCAACACCAAGAGGTCGCCAATCCGTTCGCACTTGGCCGGTTTTTTCAACTGAAACTCGTACTGCAGTAATGTAATCATAAGCTTTGATAAGAAACTCCCACGAGTCCTGACACTTTTTTACTACGTCAGGTGGCAGTCAAGCATACGGCTGTTCTGATGTGAAGCGGTCCCGCTGCCAACGCAGCAACTCCTTCATTTCTGGTGACTTCACTCACTCGCAGGAACACAATAACCTCAAGGGAATTGTTATTTGGCTGCGGTATTCTGTGAGGTAGAGTTACGTCCCTTAGTCGGGCAGCTTACAAATACGCTGTACCCTACATCTCTTCTGCAAGAACTTCTTTCGTTAGTCGGCAGAGTGCACCACGTGTAGGTGACTTTGGCTCATAGTTGTTGTTTTTGTACCACATACACTCCAAACGGGAATATACGGTCAAGGTGTTTACTATAAACGAATTGTGACATGCTCGTAAAAGTTTAAATTCAACAATCGAGCCGTTCAGATTCATTGGCACTGAATACTAACCAGTACGTAGGGCTGCACATCAGGCGTTTACTTTATACATTCAGTATATATACTTTTTTATACCCGCCTGATATGAAACGGTTACCGTAGCCATATTAACGCTTGCAACATACACGCGCGACACCCCCGCTGGCAACGCAGCATCTCCTTCCTTTCTGGTGACCTCACTCACTCACTGGAAAACAACAACCTTAAAGGGAATTGTTATTTGGCAGCGGTATTCTGTGAAGTGGAGGTACATTTCCCAGTCGAGTAGCTTACGCTCCCTACCTCTCTTTTCGCCAGAGCATTGTTTGTCAGTCTACAGGGTGTACCGCATGCAGGTGAGGTGAGGCTTTGGTTTGAAGATAAATAAATAAATAATTATTGTCAGACAAATTACACGGCGCCATCTAGCCCCAAAGTAAGCGAAGCTTGTGTTATGGGTACTAGACAACTGATAAACATACGTAAATACATTTTTTTTTTTAATACATACTTATGATACATAGAAAACACCCAGACCAAGACAAACAGACATGTTCATGCACACAAATGTTTGTCCTGTGTGGGAATCGAACCCACGAGCGTTGGTGTCGAAGCCGCCTCATTGACCGCTACGCCACCGAGCTCGTCATGATGTTGATGAACCACTTACACGCTACAACAATAATAAAACTAAAATTAATTTTTGTCATTAAAAATAATAAGAAGTTGAAATAAGTAAATAATGTATGTAATTGAAAAGACAAAATAGATAGATGGAAGTTTGAAAAGATAGTTTGAGAAGGGTGTAAGTTACTCACCACTATCTACGAGCCAAAGCCAACCTCACATGCACGTGGTGCACACTGTTGGCAGACTAACGTGAGAGAGGAAGGGCATAGCGTATTTATAAGCTGCACGACAGGAGAAAGTGCCTCCACCTCGCAGAGTACCACAGTCAAATAGGATTTCCCTAGGAATTGTTGTGTTCCTACGAGTGAGTGAAGTCTATATACAAAGTCGGGTGGAAGACAACGGTAACCGCTTCATATAGGGTTGTATGTTCGTGTGTCACCCGAAGTAGTTTAAAAAGGCAACCACTTTTCTCCATTATATGCAGTTCAACTCGGACTCAACATGAGCTATCTCCCATTCATTATCCTGGGGCCTCGTTGGCTACCCAGATGTCCCTTGTGCCGGTGAATTTGACTTAGACTCTAAACATGGTAGAAAAACGTCAGGTATGTTCTTCTCATGAGAGGCAGGTTTATTGCCAAGATTACGTCACGAGTTTGGTTGTCAAATTCCATACAAAATGCAGCTGTTGACGTAACCAAGTTCAAATCACGTAACCACATCTATGAGTAAAGGGTGGTGTCTTCTACCGTGGAAGTTTCCACACCCCAGCCACTCTATAAAAACGTCGCGACGTTAACTACTACATAAAAAATGGCGTCTGTGCAGAGCGTGAATGAGCGAGTGTACCTGCAGCGCCATACAAACTATTCCAGATTTGTCTCTTAAGGGAGGTGAGGTAGATACGAAAGAGCGGCAGGGAGTGGCCATACTACACATAGTGCTATTAGATATACTATACTGTGACTTTACTATAGTTTTAGAAGTACAGCGCACCCCTAATACGTACAGAAGAGGTCTCGTGGCGATAAAATATAGCCTAAACGGATGTAGTCCTGCTCGCCCCTTCGGCAATGAACATAAATAATTTAATTTTCCACAGTACTGGAAAGTGGCAAACTGGCCGCGCGGCCATTTTTATGTGCCAAATAAATACTAATTTAGTTAACTTTCCATCGAAGATTTAATGCTATTTACGAGTGAAATACACAAGTAGAGCGATAAAATTTATTTATGTTCGTATTTGTTGAGTTGTTATTGAAGCGATAGTGGTGACGTCTATCTATTGTTACGGATACTTTTGAAATTACTTTATTTATTACTGAGAAGGACAGCGGGACTTCCTCGAAGGAATTTGCATATTTTTTACTGGATAATGGAATGAAATGTTGTGCTACAATTGGGTGTTGGTCAAGTAGGAAGTTGCTACATTGGCAGCGTGGTTCCACCACCTCGGCTGCCAACGCAGCAACTCCTTCCTTTCTTTCTTTTCCTTGTGTTACAAAATATATCAACTAAAAACAAATCTCAAACATTAGATCGCTATGCGACTTTTAGTCTGTGAACAAGCCCAACGGTCAGCGTCCAAGTCTTTGCACCGTAGGTCATAGCGGGGTGGACGCACTAATTCAACACTTTGGTCTTCAAGCATTATGGGGTATATCTGAGATGAGGATACGCCGAATCTGTAAAACTTCGGTTTACAGTAAAACACGAGAAATAGTCCTAAAAACTTTCATATTGGTGAAAACACGTCACTAAAAAAAGCGGGAATGCGAAAAAAATCTGCATACATCATTCGGTAGGTTTAATATGTGCAGAGCGAAGGTTACGTACGTTCCGCCGCGCCGGTCTTATTGTATATTTTTTGCGACAAAGGCGCCATCTGGCCAGCGGACCGCGCGTTTTAAACAATTACGACATCACACGGATATACAGAAATATTCTCTATAAATAAAATAAATAAATATTTCTGGACAATTATACACAGCGCCGTCTAGTCCCAAATTAAGCACAAAGCTTGTGTTATGGGTACTAGACAACTGATAAATTTATTTAAATACTTTTTTTTTTTGTAAATACATACTTATAATACTTAGAAAAGCAGACAAACAGACATGTTCATGCACACAAATGTTTGTCTTGTGCGGGAATCGAACCCGCGACCTCGGAGTCAAAGTGACCATTGCTAACCATTCGACCACCTAGCTCGTCGATCTATACACAGAACACAGATAATACAGCGGATAAAACATTTTTAGGGTTCCGAACCTCAAAAGGAAAAACGGAACCCTTATAAGATCACTTTGTTGTCCGTCTGTCTGTCTGTCTGTCTGTCTGTCTGTCTGTCTGTCTGTCTGTCAAACATTTCTATGTCGAGAATGCGTGGAGGTATCAAGCTGAAATTTGAACTGTATACACAGGTCTACGGTCCCATGAAGTTAAAAAAAAATCAAACTGCTAAGTTTACGTAGAAAAAAGTTACGGCCGTTTATTCAGCAAAAAACGCATATTTCGACACACTCAAGGGAATCAAAACCTATAGGGTACTTCCCGTTGACCTAGAACTATGAAATTTGGCAAGTAACATCGTTATAGACTACAAGTACAGGAATAAATCTCAAAACTATACATTTGTAAATAGATCTAAAAAAATAGGGGGTCTATATTTTTTATAGGGTGTCGAAATTTCAAATTGAAACTACTAGTTCAAATGGGGTATCATATGAAAGGGCTTGATGTACACATTGCAAAATATATTTTATTTATTTTTTTCGACGCATTATTTCTTATTTATAATGAAAAATATCAAATTTAATAATGATACTACGTACCTACGGAACCCTCGGTGGGCGAGTCCGACTCGCACTTGTCCGGTTTTTTTTGACATGATTACGCCATAAATCGATGAACGCCGGCTGCACACACGAAAAAGCATGACTCATTGTCACGTTCCTCCTGAGCCGAACGTGCAAGTGAAAGCGCGGAAAAAGTGATAGAGAGGCACGATCGGCCTAAGCGTTCGGCTTGTGATGGATCTATCTTTTCCACACCATCGGCCGATATTTTCTTATGACGTTATCACGTAAAATTATCGTCCGTAAACCGACTTTACAAACAACCAATTTTTTTACAAGGTCTACTCCTACTAATTTGTTCTAATTGTTATGAGATCTAAGGCAGCTGTAGTCTTACCCTCGGGACTGCAGAGAACATCATTATTCAATGCCTTTTCTTGCGTTTGATGCGTTGATGGTCGCCGCTGTTAATCGTGGCTATACAGGAGAGAAAATGAACGAGAGTGGTGTGTGTAGAGACCGGGGAAATATGAATGACTATTTGTAATAATAATAATATAACAATAATCTTTATTTACGCCAAACCATAGTAAAGTTTTACAATAATAATATGTTTACCCACATCAGGTTTTATAAATCACAACTTAGATTAGATTCCATTCAGTCCAACCGACGCGACCTACGTCCCCAACGCTCTTGCGCTCAGTAAACCAACCGAGCACGCAAGCGGATTGGTAGCAGGTCTTACTCCCCTTTCGCCTGCATGCAGGCTACTTAGGTACTCTTAAGTCGAGTAGCTCGTGGCAAACCGACACGCTCGGCTTCCCAAGCATCGGGACCCTACCACCACTCCCCAATCTCCATGATGGGTACCGGAGCTGTAGGCACACTCACTTCCTGACGCACTAGTACGTATAGTGTTTCTGTACCCACACTGGGGCGCCAGTTAGCTGGCTACCTGATGTACATGACAGGTACCGGAGCTGTATAATGGACGCTCATTTTCCGACGCCCAGAGGACGACTACCCCCTGGCCTACGGTATAGTGACCGGGCTGACGGAAGCGATCGCCCGCCATCCTCCTTCCTCAGTAGACAAGTAGCTGCGAATGCCAACTTGGGAAGCCGACACCGCTATAAGGGCTGCTCCAAGTCCCGTTGTGAACCACTGTGGCGGCCCTTCGCCTTAGGCATAGTAAAAATCTGTGAAAAAGCCAGTGATCCCCAACTCGCTACGCGCGAGGTTAGACGCCCGGCCGACAACTTTGGCAAGGCAGACGAACATGCCTAACCTCTGTAGCTAAGCCACATGCACGTGAGTGATTACACGCACATAAAGCCACCTCGAATCCGGCCCCAAAACTGGCAAGTTATGGGCTTGCCACCAGTCCCCGAGGTACCCTGATCCAAACAGCCGGACGCGTAGTTCCAGCTGCGAAACTCCCCACAGTCGGGTACTCTGAGAGTGAATAATAATAGGACAGATAGAATAGTGAGTTAAATAACAATCCCATTGACCTTTATTTTCTTTTTTGCTTATTTCCAAACAATTCGTGTTGAGCCGCCAACGCGAGTCATGTCATATCTTGTCGGAGGCCCGTGGTCTCCTGGGAGCTGAGGTCAGCCTTACATCACACGCCATCCCTCCAGATATGTGCCTGGCCTGACAAGCGTTACGATTTCTAGTCTGAACTAATATATTTTCCTTGAGATTCCCTTCTGTAACATTAGTACAAATCGAGGAAAAAATAAAATACAATCCAATACCAATATATTTTTTTGTTATACTTATGTATTGTAATTTTCACGGCTTCGTACGTTTATATATATGGCATACGGCCCGCCTGATGTGAAGCGGTTACCGTAGCTATATTAACGCTCACAACAAAAAATATCGCTCGCGCGTCGCCACTTCGACGCAGCATCTCCTTCCTTCCTGGTGACCTCACTCACTCGCAAGAACACAACAAGCCTCAAGGGAATTGTTATTTGGCAGCGGTGTTCTGTGAAGTGGAGGTACATTCCCCAGTCGGGTAGCTTACAATTACCTACGCTCCCGACCTCTCTTTTCGCCAGAGCTTCGTTTGTCAGTCAGCAGGGTGCACCGCGTGCAGGTGAAGTTTTGGTGAAGCTTTGGTTCAAAGATGTTGATGAACCACTTACACCCCAAAATAATAATAATCAAAATAAAATAATAATAATAATCTTTATTACCAGATTTATTTTTACCAGCTTTTCCTGAGTTCCCACACTAGGCTAAGCATGTCCTGTGAGCAACTTTATACTTTGATATTCCTATTAAATGGATACCTACGCGATACTAAACACTATTTAGCAATTTAAACTCTTGTACTAACGCAAGATTTGAATAATAATATAGATGGACACGGAACATTACGGCAGTAAAAATTTGCTACAAAACGCTTACTCAATCGCTATGCATTTATATATAAGAAGTACTCAAAGAAGTAAAAGGGACGTGAACACACCGGGCGGGAGACATTTTTGCCTCCCTGTGTGGTCACGTTATTCACGTTCACTCCCTGTGTGAGGAGCTCGACGGCGTCGTTGCCCTTGTCAATCTAATTGATCAGCAAGTTAAGCAAAGTTGACCACAACCTGTCTATGGATGGGTTTATTTATGTCCTCTGTGCTTCAGATGGTTCGACTTAAGAGTACGCAAGTAGCCTGCATGCAGGTGAAAGCGGAGTAAGACCTGCTACTGCTCCGCTTGCGTGCTCGGTTGGTTTACCGAGCGCAAGAGCGGAGCAGGTAAAGGTCCTCTCGTCTGGTTGGTTTACTGGACGAGAGACTCGCATCCCCGTGATATAACCGGTAGGTTGGCACCTAAAGCTAGTGCGCTCCGCGGCGCACTGCGCACTGCCGCGTCGATAAATGGCGCGAGTTAGTGAATGCCAGGTAGATTGTCGTGTAGGTAGATAGGTGTGGGTGGTCAGGTACCTTGCTATCTACTTCCCACAATGGAGGAGGTTATACGCATCTATAGGTAAAACATCTCATCTTTGGGGTTGAAGAGATTCATCTTTGAACCAAAGCCAACCTGCACGTGATGGCATGCAGAGTGACAAACGAGGCTCTGGCGAAAAGAGAAGTAGGGAGCGTAATTGTAAGCTACCCAACTGAGGAATGTACCTCCACCTCACAGAATACCGCATCCAAATAACAATTCCCTTGAGGGTTGTTGTGTTTCTGCGAGTGAGTGAGGTGATCAAAAAGAAAGGAAGGAGTATAGGCTGGCAAGGGACCGACGACCCCTTGGTGTTGCTGATCTACATTGGCGGTGCTTTCCATCAAGTGACCCACAGTCGTGGGTCACCGCCAATGTAGATCAGCAACACCAAGGGGTCGTCGGTCCCTTGCCAGCCTATACTCCTTCCTTTCTTTGTTTCTGGTGACCTCACTCACTCGCAGGAACACAACAACCCTCAAGGGAATTGTTATTTGGCTGCGGTATTCCGTGAGGTGGAGGTACTTCCCCAGTCGGGCAGCTTAAATATACGCTATGCCCTGATCTCATATAAAAAAGAACCTTTTAGTGGTATAAGCATGTAATGCGGAGAGATGAAAGCCATGTGATAATCACATCCAGTCAAAGTTATTCCGCAACACATGTTTTTTCTGCCGCGCCCTTATTTCGCATTCGGTCGGGAATTGCCGAAATCGTTGAAATAATAACGGGCCTTATCGACGTAATCGTTCCCCTATGTCGCGGCCATCAAACGCTCAATCGGCCTCAAATTGAATTTAATGGCTTCATATTACGACTCACACACTAATAGTAATTAACTGGATCCCTAGTTGGGTAAAATTATATTTTGTAGGTTGTGTACGTAAATAATATGACGAGCTCGATGGTCGAATGGCTAGCAATGTCACTTTGACTCTGAGGTCGCGGGTTCGATCCCCGCACAAGACAAATATTTGTGTGCATGAACATGTCTGTTTGTCTTGGTCTGGGTGTTTTCTATATGTTATATCCATGTATTTACAAAAAAAAATATAATATCAGTTATCTAGTACAAGCTTTGTTTAGTTTGGGCAGTGTCTCATTTGTCTAGGAATATTTATTAATATCAATATTAAATAATTAGCAGCTGCCCCGCGACTTCGAAGCGCGGAATACACTCCCGTGAGAGTACGATTTCACAGTTGTTTCTTTTTATCACATTGATTCGTCACGTCCATCTACCTTAATCTTCATCATCAGGTCATTTTAGTCTCCACTACAGGAGCACGACCCTCTCTCGTCCGTCCGAGACAGAAGGAGGATTTGGCCTACACTCCCCACGCTGGCCAGACGGGTTGGGGAGGACCTTAATCTTATTACTCCTTTTTTATATGAGAGGGAGGCAAACGAGCACGTGGGTTACCTGATGGAAAACAATCACCACTGGCCATGGAGATCAGCAACACCAAGGGGGCCCCGATCCGTTGCCAGCCTATACTCCTTCCTTTCTTTCTTTCTGGTGACCTCACTCACTCGCAGGAACACAACAACCCTCAAGGGAATTGTTATTTGGCTGCGGTATTCTGTGAGGTGGAGGTACTTCCCCAGTCGCGCAGCAAAAAAAATACGCTATGGCCTACCTCTCTTTTCGCCAGAGCCTTGTTTGTCAGTCAGCAATGAGGTTGGCTTTGGTTCAAAGATGTTAACTTACACCCCAAAATTTATTTTACATTTGAAAAAAATCGGAATCGAAAGGATCCAGGGGTTCTACCGCCGAAGCTGAAGCCGATTACCATCGGAATCGGAATTTGAATGAGAATATCAAACTTTAGCTTGGATTTATGATATCTGTGTTTAGCTTAGCTAATAGAAACCCTGCGCTACCAACTAAACTGAACATGTTTTTCAATTACTAAAATATAAGACCTCATCATCATCATCATCAGGTCATTTTAGTCTCCACTACAGGAGCACGACCCTCTCTCGTCCGTCCCAGACAGAAGGAGGATTTGGCCTACACTCCCCACGCTGGCCAGATGGGTTGGGGAGGCTTGATCGATGTTTGGTAATGTATTTCCCCTAGTCGCCTTATACGACATCCACGGGAAGAAACGGAGTGATTCTATTCTAATCTACCGAGACCTATTTTTTTTAATCAAAATATTCGATGGGAATCTGCTTCAGCTTCGGCGGTAGGGTCCGTAAAACGGATATTGCACTTAGTTAATTTTTTATATTCATTTTTTAAGTAAACAATTATTTTAGTGTTAGTAGTTTATTTATTTACATTTTATTGACCTGGAATTACATAACAGCACAAAAGAAGAAATTTAGCGATAATTTTAAATTAAAAGCAATCTACTAAATCACAAATGCAGTTTCATAGATACAAGTAATAAAACAAGAAAAAATTTAAAAATATCTACGAACTAAACACTAAAAGGTAAAAATTGATTCCTGCCATTGTTTAAGTCGGTTAAAATGTACCCTATGTTACCCCGGCCCATAATAACGCAGCTATAGACACCTTATTTATCAAAATCGGTTGCATAATATAGGTGCTATGAAGAAACATACGTAAAAACAACGTGGTATATAAGAAACATACATACATAGACTGTTAAAATCACAAACCTTCCTTTTGACTTCGCCGTAATCACTTAATAAATATGATTAACAAACTTAAATAAATAAATATTTAATTGATTGAGGTGTTATTTTGCGGAAGTCAAATTTACAGGCAATTTAATCTACACTACTTTGCGTGCTTCCGCCACCAATTAGTTCATGCAAGTTACTGCCGGCCGGCACCCACCCACTACCGTTAGTAATATGTAAATAAGTATTTACAAATCAGGTGATTTATTTACATAGTCACGGAAATCACGAAGTTCTTAGATCTATGATCTACAAAATGCTTATTTTTTTTATCTTTGAAGCTTACAATAACAAAGCTACAAAGCTTACAAAGCATAGTTCAATTTAAACGGCAATTCACTAACTGCTTGCTTCTGCATACACAGTAATAGATTTTCGTTGTAACATTTCGGCATATTATATGCAATAATAATATTTTACCATTGTATTCCTACATGAAATAATGATGAAATCAATGCATAGTTAAAATAAAATATTTTTTGTTATAATTTACAAATAATGCAGTTCATTAATTATAAATATAATTAATGAACTGCATTATTTGTATCAATCAATCACATAAATCGAATTATTCTCAATTAAAATTTATGAAATAAAACCATTGTATTTATATATGATGACGAAATCAATACATAGTTAAAAGAAAATATTTTATATCATAATTTACAAATACTACAGTTTACTTATCAATCACATACATTAAATTATTCTCAATTAAAATTTAACGTGCTTTGCACCAAATGTACGTCTGAATTTTTAATTATAACCCTCCAGGCCATAATTAATTAAACAGTAACACGATGAATTATTCTGATTCAATCAATGAACACAGGATAGTCATCAAAGTTACAATGAACTGAATCTATAACTTAGAGTTAATTAAGCCGCGCATTTAACTGAAACTTGGACCATTATCGAGGGCGTTAGACGGGATGACTCCTCTAACTCCACCGTTTAAACGCTATCCCAAAACTGCTAAGTTGAAAGTAGAAGTTTATAAAAGATACGGATCTTCGGTAGTTTGTTGGCCGAATGATCTGTGATGTGTATTGAGATCCATTAAGTTGTTTCAAGTTAATTGACGATTTTTTGTTGTTTTTTTTGGGACGAGCACGGTGGTCGAATGGTTAGCAATGGCTACTCTAACTCCGAGGCCGCGGGTACAATCCAAGACAAACATTTGTGTGCTTGAACATGCCTGTTTGTCTTGGTCTGGGTGTTTTCTACGTATTGTAAGTATGTATTTACAAAAAAAAATGTATTTAAGTACATTTATCAGTTGTCTAGTACCCATAGTACAAGCTTTGCGCTTAATTTGGAACTAGATTGCGCTGTGTAAATTGTTCAGAAATGTCACAACAAAAGAATATATATAAATTAATATATTTTTTTTTTGTTGTTTTTACGTACCAAAATATTTGCATATAATCACAGTAAGTATTGCATACAGCACGGCTATTTTCTGCCACTCTCTCGTATCGACCTCACCTCCCCTCTGAGACAAATTTGGATCAGTTTGTATGGCGACTCACGCAAACATGCTCATTCTCGCTCTGTACAGACGTCATTGTTAATGTAATAGCACAGTATAAGTAATAGTACTGTAATAGTAAACGATGAAACATTTGTATGGAGTGGCCTGAGTGTGGTAGGTACAGTAGCGAATCTCTTTGTTACGTACGATGTGACACTTACATTATGGCGATTAAAACCGTGACGAAAACTACAACATGTTTACTTATATTATTCTTGCTTATCGACAATTTTACTACGCGACCTAGAAAAAGTCCATTATCTATAAAAACGGCAAAAAAATCATATTTGTTGTATGGAAGGCCCCCTTAAATATTTGTTTTTTTTTAATTTAATTATTTATTTTTAAAGTGAATATATAACTAAGAATATATTTAAAGCGTCTAACTGTTGTCATTATCAATATCGAGCAAAAAAAATCACGTTTGTTGTATGGAAGCCCCCTTAAATATTTATTTTATTCTATTGTTTTTCTATATTATAGCGGCAACAGAAATACATCATCTGTGAAAATTTCAACTGTCTAACTATCACGGTTCATGAGATACAGCCTGGTGACAAACGGACGGACGGACGGATGGACAGCGAAGTCTCAGTAATAGGGTCCATTTTATCCTTTGGGTACGGAATACTAAAAATTACTGAATAATTATCTGAAACAACAAATACTTCGTCTGTTATTCTACTTAAGCAAACCTTTCGCGTAATTTCTACATGATAATAGTCAATTATACTGATTCTTCTCGAAAATAATTTGTAAGAAAATGTAAACTCTAACTAAAGCGCAACTTTGGCGTAAAAAGTAGTTCGCAACTTGTCGCAAAGTTAGATGATTAACCGGCGAACGAGTTCATTAAAACTTGTCTCCTTAAAGCATAATCTACCAGAAAAAGGGTAATGAAATAAAAATACAGGATCTCTTTGTAGTAGCGTGTTTTTTACCTGTACCAAAGTTTATTATGAAATTGCGCAGCTTTGTTCGTGTGGGATAATATCTATATTAGGTATATAAAAATGGTTTCGCGTTTTTATGATAGTTTATAGTTTGTTTGAATTTTATTTAGTGATAAAACTTAGATCGTCGACAACCCTTATTCATCCCACTGCTGGGATATGGGATACTCCACCACGCTGCTCAACTGTGGGTTGACGGAGGCCAGTGTTTCCAAGCCGCCTAAAGGTCACTGACTTGACTTAATGACTATCATCTAATGACAACAGTCTGGACCGACACGGCTTAACGTGGCCTCCGAAGCACGGTGAAACTAAACTACTAAAATAAACCCATCCTTGGACAGGCTGCGATCGATGTTGCTTAACTAACGTGTTCGATTAGTCTGTCACGCGCAAAGCCATCGAACTCCTGGAACACCTCGAAAACTTAGATCAAATACATTAAATCCGGGGATGTGAGGCGTAGCGAAAAATCCTGATTAAATCAATGTACAGCTTGGAAATTTATATTCACAAAATCGACGAATACTATTTAAACTACTACCTCCTCCTACAGTAGACTGTAACCTACTTGGGAATAGGCATGGATCAAACGTTGTCCTGGGCTCCTCAGATTAATGAGGTCAGTCGGAAAGTGTTTGCAAATCTGCGTTCGTTAAAGTGGTTGCAGAATTTCCTCCCGCTTAACACTAAATGCTAACTGACAAACGAATCTCTGACGAAAAGAGAGGTAGGGAGCGTAATTGTAAGCTATTCGACTGGGGAATGTACCTCCACCTCACAGAATACCGCAGCCAAATAACAATTCCCTTGAGGGTTGTTGTGTTCCTGCGGGTGAGTGAGTTCACCAGAAAGGAAGGAGATGCTGCGTTGGCAGCGAGGGTAGCGGCGCGCAAGTGATATTTTATGTTGCGAGTGTTAATATGGCTACGGTAACCGCTTCACATCAGGCGGGCCGTATGCTTGTCTGCCACCCGACGTAGTATAAAAAAAAACTAAAGCGATGCTCGCTTGCTCTCTTCTGCTTCCATTGATTTTTTTCATTGAGGTTATGTTGCTTTCTTGGGCTCTACTGAAGAATTGCTGGATAAATTGCATAGGTAACAAAATCAATGCCAAACAAATAGCGTATGGTAGTTATTAATAAATATTTAATTTTGGGGTGAATTTGGTTTAATTTTGAAACAAAGTGATATCATGATCATCAGGTCATTTTAGTCTCCACTACAGGAGCACGACCCTCTCTCGTCCGTCACAGACAGGAGGATTTGCCCTACACTCCCCACGCTGGCCAGACGGGTTGGGATAGGCCTGATCGATGTTTTATAATGTATTTCCCTTAGTCGCCTTGTACGACATCCACGGGAAGAGACGGAGTGATTCTATTCTAGTCTGCCGGAAACCACAAGGCCTAAAGTGATATATTTGACGATAATATGAAAAGTTATCCACTGGCCCAATCGCATCTGAAAAATTTCGAACTTTTGCCCGAAACTTCCGATTTACAGATAGCTTGTTGACTATAAGGCTCTATTTCCACCACCACGGAATGGAATGGAAGCGACTTTTTGCAACGAAATTGTAGATAGCATTATGAACTTTATATCAACTGTATAACATATAAACTTAAATACGAACCATAAAAGGTCGCGCGTCTTCCGGGGAAACCACGGGCATTCTCGAGAATTCCCCTAGTTACTGTCGGTGCTGCCTTTGGAATCCGCGGGAATTGGCGTGAACGGTGAGTCGGTCGGGTTAGTCACAGCAATGGAATACGCGAGAATACACGAGCATTCCAGCGAATTCGCGCGCCTTCTCGCCTTATGAGACGAAATTGACGCTTCCATTCCACTCCTACGTATTCGTAGCAGTTACCTAACTAACTACTACGAATACGAATGCGTAGTACTACGAATATTGTCTCTTACCTACGCACGCACGACTAGCTTGTACGCTGTGTATCGTAGCGAAAAATCCTAAATATGTACCTAGATATGTTATATGGTTTCTGTCCACACAGACCCAGAGCAACATGAGCCCTAATAAGCACAATATTATTTACTTTCAATACATGCTGCACCTTCCACATTAGATTTTTATCACCACTGATAAATTTACATCACATTCTCCTCATCTAGACAACTCTTTTCGAAATACACACCCTGGGAAATGGAAACACAATAAGAATACATCACTGACGAGGCTCTCGCAAGAGAGGTAGGGCAGTGTCGTTGCCTGTCTGGAGAAGTATCTACATCTCACAGAATACTGCAGCCAAAAAAAATCCCTCGAGGGTTGGTGTGTTCCTGCGAGTAAGTGAATTCACCAGGAAGAAAGTAGTTGCTGCGTTGACAGCGGACGTGGTAACGCGACGCGAGCGATATTACATGTTGCGAGCGTTGGTATGGCTACGGTAACCGCTTAACATCAAGCGCACCGTGAGTTTGTTTGCCATCCGACAAAGTATAAATAAAAAAATAAAATGGGGTGCGACTGTGTCACGGACACGGCCGTGTGTGGTACGTGAATACGTTATATGCATTAAAATTATCTCAAAATGGCAGCGAGGCAGGCCCCCGTATGCGATGTTCCATAGTCCTTACTTAGCGTAATAAATTCTTTGATTCTTAATCTATATAGTGCAGGTGTGATTGAATTGACGTTGATTGAGTGGACGCTGAGGATGCAGGACCGTCGTAAGATTGACGCATTGGAAATGTGGTGTTGGAGACGCATGCTCAGAATCCCATGGACCGCGCACCGAACCAACGTTTCCATCCTGAAAGAACTCAACATCAAAGAGAGATTATCGTCGACTGTGCAATTACGAATCCTCAAGTTCTTTGGACACATAACCCACAACGAGAACTCAATGGAACGATTGGTGGTGCAGGGGAAAGTGGAGGGCAGGAGATCACGTGGGCGTTCTCCAACACGATGGACCGATCTGATTAAATCTCTGACGCATTCCACTATCAACGATTGCTCTAGTTCCGCTAAACATAGAACTGCATGGCGGCGAATCGCAAGAACAGCGGTTACACATGAATCGACCGAGTTGTGACCACGACCACTCTGTCAAAAGTGCACGACTAAGAAGAAGTGATTGAATTTTAGATAGAAATGATAAATTTGTAGCTGCAACACCAAACGGTATCCCCCGATTTTGTTATCATATTTTTTTTAATCAGGCAATTCATGGCCAGGAAACAATTTTAAAGACGTGCCTGATTCACGTCAAAACCATTTCCTTTTATAAGAAAAACATGAAATTATATCTACCGGCCACGCAAATCCTGGTTGGAGTTTGCACGTAAATCTGAGTTACAGTTTAAGTTTAACAAAGTGTACTAACTCAGTTAATTGACTTAGCGCGATGTTCGGAACTTGCCGCCATTATTCCCTGGACTCGATTGGGAGCTCTCATCCAGGCAGCGTCCCTCGCTGTAAGGGATTACTGAGAAAACCTTATTGTGTTAATTTTGCCTTATCATGGAGTGCCGGCAAACGGGGTTCAGCCAGGTTAGGGTCACTTTCCATTTTGCCTGAACGCTTAATACAGTTACGTAAAAATGTCCATAAACTAAAAATAGCCTGCGTACTGTGTTGTAAGTAATAATAGTAATCATTACTACTGTTACTTGGAATACAGTACTCTGAGTACGGACTTCATGATTTTATGTTAAGTTGTTGATAGCTTGATTGATAGCTTAAAATTTATAATATACTTGATTTTATACTACTTCGGGTGGCAAACACCCAATAAAAAAAACGGGTTGCACTCCTGGAGTGCCGGCAGAAGTGAAAACTTGAACATTAACGTTGTGCATTTTGAATATTTTGAAATGGTTAGGGAATAATTTCGCACGACTTGCTTTATTTATCAGTATAAAAGTACTATTATTTATGTGGTAAAATACAATATTCATTCATTGCGCTATCGTACACAAACATGACAATTTATATTACATTAAAATATACAGCAGGAGCAGGCATACATTTTCGCCGTGCGGTAGAAAAAGAGGGGGATATTACTTACTCTTCTACCCCACGCCGGCGGTCTACTCTCCTTCCGTCTTACAAATTTTCGATCAGGTCAGGTGTCCTGACGCGAGTTTAACATTTTTTACCCTTCCCAAAAAGTGCTTCTCCTTTGCCAGAGCTTCTTTCGTTAGTCATCAAGCATGCACCAGGCAGAGCTGGGCTAGCATTGTACTGTGTAACGGTACAGCTTCGATTCTAAAGATCGTGTTGAACCACTTATACCCTAACTGTAGGAGTAAAATCAATTTTGATTTCGATATCTTCAAACCTTTCTTTACCTAAGCACACCATACTATTGATAATTTTATGAATACCTTTAAGAAAGTTATGTCAAAAAAAAACTTATATTGACAGTCAAATATAACATCATCATCATCAGGTCCATTTTAGACTCCACTACAGGAGGAATATAACATATGAAAAATGTCTTTCTCTCCAACTCTATTTTTGAGACCGGTTTAGCTAGTATTCTTAACCAAAACTGCATAAAAATGCTTTAATATAAGTTTGCACGATAAATAAGGAAAATCAATTATATTTTTTCCAATTCATTTGTCCCAAATCAAGTTGGGCAACTATTCGCAAGAGATCGAGCCAAATTCCTGAAGGAGCGAGGCGAGGCGGCAACGGATAGTTCGGGAGCCGGGAAACTATTTCTTTCAAACTGGTTCACCACTTAATTTTTTATAAACATAGGCACTTTACTTTTATTTTTCCGTCTGTCAATTAAAGTAAATTAGCGCATCAAATGTCACACGCTATAATTATAGTTTATCTTCTATATTTATTTTTTATGCCATATCGGGTAACCAAAAAGCATATAGCGGTTGCCGGAGCTATATAAAGGCTCGAAATATGAAATATCATTCAGCCCGCCACCCCCGCTGCTAACGCAGCAACTCCTTTGTTCCTGGTAACATGGACAAGCTACGGTTGACGTTGCTTAACTTGCGTGTTCGGTTAGACTGATACGCGCATCGCTTAGCTGTACTATAGTTGTATGTTATCATATCATTTGTGACATACAGTGTAAATCATCATAATAAACATTATATTTATCTGGACGCAATAAACAAATTGACTTGGCAATCGCACTAAACAATCAAATTTAATATAATAATTATGTATCACTTGTGACATACATTGTGTTTTCCTGCGATGGCCAATTCAATCTGTTTATCTAAAACATAAAAGATTTTTAATATTGATATGGCCTCTATAAGATGTTGATAGGTTAGCTAATTATATAATAACTTAAGACAGAAGGAAGGACTAAATTAATTAACCGACTTGGTATTACATGGATCTCACAACTTTTTACGGTAAAAGAACTGGGTTGCGAGACTTGTTTTTTTTTACTAGTTATGTTTTTGATGACATCTATATTTCAATGAGAATTATCTTTATGAAATCTTGTACAGATACTTCGATACGCGAGTCAGAGTCGTGATTTTCGTCTATTCTTTCACATAAACTGTTTTAAGTATAGCTCCTTGACTACGAATCAGGTGGCAGGGTATCAGTTAAAATACGTGGCAGTTTTAATTACGAGCGTCCGACAGCCGGATTGCTCCCGATCGCTGTCGGAATCTGTTCCATTAGCCGCCGCGAACTTAGCGGATTCTTCAGTGAGAGCCGGGGCGGCTGGATTCCGGTGCCGACTTATTAGCCCAGGATTTTTGTTTTCTTTCCTTTTTGTATAAAAACGAAGTAACAGGGAATTATTAACGTAGCAAATAAACGAGCCGTATCATGATGCAGACCGATCCTTGGAGATAGTCAAGTAGCTTGAGTGAGGGAAGATTCGGCACCAACTCATAATCATAAGCGTCCAAGTTTCTGCACTGCCCCCTTACCACCACCTCTTATTGCGATTCAATAACTGAATAGAATGCTTATTCATACCAATGAATAAGCGACTCTATTTCAAATGGAATAGAGTCGCTTATTCATTGGTGTGAATAAGCAATCTATCCAATTATTGAATCGCAATAAGAGATGGTGGTAAGGGGGCTGTAGGTCATTGTTGGACGCTCTCCTACTAGATGATCCGATGACCTTAAGAAAGCATTGGAGAAGGCTAATATCCAGCAATTGGTAGATACAGGCTGATGATGATGAAGAGGTCATTGCATGGAGGGAGCACTGGTTGAAAAGTTTAGTCTTCAGACAATGGGGTATCTGTGCGGTGAAGATCGATCTCTTTTTTGGAATTACCCTAGCCAAGCTGTTTAAGGATCGAATCGTGTATGCAATCAATTCATCAAATCAATGAAACACTTGATTTCGTCATAGTTGACAACCCTTATTCATCCCACTATTGGGGTACGGGTCTCCTCTCAATCAAAGGGTGTTGCGGACTCTTTAGTGGGCAGCCTCGCAACTGGCCACCGACAAAGAATGAACTGACAAGACGGAAAAGGAAATGACTAAGAAAAAAATAGGACAATCGACGACTGACTGGACTAGTGAACGCACATGTAAATAGACAAATAAATATATAATAAAAATATTAATAAGCCGTGAAATAAAATAAGTGTATAGTAAACGAGTGTCTTTTAAATCCTACAAAGGGTTTAGATCAAACTCCACCACGCTGCACAATTGAATGTTGGCGGGTTGGCGGAGGTCCGTGTTTCCAAGCCACTCACGTTGCTTAACTTGTCTGATCGATTAAACTGACATGCGCAATGATGCCATCAAGTTCCCCACTGTCGGATTTTCATACGAATTTCACCTATGATCGAAGTAATTTATGAGGAATGGTATATTTTCACCTATGATCGAAGTATGAGGAATGGTTAGGTATATCGAAGAATTCAATGGCGTTGTTGCGCGTCTAAGTCTAATCGAACACGCAAGTTAAGCAATGTCGACCGCAGCCCGTCTATGGATGAGTTTATTTATCTCTAGCTTCTCCGTGCTTCGGTGGGCACGATAAGCCGCCGGTCCCAGCTGTTGTCTTGCTTGAAAACCCTGGCCTCCGACAACCCGCAGTTGAGCAGCGTGGTGGAGTATGTTCTAATTCGAAATTAAAAACCCCTTCGATTGAGAACAGACCCGTATCCTAACATTGGGATGATTTGATTATGGGTGATGTTGTTTAGGTATATAATTTAATAGGTTTTGTGGACATTGGCTGAAGTGATGTGATATGACGGATATCATAGAAAATACAGTTAAATTGGGGTGGGGTGCAGGTGAGGTTGGCAAAGCCAACCTCACCTGCACGTGGTGTACCCTGCCGACTAGCGAATGAGGCTCTGGCGAAGAAGAAGTAAGAAACAGCGTATTTGTAAATTGCCCGACTGGGGACGTACCTCCACTTCACAGAATACCAAATCAAATCAAATCAAAAATTCTTTATTCCATGGACTTTATAAAGCACTTAGAAACGTCATACAAATTAAATTTAAGAACATGTAATTTATACATGTTCTTATATTTAATTTGTACTCTAATCCGCAGAGCGACGACATTACTACTCTAATCCGCAGAGCTTAGATTTACTTTCATCACACTATCTTGAATGTGAAAGTGAATTTACGTGCCAGTTCCTACCAGCCGACGGGGCTTCTTGAGAAGAACTGGCAAAAAACTCAAGGCCGACTCTTTTAATTGCCAATATCGTTACATTAAATACAAATACAATCATAAACATTATAAGAGCATAATATAACAAGAGCAATTCATTTCCAAATACTTTTATCATTTATGTAATCTGAGATACAATAGTAAGCCTTTTGACATAGTCTAGTTTTGATATATTTCTTAAATTTACCCATGGATAATTAGATTAAGTAGTAATGTATTTTATTTAAGAGAAACATGTTCAATAGGCTACATTATATAAACTAAATTAAGTAAAAATAAACTAATCTTAAAATACAAACTTAATTAACTAAAAATAAACTAATCTTAAAATAAATATTATTATGTAAATAAAAAGAAAGAAAAAATAAAATTAATAACTAAACCGCGTCAAAAAATTCCTCCGCATCACCGTCAAAAGGCATCGTGCCCAGAACGCTGGCAGCATTGCCACGCTGAATGGCAATGCTTATACGTTGTGCCAAATATAGGCCAGCCCTCTGGTCACGGGAAGTATCGACCAAGCGCTTTGCTAAATCTCTAAATAGAAGCCTTGCACTCGGACCCCATGGGCCAAGCGTTTCGACCCCAAACGGCTCAAATATATAATTACCTATAAGGTTTAAATATTTGCGCCGCTTAAGTATCTCCGCTGATGCAGCAGCAGCTCCCGCAGATCCCGACGTCTGAGGGAGATGAGAAGGCGCTAGGGTATCGACGCAGGTTGCATCCCATACCAAAGGCCTTCCCATCTTCCATGGCAGCAACGACATCCCATCAGGTCTCTTACCATCGTCGCGTGCCAGACCATTTGGTTCCAATACAGCTGGGACGCCGGCGGTGACAAGAGCCCGACGAATAATGTCATTTATGCTGCCGTGACGTGGGATTCTGCCAGCGCTTCTGCGACATGAAAGCCCATGGTGTCCAAGACGGTCGACAGCTTCTCCACATTGACAATGATGCGGAGCAACACAAGGAACGCCTAAACGGAGGCAAGCAGCAACACGGAATGTTCCGTCGTCCAACATCGTACCTACATTGGACGACGGTAACGCCTGAAGCCAAAGGCCCGACTCCCACTCTCCCACAGCCAGTAGACGAGCACGCTCTGCAGAATTAGTAGCCGTAGTAATTAGGTTCTCACGAACCAAGTCGCAGAGCGGGCTATCCCACTGTCTTTGGGAGGATGGGTTATCGGGCATATCTGTGTTCGAACAGGCTGCCCTCCAGGCATTTATGGCATCGGTTAAACACATTACCTCCGAATTAACCCGTGAAGGAGATAGAATTTTCCGGGTCAATTCTTCAGTGCTGTGAACCGATGACAAAAAAGCTGGTAGGCTCACACTAGAAATTTTGCGGATACCGAGCCCGCCTAAACGCACAGGTAATGTGGCCTGTACCCAGGCCCGGTCATCCAGGTCTAAATTTAAAAGATAAATTTAAAATGGATAATTTAAACGCGTCGTTTGGAAGTTTATTGTAGAAGCGTATACATTGACCTGGGAACGAGTTAGAGATTTTATGGAGCCTAGTAATATACACAGCGAGTTTGTTTTTATTTCTTAAATTTAATTGATGGAGATCACTGTTTTTCCTAAATTTTGTTTGATTTTTATGAACATAAATAAGATTTTCATAAATATATTGAGAATGTAATGTCATAATATTTATCTCTTTAAATTTATTTCTCAGTGTCTCCCTGGGACTCATCATATAAATAGCACGGATAGCTCGTTTCTGGAGCACAAAAATTGAGTCTACATCCGCGGCACTACCGCAGTTAAATACCTATATTTCCTTGACGGTTGTTGTGTTCCTGCGGGTGAGTGTGGTCAACAGAAAGGAACGAGTTGCAGCGTAGTCTGCCACAAGACTTAGTTAAAAAAAAATCTGCAGTGTAAAATGGACGCATTACGTACTTTGATTATGTAGAAAAAATAAATTATTAAAAACAATTTCCCATGCTGGAGCTACACATTAAAACTTATTAAAAGCATTAAAGTAATTTGTTTCACGAGAAGCCATCTTGATATCTCCTGGAAACTACGAGTGATAATTCCTCGGTGCAAACACAGCTAACTTTAAAATAGACTCAAGTGGCAAGATAAATAGGAAGGTACGTGCGCGCTGCGCGCACGAACTTCCAGAACTAACAATTCAAGATGAATCCTCTAAAGAATACCCCTGTTGTATGTTACTATATTCTTTTGTACATTGTGACGTTTATGATTTTAACGTTTATGAAAGAAAATAAAGAAGTCACTCTTGTTATTAATAAATAACAAATTGTGTTATTCTTTACTTGTAATAGTGACTGTATTGTGTTCTCATAACTATGTACAGATGCGATATGGTATGGTATTTATAACTTTAATATACACACACACATACGTCACATACGTACTTATACACATTTAACAAATCAAAGGTTAATTGCTAATATGGGATAAAATATAATTATGCACTTTGTCGATACCTCCCGTGACCAGAAGGCCGGTCTGTATTTGGCACAAGGTATAAGCATTGCCATTCAGCGTGGCAATGCCGCCAGCCTTCTGGGCACGATGCCTGTAGACAATGATGCGGAGGAATTTTTTGACGCCGTTTAGTTATATATTTCTTTTTTTTCTTTCCTTATTTATTTTTCATTAGTTAAGTTTGTATTTTATGATTAGTCTATTTTTAGTTAATTTAGTTTTTAGTGTAAATTTATATCATAATAGCCTATTGTCTGAACAAAATTATGCACTTAGTTTTTAATTTTGTATAATCTAGTTTTTATTTTTAATTTTATTATGAAAGAAACGAATGTAACATAATTATGAATACTTAATTAACGAAGAGCGTGGTTAGCTAACAAAAGTATTTTATACTTAAATGGTAACTCCAGAACATCCCGAAAATTCTATGTACCATGTTATTGAAATAAAGTATTTTTATTTTATTTATTTAAATAACGGTAGAAAAGCAAACACCGTTTGTTTACCTTGTTAATGCCTTAAGGTGAAACCGGTCATCATCATCATCATCAGCCTGTATCTACCCACTGCTCTTACTTACCCTCCGTCACTCACTGCGCGACCTTTGACCCAGTGCGATGGTCAGTGTCAAAATTTCTGCTCCATAGGTCATTGCAGGTTGCAGGAAGAACGCTCTGGTTGAAGACTTTAGTCTGAAACAGGACGATAGAAATAAATTTAATTAAATGGAACAGTACAAGTGCTTCATTAACAACAAAATGTTAATAATGTTCCACCAAGTGCCAACAATAAACAGCGTCAACAATATTGAAACAATTGTCGCTCCCTGTCCGCGATATACTAAATACAAAACATTTCATATTTAAAACGCAAGCCGCACTGGGAGCGGCGAAAACGAATTTAAGTTTCGTTTCTCTTCGTTTCTGGTGAAACTTAAGCTAAAGATTTAACTTGTTAGATAAAATCTGTGCTTATGCTGAACTCATAAAACATAGCATATAGATTAGAAAAGCTATCAACTCTCTTTTTTTTAATAAATCTATATATATATATGAATGGCCTGGCCGTGTGGTTTCCGGCAGACTAAAACAGAATCACTCCGTCTCTTCCCGTGGATGTCATACAAGGCGACTAAGGGAAATACATTATACAACATCGATCAGGCCTCCCCAACCCGTCTGGCCAGCGTGGGGAGTGTAAGGCAAATCCTCCTTCTGTCTGGGACGGACGAGAGAGGGTCGTGCTCCTGTAGTGGAGACTAAAATGACCTGATGATTATGATGATGATGATATATATAAATGAATCCCTATTTCTCTTGATCGCGGCATCACGCGTGAACGGCTGGACTGATTTCGCTATTTCTTTGTATGTCGTATTTGTTATTGTCAGGAGAAATTTCTTAAGAAAGAAAAAAATACGAAAGTTGCGCGGAAAATTTGAAAATTTGAGTAAACTGACAGACCATATTAACTTTCATAATGTAACTTTATGGCGTTTGACAGAATCGTCAGTCATTTGACAGGGAGTAATTCAATATTCATAGTTAAGAAGACAGGACAACGTCTGTCGGCTCAGCAAGTACATTGTAATACTTAGAAAATAAATAAATCAAGACAAATAGACGTATTCTGCCACACAAAAGTTTGTCTTGTGCGGGGATCGAACCCGCGACCTCGGAGTCAAAGTAGCTATTGCTAGTATTTTGCACCAGGAAGAAAGGAGTTGCTGCGTTGGCAGCGGGGATGGCGGCGCGCGAGCGATGTGTTCATGTTGCGAACGTTTGTAGGGCTGCGGTAGAAACTTCAGGTGGACAAATCACAAATAACGCTATTCATCGATGCTAAAATGTAGTATGTTTGCTATTTGCCCTTAGATAGGCACATCACTTCAAGAAGACGGTATTAAGTATATCTTCTTTACATTTCTTAAAAAAAGTAAAAAAAAAAATTTTACATTCCAAATTCAAGTCCATCAGCCGAGCGCCACACTAGCCCGTTACGCCATCTGGTCGCGCCGTAAATTTTACGCCACTTTCACTGACCGACGTTCGGATCTAACTTTTTCTTCGCGTTCCAGTGAAATTGCTCGTTTGGTGTCAATCTCAACGTTTATTGTCGGCGACTGCTGTCTGAGACATCAACTGCGGCCTTACGAGTCTAGCGGTTCGATACCTGACCCGTATACTAAATCATTTTATTGTTAACTTGTTTCGTATCTACGTGGCTTTTTAACCGACTTCAAAAAAGGAGCAGGTTCCCAATTCGACTGATTTTTTTTTGTATGTATGTTCTTCGATATCTTCGCGAATTGTGAACCGATTATCAAAATTATTTTTTTATTTGAAAGAGTATGATTGCAAAGTGGTCCCATATTCACCAAGTCAGGATCTGATGATGAGAACTCAGGGAAATCAAGGGAAGCCCTTAAATTTTATAAGCACATATGGTCATATTCTATTATTTTATTTGAAAGGGTATGATTGCGAGGTTGTCCCATATTCACCAAGTCAGGGTCTGATGATGGGATTTCAGAAAAATCGAGAATTGCTGGATTGCGCTGGAATAACTTTTCTCCCGGAAGACGGGCAGCAGCGTCTCCTGGAGTATTCCACCAATAAGCTACGCTTTTTTTAAAAAAACAACTTTATTAAAGGACTTTAAAAAAAAGTCCTGTAATTACCACTTAAAAAAAAAATTAAATGAAAAATTATTTAGCGGCGTTGTGCACTTTTTGGGGTGGATACCGAAAATTCGTAAGACGAAGAGAGAGAGAGTAGACCGCCGGCGCGGCGTAGGAGAGGAAGTAATATCGGCGAAAATGTATGCCTACTCCTGCTGTTTATTTTTAATATAAATCGTCATGTTTATGTACGATAGCGCAATAAATGAATATTGTATTTTACCACATAAATGATAGTACTTTTATACTGATGAATAAAGCAATTCGTACGAAAATATTCCCTAACCATTCCAAAATATTCAAAAATGCACGACGTTAATGTTCAAGTTTTCACTTCTGTCGACACTCCCGAAGTGCACCTTTTTTTATATGAGAGGGAGGTAAACTAGCATTTGAGTCATCTGATGGGAAGCAATCACTACCGCCCATGGAAACCAGCAACACCAAGGGGTCTCCGATCCGATGCCAGCCTATACTCCTTCCTTCCTTTCTTCCCAGTGACCTCACTCACTCGCAGGAACACATCAAGCCTCATGGGAATTGTTATTTGGCTGCGGTATTCTGTGACGTGGAAGTACTTCCCCAGTCGGGCAGCTTAAAAAATACGCTATGCCCTACCTCTCTTTTCGCCAGAGCCTCGTTTGTCAGTCAGCAGGGTTCACCACGTGCAGGAGAGGTTGACTTTGGTTCAAAAATGTTGATGAACCACTTACACCCCGAAAATATTTAATGGCCCATAATATTTAATGTATTTGTCGAAAACATTCGCATCTGTCTATAGTCGCACCGCTCGTCATCGGCAGGGTGGTTCAAAAATGTTGATGAACAGTTTACACCCCAAAAACAGTGATATTTTGTAGAGTTCGATTGCCCATAAAATGATAATAACGTAAAATTGACAAAGATTGTGAATTGCCTGTTTTATTATGCGTACCGGTCGTTAAGCGAAATGATTTATCGACAATCAGCCAAAAGCTATTTTCACAGTTGGTCAATTACCATCACCAAGGCAAATGTATTGAATTTCACGCAGTGAGGAGGTCGATGGCGCCGTTGCGCGTAAGAGTCTAATCGATCACGCAAGTCAAGCTACATCGACCATAGCTTGTCCATGGATGGGTTAACTCGAGCTCCTCCATACTTCGGAAGGCACGTTAAGCCGTCGATGGTTTGGGCTGTGCGTTGATATATATGTCAGTCAGTCAGTCAGTTTCTTCTTTTATAGATTTAGATTTATAATATTATTATAAATGTGAAGGTGAGTTTATTTGTTACACTTTCACGCCGAAACTACTCAACCAATCATCAGGAAACTTTGTACACGTATTCTCAAAGGTATAAATAAATAGATATTCTTGGACAAATCACACACTGCCATCAAGTCCCAAACTAAGCAAAGCTTGTACTATGGGTACTAGATAACTGATATAATACTTAAATACATTTTTTTTTATACTACGTCGGGTAACAGACAACATACGGCCCGCCTGATGTGAAGCGGTTACCGTAACCGTATTAACGCTCGCAACAATATAATATATCACTTGCGCGCCGCCACCCCCGCTGCCAACGCAGCATCTCCTTCTTTTCTGATGACCTCACTCACTCGCAGGAAGACAACAACCCTCAAGGGAATTGTTATTTGGCTGCGGTATTCTGTGAGGTGGAGGTACATTCCCCAGTCGGGTAGCTTACAATTACGCTCCCTACCTCTCTATTCGCCAGAGCTTCGTTTGTCAGTCAGCAGGGTACACCACGTGCAGGTGAAGTTGGCTTTGGTTCAAAGATGTTGATAAACCACTTACACCCCAGAAATATATACATATTATACATAGAAGACACCCAGACCAAGACATGTTCATGCACACAAATGTATGTCTTGTGCGGGGATCGAACCCGCGACCTCGGAGTCAAAGTGGCCATCGCTAACCATTCGACCACCGAGCTCGTCTATATATAGGACATAGGATATTTTTTATTACAAAAAAACAAAGAGTAAGCGGGTCGGCAACGCGCGTGTGATGCTTCTGGTTTTACATGCGTTCATAGACTACGGTAACTGCTTTCCATCAGGCGGGTCGTATATTTGTTTTCCACTTTAGTGGTATAAAAAAAAATATAAAAATCATTTTAAGCATTTGTTTCCTATTGGAACGTTACCGAAATAAATATATCAGTTTATGTATATTTTCTTTTGTAAAATTATATATGATTTTGTAGCAACCGTATATTTATTATCTATGTATCTACCAACAAATTTGAGAAACGACTTAAATAAAATGCATAAAGCATACGGATTTTATATAATTCTGAATCACATTTCCTATACCCTTATAATCTTTCCGAACCCTAATAATCCAACGCATAACTGAAAAATGTGTAAATTTCGCCTTTAAAACTAAGCCAATAAGAATGATTATCGTCCATCCGTCGTTCGAAATAAGTTATTTTGATATACAGTTATTTTTTATGCAAAGGGAAAAACATTTTCCCTACATTTATTATATAACTTTTCAGTCCCAAAGGTGTAACGCGAAACATCGGTTAGGGTCGAATTTCGAAGTTACCGCCGTGGGTATTCGCGAACATCAATCTAATACTATATTTTGACAGATACATGCTGGTATCATATATCTCCAGAGCATCTGGGACTCTCTTTGTGGAGCTTATTTGAAACTACATCCGCGGCCGGCTCTGTGCCGGGCGACGCTTTAAACTAATATCACAGGGACGGGCTCAATGGGGATGTTTGATATTTTTTCTGACACCAGATGTCGCTAGGTAGGAGTCGGGTCCAGATTGTCAAATTGTACTGAATTTTTGACAGTTAAACTTCAAGACGACAAGACAACACAAGACGTCAACAAGACATTTGACAAGATGCTATGAATTGACAGATGATTGGACCCTACGCTACAGTGCTGCCAAAAGACCCTCATTATTGTGTTTTTAACCCCCGACGCAAAAACCACGGGGTGTTATAAGTTTGGTGTGTATGTGTGTGTTGTGTGTGTAAGTGTCTGTCTGTGTCATCGTAGCTCCCGAACGGATGAACCGATTTGGATTTTTTTTATTTGAAACATGAATTAGTCGGAAGTGTTTTTAGCTATGTTTCTTAGCTACGGCCGGCTCTGTGCCGGACAACGCTTTAAACTAATATCACAGGGACGGGCTCAATTATTGTGTTTTTAACCCCCCGACGCAAAAACGACGGGGTGTCATAAGTTTGATGTGTATGTGTGTGTTGTGTGTGTAAGTGTCTGTCTGTGTCATCGTAGCTCCCGAACTTAATTGTCTTGTTATCCTCAACTGACGAATGACCGAAACTTTTAGATGGCAAAGTGTTGCAATTACGGATTTATTTTTTAAGAGCCCTGCTACATCATACGCGCGTATCTTTTAATAGTTATTCTGCTATTCGGAGCGGAGATGAATCCAAGAAATCAAAAATCATAGAAATTCGTTCACCCCTTCTTGAGTTAGGTATTCTGTGGTTAGGTGCAACTAACCCGACTTTTTTTTTAGATTATTATGTCTGTAAAAATGGAATATATTTTTATTCAATTTAAAATTAATATCACAAGGATGGAAACAATAGGATAATTGACAAAGTTCTAAAATTATTAAAAAATATTTATCAGTGTCTTAAAATACACAAAATTAGACCGATGACTTAATTCGCGTCTAAGTGGTTCAACGATGTTGATGAACCACTTACACCCCAAATTAATTCCTGTCCAGCTCCGCTTTCGTCAGTATGAGTGATACGGTGTACAAGCGATTGTTTGTACATACAACCACAGTAAAAGTAATAGTACTACGTAGTACAACGAACAGCACTTCGCCTTTTAAAGTTACAATCGACTTATGACTGTCAAGCATGATCTGCTCTTAGCTGTACGTATAATTCACGTGTTTACTAGATTAGAGATAGATGTGTATTCCAATAGATACAGTAGAATTTGGGTTTTCGAAATTGACTTAAAATGCAATTGCCAAGTCTCAGTTCGCGAGAAACTAGTGTTGTAGTTCATTCGCGTCAATGATTACAAGTCTGTGATGTATTAGTGTTGTCACCACGCTCGCAATACATCACAGCAAGGCAGCTGCAATGAAAACCGCAGCGCTTCAATTTGCTCGTAATCACTTCCGTATAACGGTATAACAGGGTTAAAAACGCTGCTATTTATATGATTTCAACATATCCTACTCACTCTGTGGATATGGGGGGGAGGGGAGCACAGTATAACTAATTAAAATAACACAGTATAAATAAAAGGATTATCTAGCAGGGATTTTGTTCTCGTCACTTACCTTATAAAATATATGATGCTCTTGTCCGCACTGCAGTCACTTGGACTATGGATCTTTCCTTCTTGAGCCGTATAACAAAGCGGCCTTAAAAGCCCACTGCCTATTCAGCTTGGTGACTCTGAGAGCTATGTTGACTACTTTGGTTGTCCGTCGAATTTCTTATCCAAGCGTTGCTCTCTCCATCGCTCGCTGTGCGACTTTTAGTCTGTGAACCAGCCTAACGATCAGCGTCCAAGACTCTGCACCGTACGTAGTAGCGGGGAGAATACCCTCAATGGATATCCTTCCCGCTATTACGTACGTACGTACACTTTGGTCTTCAAGCACTGGGGTATAGGCAGTGAAGTGAGATGAGGTGAGGTGCATCTATAAAAGTAAAATCATCATCATCATCATCAGGTCCATTTAAGTCTCCACTACAGGAGCACGACCCTCACTCGTCCGTCCTAGACGGAAGGAGGATTTGGCCTACACTCCCCACGCTGGCCAAACGGGTTGCGGAGGCCTGATCGATATTTGATAATGTAGTTCCCTTAGTCGCCTTGTACGACATCCACGGAAAGAAACGGAGTGATTCTTTTTTAATATATATTGACATATGTTTAAATTTCAAAATTCTTCTTCCTGGTCGTGCACTCTTGACAGATTGGTTGTGGTCACAACTCGGTCGATTCACGTGTAACGGCTGTTCTTGCGATTCGCCGCCATGCAGTTCTATGTTTTGCGGAACTAGAGCAATCGTTGATAGTGGAGTGCGTCAGAGATTTAATGAGATCGGTCCATCGTGTTGGAGAACGCCCACGTGATCTCCTGCCCTCCACTTTTCGCTGTCCATTCATTCCATTGAGTCCTCGTTGCGGGTTATGTGTCCAAAGAACTTGAGGATTCGTAATTGCACAGTCGACGATAATATACGATAAATCAATACATATAATAAAATCGTAACTGGCCGCTGTCTGTACATGGAAGATAAATAAGAAAAACTATTATAGGGGGGTTTTATAACGCAATAGAACCCAAAACAATGATTTTTAGAATTTTTGTCAACAGACAAAAACAGACATACAGACAAACATGTCTGTATGTCTGTTTGTCTGTACGTTTGTGCACACTAATCTCAGAAACGGCTTAACCTATTTGAATGCGGTTTTCACTATTGCGTTACGGTTTACTCCACATAACATTTAGCGTTTGTTTCATTTCAATCGGTTCATAATTTAAAAAGTTCCATCAATTTATATTGATGGATTTTTTTTCACTTATAAAATCACTTATAAAATGTTATTAAATAACCGATCAGTTGAATTGACTGAAACTTTATGATGGTATTATGTTATCGTCATTAAAGTAAATAATACAATGAGTGAGATGCTTAGAAGTCGTAGCACTAACGCAAGTTAAGCACGCCTGTCGTGGTTCCAACTAAGATGGGTGACCACAAATTCTCACCCACGACCAAGCGGACGAATTCGTGGGCACAGCTAGTTTCTAATATACCTAAATTAACATTTTAATTTTATTTTTCAATTATACTACCCTTGTGCGCCTGTCATGTACTCGTAGAGTTGCCATCCGTCCGGATTTCCCCGATTTGTCCTAGTTTGGAGGGCGTCCGGGGAGCGTCCGGGCGGGGTTTCAGTTGTAGTCCGGGGTTAAAAGTTTTAAATCATACCGTCCGCTCCATGCTGCGAATAACTGTCTTGTCACAGAATAAAAATTAGTGCTAGTACTAAAAACACTGATGATATGTCCGGGTTTTAACATTAAAAATCCGAAGTTTTCATGCATCTCATATAGCATGTCCTGGTTGCTAGCATTCAGAGACGGCAACCCTACTGTCATGTCTTATCTATGACAGCCACTTACACCCCAAAATCAAACCTCAATCAAGTTGAGAAAGCGCCACGTTATTCGAGCAACGTTACATTTCAGCTACATTCATTCCCAGCAGTGATTAGTCCGTGATGTATTAGACCGTTGTCGCCGTAGCGCAATACATCACGCAAGACAGCTGCATTGAAACCCGCGGCGCCAACTTGTTTTTAATCACTTACATCGTGGTATAGAAAATTATGCTGTGCTTATATCCCTGTAGATAGATATGAACTATGCATTATATATTACGATATATTACTGAGCATTGGTTAAAGGGGCATCAGCTCATGTTCAATTTCAGCAACCACCAGGTCGGTAGTTCATTCTGCAGGGTCAATACAGTACATGGCGGGTCGCTAATTTTGCTAAATAAAAAACTTAAATTTAAAGAACGGAAAGATATTGTGTCTCTCTCTGTAGAATGTTCCATAGAACTATCCTGTGTATAATTAGAGCAGTTCATTGTTATATGTGTATATAAACCTCCTTCCGCAGATCTTAATTTATTTTTAGAAATCATGGATGAAGCCCTATGCAAAGTTAGTAACTCAGGTAAAACTATTTTGGTCTGTGGAGATTTTAATATTAATATACTTACTAATACATCTGCATCAAGTAAAATTTTAAGTCTTTTTAAATCCCATAATTTAGTTAACTAATTTATGGAGCCTACTAGAATAAGTGCCACCACGGCTACCTGCTTAGATAATATATATACAGATATTAGTCCAACCCAAAAAAGTATTATTAATAAATTGGATTCTGATCATTCTGGGCAAATGATAAGTATTAAAATAAATAATAAAAATGTTGTCAAGACAAAAATTACTTTTGTGCCAGTAACAGTGAGTCGCTTAGAACGTATGAGAGTAAACCTAACTAGTAACTTACCGTTTTTAGATAATGACTTGGAACCTAACTTGATGTATAATTCATTTTTTAATGCATTTCTTCACGAATTTAAATCAATATTTACTTCCAAGGAAATTACTTTTACCAATAGCCTTGTCTTTGGTGACTGGGCAACCGTAGGTATTTATAAGAGTAGGCAAACTTTGTACATGTTATACTATGAAAGACAATTCAATAATAGTGAAGAATTTAAAGAACATGTAAAATCATATTCGAAAATTTTCAAACGCGTTTGTCAAGTAGCAAAATCTATATTTATTAAATCAAAAATTAGACATAGTAGTAATAAAATTAAAGCCACTTGGACGGTTATCAATGAAGAGACTGGGAAGGGTAGGACAAAGGATTCAGAGTTTAAATTAAGTATCGATGGTCATGTTACCAAGTCAGATTTAGAAGTTGCCAATGCTTTTGAAAGATTTTTTTCTGCTTTCCCTGTCACTTTAACTAGTGCCTTGGGCTCTTCCACCTCCGTTGCAGAGTCATTAATTAAAGATAATGTGCCTGAATTTTATAACGATTTTCATTTCCGTCATGTTAATGGGTCTGATTTAAAAGTTGCATTTA
Organism: Hypsopygia costalis; assembly: GCA_937001555.2. Lineage (NCBI taxonomy): Eukaryota > Metazoa > Arthropoda > Insecta > Lepidoptera > Pyralidae > Hypsopygia > Hypsopygia costalis. Next base: position 27,128,595 of record OW443332.2, read on the forward strand.
AATCACTTAATATTAAGAAAACGCCTGATCTATGGGGCATTTCCGTACATATTATAAAATCTTTATTTGACATTGTTGCTCCCGCCTTAATTGTGATATTTAATAAATGTATTGATTGTGGTGTGTTTCCTGACTTGATGAAATTAAGCAAAATTATTCCTTTGTTTAAATCAGGTAGTACATTAGACCCCACAAACTTCAGACCAATATCAATACTACCTACATTTAGTAAGATTTTTGAAAAACTAATTCTCGCTCAGTTACTTAATTACTTTAATGAAAATAATCTGCTGCACACTAAACAATTCGGTTTCACTCATGGACGGTCAACATGTGATGCTGGGGTAAAATTACTAGAATGTATATATGAGGCTTGGGAGGAGTCACGGGACGCCTATGGGGTGTTTTGTGACTTATCTAAGGCTTTTGATTGTGTGCAGCATGAAACTCTAGTCAGAAAACTACACCACTATGGTATAAGAGGCATCGCTCTTGATCTTCTTACTTCTTATCTGAGTGATAGGGTTCAGAAAGTAGATGTTAATGGAAAGCGATCACATGGATCAACTGTAGCGATGGGGGTGCCACAAGGCTCTATTTTGGGCCCTTTCCTGTTTCTCGTGTACATTAATGATCTACCTCATCTTGTAAAGAATAATCACGAAATAGTATTGTTTGCAGATGACACTTCTTTAATTTTTAAGGTAAATAGACAACAATCAGAAATTGACGATGTAAACAATGCTCTTTCAAAAATAGTAAACTGGTTTAGTGCTAATAACCTACTTTTAAATGGTAGTAAAACCAAATATGTTAGATTTTTTACAAAAAATGTGAAACAAGTAAAAACCAGTGTGGTGATGGACAATGAGAGATTGGAATTGGTCAATAAGGTTGTCTTCCTTGGGATAACATTAGACTCTAAATTACAATGGGGCCCACATATAGAAACGTTATCAGGTAGACTCAGCTCAGCAGCTTACGCCGTAAGGAAAATACGTCAACTGACTGATGTTGACACTGCGCGTTTAGTTTATTTTAGCTATTTTCACAGCATTATGTCATATGGTTTATTGCTTTGGGGTAGTGCTGCGGATGTAGACTCAATTTTTGTGCTCCAGAAGCGAGCTATCCGTGCTATTTATATGATGAGTCCCAGGGAGACACTGAGAAATAAATTTAAAGAGATAAATATTATGACATTACATTCTCAATATATTTATGAAAATCTTATTTACGTTCATAAAAATCAAACTAAATTTAGGAAAAACAGTGATCTCCATCAATTAAATTTAAGAAATAAAAACAAACTCGCTATGCATATTACTAGGCTCCATAAAATCTCTAACTCGTTCCCAGGTCAACGTATACGCTTCTACAATAAACTTCCAAATGACGCGTTTAAATTATCCATGGGTAAATTTAAAAGATTTATCAAAACTAGACTATGTCAAAAGGCTTACTATTGTATCTCAGATTACATAAATGATAAAAGTATTTGGAAATGAATTGCTCTTGTTATGTTATATTAATGATTGTATTTGTATTTAATGTAACGATATTGGCGATTAAAAGAGTCGGCCTTGAGTTTCTTGCCAGTTCTTCTCAAGAAGCCCCGTCGCCGGAACTGGCACTTAAATTCACTTTCACATTCAAGATAGTGTGATGAAAGTGAATCTAAGCTCTGCGGATTTTGAGTAGTAATGATTTACACATGTTTCTTATATTTAGTTTGTATGACGTTTCTAAGTGCTTTATAAAGTCCAAGGAATAAAGATATTTTGACTTTGACTTTGACTTTGCACAGCTCCACAAGGCTAGTGTTCATTTTTAAAAAGGCTATCATTTATCTCGCTACCTATCATTTATTTAGCTATCGCCAATTTAATTAGTTTTGTGTTTCTTAACTAATAGGGTTTGCCCGCAAAATAATAGATTTGTCACCAAAATGTAGTCACCAAAGAATTTAAAATCGATTCCACAATAAATCACCTAAAATCATGGAGATATAGGGTCTAGTACCAAATAAATGTTTTTATATTGTCAATTATTAATAATTAAGCTTAGTTGGCACCACATCATTCAACATCTAGGTTGACGGAGCTCCGCTTCGCGGAGCTCCTATTTCCGACACAAGAAAACCCTAACCTAACCAAAAATCAACTCAAATCTAACAAAAACATTTATTACATTGACCAAGTATTGGTAAGACTCGTCTGTGAATATGACGCCAATTTCACTTCGCCCCTATTAGCCATTTTTTTCATAAATTAAGGAGCTGATCTATTTATTTGGTGACAGATCTATTATTTTGATGATCAAACGAATTAAATGATACTAATAGTTTGTTAAGATAAGAACAAGTGACAGAAAATATTGTTCCCGTTTTTTAAAAATCGTTAACAGCCCTTATTTATCCCACTGCTGGAAGACGGGTGTGAGGGGACACCCGCATTCCAGCATTGAAGGGTCTAATACTACTTATCTAAATCCTCCTATTGTTTGCCTTGCAACCATGACAACCACGGCAGACCAGTATCCTCTGGCAGCACCCGTTCACGAGTTGATGCATGGGGCAGCCATCGACGCATTCAACCATTTTATTGCGAATGCGGCGATCCGCCACACGACACCACCGCCAGTTTGAACACTTTAGTGAGCATGACTACCTGGGCTGTCAGGGCTGCACAGCAACACCACAGTTTATTTCCCTATTGTCCCCACCCACCAGATACTTGTATTGTTTAACCCAGCATATTCAGTCCGTCGCTGTCATTGACTGATATGGCACGGAGGTCAGTGTTTTCAAACCGTCTAATAATAATATAATATAATATAAATAAACTAGCAATAAAAGCAGTTATGGCAGGCGTCTGTCTCTCTTCTGTAATAGCCCGGTATTAAGTTCACCCAGGTCTCAGCTCCATAGCCCATTTATTTTCCATCACACTGCAATAATCTCAACGCCTGCCGAGACCTGCTCATGGATATGTCGTTCCATTGACATATCCTGGAGCGGGTCACGGCGGGCAAACAACATTACATCAAACTTCTCAAAGGGGCCTCTACGCGTTGTCTCCATATCCCCGCCCACGCCTATCAAATGACCGGGCTTGACCCGTGAGTCCAAGAGAGATATAATATATATATATATATATATATATATATATATATATATATATATATATATATAATTTATTGTCAGACCTAGATCCATATTGTATACTAATATACAAGCAACTTAATCCTATGTTAGCAGTTGAATACAGTGCCTCTACACCGGACTGTCTCTTCTGTCCGCAATGACTTTCAGGATGCTGTCGGAGGCACACCTGACTCTGCGCATCAGGGACGCCGCCCTTTTTCGCATGATTGCGTAGAAACAATCTACGCCATATTCTGCGAACATCCCTGACGCACTGCAGAATGCCCAGGTTCTGCAGTGCGTCAGGGATGTTCATCAGCATCCATCAGCATCCTGAAAGCATTATTGTACTGGATTCTAAACGACACTGACTTAGCTTAACGACTATCTTCTTAAGTCAACAGTCGAGACCGACGGTTTAACTTGTCCTCCGAAACACGAATTATTATATATTAATTAGTGGTTACTTACATGTTATTCTGTGAGGCGGAGGTACGAGTACTAATCAGACAGCTTAAACTCAGCGCTCTACCTCTCTTTTGCTACTTTTGCTAGAGCCTCGTTTGGCCATCGTCATGGTGCACCACGTACAGTTGAGGTTGACTCCGGCTCTAAAGGTGGTGGAGAGCCATGTACATCCCAAAATAATCATATTTTCTGTACATAGTTAAGCATTTAACTTAAATATCTTTTGTTTTGCTTCTTCTGAGCGGCATTCGTGATTTTCTGCTTGTCACGAAGGTTGACTGGTAGAAGAATGCTTTTAGCGTATATAAGTAATTTGTGGCCAACAAAGTTTTTAAATAAATAAATAAATGCTACAGAACTATGACACAACGAAGTAACCATGACATAATCTGTGACATAACTATCGTTCACGGCTGGCCGGGCCCGCCAAGTAAATAGTTGGAATAAATACGGAAACTATTTCAATATCAGATGAACAACTATGCGGGTATTGGAGACCCCTCGATATTAATATCGAATAAATCTGAACACACACGTCTTTATATTAAGGTTATTTAAGATAAGATCTATCGGAAACTCGAGGATTTCATATGAATATTATTTTTTTAGCTTATAGTTATTTTTATTTATATCAGAGGTTTAACCGGTGATGGTCCGCGGACCACCAGTGGTCCGTGAGAGGTAAATTATGGTCCGTGATACAAACTTATAGTGTAGGACAGCGGTTCCCAATTAGTTTTTTCTACATACCACTTCAAGAAAGACCTCAAACTTGCGTACCCCTTATTGCCAGAACGTTAAATAAAAATGGAATCATGTGTATTTTATATTTATTATCATCAAAAGATATTCTAAAGACACACTAATGCAAGCCCTCGATGCATACGTTTGACCTACCTACTGATTGTTTAATTAAATTGAATATTTTTTTGGCAATTGTTATTGCATTTTTTTTTAAGGATTTAATATTTTAGTTAAGTGATTGCTGCCCCTTGATGCAATCTCACGTACCCCCGGGGGTAAGCGTACCACTAATTGGGAAACACTGGTGTAAAACATTGAGCACTATTATACAAAATACTCAAATCAAAGATTTATATCATGGTTATTACAGTCGGGTAGCTTAAAAAATACGCCAAGCTTTACCTCCCTTTTCGCCATAGCCACGTTTGCCAGTCAGCAGTGTGCACGTGCAGATGAGGTTGACTTTGGTTGAAAGATGTTGATAAACTACTTACACCACAAATTATATACTTACTTGATTTAATTACTTAATTATTATCAATTCTTATTGTTGGCAAAATAACATTCTTAGTTTGTTTAACTTTCGGTCATATTTCGTTGATAATCCCACTTAAATTAGACTTTGAAGTTTAATATTGTGATACGAGAATACCAAACTTGACATTTGTGAAATCGAGAATGAATCTAAACTGATTTTTGGCTACATTAAGAGAGGTAGGGCGTAGCATATTTTTTAAGCTTCCGCGACTGGGGAAGTACCTCCACCTCACAGAATACCGCAGCCATATAACAATTCCCTTGAAGGTTGTTGTGTTCCTGGAAGTGAATGACGTCACCAGAAAGGAAGGAGTTGCTGCGTTGGCAGCGGGGGTAATAGCGCGCGAGCGATATTTCATGTTGCGAGCGTTAATATGGTTACGGTAACCGCTTCACATCAGCTGGGCCGTATACTTGCCTGCCACCCGACATAGTATAAAAAAAATCGTAATTCCGAGAATTGCCCCTTGGGTATTCTGTTCACAATGGGCGAGGACGCGGACTGGAGCTTTTTGGTAATAAAAAAGTTATTTGTTACCGACATTGTCGATAAGCTCAAGTTAAATATAATGAGGGATCAATTAAGCTGTGTGAACAACATGTTGTGAACCTTGTTTGTGAACAGTTCTTTAATGAAACGCCTTCATTAAACCCAATTTTTCACGAAAATAGGTCAATTTAATTATTATTCTGCGGGCATTTCGGTGGTAAAAGCATTTAAGGTACGATAATAAGGTAAGGTAATACGTACCACGTTATTGGTGAAGGAAGGAAATCGATCAAGGGGTTCAAATCGAGTGGGAGCAACAAAAACATGTTGGCCGTGATAACGTCCTATACGAGTATATGTATAGATGAACGCCGGCTGCACGCACTAAAAAGCTTGATTCATTGTCACATTCCGCTTGAGCCGAGCGTGCAAGCGAGAGCGCGAAATAAGCTACCTCTCTTCCACTCCATGGGCCGTTTTTTTTATGTCGTTCTCACGTAATATTATTGTGATTGCTTTCCACCAGATAACCCACATGCTCGATTGCCCACCTTTTATATAGAAAAAATTGGTAAAGTGGTAAAGTCGGTTTACGGACGATAATTTTACGTGATATGATAGAGTGTAAGTGGTTCATCAAGATCTTTGAACCAAAGCCAACTTCACCTGCACGTGGTGCACCCTACTGACTAACAAACGAAGCTCTGGCGAAAAGAGAGGCAGGGAGCGTAATTGTAAGCTACCTGACTGGGGAATGTACCTCCACCTCACAGAATACCGCAGACAAATAACAATTCCCTTGAGGGTTGTTGTGTTCCTGCGAGTGAGTGAGGTCACCAGAAAGGAAGGAGATGCTGCGCTGGCAGCGGGGGTGGCGGCGCGCGAGCGATATTTTAAGTTGCGAGCGTTAATATTGCTACGGTGACCGCTTCACATCAGGCGGGCCGTATTCTTGTCTTCCACCCGTCGTAGTAAAAAAAAATGTAGCTATTGAGCTGTAAGACTCCCAAATATAATTAAATAATTGGCGATCTAGTTACACTGTGGAGTCAACTTCCCTCAGCGCTATTTCCGAACAATTACTACATGAACCTTCAAGAACAGAAGTATATTTCCCTTAAAGACTGGCAACGAATCGGCGACCCCTCGGTCTGATCTCCATGAGCGGTGGTGATTGCTTTCTACTAGGTGACCGACATGCTCGTTTGCCCACCTCTTATATAAAAAAATAAAATATTATTCTCACTATACAAACTTAATCCTTGTCTACACCATGAAAATCCTGCTCGTCGATCTTACAGCCGGTTAGTAACGAATATAAATGGGGATGTTGTCAGCGCGAGTGGTTTGCTGGTGGATCCGATAAATCAGTATCTCCGGAGTTCGTTAATTACTTAATTGTGATTTGTTTGGAGTGTCGCCGCTGATATACGCGGATGTGGCACGCGTTTGCTCTGTATCTTTGCTAAAATACTTAAATTAGTTATTCGTAGAGTTGCATCACAGAACACATGAATAATAGAAAGGCCTTAAATTTTTCTTACAGGCGTTAGTACATTTTCGGAGTATAAGTGACTCACTATGATCTTTAGAGTCAAAGCCAACCTCACCTGCACATGGTTCACCCTGCCGACTAGCTAGTATGACAATGACATAAACACTATTATTATTATTATTTTTTGATAAGCAGTTGTCATTGATTGCATGGACTGAATATTTTTGTAGATAATAGTTCAACATCTTCCTACCTTGATAATGCTGTAAAAAAGAAAACCGGTCGGTATAAATAAATCTAATTAAGTGGATTTTTTTTATATTAAAATATTGAAAACGTTACATCAAGTGCCAAAAATAACCATTATCAACATTATCTAAGAATTGTTGTAAGAATTACTGCAAGGGAACTAAATAATTATTTTGTACAAATGTTGTCTAACACAAATTTTTCAACATTCTCTAGATAAAATAAAAAAATAAAAAAATATTTATTGCAGATCAACATGTTTACAATTAATAATAAACATAAATCCATAGATGAATACCTTAAAACTAACTAATTAAACTATTCGTTCATTCGGCGACGTGTATCGCGTTGCATTCGACAACCGACCTCGGAACTTCCGAAATCGACGCCTTCCGGCCTAAATTTCTTCCATATAAAGGTTGATAGATGGTGGGATAGAAGTCTCACCACAAACGGATTAAAAAAATCACCTTATAGTATGGTATGGTAGAGTTGTTGCCTGCTTGTATCTAGGGGAATGGGGATCATAGGGGGATGGGGCTTCGGTTTGTTTGTGAGCTCCAATATTATTAGATGATGGCTCGCGGTTGGACTGGAGTTTTGTTCCAAGTTCTATTTTATTATTAGAATTATTTTAAGTTCCTTTATTTTGTGTGTTTCAGTGTGCAAATAAATATGTTATCTATCTATCTTATGGCGAGACTCCAACCGCTCAACCCTAAGGAACGGTGAACTTTGTCTTCCCGCGCACGTATTCCACAAGATCTTCCACCATTGTATTCCAGTTCAACCGGGACACATATAGCTGCGTCGATGGTGTTTCTACACGCAGCCGGCATAGTCGGGTCTATGCGCTACTGCAACGGTTGCGGCTGCCTGGCATCTTCCTCTTCCTTTACTCTACCTTGGTGAAGCCCTCCTCGTCGCACTGCTTCATATCCTGTTGAAGACACAGCCGTTCAGCCCTGGGAGCAGATAGCGACATATGGAAATTAATGCACCGTTACATAGCAAACAAACTAAATATCTGATCTGTAACTAATGTCGCCGTGTACTCATCCCACTATTTTTACCAGTACAAACGCATAACGATAATACATACGTACACACACACACGACACGATACAACAGACGGAGCGCTGTGATTTATTCGCTAGTACTACAGACACACAACAGGACTTCTTGCCAGTGAAATGGAATTCCACCTTTCGACGTAGATGATGGCTTTCTCTTTAGATAATTATTGCATAAAACGGCATTTTCGTATATTTTAAGTGCATTTTTTTTTTTTTTTTTTTATACTACGTCGGATGACAGACAAGCATACGGCCCGCCTGATGTGAAGCAGTTACCGTAGCCATATTAACGATCGCAACATAAAATATCGCTCGCGCGCCGCCACCCCCGCTGCCAACGCAGCATCTCCTTCTTTTCTGGTGACCTCACTCACTCGCAGGAACACAACAACCCTCAAGGGAACTGCTATTTGGCTGCGGTATTCTGTGAGGTGGAGGTACATTCCCCAGTCGGGTAGCTTACAATTACGCTCCCTACCTCTCTTTTCGCCAGAGCTTCGTTTGTCAGTCAGCAGGGTGTACCGCGTGCAGGTGAAGTTGGCTTTGGTTCAAGGATGTTGATGAACCACTTACACCCCAAAATTCATTCACAACAAACGGCGATGAAATCAGCGATTGACTAGGCCGCACGCTAGCACGCTCGGATAAAAACATGGGCATCCACACAAAGTTGTGGCATGCTTGCCACGCCCAAATAACATTTCTATCTCTATTCTGTGTTCTGTGCCTGTACTAATAGGTACGTGTAGGAACTCGATGGCTTCGCTGCGCGTATCAAACACACGAGTTAAGCAATTTCGACCATAACCTGTCCACGGATGGGTTTATTATCACGCGCTCGTCCGTACTTCGGAGGGCATGCTAAGCTGTCGGTTCCGGCTGTTGCCATTAGATGACAGTCTTTAGGTGACTTAAAGTAATGTCTTTAACAACACGCAGTTGAGCAGCGTGGTGGAGTATGCTGTAAACCCCTAAGCAGTATGATGAGTAAGAGTTAACGACGAGGGTAGGGTACTTAGCCGAATTTGTCAAATACGTCCTTGTTAGCTCGCGATTCACTTAACACGTAATCTTTTCAAGCTCCAGTGCACAGAGGTACAAATTAAAAGTTAAATAGTGCCGTCGTTCACAGATGGCTAGGCCGCTGCCGCCGCCGGGCCGCCCGCCCTAGACGCAGCGCCTGGGGTCGGTCTGGGGTATGTGTGCCTATATAAAGAACCAGGGCTACCGCCGAAGTTAAAGCCGATTACCATCGTTTTTTTGTATTCCAAAAATTGGTGTTAAGTTAAAGTTATTAAGTTAACCTTTTGGATTAGCAAGAATCTGAGCAGTAGTTACATTTACGCATTCAAAAATTCCGATGGTAAACCGCCGAAGCTAAACTTCGGCAATATGCCGCCTGGGATACTAGCCCTACCGCTGACGCTGAAACCGATTCCCACAGGATTTTTTGATTGCGTAAATTAAACTTCAGCTTAAATTGATGGTAATTATTATTATGAGCTCGTTGGTCGAATGGTTAGCAATGACCACTTTGACTCCGAGGTCGCCGGTTCGATTCCCGCACAAGACAAACATTTGTGTGCATGAACATGTCTGTTTGTCTTGGTTCTGGGTATTTTCTATGTATTATAAGTATGTATTTACAAAAAAAAAGTATTTAAGTACATTTATCAGTTGTATAATACCCATAACACAAGCTTTGCGCTTAATTTGGGACTAGATGGCGCTGTGTAAATTGTCCAGAAATATTTATTTATTTATTTATATATTATGTTTATCTTGGTAATTATGGCTCTATCGATTATGCTGAAGATGTTTGTCGTTAACTTTAACCTAAGATCTATTTTTGGAATCATAATAATCGATCGGAATCGGCTTTAGCTTAGGCGGTAGGTCCCCATATTAATGCTTATAGCACACCCCGGCCACTCCATACAAATGTCGCGTCCTTTACTACTACATAAACAATGGTGTCTGCGCAGAGCGTGAATGAGCGTATGTGCGTGCGGCGCCATACAAACTGTTTCCGATTAGTCTCAGAGGGGAGGTGGGGTTGACACGAGAGAGCGGCAGGGAGTGGCCATACTGTACATAGTACTATTATTTATACTGTGGTTATAGGCAGCCCGGACGTGTGAATAAAAAGCAAACGGTATCTATATTCGATATACTTATTATTTATTTGCTACTTTATTTACAGCTTTCAATCTGACTCTCAAATTTCTAGTGATTATGAAATCCTGTATAAAGCTATTTATGATACGAGAAAAAACTTTTGTTGTTTATTATTAAAAATCACCAAAACGTTTACTTTCTATGTTTCGCGCATCAAACTCTTTCATTTATTACCCATTTCATAAGGGGTAATGTAAAAATTATAAATCGCCATTTTGGGATGGCCAGTGGATTAAATATGGCGGAATTTAAGTAAATGTGTCACAAAAATAATTGTATCAACAATTTATATGTCACATGTTAAATATATTTCTTACTAGCTTCCGCGCCTTCGCCCGCGTTTATTTTTTTAACGTGATAAATAAAAAGCATGACTCGTCACGTTCCGCCTGAACCGAGGGTGCAAGCGAGGGCGTGGAACAAGCGATAGAGTGTCACGATCGGTATATAAAAGTTTGCAATTTTTCATCAATGTTTCATCAATTTTTTTTAATAAAAATATCCTATGCCAATTTAACTATGTCCTACCTTAGAGAATGTGTGTACAAAGTTTCATGATTATCGGTTGAGTAGTTTCGGTGTGAAAGCGTAGCAAACAAACTCACATTCACATTTTAGAATATTGTAGTATCTAGGGATAGTAGGGATATTGTTGTTACATAGAAAATATGAAGATTAGGTACGCCACCTAATATTTCACTCCCAATATCAGTAAGAACCGTTGATTAATCTTTTCCGATGAAATTGTTCGTTAAAGACGTAATGCCACAATAGAATTTCGTTACAGTACTATTTCGTAATGAAACGGTAAAACGTTGCAAATTTGCTACAAAGGTGAAAGGCATCTACGTCGCTTCAAATTACAGGGCGGACTTCGGACTGCTTGCAAAACGCTGCAGATCCAATTGCAATGGTAGATTTTGCACGACTGTACACTAAATGAATTTCTATAAGGGCAGTGTATTATTCGGGTGAAATTAACACTCTGCACTAAGCTAAATAAGTGCATAATTGCACTATGTTATACTATGTACTGTATTACCAATTATACCACGGGGAGTGCTCGGATGAGCTATTTGATTTGATACTTACTGAGTTCCACCGTACATCATCATTCATCATCATCAGGTCATTTTAGTCTCCACTACAGGAGTACGACCCTCTCTCGTCCATCCCAGACGGAAGGAGGACTTGGCCCACACTCCCCAGGCTGGCCAGACGGGTTGGGGAGGCCTGATCGATGTTTTATAATTTATTTCCCTTAGTCGCCTTGTACGACATCCACGGGAAGAGACAGAGTGATTCTATTCTAGTCTGCCGGAAACCACACGGTATTTATTGCTGATTGTACGGTACACCAGTACCGTACAATCAGCAATAAATTAAAATTCCATCCATATCATCTTCATAATTGGGGATCTACCATTGAACGTTTTTAAGACATCGATCTACCATTGATTGTGAAATTGTGGACTCAACTTCCCTCAACAGTACAAAACAAATACGACATGGGAGCGTTCAAGAACCGAGTCAATTTTACCCTTAAAGTTAATTGATTGTTATATTATCCAACCTGTGAACAAACAAACACTACCTATTTGCTTATTTTAACATAGCGTTAATACAGTTAAAATTGGTCAATAAAATAAAAGATATTGACCAAGGAGCAAACTTCATTAAAAATTTAAAAACCTTACTGGAAGCCAAATGTTATTATTATACTCTTGACGAATTTTTAAATGATAAATTACATGACATAGAATAAACCGTTGCGTACGAGTACACTTCAGACTGTTGCCATACCCTTATAGGGTCATAATATGTAAGAACTTGAAACTAACATGTATTTTAAGATCGACATGTACCTACATATTATATGCAATAAATATATTGAGTATTGAAAATTAACTCTTTTAGATAGAAAGTTAATAGGCTACTTAACAAAATTAAGAGTTAATTTGAACGTGCCTGAATGTTAATTAACATGATATATATAGACGAGCTCGGTGGTCGAATGGTTAGCAATAGCCACTTTAACTCCGAGGTCGCGGGTTCGATTCCCGCACAAGACAAACATTTGTGTGCATGAACATGTCTGTTTGGCTAGGTCTGGATGTTTTCTATGTATTATAAATAAATAAATATTGTCAGACAAATTGCACAGCGCCATCTAGCCCCAAAGTAAGCGAAGCTTGTGTTATGGGTACTAGACAACTGATAAACATACGTAAATACATTTTTTTTGTAAATACATACTTATTATACATAGAAAACACCTAGACCAAGACAAACAGACATGTTCATGCACACAAATGATTGTCCTGTGTGGGAATCGAACCCACGAGTGTTGGTGTCGAAGCCGCGTCATTGACCGCTACGCCACCGAGCTCGTCGAATTATAAGTATTATTATAAGTATGTATTTACAAAAAAAAATGTATTTAAGAACATTTATCAGTTGTCCAGTACCCATAACACAAGCTTTGCGCTTAATTTAGGACTAGATTGCGCTGTGTAAATTGTATAGAAAAATTTATTATTATGTTAACTAACAGTTTCCTTAACATATTCATTAACTTTTAACTCATTACAAATAAATAACACTTAAACCCCGCCTCTAGTACATAGAATTAATAAGCGTGTGATGAGCGTCCAATAAACTTTTCCTAACTCGACTCAAAGGGAGGTGAGTTCGGTTCGAGAAACCGGCAGTGACTGGCCCGTACTGTATGTAAACGTTCTAGTAAGTATTGAGGATAGAATATGTAAACACTACTTTTTATACTGTGGCAGAATGATTCATGTAGGTATATCTTTTTTTAAGGTTTCTTTTCTGTTTTATTATTTTTATATCAGTTTTAAATATATATTTAAGACCAGAATTGAATTAGTTGTGTCATATGCGGTATTACATAATAGTTCTTAGGTAGGTGCATCATTTTTGTTTTTTTTTTTTTATATACTACGTCGGGTGGCAGACAAGCATACGGCCCGCCTGATATGAAGCGGTTACCGTAACCGTATTAACGCTCGCAACATAATATATCACTTGCGCGCCGCCACCCCCGCTGCCAACGCAGCATCTCCTTCTTTTCTGGTGACCTCACTTACTCGCAGGAACACAACAACCCTCAAGGGAATTGTTATTTGGCTGCGGTATTCTGTGAGGTGGAGCATACATTCCCCAGTCGTAGCTTACAATTACACTCCCTACCTCTCTTTTCGCCAGAGCTACGTTTGTCAGTCAGCAGGGTGCACCACGTGCAGGTGAAGTTGGCTTGAGTTCAAAGATGTTGATAAACCACTTACATCCCAAAGAGAGATCACAAAAACAAAATGCATCATGCATGAAATGGTACAACATATTTCGCTAGAGTTTCGACATGCAAATTACAATTATTTGTTTCTCTCATTTATTTATAGAATAGAAATTTAGAGCGAAATCGGTTATAAAAAAATTTGTTATCTGTAAAGTAAAATAAGAAAAATCGGCGGAGTGGAAGAGAGATAGATGCATCACAAGATGAACGCCCGCGCTCCCACTTGCACGCTCGGCTCAGGCGGAACGTGACAATTAGTCATGCTTTTTCCTGCGTGTAGCCGGCGTCATCATTTTGTAAGACATTATCACGTCACATAAAATAGACAATAATTCTTCTGACGAGGTCGGTGGCGTAGCGGTCAATGACGCGGCTTCGACACCAACGCTCGTGGGTTCGATTCCCACATAGAACAAACATTTGTGTGCATGAACATGTCTGTTTGTCTTGGTCTGGGTGTTTTCTATGCATTGTATATTGTAATACAATGCATGAACATGTCTGTTTGTCTTGGTTTGGGTGTTTTCTATGCATTGTATATTGTAATACAATGCATAGAAAACACCCAGACCAAGACAAACAGACATGTTCATGCACACAAATGTTTGTCTTGTGCGGGAATCGAACCCGCGACCTCGGAGTCAAAGTGGCCATTGCTAACCATTCGACCACCGAACTCGTCGAATATACCTCCACCTCACAGAATACCGCAGCCAAATAACAATTCCCCTGAGGGTTGTTATTTTCCTGCGAGTGAGTGAGGTAACCAGAAAGGAAGGAGATGATGCGATGGTAGCGGGTGTGGCCGCGCCAGCGATGTTTTTCTCTAACCTACACTCTTTCACATCATTATTCATTCATTCACACTCATGAGTCGAGTAGTTGTAAAGTTTATAACTATAATTTGTAACTAATTACTATACCTAACTGAATTGAATAGGTACGGCATTTTTTTTATTAATATATTTAATAAAAATAAAAATATTTATTAAATATTTTAATTAAAAAATGTTGACGCAACGCGTGTGTGGTCGGCAATGTGCCAAAATGATTACGTCGTGACGGCGTAACGCGCCGCGTGTACGTGATCTATGTTTAATTCAAGTTCGGACAGGATTTAAAGAGGAACCTGTAAAATAAAGGTTTCGGTCCAGGTTCTACATTTAGGTTTCGGTTCCGGTTCGGGTTCTGGTATCAGAACCCCTAAGTACCGGTTCTTTACCGGTATTTTACAAACCTTTTCGATCCCTGCATCATGGAGTTTATTTCACAACCTGCGCAGTCGCACATTAAACTCTTTTTAGAACCAGACAACTCTCATAATTTATTTAATAATTACAAGAATTGGTTACATTACAGATGAAGTAGTTTATAGTTGAATAACTTGACAAATATTGTAGCCATGGTACATATGACAGGATAATGTGTACTTTTGTGCCAGAGACATCAAACTAGGTAGACCATGTAATATCGGGTCTTAGAATTGCCGAAAAAACATAATAAGATTGTAAGCAATATCGTGGCAATTTTATTTAATTAAATATAGCTAGGAATCTACATGCGTTCGGTTAAGACGGTGAGTTTTTGAGAAAATAATAATTACGCCAAGTGGTAGTCAGGGGCCCTTCGAAGTTCAAGCCGATTACCATCAAATATATTGACTGGATAAATGTGTCTTACGTTTTCGTTATTGACAAACATCTCCAGCTTAGTCGGTAAAGCTCCAGAGTTTTTATCAGCTAAGCTACACACAAATACCATAATTCTAAGGTGAAGATATCCGCAATCAAAAAAACCCGGAATAATGGAAATCGGCTGCAGCTTAGCCGGTGCCCGTACGTGACCGTTGTATAAACAGCTGTTTATTTGAACCGAAACCAAAAAAAAAGAAAATATAACGTCGGTAAACAAAACAGAAAAAGAACAACTAAAAGAAAATGATTACTCTAATGATGATTACACTTTTTACAAACCGAGCAAATTACCCTCGGGCAGTTTGCAGCCGGCTTTAAACTAAACGCACCTCAACAGTCGTGTCACGGTGCTCGTACTCTTTCATTGCTTAATTTATAAACGCAATTGAACTAAATCTTCGTTACAAAGGTTTTTTGTTTTCCTCTGAGTTGCCGAGGGCTCGGCCGGCCACAAATCGCTCGCCGACCTTTTGTTTTCAAACTAAAAACAAAACTTTTCTCTTTTATAGATAGGTTTACTCCTTTATATATCCTCTACGTTTGTAGAGACCTGGAATGTAATACGAAGGGTTAGAATAGCCTAGAATTTCAAATGGAATCCTTTACCTGAACCTATATCAACAAAAGGTGTTCGTGTAATTTATTTTATATGGAAATCAAAATACGGCCACTTAAAACATTCCGGTTCTCCGTAAAAAAGGTTGCAATCACTTTTGGCTAAATATTTAAGCATTTGGTAAACATTTAAGTGGCTCACTCAATTGAATATATTTCATATTAATTTCTTCTGATTAAATTCGTTGTGAGTATCAAGGCAGCCGCAGTTTTACCCACGGGACTGCAGTGGACTTTATTGTTTATTGCTTTTTTGGTGGTCGCCGCTGTTAATACTGGCTACACAGGAGACAGTGGTGGGAATGTGTAATGGGCAGTGATCGGCGTAAGTAGTGCCATTCCGCGGGATTTGTGACCGTTGTCTTAATATGGATTATGCCTCCCAAAACCTACAACATATTCATTAAACGATTTTAACTTTGAAATATTTTTGTACTATTTGTATTTTACGTACCTATTTATATTGTTTTACCATGCTTTTATTTAACTTAACTTTTATTTTATTGTTTTTCTTAACTGTTCATCTGGATAATTTTTTTTTTCTAATTTCTATCTAATCGAATTTTCACGTATTACACTAAACGATACAGCGACATTTGGAAAAATATAATGTAGACTAAACGTAATCCCGGAATCCCGTGGTCATATCCGTGTTAACATCAACATTCAAGTCCATTGACCCCAAATGGCACTACCTACGCCTATCACTAGTAATGGGACGGGGTCCCGTATATTTGCAGAACAAGATATGAGTAAAATTGAATAAAAATTTGGTAATCTTCTATCTGTTCATCACCTAAGTTGACGGAGCCTCGCTTCGTGGGGCTCTTATTACAGGTAGCGGATCACAAAAGAACCTTAACTGAAAAGTATGTAATTCAATTACCTAGTAAATATACTACCGTATAGTTATGCGAATTTGAAAGTAAAACATGGAATAAAAAATATCTACTATCGAATTATGTAAACTTGCCGACCAAGTAATCATTTTGTGTTATGACTAAATTCAAATATATTTATTTGCCATAATGTTAATTTTTAGTCATGATTTCTTATTTTTAATAGTTTTTATAATAACAAAATTAAAAATTTCTTTCATATACTTAATATATTATTTTTCTCCATATGACAATATGTTACTTTGCCAACGTCAAGTGATACTTAATATGTTTTCATATCATTTACCAAAATTTTTTTAAAACTGTCAAAACGATAAAATAAAACCACAGACCTGTGAGGGGCTTGCTAAAATTACTTTTTTTTAAATCCGCTAACGACATAAAATCTGTGACTAAAATAAAGCAAACTTATAGATGGAAGCACGAGGTTCTAACAGAGAACCCCTCAATGAAACGAAATGGCCAATACAATATAATTTGCATTCCATTTCACTTTACATTCATACTCGTACCACCAACACTGAACTGACCACTTCTAAATGACAAAACTTAATCCATCAATTGAAAACTCATTTGAGATTATTATTGAAGCAACAAATCTATTAAATTCGATGTGGTGGGACGTACATAAATCAATTAACCCCGACAAGCCGCGCCGTGTTGAGACCGGCAGCCTATTTTGGGTACATCTACCCTATTTGGCGACACCGGCCCTCGGGGCGGCGAAATCGTCTCTGGTTTAATTCAGATATTACTTGTGGAATTGAAGTCTTGGTTGGGCCACGACGTGGGCGGAACTGTATCTCTAAATGTCTCTAATAATTCAAAATATTTTACATATCTACGTTATTTTTATTAAAACTAGGGTTGCCATCTGTCCAGGTTTCCCCTACCGTACCCTACCCTACCCTACCTACCCTACCCTACCCTACCGTAGGCCCGGGGTAGGCGTTTCTTCTTTGAAGGATGCCGGGAAGTGAGCGTGCCTTATACAGCTCCGGTACCCATCATGGAGATTGGGGAGTGGTAGTAGGGCCCCGATGCTTGGGTCCTCTAAGCGTCGGATCGCCACGAGCTACTCGACTCAAGAGTAAGCAAGTAGCCTGCATGCAGGTGAAAGCGGAGTAAGACCTGCTACTGTTCCGCTTGCGTGCTCGGTTGATTTACTGAGCGCAAAGGCGGAGCAGGTAAAGGTCCTCTCGTCTGGTTGATGTAACCGGAAGGTTGGCACACGGGGCGCATTAGCTGTAGGTTTTTTTTAGGGTACGTTGTCCGGGTTTCCCCCGCTACTGTTCCACTTGCGTGCTCGGTTAGTTTACCGAGCGCAAGAGCGGAGCAGGTAAAGGTCCTCTCGTCTGGTTGGTTTACTGGATGAGAGACTCGCATCCCCGTGATATAACCGGAAGGTTGGCACACGGGGCGCACTAGCTGTTAGGTATAACCTAACCTAACCATGTACTATGTACATGGACTAGAACTGTAACCCCGCCCGGACGCTCTCTGGACGCCCTCCAAACTAGGACATTCGCCCTACAAACTACGACCTAGTTTGGAGGGCGTTCAGAGAGCGTCCGGGCGGGGTTACAGTTCTAGTCCAGGGTTAAAAATTTTAAATCACTACCGCTCGCTCCATGCTGCGAATAACCGTCTTGATTGAAAAATTGTACTAGTACTAAAAATCACTGATGACATGTCCAGGTTTTAAGATTCAAAATCCGGAGTTTTCACGCATCTTATCCTGGCTGCTTGCATTCAGAGATGGTAACCATTCATTACTAGGTAAAATTAGGTAAACCATTCATTAAAGAGTTGTACTAAATTGACCTACAGGGATCAATTCCAACATCATCATCATCAGGTCCATTTTAGTCTCCACTACAGGAGCACGACCCTCTCTCGTCCGTTCTAGATGGAAGGAGGATTTGGCCTACACTCCCCACGCTGGCCAAACAGGTTGGGGAGTCCTGATCGATATTTGATAATGTATTTCCCTTAGTCGCCTTGTACGACAAACACGTACAAACGACATCCACGGGAAGAAACGGAGTGATTCTATTCTAGTCTACCGGAAACCACACGGCCAACTCCAACATGCAGAAGGTCTATTAAATTCATAGGTATTTAGTAGGACAGGTGGCCTACGGAAATAAGAAAACATATATTCGCAACGGTTCTACGAGACAAACAGTTTGGGGACCTCGGGTGTAATCGATCATTTTGACACTTTGATACAGATTAATGTAATAGTTATTAGGTAAACTTCACGCGTTAATAAATTAATTTATTTTTGTCGGGAAAGAGCCAACTAGTTTCAATATCAAAGCGATACCTTCATCAGTGCGAGTGTCCAAACGTATGCTCCCTCTCTCGATCGCGACAAACACTGCGTGCTAATGCTCTCACTGCTCGACTCAAATGGGTGGCGGGAAGGATTGCTGCGTTTATTGGTGGGTCTCCGCCTTCGAGTTCGAAACTAGTCGGTTTTCTCAACGGAAAATTCGTGAGTGACCCTTTTAATAAAATTTATTTATTTATTTAACATCTCATGTGAGTTTTAATAAGATTATTGGTGCGTTAAGCTGAGACGGATTCTATAACCTTAACAAATAGACGAACCCTTCAGATCAGTAATACCGTAGACTAGTACCACTTTGCATCTTCAGTGTCATCAATGTACACATTAATGACACTCAAACACAAAGATCAATAGTTATTATTTAAATAGTTGATTCGGTCAACTTGCCAGAATATTATAAATATTTTAAAAAGGGAAAATTCACATCCCTGTCTAGATTGGCTTTGAAACCACTTCCTCTAGATTACCGGTTGAGTGCTCTTTCCAACTGAGCTACCAGGAAAGTTTGTGATGATGGGAAATTTTTACATTGTCTATTTACTTGCTTAGTCGTGTAATACTTAATGGGTAGATGGCGCCACACTGCAACTTGACAGCAGGAAATATAAAATACATGTTTTTTTTTATACCACTAAAGTGGAAAACAAGCAGACGGCCCGCCTGATGGAAAGCAGTTACCGTAGCCTATGAACGCATGTAACAGCAGGGGCGTCACACGCGCGTTGCCGACCCTGTAAAAACCTCTTCACGCCCTTTTATAAGAACCCCATGCTGTAGTCTCCTGAGAAAACCTCGACAGGCAGTTCATTCCACAGTAACATAAATTCGCCCCCATCATAATAATCATAAAATATATGAAATATTCGCCACCTTTCTATTGGCTCAGTTGGACAGAGGACTCGACAGGAAATCGAGAGATCGTGCGTTCGAATTCCACCTAGACGGCGAGGTGAATTTTTCCATTTTTGTAATATAATATGATACTAGCTGGCCCGGCGAACTTCGTATCGCCTTTAAATATTTTTACGTTATTTTTCCGATGAGTGATAAACTATCCTATCTCTCAAGTTGGATCAAACTGCACACAGTGTGCAAAATTTTATTAAAAACGGTTCAGTAGTTTAGGATTCCATCGCGGACAAACAACGTGACACGAAATTTTTATATATTAAGATGATCAATAGTACCATAATAGACATTGGTTGCAACGCTAGTACCATGTCCAATATTATCACGAAGACCTTCATCAGGGCGAATGTTCAGACACGTCCACCCTTTGTCTCTCGCGCCGGACACTGAGTACACTCAGTGTCCTCAAGGGTGGACGTGTCTGGACATTCGCCCTGATGAAGGTCTCCTTTTGAGATCGAAACTAGTCGGCTTTCCCTGAGTAACCCGTTTAATTTATTTAATTAATTTAGTATAATGTCTCACGTGAGTTTTA
Source organism: Hypsopygia costalis (assembly GCA_937001555.2). NCBI lineage: Eukaryota > Metazoa > Arthropoda > Insecta > Lepidoptera > Pyralidae > Hypsopygia > Hypsopygia costalis. The sequence goes on from OW443332.2 coordinate 27,149,304, forward strand.
ATAATACTATATCACGAAGAATATCTTCACTTTTCTTTAATGGTACCAGAGATACAAAGTGGTGTCACTAGTACCACCAGTGGTACTAATGACCCCGAGGGTAGACGAGATCGCTGCCGCTCCTCACTTGTTTATAGTGGCCATAATGGCGGCGCGATATCACAGCCCGTTCTATATTTACATAAAACCAATTACTGGCGGGTCACCATCTCTGTTGCGCCGCCGTCCACCGCTGTGTATTAAATAAAACGTGCATAATGCAAATAGATAACTATCGTTTAACTGCCAACACGGCCATTTGAAAGGACAATACATCATCACAGTACGTCAAAGCGAACGCTACGAGAATACTCGTAGCGTTCGCTTTGCTGTAGCTATTGAAAGAGATGACCGCCGTGGTCGAATGTCTAACCATGTCCACTTTGACTCCGAGGTCGCCGGTTCGATCATTGAACAAAACAAATTTTGTTTGAATGAACATGACATGTCTATATATCTTGGTGTTTCCTATGTATTATATGTATGCATTTACAAAAAAATGTATTTATGTATAATTAGACGAGCTCGGTGGTCGAATGGTTAGCAATGGCCACTTTGACTCCGAGGTTGCGGGTTCGATTCCCGCACAAGACAAATATTTGTGTGCATGAACATGTCTCTCTGTCTTGGTCTGGGTATTTCATATGTACTATTATGTATGTATTTTCAAAAAAAAATGTATTTAAGTATTATATCAGTTATCTAGTACCCATAGTACAAGCCTTGCTTAGTTTGGGACCGGATGGCCGTGTGTAATTTGTCCAGGAATATTTATTTATATTTATTTATTTATAATATCAGTTACCTAACCTATAGTACAAGCTTTGCTTAGTTTGGGACTAGATGGCAGTGGGTAATTCGTCCAGGAATTATTATGTATCTCTTTTTAATCACAGCTCAAGCCCGGTCATTTGATAGGCGTGCGCGGGGATATGGATCCAACGCGTAGAGGCCACTTACAAATGTTAATGTAATGTTGTATACCCACCATCTACATATATCTGGAACAACATACCCATGAGCAGGTCTCGGCGAGCATTGAGACGATTGAATTTCGGGACTTATGTTCGTTATTGTATGCAGTTAAGCATAAAGTTAACTTAATATACCATATCAACTTTATGTTATGATTCTATAAGCGATCTATTTTCGCCGACATAAGTCCGCGGACTCAGCGCAGGCCTTTCCGATTTCTGTTTGCCTGTCTGTCGAGACATTTTATACATAATTATAAAAAGCCTTCTGGCCACTTTACCTTTTGATGGCGATGCGGAAGAATTTTTTGACAGCATTTAAATCACTATATTTTATTACTTTTTGTTATTTCCGTTTTGTTTATATATACTCGTATAGTTAGCCATATTTAGTTTTTAATTTAATTGTATATTTTTAAATATTGGTAAGTAGTTTATATATATTATTATGTAAAATTGAAATAAATAGAATAGAATTAAATAAATGAACAATTATGTATAAAAAATAAAAATAAAATAAAAATAATGGAGAGACACTTCCACCCTCTTAAATCTCGCTATATTTTACTAAGTAACTTCAGTAAACTTAAGATCATCGGTTAAGTTTCGGTGAACGACTATTACCAAAATTAAACCGGCGATTACTTGCCTGGGCGAACCGACTAATTCGGAGGATCAAAGGGAGCCCGCAAAAAGTACGTCACTAGTATTCCTAATGAATCGAACACAGTCGTCTTCGCCGCGTTCGTTAGCCGAAGCCGACTGGAACTCGCCTGAGGTTCTCCAAATGACATGACGATTTTTTATGAAAATGTATGAAAAATGTATGTTAATATTATTAAAACTCACGTGAGACATTATACTAAATTAATTAGATAAATTGCGCAGTGTCCGGCGTGAGAGACCAAGGGGGGACGTGTCTGGACATTCGCCCTGATGAAGGTCTCCTTTTGAGATCGAAACTAGTCGGGTTTCCCGACAAAAAGACGTGAGTGACCCGTTTAATTTATCTAATTAATTTAAAAATGTATGTGTTCACATTTGCGAGGAGCTCGATGGCGTCGTTACGGGTGTCAATCTCATCGAACACACAAGTTAAGCATTGTCGACTGTAGCATGAAATGTGTTTATTTATCTTGAGCTCCTCCGTGCTTCGGAAGGCACGTTAGGCCGTCAGTCCTATTTATTGTCATTATCTAATGACAACAGCCGGGACAGTCGATAAGCCAAGTCTGTGGCCTTTAGGTGGTTTGAAAACTCTGGCCAACCCGCAGTTGAGCGTGGTGAAGTATGCTCTAAACCCCTTCAATTGCGGGGAAACCCATATCCTAACAGAATCAGAATCAGAATTATTTATTCATTGGATATGGGTGAAATTACATGTTATACATTTTCAAAGCATAGTGGCCTTACATATCTTGCCGATTGTTCGGCGTGTGAATATTACTCGTATTTTACAATTTTGTTACACATATTTATATCTTAATAATTACAGAATTTTAGAATCAATTATCTGAAAATATAACAATATGTCAGAATGGCAGTTCAATATAATATAATAATCAAAAATATATCAAGAAGGCAGTGCAAATAATGTCATTAAACTATATCTAAATATGTAAGTTCAAATTATAATTACATGTCAAACAATAAATAAAAATACACAATCACTAGAAAACATAAAGTCAAAGAAGAAGAAATAAAAATATATCTAAGAATGTTCCTTATGTCATAAATAATGTCAATTTCAAATTAATTTGTCTTGAATACATTCGATAACCGATTCGATTCGGGGTGTAAGTGGCTCAATACCATCTTCGGAGCCAAAGCCAACCTCACCTGCACGTGGTGCACCCTGCAGATAAACGGACGAGGCTCTGGCGAAAGTCGCCAACCCGCCTGCCCAGCGTGGCGACTCAAGGGCATTTCTCTCCAATGTTTACACAAGATAATATATGGCCCCCAGTACCCGGCAGCCCTGCTATCCCGGGCCAAGGTGGCGGTCTCGGTTCCGGCAGGGCGGGGGGTGCGAACAATCTCCGGTTGGCAGGCCACCAACAAAAACTGACAATAGGCACTTTCAACACACGGACTCTGAGGCGTGACGAGGATGTGGAAGAGCTGGAAGTAGAATTGAGGTCAGTCAAATGCCAGATTCTGGGTCTGTCGGAAATCCGACGAGAGGGAGAGGAGACCGTGATACTCGAATCTGGCAACCTCTTCTACTACCGTGAAGGAGACCGGCTCTCCCAGGGCGGTGTCGGGTTCCTCGTTCATAAAGCTCTCGTCAACAACGTAGTGGAGGTATCCAGTGTGTCGTCGAGGGTAGCATATCTTGTGCTAAAACTGACAAAGAGATACTCTTTGAAAGTAGTACAGGTATATGCTCCAACGACGACACACCCGGATGAAGAGGTCGAGGCCATGTATGAGGACATTACGAAGGCCATACGTAATACCACCAAGACCCACTTCACGGTTGTTGTCGGGGACTTCAACGCCAAGGTGGGAGTACAAGAATGCGACGAATCGGTTGTCGGAGGGTTTGGTTTGGGGTTGAGGAACCACAGGGGGCAAATGCTGGTTAATTTCCTCCCAATGGAGGGGCTCTTTTTGATGAACTCGTTCTTTAAAAAGAAGCCCCAGAGGAAATGGACCTGGCAAAGCCCCGACAAGGTGACTAGGAATGAGATCGACTTCATCATAACGGATAAAAGGCGGACATTTAGGGATGTCTCGGTGGTTAACAGGTTTGGTACCGGTAGCGACCACCGACTTGTACGAGGCACCCTAAATATCAGCTATAAACTCGAAAGAGCCCGTATAATGAAGTCGAATCTACGTCCAACTCTTCCTCAGATCACTCAAGCTTCGGATAAGTTCCAACTGGAACTTCAAAACCGATTCGATTCGTTGGAAACCACTGCGGACATGGACGAGGCATCAGATAGAATAGGGACAACACTACACGAAATCGGCAGGAAACACTTTGGGCGGCAGCATGGAGCTCGAGAGGACAAGCTCTCTAGCGAAACTCTGGCTCTTATGCAGAAGAGACGAGAGGCGACAGCGTCTGTTAGAGCTTCGACAGAATATGCAGCTTTAAATAAGCAGATCAGAAGGCTGATACGGCGGGACTGTCGCGTCTTCAATGCAAAACGAGTTGAAGACGTGATAGCTCGCAACAAAGGCCTGAAAGTCTTTTCTCGGCCTTCTGAAAGGGCTTATCTGTCGAAGCTCAAGCTAGAAGATGGTCGAATCGTGTCTTCTAAGCCAGAGATCTTCGCAGAGGTGGAGAGATTTTATGGTAAACTCTATGCTGCACATGCACCTGTCCCTACATCAGCTGCTCGTGTAAGTGATCGCCGAGCCCCGCTAACCCGACACGAAACCGAGGATATTCCGGACATCAGCATGGGTGAGATTAGGATAGCCCTTGAACAGCTGAAAAATGGTAAGGCTCCCGGTGAGGACGGAATTACAACAGAACTGTTGAAAGCTGGAGGAACTCCGGTTCTAAAGGAACTACAACGTCTGTTTGATTCCGTCATTCACAATGGGACCGCACCAGTCGCGTGGACCAGGAGTTTGGTTGTCTTGTTCTTCAAAAAAGGTGACAAAACCTTATTGAAGAATTATAGACCGATCTCACTCCTGACCCACGTGTATAAGCTGTTTTCAAGGGTTATCACGAATCGTCTCGCTCGAAGGCTTGATGACTACCAGCCACCGGAACAGGCTGGGTTTCGTAAAGGCTACAGCACCGTAGACCACATATATACATTGCGGCAGATTGTACAGAAAACCACAGAGTACAATTTGCCGCTCTGCGTGGCTTTTGTGGACTACGAAAAAGCCTTCGACTCCATCGAAACTTGGTCTGTTCTGGAATCCTTACAGCGATGCCAAGTCGACCACCGCTATATCGAGGTGCTGAGATGGCTATATAGCGCTGCGACAATGACCGTCCGCGTCCAGGAGCAGCAGTCTAAGCCTATCCAGCTGCAGCGGGGAGTACGTCAAGGAGATGTCATTTCCCCAAAACTATTCACCGCTGCTCTGGAAGACGTATTCAAGACGCTGGACTGGAAAAAACGGGGCGTCAGTGTTAATGGCGAGTACATCTCACACCTTCGGTTTGCCGACGACGTGGTTATAATGGCTGAATCGCTGGAGGATCTCAGTCGTATGTTGGTCGATCTCAATGCTGCTTCTCGACGTGTGGGGCTGGGGATGAATTTCGACAAGACGAAAGTCATGTACAACGAGTATGTCATCCCTAGCCCGGTTATAGTAGAGAATGCCGCTATTGAAGTGGTTAATGACTATGTCTACCTCGGACATTCCATACAGCTTGGCCGGGGTAATTTCAACAAAGAGATCGATAGACGTATTCGACTGGGCTGGGCAGCTTTTGGAAAGCTTCGGTACATCTTCGCCGCACAGATACCCCAATGCTTGAAGACTAAAGTCTTCAACCAGTGCGTCCTCCCTGCAATGACATATGGTGCAGAGACTTGGACACTGACCATCGGACTGGTCCATAGGTTAAAAGTCGCGCAGCGAGCGATGGAGAGGGCTATGCTCGGGGTTTCTCTGCGGGATCGAATCCGGAACGAAGAAATTCGACGGAGAACTAAAGTTGTCGACATAGCCTTCAGAGTTTGCAAGCTGAAGTGGCAATGGGCGGGTCACATCTGCCGAGTAAGTGATGGCAGATGGGGGAGGAAGGTATTAGAGTGGAGGCCGCGCGTAGGACGACGAAGTGTTGGGCGCCCTCCCTCTAGATGGTCCGATGACCTAAAGAGAGCGGCTGGAAGCGGCTGGATGCGGAAGGCGGAGGATCGTATCTGGTGGAAAGCATTGGGGAAGGCTTATATCCAGCAGTGGGTAGATACAGGCTGATGATGATGATGATGATGATGACATTCGATAACCGTGTAATAACATTTGGTCAATAATAAAGAAAACAGTGATTTCTTAAATTGTCTTAAATTCAGTAAAATAGAAACGTTCAGGCAAATGATTGTAAATTTGAATAGATGGTACACACACAAATGGTACACAAAGTTTATTTTTGTGTCTAGTCCTACTGCCCGCTATGTTTTGATTTTTTTCTTTAAAGAAAAGAATGTTTAGCTACAAAGACACACATTTCATAGATATACAGGCAGGGGAGGGGAAGTATTTTTAGTTGTTGGAAAAAAGGTTTGCAACTGTCTTTAAAGTCGGCATTACACAATATTCTTACAAATTTCTTTTGCACTTTGAAGACATTATTAACCATCACCGAGTTTCCCCATAGTACATTAGCCATAATTCCCCATAGCGTAAGACCGAGGAAACATAACCGTGGTACGCTGTTAATGCAGTTTCCACAGCTGAGGTGCATAGACAAATTTATCTAATTTAGATGTTATTTTGCCTATATGCTTATCACATCTACAGTATTTGTCTATTTCAATACCCAGGAACGTTGCGTTATCTAAAATTTCGATTTTAGTATTTCCATATTTAATATTAAAGGTGTATGTCTGAAACTGAATTAGTTTTGATTTTGAAATATTAATTTTCAAATTATTCTGCTCTAACCATTGTTTAACATGTTCTAATGTCTCATTTATGTTCTTATTATAATCGTTAATCAAATTAATTTTAAACAGTAATAAACAGTAAGGTCGTGTCATCTGCAAACAGTATACATAGATTATTTATTATGTCAGGGAGATCGTTAATATACAGTATGAAAAGTAATGGACTTAAAACTCCCCCGTCTGATCTGTAAGTTTTCCTATTATTTTTGTCAGTTCTTACAATTTCAACGCATTGGGCTCTATCATGTTAATAACTTTTCAACCATTCTTGAGCTTGTCCCCGTACTCCATATCTGTACAGTTTGTCGAGCAAATTTTTATTGCATACAAAGTCAAATGCCTTGGTCATATCTAGCAAAATAGACACTACTGATACTTTGTCGTTTAGATTTTCAGTTACGAATTTTATAAGCGAAAAACAAGCTAAGGTAGGAGAACTATTTCTTACAAAACCAAACTGTTCTTTTTTTTAATATGTCAGATTATGAAATAAAATTAAGTAGCTTGTCGCGCATGATACTCTCCAATCTTTTAGATAATATAACATTGAGATGAATGAAGGCTTGACGACATTTTGCAATTTCGCTACAGTAAATGGGGTGTAAATCGCTCACCGTTATCTTTGGAGGGCATTCACACCTACAGTCTGTGCACTCATTTACTGTGCTTACTGACAAAAGTTAATTGCTAAAAGTAAGTCTCTCCAGACAACCTTGAAACAATCGATAAAATTAGGTAAGTGACGCATTGACCTTAGAGCCCGTGACGTGTTTTGAATGCCAGACATCCCTCATAGTATTGCGACACCCCGGCCACTCCATGCAAATATCGCGTCGCGTATACATAAACAATGACGTCTGTGCAGAGCGTGAATGAGCGTGTGTTTTGGGGTGTAAGTGGTTCATCAAGATCTTTGAACTAAAGCCAACTTCACCTGTACGTGGTGTACCCTGCTGACTGACAAACGAAGCTCTGGCGAAAAGAGAGGTAGGGAGCGTAATTGTAACCTACCCGACTGGGTAAAAGAAAGGAAGGAGATGCTGCGTTGGCAGCGGAGGTGGCGGCGCGCGAGCAATATTTTATGTTGCGAGCGTTAATATGGCTACGGTAACCGCTTCACATCAGGCGGGCCGTATGCTTGTCTGCCACCCGATGTAGTTACAGAAAAAAAAATAGTGTGCATGCGGCGCCATACTAACTGTTCCACATTTGTCTCAGAAGGGAGAAGAGGTCGATACGAGAGAGCGGCAGGGAGAGGCCGTACTGTACGTACCTAGTACTGTTATTTATACTGTGATATTGCTGAAAGTTTCTCTGCACATGCCCCTGAAACAGGTAGGAGTATGTAGTTTAGATCATCGTGGCTTTGACAGATAACTCTAAGGCGTATGAAATTGCTGCCCAAAATCATCGAAGTATTTTGTAAGTGGTTTATCTTTGAACCAACTTCACCAGCACTTGGTGCACCCTGCTGACTGATAAAGGAAGCTCTGGCGAAAAGAGAGGTAGGGAGCGTAATTGTAAGCTACCCGACTGGGGAATGTACCTCCACCTCTCTGAGACAAATCTGGAACAGCTCCCTTACCACCATCTCTTATTGCGATTCAATAACTGAATAGATTGCTTATTCATACCAATGAATAAGCGACTCTATTAAATTCGAAATAGAGTCGCTTATTCATTGGTATGACTAAGCAATCTATTCAGTAAATTTTATCGCAATAAGAGATGGTGGTAAGGGGGCTGTTTGTATGGCGCCGCACGCACACTTGTATGGAGTGGCCGGGGTGCGGTTACGGCTAAAGATAGATATGAACATAAACGTAAGTTTAGGCTTAGGCTAAATTTAGATTAAATAGGTAGTACCAATCCAACATTAGAAGAAAGAAGAAGAAAAAACATTTATTTGCACACATTACACAGTACTATTCAAACAAGTTCAATAGACACAATAAGATTAAAACATAAGAAAATTTACAGCACTGTGCAATGTCGCAAAATGGTCCCAACTCAGTATGAAAACCGAAATCTGCAGTAGACTCGGCACTGATTTAAACATTAGCCAGCTAATAGGCACGTTAGCCAATAAAACGAAACTGAAGATTATGTTCGCGCCTACCTTTAGCCGTAACATATACAATTATACATACTAAATCAACAAAATGTGTTTTCTTTATCTTGATATGTAAACAATGATTCGAGGAGCTCGGTGGTCGAATGGTTAGCAATGGCCACATTGACTCCGAGGTCGCGGGTTCGATCCCTGCACAAGCCAAACATTTGTGTGCATGAACATATCTGTTTGTCTTGGTCTGGGCGTTTCTATGTATTATAAATATGTATTTACAAAAAAAAAATGTATTTAAGTACATTTATCAGTTGTCTAGTACCAAAGCTTTGCGCTTAATTTTTGGGACTAGATAGCGCTGTGTAAATTGTCCAGAAATATTTATTTATTTATTATTTATTTAATGATATAATATATTAAATATTCCTTGACAAATTACACACGGCCATCTAGTGCCGAACTAAGCAAAGCTTGTACTATGGGTACTAGATAACTGATATTATACTTGCATTGTTTTGTAAATACATACATATAATACATAGAAAATACCCAGACCAAGACATTTCACAATTCATGCACATAAATATTTGTGTGGGGATCGAACCCACAACCTCGGAGTCAAAAGGCTATTGCTAACCATTCGACCAACGAGCTCGGCTATATTTAAATTATAAGGAGTGTGATATATATATATATTTAAAATAATTATGTATCCATCATACTACAATTTTACTTGAGTATCTCAAGTGTCACTGCAAAGATCGACTTAATTAAATATTAATGACTTGAGAAGTGAAAAAGGTCTATGCTCTAAATAAAAAATCATTTCTTTTTTCCTTTAACGACGACAATTTCACGGAAGCAAAAAAAATCAATTTCTTTTAATTTACGAAAGGTTGACAAGCAGCGTCTTGGAGTCTTTCTATAAATCCGTTGATCACCCCTTCCTTTGATTACGGCAAAAAGATCAAACCTTTTCAGCAAAATGCCAGATAAAATTATATGATTAACTTCGACGTCGGGCAAATTGCCGCAGACTTGTGCTTCGATGACGCATCGATTCTTGCAATCTGGAATTGTGAAGATGAAAACTTATCCATATGGAATGTTCTCAAAGTAAAAGTAAGATAGAATTCAGGGTGTAAGTGTCTGAAGCTCTGGCGAATGAGAGGTAGGGCATGGCGAGCCCGACTGGGGGAATATTTCTGCCTTAGTTATATGGGAATGCTTCATTCGTGTGAGGGGAGACCCATATTCCAGCCGCCTTTGCTCAGCATGAAAACACTCGCCTTCGCCAACCCGCAGATGAGCAGTAGCATACGCTTTAAATCTCTTCGATTAAGGGGAGGCTCATTTTCCAGCCGCCTTTTTGCGACATGAAAATACTCGCCTTCGCCAACCCGCAGACCGTAGCAATCCGTAGAGTACGCTTTAAAGATCTTCGATTGAGGGGAGACTCAATATCCAGCAGTGCGATGTAATGTGGGTTGATGCCTAATATCAAAAATCGTATTCGAGCGAGCATTGGTTGCCGCAACTACAAGGACAAGAAGAATAATATCAGTAAAATAAAATATTTACGTTAGGTTCGTTTTAGCTATAGAGTTTTAGATATTTAAGGAGGTAGTATTTAAGGAATCGGAACTGAATTTTGACTATTTTTATTTATGAGAATTGCCCCTCAGAGGCCTGAGACACCACCACATGTGGGTCCACACCACACCTGGTGGAGAGCAATCACCACCTCCCATAGAGATCAGCAACACCAAGGGGTCGCTGATCCGTTACCAGCCTTTTAGGGGAAATAAAGACTCTGTTCTTGAAGGCTACCATGTCGTAATTATTCGGAAATACCGCTGAGGGAAGTTGATTCTACAGTTTCACCGTTCGTAGTATAAAATATCTTAGGAAATATACAGTGGTAGATCGCCAATTATCAAGATAATATGGATGGAATTTTTATTTATTTTGAGTTGTACGATAGTGGAACTCAGCGGCAGATAGATAGATAGATAGATAGATAGATTCATTTATTCCTCAGAATACGGTATTAACATGATCGTACAAGGCTGTATGGTGCAAACATATTCTGCCAATGTTGGCGTAGGAATTATTACAAATTATGAAATCAGTCTAAAATAACATATTAAAATTAATTATAAGTAATAAAATAAGTAAAATAAGTAAACAATTGTCAAGGGTTATTACAAATTATTATAAATGTCACAAATTAATTGATTAATAATATACTTAAATAATTATTTATAATATCACATTTACATTCTTGTCTTATCATCTAAATATAATGTCACTGCTTGTCATTTATATATTCATTTACGGTGTAATAGCATTTGTTTAGAAGCCAATTAAATAAAGTGCGTTTGAACTTATTATAAAACGGTATTTGTCTAATATCTCCCGGTAAAGCATTATATAATTTTATTGCCATACAATATATGTTGTCGCTGTATAATTTTAGCCTCTGGCTTGGTATGTACAGTTTCGTTGGATTCCTGCTATGTTCCTTTTTTAATACCTTATCATGTAATGAGAAGAGATGTGGGTGTTTTTTTATAAAAATACATGCCTCAAATATGTAAAGGCAAGGAAGGGGAAGAATTTTAGCATTTTGGAACAAAGGCTTGCAGTGATCAATGTAATGTGCTCCATGTATTGCTCTAATACATTTTTTTTGTAATATAAATGCCCTACGCACTTCTACAGAGTTTCCCCATATAATCAGGCCATAACGCAGTACGGATGAGACATAGCCGTGGTACGCCAGGAGGGCAGTATCTTTTGAAGCTATCGACTTTAGTCTACGAAGTGCGAACACAAATCTCTCTAATCTTTGGCAGATGTTCGTTATGTGTTTTTTCCAGTTTAGGTTTTTGTCTATAGTTAGACCTAGAAATAAACTGGATTCTACTTGTTTTAAGTTAACGTTTTTATAGTGTGCATTAACTTGTATCTCTAAGTTATTGTATGCTTGGAAATTTACAATATTTGTCTTTTCGGTATTTATTTTTAATTTGTTTTGATCTAACCATTTGCTAATATTATTTAATTCTGAGTTCACAATCATGTCTATGTCTTCATTATTATTACATTTGATTAAGGGCCCAGATTGCCTAGGCGCGACATCGTTTTTGAGCGACCGCAGCGCTACTGTTTACTGAAACAACCGTCGGGGCGGGTGAATGACCCAAAGACAGCGCGATTTTCAAAATGTTTTGCGACAAACGTTCCACGTTGAGTTATATTGTTATTGAAGTTGAATATTTACAGCATAACAAAAATGGAAATAATAATTGGAAATAAACGACGAGTGTAAAATATTCTAAGACTAGTTTTTCGTTATAAAATGATCCTAATTACTAGATTAATAAGAGTAATTGAGACACAATGTTTATGTTTTTCTATTTATAATAAACAATCAAGAGCAGGTCCGGACTGACCTTTTTGTATTCTACTTACCAAAAATTCCAACTATGTATTTCTTTGTAATTTTACTACCAAAGTTTATTCTTATTTCGTAAAATATTCATTCAACAAAATAATTGCAAATTCAGTAGGAAGTACGGTCGAAATAACATCGAGCTTTCCTCGCTAGTGTATATCTCTACGCAAGGAAATGTGCCTATTGCGTAAACTCAAATAGGGTGGTGGCACCAATTATCGGCCATGTCAACTTTTTTTCAACTTTGTTTGCACTTTTGCTACGCTAGTATACGAAAGTATAAAAATGATTCATATAATTAAAAGTAAGTAAACAATAACAAATATGAGTCGCCATCTAAAAAGCGTGCTAGGGTTGTACAAAAATAAATAAAACACAAGTTTATAAATTATTAATATACTAATTAAAAGTAAGTAAACAATAACAAAATATGAGTTCAAAATTCTACGATTACTGATCAAATTCTGATTTCTGCTAATTTGATGATAAAATCAATTGCTATTGCAAAACCTATCAGAATGAAAATGTTACCAGCTGCCCGATTCACGTAATAAAAACCGTAGCGTAGGGACTTAAAAATGTCACTTCGTTTTTTGCAAATTAAGCCCTTTTAACCGACTTAAAAAAAGAAGAAGCTTCTCAATTCGCTGTATTTTTGAAACGATTTTGATGATTCTTTACACCAGGTAACTCTTCAAAATCATATAGGAATTGTATAGTAATTGAGCTATTGAAAGATTTATGACAATCCAAGACTAGATAAGTAAGTGCGTTTAAAACAGAAAACCAAAAGGCGATTTCTAAGTTTCTAAGTTAAAACGACTTTTGGACTGGCGTGTTTACGTGAATCGACCGGCTGGATAGTTAAGTTACCTCAGTCTCTTTCAAAATCATTAGGCGTTCTTCTCTTTCAAAACACGTAAAGCTCTTTCTTTCCTCTCTTTCATAGCCTCTATGATACTGGGCGCGTCACGAATGGGCATGCTTCGTGACTGCCGAGGATCAACTAATTCTGGAAGTAGGCAATCGTAATAAAACCTAACTAATTTAATCTCCATTTTCTCCTTCCAAAATTTGTCGTCCTTTTCTATAATATAAACTTTCATAGGTACAGTAGCACCAAACCAGATGCCAAGCATGCAAACGTTTCTTTTAGTAATATGTACCTGTCCCTGAATTTGGAAATACCAGTTATGATTTTTATTTATGACATAACCCTTGGAAGCCTTGTCCTTAACCCAAAAGGTATGTTTGGCCATTGCTTCATCAAGAGTCATGCCAGCTAAAGAATGTGGGCACTTAATTTCAATTAAACCGTTTGCATAAATGCCATCTGGTGTATTACCAAGAAATTCATATTGATCGTCGACGAACAAACCGCAACCTTGTATACTAATATTCTTTTGAATTTCTAACTGTCTAATTTCGGTTTCTTCGTTTTCGATACCGTACCGTACAGCAAGTAAACTGGAGATATTACTACCATAAACGATTTTACCAACAAAAGCAGCACAACTTGTGCTCTCTCGTTTTTTACAAACTTCCCTGAATGATGATGAGGTTAGTAATTTTCTCCTTGTACTCATCCACTCAGCACTACTTCTTTGCAAATGGGTCGACCTTTCAAGCTCCTCTCTTTCAGCACAAGACAACTTTAAATCGGCTAAAAAAGATGGCTTGGCTTTCTCATATAATTCTGGACTCAGATCAGGTTTTTCGTAGTTTGGTCCATAGTGAGCGTCTTTCGATACAGTGTTGTGGCTTTTTTTCAATCTTAATTTAGGTTTAGCAATTAAACGGTTTCTACGATTACAATTTTCCACTTTCGCGATCAAAGGAATCGGACTACATTTAAATATGACTTCATGAGTTTTACTATGAATCGATCCCGTATTAAAAGACACAACAGCAGCTGCGCATCGGCCCGCATAAGAACCACGGGAAGAATAATTTACACGCTTACCCCCAACTAATTTGGCAATTACTCCGTTAAAACTTTCAACTATATTACTTGTGCAATTATGAATTAAACTTCTAGAATGATATGACAGTCTTTTACTTAAAATTTCTACCGCGTCCATTAATCCGCATCCAACAATTGTTGGAAGTAATCCAACAGGTTCTATTCGACGAGTATCAGGTCTACAGAAATACTCCTTGCAATGTTGGTGATTACCAAATACGTGTTGTGGACCATTTAGGATATCTTCACTAAGATTTTTTATTTTTTCTTCGAGTGACTGATTTTGATCCGCCCAATATTTAATCGCGCATTTTACACCCGTTCTTAAACGCAAATACCTTTCTTTTAGGAATTTCCGCAATTCGCAAGGATACTTAGTGTCTTTTGACAGTTTCTCCAAGCTATTGCAGTAGTTTCGTAAAAGATGATTTTTGCATTCAATTTTCTCTACTGTTAAATTATCGTACGGACGCGAATCTAATGTTTTTTTATAAGTACTAGAATCGCCGTCTGCTACAAATTTATTATAAATTACACCGTGATCAACAATGGAACGTTTAAACCCCTCAACTATTATGGTCGATTCCATCCCGGTAGATGATCCTGAATAATTCTTGAAACAATGGTGTTCCGGGGGCTGACTGTTGTTCTTTGCGGCTCGTGCACAGACTACGCAGTATTTATTTTTAACTCCAAAAAACAATACTTTATTAGTTTTAATGCCAATTATCGCAGCTGCGCCGGATAAGGCGGAAAAATTCTTACCATAAGATCTCTTCCTCCAACAACCGTCAACAGCAACAGATATTAATGGTGTACCATTTTTATCAACACTACCTATAGACACTGAGTACTCTGCTTCTTCCTTGACAGCTTCTGCCATGGAATGTGTTGCTGTCTTTTCCCACCAATCGCAAACCGTATTATTAATTTCATTGTATAATGAAGGTGACATGATTGGTAACGGTTACTGCGGCAGTTAATGTTTTTAACTGAGAGTAGCTCCCACCAGATGATATGATACCAGATACAATTTGATGATTCACTTCCATGCTATCTTCTTTCTTTTCAACCAAACACACAGTAAACTTCATACTACACATACTACATTTCATGATGAGTTTTGAGTCCAGACCAACTTTTACTTCACCTATTATACTGAGGTAACTTAACTTACAATCCATTGGACCGTTGTCCCCTATGGCCTGAAGAGCTTTATAAAAAAAAGAAATATCTATTACTCTACGCCCAACTTCCACTTCATCCACCTTTCCCTCTTGACTGTTTTCAATAACTAGTTCCTGTAAAGAAAGATAATGGCTTTATTTTTTTTTATAAAAAATAATTAAAAAAGAATGGGCCAAATTTCTTCAAACATAGCTAAGAACTCCCTTAGAATACATCTTTGAAACACATAACACTAGATCAAAATCTTGAACGTTTTATATAAATAAACGTAATAAAAACTGGTTGTTTGTAAAGTCGGTTCAGGACAATAATTTTAATAAAAAAAGCTGTTGTTTCATTTTTAACCTTATTAATATTCCTGTTAACATAAAAAATAGCTAAACATGTTGTTTAGCGTTTTCATGCATTTTCCTAATGTCGGCCGGGTGGCCGATATTGGGATTTATCAATAAATAAAGATCCCTAACCTCGACCCTGCGATTATTTCATAAAAAAGACAAGTAAATGTAAAAACCTTGGTTTTTCTTCAATAAAAAATAAAATATAAAATACCATAGGTATGTTTAATTCCATTTAAATACTAACTAACTCAATGCGCTCGCAACCGGGATTTGACTCGCCACTGCCACTAAACGACACAAGTCGGTACCGGCGCGTGCTCTATTGCCAACTGAACGTTCAAATATTGAAGCACCCGCACCAAAATATGGATTATTCGCATATAGAGTCGCTTTTTGAATAAAAACTATTATAATTTTAGGGTTATTTTAATAGTTAGGGTAAGTGCTCCAGTGAATTAACACCCACCAGTGAATGAACAAAACACACATTTTTCAATATAATAAGAAATCTAAGCTTTTCTACTCAAGCCAGTATTTTTTTCTCAATCGAAACATTATATTACGTCAACTGAACACACAGGTATTTGCCTGTGACCTATAGTTTCAAAATCGCGACCGCCTAAAATGAAAGTATTCTGTCGTATTTTTGATTGTATGGAGCAGAATTTAGGGCATTGCTGAGACTTCGTGTTCTGATATTCACTTTGTAGACACTATAAGTGTGATAGTGTTAACAAAATTTGATAGTAGGATGTAAAAAGAACTGTTTTATCTTACAAAAAGCAGATTGCATAAATTTTAATTATCATAAATAAATTATAGAAATTGAAGAAAATCTAGTCAATGAACACACAGTTTTAAGCATTTGGCATCTTAGCCTTAATGCAGTTGGCTAATTTTTTGTACACAACTTTTATAAACGGTTGTCAATTTTTTGACCAATATTCGAACGAGGTGTTCTTTTATTATTACCAGTTTATCCTCCATACCTAGCCTGATATCTTCAGTAACTTTTAGAAGTGCAGTAATAGTACTGTGCCCAGGACGAAAACCAGACGGAGTGAACTGATTAAATAAAATAAATAAACGTTTTAGCTAAAAGGCACATAGAAGTGCCTTTCAGCTAAAACGACCATGGAAAGACAGCAAAATGCAAGCTAAAAAGAAATTAATAAATAATGATGACATATAGAACCAATCTTCTATTATAGAAATATAATAGTTTAGAAGAGAAAGGAGAATCTAACATAGAAGTGATGAATAATAATATTAAATATTTTATAATAATAATCCAGTATTAATATTATGTTTTAAGCATTTGGCATCTTAGCCTTACGGTCTGCCCGAGGGGCTATGCGAATGGGTTGCTAGCTTCTTATCCAGCAGAAGCATTAGAGCCGTTGTAGATGGCAGTTGCTCCGATAGCATGGACATCAATGCTGGCGTCCCGCAGGGTTCTGTATTGTCCCCGACGCTGTTTCTGCTGCATGTTAATGATATGTTGTATAATGACAGCATTCATTGTTATGCGGACGACAGCACCGGGGACACTTATTACACGGGCCGCGCAAATATCCCTCGTTCTTTGATGGAGGAGAGCCGCGAACAACTTGTGTCGCAAATTGAGAGCACACTGAGTAGAGTGTCCGACTGGGGGCGACAGAACTTAGTGCGATTTAACCCCTCTAAGACACAAGTCTGCGCGTTCACCGCTAAGAAAACCCCATTTGCTGTGGCTCCACACTTCGAAAACACACCCCTCACCATCGCCAATAGTATTGGTATTCTAGGAGTTGACATCTCCAGCGACGTCCAGTTTCGATGTCATCTGGAGGGGAAGGTCAAGCTGGCATCGAAGAAACTAGGTGTGCTCAACAGGGCGAAACATTACTTCAACCCGCGGCAAAGCTCAAGTTCGGCCGCATATGGAGTACTGTTGCCATCTATGGGCGGGAGCGCCTAGATACCAGCTTGCACCCTGTGACTCGATTCAAAGGCGTGCTGTGAGGATTGTTGACGATCCCAAACTGACAGACGGTTTAGAACCTTTAAGTCTGAGAAGAGATTTTGCGTCCCTTTGTGTGTTCTACCGTTTGTACAATGGGGTGTGTTCAGAGGAGTTGTTTGACATGATGCCCACGGCTTCCTTCTACAGTCGCACCGCTCGCCATCGACAGGGAATTCATCCTCACACTTTAGAACCGAAATGGTCACGTACTGTGCGGTTCCAGAGAAGATTTCTTCCACGTATTATCAAGCTGTGGAATGAATTGCCTGTTGAGGTTTTCACAGGAGACTACAGCATGGGGTTCTTTAAAAAGGGCTTGAAGAGGTTTTTACAGGGTCGGCAACGCGCATGTGATGCCTCCGGTGTTACAGGCGTCCATAGGCTGCGGTAACTGCTTTCCATCAGGCGGACCGTATGCTTGTTTGCCACCTTAGTGGTATAAAAAAAAATGTTAGATAGTTCTCTTTAGGTTATAAAATATCAAGTAACACGCAATTATAATAGTAATCATATCGTCTATTTAATATAATAAAAAAATATATATATTTACAATAACAATTACCCGAAATAAACTCTTACATAATAATTTATATTTAGAACTGATATATAAAAGTGGTAGTTCATTCAATGGGTTTCAAAAGGTTTATTCACTGGATTTTTTTGTTCATTCTCTGGTGATTTGTGTGTTCAATGCTGATAGTTATTGAGATAACCTGCATTTTATACAAATATACCCCATATTTGTATAAAATGCAGATTATCTCAATAACTATCAGCATTTTTGCTAAAATATGTATACTGTATCAATCATGAATAAATTGTGAACATAATAAAATAAAATATTTTTTGGTTAGGATCTCATAAGTAGCTGGCTGTAATTTTCAAAGTTTGGAATGCCCTTAAGGGTTCATTCAATGGAGCACTTACCCTATATTCCATTTTCTCGCAAAGGCCGATATTAGGAGGAGGCCGATACTAGAAGACTTCACCCTACTGAGATTTTGTCTTCGTCCATCACTAACTAGGTATTTTTTTTTTTTATACTACGTCGGGTAGCAGACAAGCATACGGCCCGCCTGATCTGAAGCGGTTACCGTAGCCATATTAACGCTCGCAACATAAAATATCGCTCGCGCGCCGCCACCCCCGCCACCCCCGCTGCCATCGCAGCATCTCCTTCCTTTCTGGTGACCTCACTCACTCGCAGGAAGACAACAGCCCTCAAGGAAACCGTTATTTGGCTGCGGTATTCTGTGAGGTGGAGGTACATTCCCCAGTCGGGTAGCTCACAATTACGCTCTCTACCTCTCTTTTCGCCAGAGCTTCGTTTGTCAGTCAGCAGGGTGTACCGCATGCAGGTGAATTTGGCTTTGGTTTAAAGATCTTGATGAACCACTTACACCCCAAGGTAGTTTGTTTATTTATGTAATAAGTCTACAAGAATTACGTATAACAACTTACGTCTATAGTGTGTAGTCTAAGCATAGCAGTGTTGCTTGGAGTCTCGGCCTGAAGGTTTTCTTTATTTTCAATACTGGAAATATTATTCATCATTATTATCCACTTTATAATTATTTTGTAATTTTTGTACAACACCAGACCCTAGGCGCGTCGCGTCTCTTTGGCGGTAAGTATGTCGACAAAGCCGCGTGCCCGTGCTATTTCTGTTATGAAACATACCTACTTCCACAATCTGATATTTAGACAATAATGATGAACATGAAAACGAATACTAGGTAGAAAATGACTTTATTACATAAAATACAAACCAATATTTACATGCTATTGTATATGTCTGAATCAAGCGATCTAAATCATATGACATAGGTATTGTATTAGCTTTGTAATGTACCCTGTTCAAATGAAAATAAATTATATTATTATTACTACTTAGTCAGGATAAGCACACAAATAAAACTAGGATTTTTACATGACACTTTCACAGAAATCTCGTAATTTTTTTCTAGGTAGGTATTTAGGACAAGACGTAGTAAAGTAGGCAGATAAATAAATAAGTAGGAAGGAACTTACATTTTTTCCGAGATCTTTTGGCTTTCATATTTTTATAATGCGTACTAAACTTTCTTTTCCCTGGCAAATTCAAATTCAATCAGTCCTGCGAAAAAAACCCTCGATTACCGACTAGATACGTTTATGATATTGGCTATAGCATGTTGAAATCATGTTTCAAGCCTGAATTGATACATATTTTACAAGGTTCATAAAATAACCTACTCAACAAAGTATCTAATTCATTCTTTGTATTTTTTACGATTTATATACATTCATTATATTGGTAAATTAGTTATACTTACAGTTTTTCACAAAAAACACAAATTCACAACACGTAATTTTGCTGGAGCATCCGACGCGCGTGGTGTCACCTTGACATATAAAAACACACTGGCGATTTAGTGGCGACGCTGGGTCACAGTATAAGTAATAGTACTAACGTACAGTATGGACACTCTCTGCCGCTCTCACTAGTCGACCTCACCTCCCCTATGGAACCGATTTGGAACCGTTCGCAAGGAATGCCACAACGTACGAATTGACGTCGCTTGTATTTTATTCTCCATTCAGTTTAAAATAATATGCGAGTATGTAAAAGATGAGAGTTATTTGTGCAGTGGATGGATGTCTCAACACATGGAAAGTAAAAAAAAACAATTTGGATGGATGGATGGATGGATGGACGGACGGACGGACGGACGGATTGATGGATGGATGGTTGGATGGATTGATGGATGGATGGATGGATTGATGGATGGATGGATGGATTGATGGATGGATTGATGGGTGGATGGGTGGATGGATGGGTGGATGGGTGGATGGATGGATGGATGAGTGGGTGGGTGGATGGATGGATGGATGGATGGGTGGTGGTTGGATGGATGGATGGGTGGGTGGATGGATGGATGGATGGATGGATGGGTGGTGGATGGATGGATGGATGGGTGGGTGGATGGATGGATGGATGGATGGGTGGATGAATGGATGGATGGATTGATGGATGGATGGATGGATGGATGGATGGGTGGATGGGTGGGTGGGTGGATGGATGGATGGATGGATGGATGGATGGATGAATGGATGGATTGATGGATGGATGGATGGATGGGTGGATGGGTGGGTGGGTGGATGGATGGATGGATGGATGGGTGGATGGATGGATGGATGGATGGATGAATGGATGGATGGGTGGATGAATGGATGGATGCATGGATGGATGGATGGATGGATAGATGAATGGATATGGATGGATGGATGGATGAACGAGCAAACGAGCATTAGTTGATAAAAAATGCAATAGCTTTACCGCGGCAGTCCCCGAGTGTCACACGTTTTTTTTTTCTTCACTACGCCCACCTAATGTGAAGCGGTTACCGTAACCATATTAACGCTCGCAACATTAAATATCGCTCGCGCGCCGCCATCCCCGCTGCCAACGCAGCAACTCCATCCTCTCTGGTGACCTCACTCACTCGCAGGAACACAACAACCCTCAAGGAAATTGTTATTTGACTGCGGTATTCTGTGAGGTGGTGGTACTTCGTCAGTCGGGCTGCTTAAAAAATACGCTATGTCCTACCTCTCTTTTCGTCAGAGCCTCGTCTGTCAGTCAGCAGGGTGTACCCCGTGCAGGTAAGATTGACTTTGGTTCAAAGATGTTAATGAACCACTTACACCCCCTTACATGTCCGACTAATAATTGAATAATGTCAGCCCTAGAGAACGTCACTCAAACATAGGCACGTGTACAGACGTCATTTGGTTACTACATGCAAAAGCGCCATTTTTGTATGGAGTGGCCGGGGTTTGGCTGGGTACTAATTCGTAATATCGGAATGTGCGTCATTTTTCATACATTTTTCTATGGAGAATTTACGTAAAACATATCTAGATTTTAGGGCTTTAGAAGAGGAAGTCTTTGTTTGTAAAGGTACAAAAAAAAAGTATATGTTATATTTATTGGTTTCTTCAGTGTTCAAAAAGTGTTTCTTTTTATCAATTTGTGTTGATTTATTGGGTTAAATCTGAAAAATACGAAGGCATGTTTTTGCATTTTTTCTCAATTTTGTGCGTTTGTTGACCTTTATTATAAAACAACTATTAGATTTTAAGAGTTTAATATAATCATACAATAATTTTTGGTCTTTGATTGTAATATATACAAATTATCATTGATATCAATCATATCTAAATAGGTTAAATATGAAAAATCGTAACACTCTTTTCACAGTTTTCACGATCTGGCCCCTTAATAGCGTAGTGTCATCCGCGAATAGAATACATTCATTTTTTACTGCCTTTGGCAGGTCGTTTATATATAATAAGAAGAGCAGAGGGGAGAGAACTCCCCCTTGTGGGACGCCTCGTTTATTTACTTTTAAAGATGATTTAAATACGGTTTTGTTATGATTTATAATTTTTGTCAACTCTGTGTATTGTTGTCTGTCTGATAAATAGCTCTTTATCCAATCGTGAGCGTTTCCCCTGATTCCGTATTTTTCTAATTTATCTAAAAGCTTGTCATGACAGACGAAGTCAAAAGCTCTCGACATGTCCAAAAAGACACCCACGATGGTCTTTTTTTCATTTAGAGCTTCCGTTATCTGTTTTACTAGGGAGAAACAGGCCAATGTTGTAGACATGTTTCTCCTGAAGCCATGTTGATTCGACACTAGAATTTTATTTTTTTCAAGGAATGCATACATTTTTTCACACATTGCTGTTTCTAAAATTTTTGATAAAATAGGTACCAGTGTAATTGGTCTGTAATTTCCTAATACACTCCGATCCCCCTTCTTGAATAATGGTATGACTCTGGAGTTTCTTAAAATTTTAGGAAATTTACATTGGCTGTAAGTGCAATTGATAATGTGACATAATGGTACAGCAATATGTACTGCACATTTTTTAATAATTTTAGTATTTATTTCGTCAAACCCCGTAGAGTTTGTGTCCTTTAACGATTTTATGATTTTTATTACGTCTTTAGTATCTACTGGTGTCAAAAACATGCTTTGAGTTGTCCTATTAATATTATTAGTTTGTGATTGGTCATTGTTAATGTTGTTATTTGTTACGTTAATAAAGTAGTCATTGAATAATTCACATATGTCTATTGGATGTACCCGTTTTTGGCCGTTTATATTAATTTCTTTAATGTCAGTGTGCTCTATTACTTTGTTTTTTATAATATCCCATGCCGCTTTACATTTGTTTTTTGATTGTTTTATGAAATTTTTATTGTTTATTTGATGTGATGTTTGAATGCACTTTTTTAATATTTTAGAATATTCCAGATATTTTTTTTTATTATACTTTTTGTTACTAGAATCTAATTGAAAATTATAGTATAATATTCTTTTCTTAATGAAACATTTTTTTAATCCCTTTGTAAACCATTTATTTTTTAATGGTTTCAGAATTTTTTTAACGCGAAGTATAGGGAAACATAGGTTAAAAAATAGTGTGAAGAGGTCATGGAATAATTCGAATGATTTATTACTATCCTCTTCTTCTAAAACTTCATTAAATGATAAAGAGGCCATACATTCGCAAAACTTAGAAATATTTTCTTCACTAAAAACTCTTTTTTCTTCAAACCAGAATTTACTTTGATTTGATTTAACATTATGTTTTCGTAGTTCCGGTATATCAAAGGACACCGATTGACCGGTATCATGGTCAGATAAAGCCAAATTGTGCACTTTTGAGTTTATGTTGTGTAATGATATATTAGTAGCTATTTGGTCAATACATGAAAGTTTTCTTGTGGGGACTTTTATATGCATATTTATATTGTGGTTGCTGAGGATTGAGTTTAGTTTTATTGTATGTCTGTCCTCTTTCAGAACATTGATGTTCCAATCTCCACAGACAAGAATATGTTTTTTGCTGTTACGTGTAGCTTTGTCGAGAAGAGCCTCAAGTTTCTCTAGAAAAGTATGGATGTTAGAGTCTGGCGTTCGATAAATGCACAATATAATAAGGTTGTAATTAGTTATTTCAATTCCGCAGTATTCGAAAACATAATCACAAGGTATGGTTAATTGCACAGGTTTATACTGCATGTCTTTTTTTAACAGAATACAAGAGCCTCCGCGTTTTTGGTGTGCTCGGGAATAATAGTTGGCTAGTTTATAATCTGAAACATGTAAATTACACTCGGATCCTTTTTTAATAAATGTTTCAGTAAGGCAGATCACCTGTATATCACCTATTTGTTTTTTCAGATCATTGATTGCTAGTTCAAGTAAGTAGTTTTTATTTAAGGCTCCCGCTATGTTCTGATGGAATACTGTTATATTACATGGTGGTCTCTTTTGACACGGGCTGCAAGTCTCTGAACTGTTTACCGGTATGTTATTTTTGTTAAAGAAAAAATTTTTTTAAATGGTTCGATTTTGAAGATGTTTCCGTCATTTTAATTGTGGTGTGTTTTAAAGAGCCATTTTTCTCTTTTTCTCGAAAATAAAACGGAATGGTACCTTTTTTAGGGAGTATGGGTGGGTTTATTTTCATCGTCTTGTGCTCATCGATAGGGTTAGTAGGTTTTTGTACTTGAAAGTAGTAAGGAATTGTTCCTTTTTTAGGAGCATTGACCACTTTGTTCGCGCTGTTATTCGCTTTTAGTATTTTTCTCAAGCCTTTACATGATAGGTATGTCTTAGCATAGTCATCGGAGTCTACTACAAAGTTAATCTTTTGACAAATATAATGTGAATATAAATATTTATTATAGTGAAAATATTCACTATAGTTATTTATAAAGGTACAACGCGACAATGTCCTACATACATTCAAAATACTTTTATTCAATTCGTAACAATTCAAATGTTTACTATAGTTTGTACCCAGAACGATGACATTAATGTAATGAAGTTTTTTTAGAGCTGATGCAAGCTCAACGATCACTTTTATGGGGTTAGTGTCATTTTCACCTACACAGACTACAAGATAGTTTTCAGAAGAGTCTTCTATCTCGTCCAAATTCTTCATAATTTCTTCACTGGGAGCAAGTGGCTTTGTCATAGATGATATTACGTAATTGCCATATTTGTTGTCAGTTCTTGAATGGATAAGCTGTGTCGCTAATCCCACACACTGTTGTCCACCTCTTATATAGATTTTTCTATGTGTTGTTTGCCCCTCATCTATGTGTTTTTCTGGAGATGTCTTGGGTATAACCGTTTGTGTCGTCTCTGCCGTCTGTGGGAGATTTACGTTATCTGTATTTTGAAACAGATTTTTTACAGTCTTAGAGCTAATGTCTAATTGTCCTATCGAGGTTTTTTTTTGTTTCTTTCTTTTGACAGAGTCCTTTATTATTGGTGATGATCCATAGCAAACCTCCTTAAATTGATTTATTTTTTGTTGTTGTTCTTGTATTAATTTCTTGAGACAATTGTTTTCTAAAGTTAATGTGTCAATTTCTGCATGGGCACTTTGAAGTTCGTTGTTTAATTTATGGTTCTTTTCCATCAACTCTTCAACGTCGTTGTTAATTACTGTAGTAATATCCGGTAAACTTCTAGACATATCGCCGGACAAATTTTCTGAAGAACTCGACGATAAGTTCAGCGAGCTTCTAGAGTTGTTTATTTTGTTTTTTCTCATGGTGACATGACGTTTGGAGTTATTAAATATTGAATCTGTCGATATGTTTTTCGTGGTTATGGTTTTGACTTGTTTTTTTATGTCTGGTTTTAATACACAAGGAGATTGTTTTTGTTGATGACAGTGGCTGCATTCCCAATTATCTTTGTTTTCTTTAGTCATTGTGATGAATATCTTAGTAGGGATTTCGGTACAGTCTATATCATAGATTGATTTACACTGTTTACATTTTAAAACATTTTTGTTTTTAATTGGTTTCTTGCCTTTTAGTTTATTCGTCGCAGTGTTTAGCTCTTGAGGTATATCTATGCGCCCTCTGTTTGCCATTGTAGATTGAGAATACTTTTATATTGTTTTAAAAATAAAGTTGACGCGTAAAAAGTTCGATGTGATGCAAGTTTCGAACTCGGGGAATCGCCGATGAAAGTTAGACGTTGGTATCCGCTGAGCCACAGAGCTTTGTGTCAGCGTGTCGAATTATCGGACCGCTTCTTTGTGGTAGTGAAGCACGGTGCATAATGACGATGATTGTTGCGAGGCGCACATTACTATATAAGGCAATGAGACGATCGATGCGCATGTGACTCACCGTTGCGGATTGTTGAATACTTGCTGGGTTATAACTTCTTTTATTAAAAACTGTATTTAATTCACAGATTGACGTGATTTTTTTATATAACACTAATTAGGTAATTCACGATGTATAATATATATTTTTAATATTTACTACAGGAAAAATCACAGTTTCTATGAGTTACGAATTAAAAACACGGAGCTCACTTATAGCGTGCGCGCGAGCGCTGCGTCATCGCAGGTATCAAATCAAACAGTTCATCCGAGAACTCCCCGTGATATAATTTGTATAGAACGCAAAGAGACACTACATCTCTACGTAGAGAGAGAGAGAGACCAGTCGATGCGAGATCATTGAGTCACTGACGATTCAGTTATTATTTTTCTTGTTTCGACATAATAATATTGATTTCTTCTTACAACAATTATTGAAATCTTGTAGACAAAATGTCTTGATGTGTGTTCACATTCTTTTCATTTCTTTGCGTCCTGCATGTGTACATGCGTAGATATGTATAAATAGCTTGAGTAAGCGCTTTGTAGACAATTTTTACTGCAGTAATGTTCGCCTATGGCTGATCAATATATAAAATGACAGATGCCCCGATTTTATTCACATTGAAGATGTGTATAAGTATGACTTTAAGGCCCTTATATCCGTGAAAGTGGTCCCACTTTTAATAAAAAGTTATATCTTAGTGTTTAGGATGAATATCAGAAATTCCTATGTACAGTTTGTGGCCAAGACAATAAAGTATTTTTACGTCACTATGCCAGCACTTAAAATATTTCGTTTTAGAAGTACGGCCGTTTTTTGTTCAAAGTGTTACCACTTTGGCGGCAATCCATAAGTAAGGTAAGGTATTTTTGCGCAAATACCTCAAATATGCAATTTTTTATCCCTAATTAAGATTTAAACATCGCTGCTTACAAAGTCTAATAAGTTGAGACAAACGTGAAACTTAACCCGACAATGTTACAAAGTTTTTGGGTAGGTACGATTACTATGGCTGACAAAACCGCTTTTTCAAATTAAAATCCTATCTAAAGTTACTTTGGTTAAATATTATATTACTTAGAACTTGGTTAATAACTTTCCAGTTATGACGAAAACTTATCTACATACAACGACATTACCTATATTAGTAAACAAGTAAAAAGTTTGGGGTGTAGTGGCTCATCAATATATTTGAACCTAAGCCACCTTCACCTGCACGCGGTACACCCTGCTTACTGACAAACGAACCTCTGGCGAAAAGAGAGCTAGGGAGCGTAATTGCAAGCTACCCGACTGGGGAATGTACCTCCAGCTCACAGAATACCGCAACCAAATAACAATTCTCTTGAGGGTTGTTGTGTTCCTGCGAGTGAGTGACGTCACCAGAGAGTTTGCGCGCCGCCACCCCGGCTGCCAACGCAGCATGCGTTGGCAGCGGGGGGCACTGACAAAGGAACTTTGGCGAAAAGAGAGCTAGGGAGCGTAATTGCAAGCTACCCGACTGGGGAATGTACCTCCAGCTCACAGAATACCGCAACCAAATAACAATTCTCTTGAGGGTTGTTGTGTTCCTGCGAGTGAGTGACGTCACCAGAGAGTTTGCGCGCCGCCACCCCGGCTGCCAACGCAGCATGCGTTGGCAGCGGGGGGCACTGACAAACGAACCTCTGGCGAAAAGAGAGCTAGGGAGCGTAATTGCAAGCTACCCGACTGGGGAATGTACCTCCAGCTCACAGAATACCGCAACCAAATAACAATTCTCTTGAGGGTTGTTGTGTTCCTGCGAGTGAGTGACGTCACCAGAGAGTTTGCGCGCCGCCACCCCGGCTGCCAACGCAGCATGCGTTGGCAGCGGGGGGTGGCGGCGCGCAAACAATATTTTATGGTGCGAGCGTTAATATGGCTAAGGTTACCGCTCCATATCTGGCGGGCCGTATGCTTGTCTGCTACCGGCCGGAATCTGAAGGTTCTATATTACGACATGCAAGTGCATGTCGTAATATAGAGCCTTCAGATTCAATATTACAAGGGCTACTTGCACTACCTGCACTCTATTTTAATTTAATAAGTTTGTTTAATATGAAACAATGGGTCGGGTCAACTGCAAAGTCAAAGTCTTTGTAATTTATTCAAAATTAGAAATTTATTCGAAAATATTATTTTTCAGATTTTTCCTTTCCTTGTACCATGAAACCAATGAAACCTTGTTTCTTGCCAAATATGTTTCAAAGTCAACTCACAAGAAAAACAAGTAGATTATACCATCATCACGCATGGAAATGAGACGGCATGTGATGTTTCATGTTCGTTTTTTTTTTCAAAGGAAAGCTCAATAATGTGCGAAACAATTATATGACAGACTAGCTGTGCCCGCGCGGAATAGTTACATTTTTTATTATTTATTTATATTAATAATAATAAATAAAATTACTAAAATAAAAGTAGCCTTAGTTACTCATTATTACATCGGGTATCTGCCAGTGAAAGTTCCGTCAAAATCGGTCCAGCCGTTTCAGAGATAAGCCGAACAAACAGATAGACAGATAAACATAAATTGTAAAAAATGGTATTTGCGGTACATATACCCGTGTATACATCTATATGTATTTAATAAAAAGCGGTTATTTTAATATTACAAACAAACATTCTTTTTTCTTATCTGTATATATATAAAAACGTATTGTAATATAAAGTCTATGATAAGAAATAACAAGAGCCGTGTAATTTAAAGGCAAGTGTAATGTGTAACGTGTAACAAATACGTTGTCAACGAGAAATGTTTATTACATCAAAACATAACCTTTTAAATATTGCAAGCACCGCAGCTTTTCTACCATACATGTATGTATTATATGTAGGTATGTATTTACAAAAAAAAATGTATTTATCAGTTGTCTAGTTACCCATAATTTATACCCATAGCTTTGCGCTTAATTTGGGACTAGATGGCGCTGTGTAAATTGTTCAGAAATATTTAATTTAATTTTAATTTCATACAAAGTTGTAAGATCTAGTGTAACACCAAATTTATTAATCTACTCACTACGAATATCACCTATCCAAGCAACTTTGTCATGAATTGTTTCTAATTAATTAACTAACAACATTTTGTAGTGCTATGCTCGGAGTCTTCGTGATAGAATACGAAATGAGGATATCAGCAAGCTGAAGTTACAATTCACCAGCGGCCACATAGCTCGTATAACCGGTTAGCTCTAGAAACGTTCTCGAGTGGCGTGGCGACCCCATGTGTGACTCCAGACGCAGTGTGGATTGACCTTCTTCGAGATCAGTGTTTTTCTAACTTTTTCATGACGCGACCTAAGGGGGTCGCGTCATGAAAAAGTATGTAGGAATCTTTTGCGACAATTGCGACCCTTTATCCTTCGAGATTCCTAACCCGTATGTATAAAATGACAAATATCAAATCCGTACATTTTTATTTATTTTCATAGTTAGACATTAGTCAACATTAGTCAACATAATAACATAATAACATAGCCACCGATCACGTTCCGAAATTAATATTTTCTTAATAAAAATATCTTTTTGTGCGCTCTTTTTTACAGCTTCGCGACCTTCCTCGCGACCCACTTGTAGAGACTAGGAGACCCCCTATGAGGTCGAGACCCACACTTTGAAAAACACTGCTCTAGATGAAGCGACGACCTCAACGAATCGGGGCGTGTGGCTCTCTAAGGTGACAAATACGGGCTAATATAATGATGATAATTTTATAGTGACTGCATCAATAATAGGCATTGTTTTGTTTGTTTGTTTCTAAAACTTTATTGCATATAAAACATATGTGCATAGTATACAAAAATCATTACCCTGTATTTACAGTGGAATAAGTCCGCCATTGTTGGCGGACTAATTCCAATAGGGATCTCTTCCAGTCAACCATAGAATGCTTGAAAGAGAGTAGTAAATTTTGGGCTTTGGCATCGCCTGCGAAATCGGAGGTGCTGGATGAACTGAGCACCCTGTTCGAGGTCCCAGCGCCACTGAACTTAAGTGTTGCGGCGACGTTAGAGCCCTCTCCGGAGGGTGCCCAATAAGAAGGGATGTACAGGAGCACCAAAAAAATCAAGATGGCAGGGATCAGGTGCGTTCAAATCAACCTGCATCATTGCAAGTCGACTGTAGCTATACTTTCACGAGACTTACGGTTAGGAAAGTATGATATTGCCCTAATTCAAGAACCTTATCTTATCTATAAGGGTCTAATAAAGGGTTTTGGTAGCTTAAATGATTGTAATATGTATAAACCATGCTACTAATGATACGAGGACATGTATCTATGTCAGGAAGGGCATACAATATAAAATGACATATAATACATGCATACCATCTAAAATTTACAAATAAAACTAAACTGTAGACATTCTAAGAATGTCAGAGGCAGACTCGTAACATTTCTTCACTTGAAGTTTAAAGGAGTCAAGTGACTGGGACATTCTCACTTTGATCGGCAGTGCATTCCACAGGCGTGCAGCACGCACAGTGGATGATTTAGTGAAACAATGAGAATTATGGTGAGGAATTCTCAAAATTGGATCATTGCTGGCTCAAAAACGATCATCCATAACCCGAAATTTAAAACATTCAACAAGATAAATGGAAGCAATGGGATTAAAAAGAACATTATTATATAGACTCACTTGAGAATCGCACGCTTTATTATTACAATATTTTCATTACGGTTCCGATTTTTTTCCTTACAAGGTTCAGAACCCTAAAAATGTCGTAAAATAAGAATATTATTTTTAAAAAGTGTAAGACGTGTTTAAGTGCAAGGAGCAATGGCTGTATAAATAATTTCATTTCATTGCAAATTGTCGTATAAGGTAAATAGCGTTTCATCCCTCGATTTGTACGAATATAACAGTACTTACGTGTAATCAATAAATA
The DNA here is from genome assembly GCA_937001555.2 of Hypsopygia costalis. Lineage (NCBI taxonomy): Eukaryota > Metazoa > Arthropoda > Insecta > Lepidoptera > Pyralidae > Hypsopygia > Hypsopygia costalis. Next base: position 27,180,050 of record OW443332.2, read on the forward strand.
GATTGTCGGAAGAGATTTAACGATAAGACCGCCAATAATTCATCCCTTTTTGATGTACGTTATATTTTATTGATGCAATAAAAACTGTATTCTATTCATCTCCCTTCCCGCTTTCCTTTGACAGCCGAGTAAAAAATCTTCAGTAATATATTTTATTCAAAAAACATCATCTCGGGCCACCGAGCATCAGTCAAGCGCATTGACTTATCGAAGCGCTGTCGTGTTTATTTGTTTGTGTACACGCTCCATGTTCCGTATGCCCGCGCCGCTCGTCCCGCTGAGCTCGAACAATATTTGCACGCTTCGTGGTGATTCGAGCGGAAAATTCCAGAAAATTCCACAATCATAAGGTATTTCGTTCACAGAAAACAAACGTCTTTAGGTGAGCGGGGAGTTTTATATGCTGATATTACTTATATTCTATATAGTAGACGAGCTCGGTGGCGTAGCGGTCAATGACGCGGCTTCGACACCAACGCTCGTGGGATCGATTCCCGCACATAACAAACATTTGTGTGCATGAACATGTCTGTTTGTCTTGGTCTGGGTGTTTTCTATGTATCATAAGTATGTATTTACAAAAAGAAATGTATTTACGTATGTTTATCAGTTGTCTAGTACACATAAACACAAGCTTCGCTTACTTTGGGGTTAGATGGCGCTGTGTAATGTGTCTGACAATATTTATTATTTATTTATTCAGTTTGGATGAATATCATACTACATGTATCTTGTTTGAATATTTACCATTATAATTATTTTGTTTTATTTCTAACGTACACTAACTCCAGACTGAAGTTAATATGCCGTACAATCACAATGAATATAAGGTTCACATATTTTCAATTGCTTTTTTTTATACTACGTCGGGTGGTAGACAAGCATACCGCCCACCTGATGTGAAGCAGTTACCGTAGCCATATTAATGCTCGCAACATAAAATATATCTCGTGCGCCGCCACCCCCACTGACAACGCAGCATCTCCTTCCTTTCTGGTGACCTCACTCACTCGCAGGAACACAACAGCTCTCAAGGGAATTCTTATTTGGTATTCTATGAGGTGGAGGTACATTCCCCAGTCGGGTAGCTTACAATTACGCTCTCTACCTCTCTTTTCGCCAGAGCTTCGTTTGTCATTCAGCAGGGTGCACCGCGTGCAGGTGAAGCTTACCATTACGCTTCCTACCTCTCTTTTCGCCAGATTAAAAGGCGACTAAGGGAAATACATTATCAAATATCGATCAGGCCTCCCCAACCCGATTGGCTAGCGTGGGGAGTGTAGGCCAAATCCTCCTTCCGTCTAGAACGCACGAGAGAGGGTCGTGCTCCTGTAGTGGAGACTAAAATGGGCCTGATGATGATGATGATTTAGATTCGAAAAGTAGGTCTTACGTAGTTGACAAACATCTTCAGCTTAGTCGATAGAGCTCTAGGGTAAGGTATCAGCTAAGCTAAATACAAGTAGCATAAGTCTAAGTTAAAATTTGATTTTCGCAATCAAAAAATCCGATGGTAATCGGCTTCAGCTTCGGCGGTGAGGCCCCAGCCCCCTAGCCAAGTGTAATTCGTAGCGTAACGAACGTTAGTTAGATCACGTGACATTTGTCAATTCGAACATTTTATTATGAGCTCCACAGTTCAAATTCGCGATCGCTACGCTTTTCTACTTCGCAAACTGCCATATGGCTAACCCCCCTGCCCCCCTAGCCAAGTGTAATTCGTAGCGTAACGAACGTTAGATAGATCACGTAACATTTGTCAAAATCGAACATTTTAGTATAAGAATTGACAAATGTCACGTGATCTATCTAACGTTCGTTACGCTACGAATTACACTTGGCTAGGAGGGCTGATCTGGGTGTTTTCTATGTATTATATGTATATATTTACAAAAAAAAAAGTATTTTATCACCTACTCATAATAATACAAGCTTTGCTTAGTTTGGGACTTGTTGGCGCTGTGTAATTTGTTCAGGAATATTCATTTTTTTATTATTTACGCAACGGACTTTGATGCAGTTATCACTATCGTTTAGTAAATACCCTCCGGCAGACTAGGGAAGTCCTGGCGGTTCACTAGTGATAGATTCTAAATCATATGACAGTTACATTATTGAATCTCCAACCATTGCATACGGCTGTCATAGTGTAGACGTCGAATTTCCGAGACGTGTCCGATACAAACGTACCGGACGCGTTAAACCAATTATCTAACAATCGACAGCTGACAACACATGCCACCACTGCTTATGGCATAAATCTAAGAGCTAAATCAGTTTACCTACCCTTGTGACCAAATGAACCTTTAATTCTAAGATGACTAGAATAATCAGTAGGTAGAATAAACAAAGGAAGGCATCCCTTTACTACTGATTATAAATACAATGGGTTGTGTCTGGTTGTTTGTCCACAGCCTCCTTCTATAGTTGCACCGCTCGTCATCAGCTGAAAATGCATAGTCAGTTCTCACACATAGGAACGGGATTGGACTGGAAATTGGATTGTGTATATCCAGCGTGAACACTCATGCTATAGAATGAACTCCCCGCACAGGTGTTTTCCAGAAACTATAAAAAATATTGTTCCACCTCATATTATGCGGCTCTTCAAGAAAGACCACTACAGTTTACACGGTCGAAACGCATACGTTATGTCTTCAGTGTTGCAAGTATCTATATATTGCGACAACTGCTTACCATCTGGCAAGCCTGTTTGTTTTTCACCGTAGTGCTAAAAAAAATAACCTGCTATTAATGACCACTTAGAAATAAATGATTATTATATGGTTGTAAACAAGCTGAGTAATAAATTAAACATACCTAATACACACTTCAATGTAATTTCTCCAAAACCATAAATAAATAGCTTAACTGAATCTTTTCTCAGACCCGTATATTCTAAGTTTACCGAGCGCACACATGTGATAAAAAACAAACATACTCAAAGTTCTGAAAACACTAGCAGTGCTGTCTTAAGATAAAACTTGAGACGTCCCATTGTTAATTTTATTAGAAACTGTCCCATCATACGGGACATTTGTATGTGTCACTTAATTCACAAGGCCTGTTTCCTTTAGGGCTAAATAAATTGGTTAACTATGATAATTACCAATGCGGTAGACAAGTGAAACACTTGGATTTTAGTAAATTATTTGCCATTTCTAGGTATGTAAATAATTTCCAATCTACAACAAGGTGCAATATACGGCCAAGAATGAAAAAAAAAAGATTTTTTATTGTTTTGTAGACTAAATGTTTAAAATTTTTAAACAAGTTTGTTTTTAGATTTATGTGTTTTTTTTTTAGTTTGGGTCATTTTCAAATCAATTGTCCTTATAGGGTTAATTGATTACGAATTAATTGAATAGATCACATGTAACACTGCATTTCGATTTTACCTTTATTTCCTGAGATAACTATGATAAGTCAAAGTCTCAGTAGGTTGGTCAATTTAAAATCGCTTGCAGAAAACAAAATTTGTCTTGTACACCAATATTTTTAAAATATTAAGACTGGTTTTAGCGTTTTTAGTTAAGTACAAATTAATCAATATATTTCCAAAAGAAAAACGGGGTTATCACTATTTTTATCAGGTAACAGAGTCGTTTTACATACAAGAAAATTCTGTCCCAGATCTCAGAGCACTATGCAAAAATACATATAATGATCGTAACAGAGTTGTTTAATTTTTTCCGTGCATCAGTTTTAATTACATAAAAATCTGAAAATATATGCAAAAGATCGCGGCCAACCACGAAATTGAATTTTACAATGTTATGTAGATGTCATGTTATTAACCTATACACTTAATTCAAACACAATTTATTTTAGGAATTCAGACGACACAATTGTCAACTATGACATGATTTTAGCTGTACCATACTACTTACACTGTGGCTGTACTGTGCTTTTAGCTGTTGAAAACTTTGTCGTGATGAAATACCATAAAGTACAAAAAAAAAAGGACAAACTATTATGAAAAACTATTATACTATGAAAACGTAATTTTATATACGTCATGGAGACAGATTAAGCAATAGGTACATATGGCTGGATTATTAAAAATTAAAACCATTACAAAATACTTCCAAAAACAAACACTTTATTAACGCAACATTGAACATTAAATACTAGTTATATGGCCACAAAGTAACTCCACACTGAGCAGTATAACAAATTGATGAAGATATAACGCCGTGTCCCAACTTTTTGTCCCATCAGGATTAGACCGCCCGAAAGCACTATTTAAGGGTTAAGTTCACACTGAACGGATGAGCGGCGGTCTGTGAACGCCTCTAACTGCCCCTACGGGACAGTGGCCCGAACCGATGAATGGGCAAACATTTGTAATTTCGGTATCGTATTTATACACTTTTTCTGGGACTAAGGTTGCTAAGGTCTCTAGTTATACCATATTATAGCAAGACTGTAAAATAAATATAGTAAAAATTTATATGGGATACCCGGCTGTGGCAATTTTTTTTCAAAATGGCGGTCAAAATGAAACTTGTTCCGTTCTGGCTGAAATTTGGTACGTGATATCTTCGAAGCCGCTGAGTTTTCTTGACTATCAGGATTATTTTTTCCCCCATTTTTCAAGATGGCCGTCATACTGGACGGGAGCCCACCACACTTTCCCATCACTGTGTCTCCTGTGTAGCCAGGAATAATAGCGGAGACCGTAAAAAAGGAAATAAACAGTGAAGTCCATTGTAGTCCCGGGAGAAAACTACGGCTGCCTTGAAACTCACAATGAATTTAATCAAAAGAAATTTGTAAGAGTAAAAAGCTTTTGAAAGATGGCAGTCATATGTACAACGTACTTTTAAATTATTGACGGGGCTTATTCCTCTTAATCTTTAGGCTTTGAAATATTTTGGACCAGATGATATGACGCCGCTTCCCGGACGCTGCTGCCCAGCCAAGATGGATATGGGGAAGTTCATAGTCGCTTAAGGAGCGATGGTATGATATGGTTTACTCTGCGTGATAGGATCCAAAATGGATACCAATATTAAGCATTGAAGCCAAAGTAATCGACATAGCATAAATGATGAGCTAGCCGAAGCGGCAGTGGACTACATATTCTTATTTTGTTATTATTTACGAAAAATAAAAGTTAATATCTTTTTCAAAAACAGCATTTTATCACATACACACAAACAAAAACAGGCAGTATCCATCCATACGTTGATGTTTGTTGCTTAGGTCCATCATAAAACGGGGGGGGGGGACAACCATGGTATCATGAATATGTGACACCCCCCTCCCCCCCTCACTGTTCCGCCTTTAAAGGCATGAGAAATGTATTTATAAAATGTAGAGTTAATTTGGAATGTTCAACACACAACTTTTTGTTTAATATTCGGTTATTTACGTTTAATTATAACAAGTAATATGAAGTGCAGTACGCTGTTGCGGTAAAAAATATATTGAATGTAAAATACAGTAAAGTGATATTTGGAGAAAATTTTGCATTGAAATGTTTATATAAATATTAATATTGATCATTATCACTTGTACTTATGTAGGATACACTTCTGTGTCTGCTTTACACGTGTATTTAGGATAATAAAAGATACATCAATAAAACAGTAACGCATAGAGACAATATGTAACATGGAATACCATTCGAGAAAAAATATTCTAGGGCATTTAAAATCTTTTACAGAACATAATCTTTGACGTTATAACATCTTATAAATCGATGAACGCCGGCTGCACGCACGAAAACGCATGATTCTCGTCACGTTCCCCCTGGGCCGAGAGCAAGCGAGAGCGCCGAACAAGCGATAGAGAGGCACGATCGGCGTAAGCGTTCGGCTTGTGACGCATCTATCTCTCTTCCACTCCATCGGCCAATGTTTTCTTATGACGTTAACACGTAAAATTATCGTCCATCAACCGAATTTAGAGTCAATCATTTTTTTTTATGAATACCTACAATATACTAATTTAAAAAGCAATCTCGCATACAAACATTTGCAACTTCCAAGATTTTTTTTCACCCGATTTTTAGCGTAGTCTGCCAAACAAATACATCATTTTACAACTCAGTATGAAAATTGGCTGAATCAATATTTAATTATGAATTGACTGAAAAGTGGTATTCTGCACGCAACTATTGCGATATACGTAGTTTCGATAGAATTTCGGTCTAATTTCGATTCAGTACCATGACGATCAATTTGAAATGCAGTTTCAACTGTAGGTACATATTGTAACATACAATGTTATTAGGGGCCGTCCATTAATCACGTGAGGCTCATAAGAGGGGGGAGGGGTTCGGTAAAAATCACGAAATATCACCAAGGGGGAGTGGGGGTGTAGTAAAATATAACGTGTATTTATTTTTTTGTCAAACGCGAAGATTTCGAAGCGAAACGAAGTTGAACACGATGACGGCCTACAACTCCCTGCGCATACAGTATAATAATGGTTTCAGAGTACCTATTGATGGAGCTGCCACCATTTTGTAGCGCGTCTGGCATGTTCACGCTTGCACGAACAGCCCCCTTACCACCAACTCTTATTGCGATTCATTAACTGAATAGAATGCTTATTCATACTAATGAATAAGCGACTATTCAATTTGAAATGAGTCACTTATTCATTGGTAAGAATAAGCATTCTATTCAGTTACTGAATCGCAATAAGAGTTGGTGGTAGGGGGGGCAGAACGATAAGCGGTCATCCCTAAATTACGTCACACGTTAAGGGGGAAGGAGGGGGTCGACGAAGTGTGATACTGTGTGACAAGGGGGTGGGAGGGGTTTTAAATTTCGTGACGTTTCAAAATCTATAATAATAACGAACTTTGAACTATTAACAAAAAACTCAAATACATTTGCAACTCTAGATTAGTAAAATTGCAAAATATGTGACGTCACACTAGGGAGGGGGATCTCACAAATGTGACAAGGACGGGGGAAGGGACAAAAAATTATGAAATTTGTGTGACGTAATTTATGGATGGCCCCTAAGGTCTTTTTCTTAGGGGCCATCCATAAATTACGCATCCTTTTCTTCATGACTGTTGACGAACGGATGGTTTAGAACCTTTGAGTCTGAGAAGAGATTTTCCGTCCCTTTGTGTGTTCTGCCGATTGTACAATGGGGTGTGTTCAGAGGAGTTTGACATAATACCCACGGCCTCCTCCTACTGTCGCACCGCTCGCCATCGACAGGGAATTCATTCTCACATATTAGAACCGAAGAGGTCATGTACTGTGCGGTTCCAAACAAGTTCCGTACTATCAAGCTGTGGAATGAACTGCCTGTGGAGGTTTTCTCAGGAGACTACAACGTCGACGTGGGGTTCTTCAAAAAGGACGTGAAAACATTTTTACGCTCGTACGTATAACAAAAATCCTTATTAATATTCTAAAATTTTTAACATTCTTTGTAGCTACAAAAATACACGTGATTTGGGGGGGGGGGGGGGGGTTAGATTCCCAAGACTTCGCCAAGTATCACCAAGGGGGTGGGGGGGGTGTTAAAATTGCACCTCACGTGATTAATGGACGGCCCCTTAGTGGTCGAATCGTACAATAAAATAGGCAGCTAGTAAAAGAAATTGCCCGCGTAAATGTAATTTTTTTTTTTTTTCACATTGGCTGTTTTTTTTTTATACTACGTCGGGTGGCAGATAAGTATACGGCCCGCCTGATGTGAAGCGGTTACCGAAGCCATATTAACGCTCGCAACACAAAATATCGCTAGCGCGCCGCCACCCCCGCTGCCATCGCAGCATCTCCTTCCTTTCTGGTGACCTCACTCACTCGCAGGAACACAACAACCCTCAAGCGAATTGTTATTTGGCTGCGGTATTCTATGAGGTGGAGGTACATTGGCTTTGGTTTAAAGATGTTCATGAACCACTTACACCCCAAATTGTTTATAAGCAAAGAAGACAAGCAAAACAAATTAATAAGTAGGTACTCATTTTTTTGTTCAAATTCGTGGTATCTAATAGCACACCCCGGCCACTCCATACAAATATCGCGACGTTAACTACTACATAAACAATGGTGTCTGCGCAGAGCGTGATTAAGCGTATGTGTGTGCAGCGCCATACAAATTGTTCCAGATTTGTCTCAGAGGGGAGGTGAGGTTGATACGAGAGAGCGGCAGGGAGTAGCCATACTGGACATAGTGCTATTACATTATACTGTGCTAATATGTAGTATGTTTTGAATATGTATGGATTTTTTAAATTAAATTTATATGAACATACTATAAATAAATCAAGTGAAATATGTCAATAAGAAAAACTAACAACTACTTACTTGATTATTATTGTTGCAACAAATAGATTATGTATCAATGAAATTCCATCAGGCTCAATCAATTAAATGCAAATATTATTGAATAATTGTAAAGTAATAGCCAAAAGCCAGCAGCAAGTTATTTATAAATTAAACAAAGAGATCCAGTAAGAAATTTTAATCGGAATAACATACAATTTCCTGTCAAAACGTAATTTAAAATTGGAAATCCAGTTCGTCCGCTCATTAATTATTTTTCGTCGACGCGCCGTAATCACAGAGGCTGTATCCCCCTTGCATAGTTCCAACTCGGCATGCTCCGACACAAAATCTAAATTCAATTAAAATGCAAAATGATCCCTGCAGCTCTCGTAATAATTTTAATGCATCTCTCTATCAGCTGTGGATTGTGGATAGTTCACATTTTTAAGATTACTCATCATTATCAGCCTGTATCTACCCACTCCTGGATATAGGCCTTTCCTAATGCTTTCCACCATATGCGATCCTCCGCTTTCCGCATCCAGTCGCTACCAGCCATTTTTTTGGGTCGTCGGTCCGCTCTAGGAATTTCCTCATTTCTGCCATCACTGACTCTGGAGATGTGGCCAACCCACTGCTACTTAAACTTGCTGTTTAACTTGAAATTCTTGTTCCGGATTTGATGATTTCGGATGAGCGGAATGAACAGAGTATTACATTACATTACATATCATCAGTGCGAGAAGAAGCGCATACTTGTGGGAACCCACGAAAGCAAGGACAGTATCAACTCATGTGTTACGGCGTAATCTGTTACAATTTCGACAAACATGTACCTGCCCACGTCATCTTAATAATATAAAAATCATATTAAGTACCTACTTTATTTATATATATAGAGTGCAGTGCAGTGCGCGCTCGATGACGGACGCGCCACACTGCATACGAATTTTTTATTCGCGATCCGCGCGGCTATAGCCGCTGCACGACTGCCGCTATGAGTTCCGAACAGCTCATAGCCAACGAAGTACTGGCGTTTATCCAGAACGCCATCGACACCATGGATGAAGTTAGTATTCTGCAGCTCTGCAAGACTAACTTCAAAGTAGAAGAAATTTGCAGTGCCAAGGTGCTGCTGTACGAGACGCTCGGGATGACCGACCGAATGCCGTCCCGCAGAAGGGACGAAAAGGGTGAGAAAAGTCTCCAAGATATTATCTCACTCTTAAAGGGGACTGATCCCGATGACGTGCCCGCTTTTGTGGCGAAGGAACTTCATAAGCTTCCGCCATACAGCTACGACCACGTCGATGTACTAGTGCTGCTTAAGGATGTTAGAAGTCTGACAGCCAGCCTAGCCGCAGTGCAGTCTAGATTGGAGGCTTCCGAGACCACCATAAGTGAGCTGCGTGCCGAGGTAGCGTCGTTGCGCGGCGCTGGCTCGGAAAGTAGGTCACACGAGGTCTCTGGTGTGATTGCACGACACGGGGCGCAACCTGCGGCCGTCAGCAGTTTTGCGTCGGCCATCACTTCGCCGGTGACACCGCGTCCCGCAGCCCGCACCTCGGCCCCGCCGCCGGAAACGTCACGACTAGGCACGACAACTCCCGATCGTGCATACGCCGCCGCCGCCGCTAAGCCACCAAAGCGGCTTACGACACAAAGGGAGAAACGAAATCCTCACAAGCCCTGTGTAAATGCGCTCCAGGGCTCACGAAAGGACCAGTGCGACCCCGAGGGCTTCATCAAAGTGGAGAGAAGGAAGAAGCCCACCAGCCGCAACAAGTGCGGCACCGCACCGACAGGACCCAGACACCTGCTGCGTCCGGCCGTGCCGACGACGTTGCTGTATGTGTCCCGCCTGCATTACTCTACAAAGGACGAGGAGATTGTAGAGTACATCCGAGTGAAGACCAACTTCAATTGTAGAGTCGAAAGGTTGGAATCGCGCCACCGAGTGAACTTCAATTCCTTCGTGGTGAGGGTTCCAACAGAACATCTTTCGACTTTCACGAAGGAGGAATTCTGGCCGAAAGGTGTTTTGTTCCGCCGCTTTCGTGGCCGGTTACAGGACACCGCGCGGAATACGCTGCCGACTAAGCGCGTCTAATTATAGAACAATTATATAAATATATATTTTTAGTTTAAGGTATTTATAATATGGACTTGTTTTGTTTACATAACAATTGTCTGAAATAAACGATTATATATATATATATATATATATATACATATTATATATATATATATATATAATTTTGTTAGAAAATAAGCATTTGGGCCAGTTGCGGTAAACCATTCACCGTAAGTCATAAATGCTTCCGAAACAGGAACGCAGGTGTTTAACCAAGGTTTCCTAAAATTTGCATTTTGGCAATGTTCCCTAGAATATTTACATTTTTGGGAACGGAACATCACCGATTAGTGACACCATTGTGCATCATCTTAATACTTATTAGTTAGAACTCCTCAAACTTTAGAGACAAAGCCAACCCGTCCTGCACATGGTGCACCCTGCCGAGTAGCGAAAGAGGCTCTGGTAAAAGAGAGGTAGGGCAGCTTATGTACAAGCTGCATGACTGGGGAAGTACCTCCACCTCACAAAATACCGCAACCAAATAAGAAGTCTCTTGAGGGTTGTTGTGTTCTGAGTGAGTGAGGTCATCAGGAAGGAAGAATTTGCTGCATCGTCAGCTGCGTTGGCAGCGCGCAAGCGATATTTCATTTTGCGAGCGTTTATATGGCTACAGCAACCGCTTTACATCAGATGGGCCATATGCTTGTGTGCCACCCGACGCTGTATAAAGAAACCGAGTAAAAAGCGTAGAGTTGGTAACGGCCAACACAGCCTTATAAACGAAGTTGTCGACAGCAACTTCACAAACAATTGTATACAAAATAATTAGTTTTATGCAAATGTAAAACAAGCTTCATTTGCAGATGCCTACGGATTATGAAGCTAATTCCGAAATGTAAACTTATTGATAACCTTTGGGACAAGATATTTTCCTGGCTACCTAATGAGAAATTTCTACTTAATGTGGAATTGTGGAGCAGCCATCCATCAATGGAGCTGTCAAGGAGCTATCGAAGGTGGGTTAGTTGATGAAGAAATAACTAGGACGGATTCTAGCCCACGGGGCCGAAATCGAGGGTGAGTGGAGCGAGTAAATTCGCTGAGTGTATATTTTCCATTGATTTCAATGGAAAATGTATTTGATGATCTTTCCTCAAGGATATGATCGATCTCAATTTTTTTTCTACACAAACCTCAAGCATGTCGAGGTCTTTAATTGTGACATTTTTTATCAAAATCAGTTCAGTGGTTTTGGAGTCTATTTATTTCCAAAAGTGACTTCTCGGCGTATATAAATGTCCCGCTAGCTCCATTCAATAAGCTTTTTTTATGACAAGCAAAGTGACAGCCAGCCCCCTTACCGCCATCTCTTATTGCGATTCAATAACTGAATAGAATGCTTATTCATACCTATGAATAAGCGACTCTATTTCAAATGGAATAGAGTCGCTTATTCATTGGTATAAATAAGCAATCTATTCAATTATTGAATCGCAATAAGAGATGGTGGTAAGGGGGCAGTGCTTCCCTGAAGGCCGATTCTCATACTTATTTTGCGATCGGTATGTCTGTTACTTGGCATGCGAGTTACGAGCAGAATTTAAGTACACAGCCAGTAACTCGTTCTTACCCGTAACTGGCATGCGTTTGTGCGAACAAACATGTGGATCGCGTTATTTAACATGAATTTTAACCGCCTATATTAAAATTGCTAGCTGCCACTCCTTACTTCGCCCGCATGAACTTCGATTTCGTGGACATAAGATATTTTCCTGCATAAAAAGTAGGTTATGTGCTATTCCAGACTAAAATCTGTGACTGTTCCAAAATTCGTCCAGGCCTACTACCGATCACGATCAGATTTTTGGATTGCGTAAATATAACTAAGTACACCATAAATTTGTGTTAGTAATAAGCGTTCTACCGATGAAACGAAGATGGTTATCAAAAATTTAAACCGAAGTCCAAATTTCGTTACCCAAAAATCCAACGGGACTCGGCTTCAGCTTAGACGCCAGCCCCCCGTTCAGGCATTCTGGCGTGTTTGATAAACAACTTTCGTGTTTTGAAACTTTATATTTCAGATTTACGTTTTATCTATCTGTAACTGGCTGGCTTATTCCTACTTATATTATACATACCTAAAACCTAATATAAAAAAAAATACCTACATAAATGCCTCCTGAGTGACCGATGCATGCTCAGCAATAAACACTAAAGCAAATTAAGCAATTGCTTAGTGCATCACGTCTTCAGGGTCACCAGAAACAGCGCCAAAAATAATATTACCTAGGTATTCCAAAAATTTTATGCCCGTAAAAGTGCCATAAATAAAAAGAAAGTGCTTTGGTTTGGTCACGTATCTCTTTCGTTCTTCATACATAAGTATCCTAAAGTGATCTATCTCGTTGTAATAAATACATTATTTTTCCGTATTACAAGAGAAAATAAAAAGGCTTGAAGACGAAAACAGGAATAATAGGGAACACAGGTAAAATTAAGACAAAATTACAAATTAAAAATATTCCTAAGGCATAGACTGAATTAAAGTAAAATCTAGTAGAAATGGTCATGTGTCTATCCAAATCTGTACGATGTACGGTCGAGAAATCCAACATAAAATACATAAATATGTCTAAGGTTCTAAATAGAACCAGGGGAAAAAAGAGGGAAGACTGACGTCTTCCCTCTTTTTTTCCCCTGGTTCACCAATTATCGTCGAAACTACTTCCGCTATCTTGGAAACCGATATATTAAAGATGTGTATGGAATATATAACATATCTTTAATATATAAGGCCAAACATAAACAAAAGCTCTATACAAAGCAACTTGGTTTTCGAAATAAAGAAAACACCTCAATATACCTACGTCTCGGCGCAACTGACTGCAAAAGGAGCCGCTTGTGCTTTTTGGCCCGCAAACTCGCCAAATCAGCCCCCTTACCACCATCTCTTATTGCGATTCAATAATTGAGTAGATTGCTTATTCGTACCAATGAATAAGCGACTCTATTCCATTTGAAATAGAGTCGCTTATTCATTGGTATGAATAAGCAATCTATTCAGTTATTGAATCGCAATAAGAGATGGTGGTAAGGGGGCAGAAGGCTACAAGTTTTGCCGCAAGGCATAAGGCCGGGTATATCTGATATTGCATAAAAGTGCATCATAGGCATTAAAAATGTATCGAAAATAAATAGTTTATTATTCGAAAGCTGGCTAGGCATCAAACTAGTGAATATTCCACAGTATAAGTACCTAATAGTAATATTTGATGAAAGCGCAATGCTCATATAATTTTACAAATTAGAAATAGTTTTTAGTTAAAAATGGTTTTGTCTGATTTAAAGCAGGGATTGAAAGCGGTAAAGGTATAAGGGTATGGTACTGGTATAAAATTACGATATCGTTTTGATTTAAAGGTAGAGCCAAACGGTTGAGAATTGTGGTTACGATACCGGTAAAACAAGAAGAATATCTTTATTTTTTTACGGTACCATTATACCTTTATATTACCAGTACCTTAACCAAAACCATTTCGATACCGAAAAAATGATGCGACAACGACGCGACGTAGGTAGCATTGGCGTGTAAACAAGTACTTACCTACCAATACGGCCGACATTGTGGAAAGAAAACCTTTATTTTATAATTTAGATACCTAAAAAAATAACGATACCGGAATATTACAATACCGAAATTATTAAGATACCTTTACTTTAAGGTATCGAAATTTAAAACCTTTATTTTATAATTTAGATACCTCATACCGTCATACCTTTAACCGATATATCCAAATTTTTTCGGTTATTCAATCCCTGATTTAAAGTTAAAACTGTGTTAGACAATACCCGAAGTCTAGGCGCTCCTCCTTCTATCCTATGTTTGACAAGTCAAACCTCAGGTACCTTACTCCTTGTTCGGTCCCTCTCCAAAAGATAGTTCACGAGCATAACCTAACCTATCCAACGATTTTGACTGAATGTCAGTAAAAATGAGTTTTGACCAACGTGTTAAGTCAAATCACTTTTGATTGATATATGCAGTCAAAACTGATTTTGATTGGTTATGGGTTTTGTTTGTTACATTTCCAAATAATAAAGTATATTTTCGGATTCCCATCAACAAAAATACATTCGCAAAGCCACAAAATCTATCCCGGAATCAATCTACTAAGGCAACACATAGAAAAATTCTTCATTTTATCACCTACAAGATCTAATTACCAATTTTCCAGTTAACTGAACGGTAAGACCGAATGATTGACCGATTTAATCAGAGCCCGAGTGAATGAGCGAACCGAGCGAGTACGGACGTAGGCGGGAAAAAATTGATTGCGTTGACTCCGTTGAATCAATTCATTTGCGGTTTTTATTGACACCTTACCTTGGCCCGTATTTTTTATCACCTTTAGGGGACCGAATCCAGGCTGACGCCAATTTTAATTAACCTTATTGTCGAGTGTTTTTTGCTTAACAGAATTACTGGGGAACGACGAAATAATAAACTTTTACGTCACTAAGAAATTGCTGTTAAAAGTTTTACACAAGTCCATTGCTGGATTGTTAATGCATTTTTAACAAGACTTATAAGTGCTGCCTTTTAAATGTTACTATTAACGACTACTTATTAATTCTACGATTACGGTACAGAATATTTTTTTTCATCAAAACATATAGAGGATTTGGTCCAGCTAGATATTAGCTATTATTACTTATTAACCTTGACCTTACCTAATACTTCATTTACGATAATATTTAAAAAAAATCGATAATACAATTTACATTCGGTCAAATTTAATTTCCAATAAAATTTGGACTGCTGATTTACCCTTTCTGAACAAAACATAACAAAAGCAAGTTGAAATTTCCAAAAACAGACACTACAAATGAGCCAGTGTTACACAAAGTTGAGCCTTTACTAGGAGTGCCGCGAGCGATGTTCAAAAGCTGAGAAAAGCATTCAATTTGTCTGACAGTAATTAGACACCACGCTTGTGGTCTATTGAAATACCTACCTAAATAGGCTATCTTTTTAAAATTTTAAATATAATTTAGCATAGCTTTTATTATATTATATATTAGCTTTTATTTTTTAAAATATTTCCTTGACAAATTACACTCTATAGTTAATTGATTCACTACTTTGCGTGCTTCCAACTAATTAGTGGCGGAAGCACGCAAAGTAGTGTAGATCAAATTGCCTGTATGTATATTACACTCGGTTATATAAAAACAAACATCTTGTACTATGGGTACTAGATAGCTGATACTATACTTGAATACATTTTTTTTTAATTAATACATATAATATATAACAAAAACCTAGACCAAGACAAATACACATGTTCATGCACACAAATGTTTGTCATGTGCGGGGATCGAACCCGCGACCTCGGAGTCAAAGTGGCAATTGCTAGCCATTTAACCACCGAGCTCATTTTTTATATACCTACTATATATTTTAGATATACATATTTATCTTATGCGGAAATTACTATTCCCAATTTACCTATATGTCACAACCAATTCTTAGATTCCGCCGCATTACGTAAATAGTCGTTTCGACGAAACGTGAAAAAATACTTGCCTGCGTCAATGATCGAAGCCTGCGTCAAGGGGTGGACCGCCAGCGATGTGCTAATCGCAGTGATGACGGTCCTCGCATTTAGTCTTCACTTGAGCTTTTCATCAGGCAAGGCATTTTGACAGACTACATAAAAACGGTAGCTGTTTTTAAATATGGCTCTGTTCTGCGTTATGACGGGGTGTAAGTGACTCACTACTATTTTAAAAGCCAAAGCCAACCTCGCCTGCACGTGATGCATTGTAAACATGAAAACGTTTTTGCAGTAAACATGTGAAAAACGTTCTCATTTTTAGAGTGCATCACATGCAATTATTTTCGAAGGATATAAGCTTTTTCCAACCCGTCTGGCCAGCGTGGGGAGTGTAGGCCAAATGTTCTTTCTGTCTGGGACGGACGAGAGAAGGTCGTGCTCCTGTAATGGAGACTAAAATGAACTGATGATGATGATGATAGCTTTTTTTAATGTGGTGTGTCAAAAATGTCATAATGTCTCCACCTTGCCTGATGGAAAGCACAAGTGAAGACTAAATGTGAGGACCGCTGCGATTAGCTTAGCACTGGCATATCGCCGGCTAAGCTGGAGAGGATTTCCTCATGAATATTCCTAAGGCAAAGACTGAATTAAAGTAAAATCTAGTAGAATCTCTAAAAAATATTTATTGATGAAAAAAAATGATTCTGTACCGTAACCGTCGAATTAATAAATACTGTCGTTAACTATAAAATAAAAAGCAATTGAAAAGCCACAGATATAGATTCAGTTATAAGACCGCGTCTCCAATTTATTGGCTTCCTTGGTTACTACCCAACACAGGATCTAACTAAGTTTCGAGCTCGAGGGGATTTCGTCTGCCTGGATTTCAACTGGCATCTAATGAAAACAGCCGGCATCGACGACTAATGTGCCCTCCAGAGCAAGTTACGAGTATGTACTTACTATATAGCAGGTAGAATAAACCAATAAGCTTAGGTTTACCCCTCGGCTGGGTCTGGTTTAGGTACAAAAGGTCGGATTCCGAATGTTTTAAAACTTCTAATGTGTGGTTTAATCCTAAATAGCAAAAACCAATGTTACAAATATCCCAAGCCCATATTTTTTTCAGTCTTAGTGTGATACTCCACCAAAGCGGAGATGTGCGAGGGGAGACAAGATGTTTTTTAACTACCAATAGAATTTCGTTATTCACACATCTCGTCTCCACTCAGCTCCAGTTCTTTCTGTCTCAGTCTTCGCTTCAGACATCTCCGCACATCTCCGCTTTGCTGGAATCTCACCCGTATAGTCCGTGAGAAAGATAGCATATTTTGTCAGTCATTTCCTCTCAAGCGATAACTCATGAAATACTTCAGAGTTGTATTATGCCGTATGGTAAACGTCAACTGCCGCTCCGTGGGTGGTTATTTAAATAAGCGATCGGCGCTCACACCTGAGCCATGCGCCACCTTTCAATGCATCAGCTGACGACCTTTCCACCAACAGAGGTAGCTTAAATTTTTATTTATTCAAAGTTGCATGTAAGCTATCATCTGACAAATTTTCAAGTGAGAGGAAATCACTGAACTAAAAAAATTTTTTTACGTCTTCGTGTGACCAGCTGACGAATAATCCACCACGGTACGGTACGGCCAGCTGACTTTTCTTTATCTTCGAATAATTACGTTAACTATCATTTAACAAATTTTCAGTCGGGAGGAAATGACTGAAAATATTTTTTTTATCTTTCCAAATTACAGCTTGAATGCAGCCAGCACGACTGCAATGAAATTGCGAACTAACAGTGCAGCCCGATTGTAGTCGAGGTGCATTTGGTGTGCAGGTCGTTGCAGTAGTGCTAACTGCATTCAAACTGCAATTTGGCAGTTGTATGCAGTCAGGCAGTCGAATGCATTTAAAGGCCAATGCGTCTGCAGAGGTTTAACAAATGATAGTAAAAAAACACAATGCATACAATAATAAATTCTTTAATCACACATACACACCGTTACAATAATTGAATATACAAGTTAGAATTAATATTGGCAAAAACTTATAAAAAAATACATCAGTCATTAGCTAGAATAGCGGTCATAATTTTACATTAATTCAAAAATTTGAAACACAATACTTTATAATATTAGTATTATTAATTATTAACCTCGAGTTTGTACAATTAATAAGTTCGTTATTATGTAAATTAAACATTCAAAATTATATCTAATTACCGAATACATTTTTACAGTAAAATAAAAGTTTAGAAACCTAAAAAGATAAACTATAAAAGTAAAACATTATGTACTTTCACTAAAAATAAATACATTTTAGTACAAAATCGCTAGGAATATTAAAGCTACAAACTTAATTTACTTAACAATAACTAAATCTAAATTGTTACTAAGATAACGAAACTTGAGGCACGAAGCTACAGTCTATATTCGGTCTCTTTTTAGAAACGCTGTTTATTAAATTACTGTCTAAAATAAATATTGCTTTGAACAATATTGAATAAGTTTAATAAAGTCGAAGTTTTGTCGATGGATATAAACCCGTCGATACAAAATATAATCGAATAATTCAGAAGACAATCAAATAAACAAGTCCTTTGTCTTTTTAACATTGACACGTTATGAAGTACGGAAAAACAAGCTTGTAAGCAACTTTTTTCTGGGCAGTATTCCTGTATACTAATACTAATAAGGCCGCAAGTCGGTTTGCGAATGCACTCGGAAAGATGCAGTCCGCGATGAATGGCGCTGTATTACCAAAATGATCACTCATCATGATTCATAATGATGACCACGACCACTCTGGCAAGAATGTACGGACTAAGAAGAAAGATTCTTGTATAATTTATATTTGTGTTGAAATGAAACACTAGATGGTCCATCAAATGTAAAATCGCTGAGAGCTGGCGAATACAATATATATCTGCGTAAGTCTTAGAGCCTATGGTCAGCAGACGTCCTTTGGTTAAAATGATGATGATGATGATGAAAAGTTTGACGAAGAAGAGATCAAAGATAGTTTAAGAATTACGAACTATGCTATGCCATTTATACAGTTCTTATGCACCACGCAATAAGATCTAAAATTGTTTTGCAACGTTAAACGTGAAGTGTTCTTTGGTGATCCTGTCGCTCCGATCAATACAATGTCCAAAAAACATAATTTGATATGTATTAATATACCAAATTGTCTTTGGTTGTATGTTTAGTGCGACATTCACGCCAAAGTTAGAAACTTGCAACGAATTGCATTAAGGGGCTCCCCCTGCTGTGCCACGAGAGTAAAAATATATTATTCGCTAATATAATAATATAATAAAATATAGGGTTGCCATCTCTAAAAGCTAGCCACTACCAGGACAAGAAGCGTAAAAACTTCGGATTTTGAATCTTAAAATCCTAATATTCACAATAAAATTGTAGTTGACTCCTCATTAGCCATAGGTACATACCGTCATATCCTTAGTCATTTCACTGCTGGGATACGGGCCTCCCCTCAATCCAAGGGGTTTAGAGCATATTCCACCACGCTGCTCAGCTGCAGGTTGGCGAAGGCCAGTGTTTTAAAGCCGCCTAAGGCCACTGGCTCGGCTTAACGACTGTCATCTGGCATGACAACAGCCGGGACCGTCGGCCTAAAGTGCCCTCCGAAGAACGGAGCATCGCTCGGGATAAATACACCCATCCATGGACAGGCTACGGTCGACGCTGCTTAACTTGCATGTTCGATTAGGCTGACACGCGTAAATCTAGCTCCCGGTAGTCTCTACTATATCCGGTAGACTCTATATACGTGCTCTATATAGGTCATCATACTATATAGAGCACCTCGTATATAGAGTCATGTATACAGCAAATAATTACTTTAATTGAGTGGCACTAATGTTACAGCAGGGCGCCCCTTAAGTTCGGATTTACTCTCACACGCCCAGTACACGAACTGTTGCCAACTAATTCTATAGTAGCCACGAATTTGGTAACACAAACTAGTGTACCATTGCACGCTGAAAACAGATGCAACGCACAGCTAGTTTCGTGTTAATTAGTTAAACTTTCAAATAACTAAAATTATTTAAAATAGGTAGCCAATTATAAATTACCTAGAACGTATATATTGTTAAGCATTGTATTTTCGAATTTGGCGACATAATATCAAATATTATTACGACAAATACAAACAAAACAGAATATAATCCGTAACTGCCAACACCGAACATGTGACATAATTGGACAAATTCGGTGTGACAGTCTAAAAAAAATGCGACGTTGTAACAGCTACAAAGGCGCACCTGTTCAATAAAGAATTAATATTACATTCTTTATATTTTACACGTATTTTATTACCGTATATGTTTTCTTAGGCCCTATTTACACCGCAGCGGAATGGAATGGAAGCGACATTTTACTGAATTATAATGAACTTTATGTCAATTGTATAACATATAAACTTAAATACGAGCCTCCCCTAGCTACTGTCGGTGCTGCCTGTGGAATCCGCGGGAAGACGGGGAGTCGGTCGAGTTGGTCACAGCAATGGAATACGTGAGAATTCTCGAACATTCCAGCGAATTTGCGCGCATTCCAGCGAATTCGCGCGCCTTCTCGCGTCATAAGGCAAAATTGACGCTCCCATTCCATTCCATTCCGCAGCGGTGTAAATTGAGCCTTAGAAATAGTTATTGTCATCAAATTTTACATCAAAATAATAACAAATTTTATGCTAACCTTCGACTCTCCTTTCCATCATTCCTTAATAATCATAATCAAATTAATGTACAAAGTGTCTCACAATTTAAACTATTTTCACAAAGTCACTTCTATAATTTGATTATTTAATGGAATAAATTAGGGAATAGTGACGTCAGTACATCCTATGATTTTGTGATATATTCATAAACCTATTAAATGCTTACTATAAATTGTAGAGTGTGGTCAGGCCAGATTATAATAATAGATTCCGATATAATAGATTCCGTGTAGCAGCTTACGGTCACCGCCCGCCCTATTGGGCGGTGAAAATTCATTTGATGTGACACGGAGCCCGGATCCGCGTATTCAATGTCGACCAGGCATAGAGCCTCGAACATCGCAAGCAGACTGCTTGCGATGTTAATCAGTTAATCAGACTAAGTGGGCTCAAGTTTTACTGGACAAAAAAACAAACGAGTGCATGTTAAAACAGATAAGGATATCTTTTACATATGCACTAATTTTTAAAATATGTTCATGATAAGAGTATTTCATGCCAATTATATTACTCGGAACGCTAGCCGCGTCACCCGTCGATTCCGTTCAGTTTGGCGACCTCAAAGCGTTACTATATTTTAAAACATAACGACATATTAATAGATGTCGAGTTTAAAAATATGTCGATGTCTTACACACACGTCACAGATAACCCTAATGGGTTATCTGTGAGCCAAGTTTAAGACAATTTTCACTATTACAATCACTTATGGACATGAATTGCTTTAAACTATAGCCTCTGCATTTGAATCGCATGAGATTCATACAATATGTTGGTCATTTGTGAAGACGTAACACAAAATTGACATATGATCACATTGTTAATTTACAATTATGTATATGTGGTAGATTCTATCACATAATCATCGTCGCTAACACAAAAAAAGAGACAGAACATTGTACTGTAGTGGAGTAACGCCACTAGGAAATACGCAGCAGTGCCTAAAGCACCTGTCTCACTGCCGGCGATGAACGAGAAACTAGTAGAATCAATATGTAAAAGTTTCGCCGGCATCGCTCAACAATCATATATGCATCTCTTTCATTCACACGCGATCTGTATCTATTGTACGTTTCTTGAGCTAGTTTTGTCGCTAGCGGTGTGACAAGTGCCTTAGACCTACACCAAAGTGGTTTTCGCAAAATTGGTCAGTGAAAAAGTCCCTAAAGTTCCACTGAATAACATTTTGATAATCTTATCTTCTTAATATATAAAAATTTCGTGTCACATTGTTTGTCCGCGATGAAATCCTAAACTACTGAACCGATTTTAATAAAATTTTGCACAGTGTGTGCAGTTTGATCCAACTTGAGAGATAGGATAGTTTATAACTCATCGGAAAAAATTACGTAAAAATATTTAAAGGCGATTCCAAGTTCGCCGGACCAGCTAGTTATTTATATTTACTTGTTAGTAGGTCGACAGCAAAAAATATTATTTTGGAATTGTTGAAAACATATGATAAGAAGAACCCTATATTCCAGATAGCGAGAATTAAGACAAAATGCATAATAAAATTTGAGATTTCTGAGTTATGTCATCTTTCTCGCAAACGAGTAGTAGTAAATATAAAATTACGCATTTCAGCTTCATTTCACATTTGTATAAAAGTAAAACTAACAAACATAAAATCCATAGAAAACTATTTAAAAAAATACTTATCCTCAAACTCGAAGTCTTCTGTCTTCAAAAAAATTATTTCATATGCCTTTTTCCTATTCGCTTTTTTGAAGAAGCCCCGGTCTAGAGTAGGGATGCGCCAGTGTTTTTTCCCTGACCCAGACTTCTTAGATGTATATTCACTTCCTGGAGTGAAGGGGCCCCGGTCTCGAGTAGGGATGCGCCTGTATTCTTTCCCTCGCCCGCACTGCTTTATAACCAACTGATTTTTCAGTGACATTCGCTCTGGCTCGGCCCGTATCTGTTAGTGTGTTAGATGACGTCACAGGACATGTGGACAAATTGTTAGTACATTAGAGGGTGTTACCATCCATATCCAACGTCCCTACCACAAATTACTACATTTTATAAAAATTTATTAACTCGGGTTTATTTTGCAGAAATCAAATATATAGACAATTTGGTCTATACTATTTTGCGTGTATTGGTAGCTGAAAAATTTGCGTGTATTGGTAGCTGAAAAAAAACTTTTTTTTTCCAACCCTGGATGGATCGACACTGTAAAACGCATGTTATAAAAATATATAAAATATACGCAATCTGATCTACATGCAATTTTATTTTATACCACTATGGTAACAAACAGGCATATGACCTGCCTGATGGTAAGCAGTCATCGCGCCTATGGACGCTTGCGATTACCAATTATAATTATTATAAACTGTTTTAAACACGTATTTTAAAACAACTTGTTCTAATCTCGTCACTCCTGGATCCATCCCTACAATACCTTATGGTTAGATGTATCGAGTATCGACATTGGACAAGCCGCCTTCTCTTCTATCAACATTTCACTTAGTTTTGCATATTCACGTGTTAGCTATATTTACCCCGAACTGCCAATGAAAGAAGCGGACGTGTTAGCCTGAAAATCTCAATTACGTAGGCAAATATTCTGACATAATATTTGATATACATATCTGAGATTTTAATGGTATGATTGGCATGTCTGTGACATTGGCAATACATCAAATAGTCTAAGATCCCACTACATACCGACGTTCACCGAGCTGGTTAATGGATGAAAAGTATTTTATATCGGTTTAATATCTATATTTTTCATTAAGACATTTGCACATCGCTTACATGAAAAACTATAACAAAGGTCCACAAAAAAAATATATATTTTTTTGGGTTTCTGTTCTAATGCTTGAATTCTGAATCTAAACATCGAAAAACACTCGGATATCCATTTTTAACACTTAAAGTTTGCTTTTGTCTGATTTATGTTGATAAGTACGTTTTGAAGATTTTAATTGATTTTTATGAGCAATACGTGGTAAGCACTTTAGCACACGATATCTGAATGGCACTAGTGAGTGTTTACTTGTCTATTACTATTTTATTAAACTCTATTACAGTTGTAACAACCGACTTTTAAGCTTTTATGTCTACTTATACTGTGGTCGTACTTAGAAAATGGCACCAAGACAGTGTAAAAAGGATGTTGATTCAATCTGTTTTATTTGCGGTGAATTTATTAAAGTAAGAAGCAAAAAATTTGCTTTGTCAACGAATTTGAAGCTTTGCGAAGTCTATTAAAACCTCAAAATATGGAATCTAGATAAGAATTGGGTACCTCACTTTGCTTATGTTAATTGCAAAAATACTAAAAATAATAAAAATGAGTTTATGATAAAATCACAGAGTTTTGGACCACATTTCTCATGCTCATGAAATACAAGTCTGGAAGAGTCTGAAAGGAGTAGTCAATGGCTTTCTTGGAAACCACAGAGCCAACAAAAGAGAAGAGTTGATAGAAACTATGTTTGAAAGTTTTAAATTGATGGGCTGCAGAATGTTCCATAAACTCCATATGCTACATGCTCACCGGGACAAATTTAAAGATAATATGGGTGCCTATTCAGAGGAGGAGGGAGAACGTTTTCACCAAGATCTGATGGACTTTGAACGACGTTACCAAGGGCAGTATAACGAGAATATAATTGGAGATTACATTTGGGGATTAATACGAGAAAGCCCATACAAACATAAAAGATCCACTAAAAATATTCATTTTAGAACTTGATTTTTTGTTATTTTCTATTTGTTTGCTATTATTTGTCATAATTCTTTTGTAAAAAAGATAACAGTCTTTTTTACAAAAGATTTATGTGTTCAATAAAAACTTTTCTTATCGTAATTTTAAATTAAATTACAGAGAAAATATAAAAATTAGTATTTTTTTTTAAACACTTTAGAATTGCTCTAATTTCTATAAAAGCAAACTTTGATCGAAACACTTATTTTTTTATTTATTTGTAACATAGGAGAAACCAAAATTTCACATTCAGAAGCCAGACCCAAAAATTGTGTTGACCGGTGAATTAAAACATTACATTACATTTATATTCAATGAAATATGTCACTAAACATATAGCAAATGGGTTGTCTAAACAATTTCAGTCCACAATTTGATTAATTATCATTTTTTTTAATGTTATTTAATCATATTCTGGACTGTATAATATGTTTATTGACATATTTCATTGAATATAAAATACTTTTCATCCATTAACCAAAGGTGAAGGTCGTTTTATTGTGGGATCATATACTAAAACAAGGCTTGTCCAAATACAACACAGCTACGTGAATAGGCAGGACCAACATAATAAATAAATAAATATTTATAAATATTTTTAACAATTTACACATCTCCATCTTATACCAAATTAAGCGCAAAACTTGTACTGTACCCACAGTACTACTAGATAACTGATAAATGTATTTAAATATTTTTTTTCTAAATACATAGAAAACACCCAGACCAAGACAAACAGATGTTCATGCACACAAATGTTTGTCTTGTGCGGGGATCGAACCCGCGACCTCGGGGTCAAAGTAGCCACCGGGCTCATCGACAATGTGGACCATTTATCCTTTCTGTGCTCAGCATTATATAGTAATTGACGTACAACGACATAGTAAATACTCTTAAAAGTGGAGTGAACGAAATGAATATACAATCTCACTTTGGTACTTGGGAGTGAAAAGGTGAACCCTATTCTATCTATACCTATATCTATTTAAAAATTAATTAAATCAATGATTTTCAAACTTGTATTCGATTTTTCAAAACAACGCCGAACCCCTTTAAAAACGGCTTAAAAAAAATAACATAGAATACTCGGCACGAATCACTGTAGTATTTTGTTGCAAATGATTTTTGATTACAAAAATATTTAAATAGTACTCATAGTATACAAGCTTTGCTTAGAGATTATTTATTGAAATATTTGAATTTTGAGGCCTATTTTTTTATACTCCGTCGGGCAAACAAGCATACGGCCCGCCTGATGTGAAGCGGTTACCTTAACTATATTAACACTCGTAACATGAATTATCGCTCACGCGCCACCAACCCCCGCTGCTAACGCAGGAACTCCTTCCTTTCTGGTGACCTCACTCACTCGCAGGAACACAACAACCCTCAAGGGAATTGTAATTTGGCTGCGGTATTCTGTGAGGTGGAAGTAGTTCCCTAGTCGGGCAGCTTACAAATACGATGGACCTTACCTCTTTTTTGCCAGAGCCTCTTTCGCTAATCGGCAGGGTGAACCACGTGCAGGTGAGGTCGGCTTGGACTCTAAAGAGCGTGGTGAGCCACACCCCACATAATACGTTCTTTTTTAACAACCTATTAAAGAAACCCATCGCGTATATTTTATTTATTCAATATGGCAAGTTCTGCCGTCTACAATTTGTATACAAATTTTCTATAATGCAATATTGTATAAAAACCTACTATGTTATGTTAGTCGTCGGTTCCTGGACAATTTCCCGTTTGTTTGGGTAACTTTCAATTGAATCTCGAGCAACACTGTAGCGCTCCGCTCGAAAATGTACTCAATTTAAATAAGAGTTTGTTTTAAATCTCAAATTGGTGAATTTTCTGTTATTTTAGTGCGAAA
Organism: Hypsopygia costalis; assembly: GCA_937001555.2. Classification (NCBI taxonomy): domain Eukaryota; kingdom Metazoa; phylum Arthropoda; class Insecta; order Lepidoptera; family Pyralidae; genus Hypsopygia; species Hypsopygia costalis. Next base: position 27,206,286 of record OW443332.2, read on the forward strand.
TTTCGTACTCGTTTGAAAGACAGGTAAGTTTTTGACAAATATGTGAATAGAAATTGTAAGATAAATAATGGTATCGTAGTTAGACTGGTTTTAGTTTATAGTAGAGTGGATCACTGAAACATTGATCAAAAATCTTACCGATTTGTGACGTACTCTTGACAATATATAGGAAGAGAATGCCCAGAATAGCAAGTCTCGTAATTTAAAATGTAGTTAGAATTCAGTTCCGATCAAGACTTGATCTTACGAATATCAAATTTGGTATTCTCTAATCACAATACATAACTTCAAAGTTTAATATGAAATATGAATGATAATTAAACAAACGTTATCTTCAGAATGCGTGAGGCCCGACTCGGACTGCTTTTTGTAATTGACGAGTTACTCAAAACTTAATTTACTATATAAGACCCAGCCAGGCGTCTCAGCAAATTGTTTTTATTAACTATTGCGCAGAATACGCGGAAATATATATACGCGGAATTTTCCAGTTACGAAACCTATTTATTTTCAATGCCTACTAATGCGTACCTTTTTTTTATATGAGAGGCAAACGAGCATGCGGGTCACCTGGTGGAAAGTAATCACCACCGTCCATGGAGATCAGCGACACCGAGGGGTCGCCGTTCCATTGCCAGCCTTTTAAGAGAAATGAAAACTCTTTTCTTGAAGGCACCCATGTCGTAGTTATACGGAAATACCGCTGAGGCAAGTTGATTCCACAGTTTCACTTTTCGTGGTATAAAATGTCTTAGGAAACGTACTGTATTAGATCGCCAATTATCAAGATGATATGGATCGAATTTTAACTTAGGCGAGTTGTACGAAAGTGGAATTCAACGGCAGGTATAAATCAAACAGCTCATCCGAGCACTCCCCGTGATATAATTTGTATAGAACACAAAGAGACGCTACATCTCTGCGTGTAGAGAGAGAGTCCAATCGATCCGCGATCATTCAGTAAACTGACTGCCGATGGGGCAAAAAAAATCCTCAATTGACGCGGCCCGGAAAATATTGCATAAGACGGCACCAACTAGACGGACGATCACAGGGGCAATTCTCGTAATTATAATGTAGTCAAAATTCAGTTCCGATCCAGTTTCGATCACACAAATGTGAAATTTGATATTCTCGTATCACAATATGAAACTTCAAAGTTTAATTTAAGTGGGATTATATCGAACTATGACCGAAAATTAAACAAACTAACTATGTTATTTTACCAGCAATAAGAATTGATAATAATTAATTAAAAAAATCAACTATATAATTAAATAAATATAAATAATCCTAGATAAAATCACCGTATACATATTTTTCTAGCACATTTCAGATAAGGACGGGTAATTTTATTTCTACGATTTTCATAAATGGACAGAGTGATGCCCGAAATGTTCCAGTACCGTAAAAACTAGAATTCTTTAACATGTTGCAGGAAATAAGGGAAGTCAAATAATATTAAAACCGTCCCATCAGACTGTCACACGATACGAACGTATATAAACTTCAGACCTAATAAGTTTCGACTTATTGTAACTTATTGTTTGTGGAACAGATGCTGCAGCAGAAGGTTTACTAATAGTACCTCCAAAAATTTTATGAAAGTAGTTTTTACTTTTGAATGAAAAGCAGAAGGGGCAGTTCTCGTAATTAAAATGCAGTCAAAGTTCAGTCCCGATCTAGCCTCGATCTCACAAATATCACATTTGGTATTCTCTTTTCCCAATATGAAACGTCAAAGTTTAATTTTAAGCGTGATTATATCGAAATATGATCGAAAATTAATAGAACTAAGCATATCTGTAGTTAATATGAATTAATGTTATTGAATGAATAAAATCAAGTATACAAATTTCAGTCAAATCATAATTCAATCTCGATTCGGTAACTGTCATTTTGTGACTGTCACTGTCACTGTCATATTTAACACCAATGTATTATTACCCATGTTTATGAACTAATAAATGAATTATGAATTATGTGATGTAAACTATTTTAGGAGAATTGGCCTTTCGAAGTCAATCGAAGATTTATAAAGGACCTGCTTCGTCGGCATGGACGATTGTCTATCAACTCCGATTAAACAGATCAGCCCTCTTACCACCAACTCTTATTACGATTCAATAACTGAATAGAATGCTTATTCATACCAATGAATAAGCGACTCTATTTAATTTGAAATAGAGTATTTAGTAGTAAATTTGGTATGAATAAGCATTCTATTCAGTTATTGAATCGCAATAAGAGTTGGTGGTAAGGGGGCTGGAAGCACCTTAACAGTCGACGTCAAACGGAAACAGGTAAAAACTGCCATAAAACATGAAATAACTTGTATTTAAGTACCCTAAAACACGTTATTAAACGGCCGGCGAAGTTAATTAGCCACTCAAATATTTGCGCAACGCCTGTCCTGCTAATTGCTCCCCGGGCCAGTGATCCGGATACATCCGGATAATAGGGGAAGATGTCGGATTCTTTAAGAGTTCCCTCTGGGATCGAAATACATACGAGAGATGGGCCTAATCTGACATTATTTTGTAGGTAGGTATCGCAAAATAAATAGGCTTTTTAGTGTGAGTATATTATGTTAGGTTGAAAATGACCTGACTTCGAAAGTATTGAATGAATCGTCATGAAGACACACAACGCGCGCAAGTTATACATACGTTTGTATGAAGTGCGTCCAATTGGGTTCCATGCGGAATCACGGGTTAACGTTTTGTGCATACACTGTATTTATATACAGATTTCTTCCAGGTTGGCTGGAAGAGATCTCTCTTAGAGATAAGCCGGCCTATGTACACGCCATTCTTATTTTTTTTTGTTTTGTAAAAAAAAAAATATTGTACAACAAAGAGAATAATACAACATTGACAGATGGAATTATAACAGATGTTAAAAGTCTAGCACAAATTCAATACATTTTAAACTATCAAGAAAAATATCACTACACCATACCCGAAATAATTATATTTTATTGGGATTATTAATAATTATATTAATTTTGTAAAAATATTTGTACGCCGGAATGGCAGAATTCAGTCCAGAACTATATATTCACTTTTAAGATCTTATTGTATTCATACCTGTTTTCATACAAATAAAAACTGATTGATTGATTGATTGATTGAAAGACGGTCAAACAAGCACAGAAAATCACCATACTTAAAAAAAATTAAACATTAAAAAAAATGTAATACTTCGTTAATTTCTTTTCTTCATATCATTCATCTTTTCTAACATAAACATGCTCAAATTATTCCCTTATATAGGTAGCTAAAAATGGTTACTTCCCGATTGGGAAACTTCTCGTTTCGTAAACATTTTAAATTCCATACACTGCTCTTCGACTCAGCGGCCGCTTACTTCGCCGCAAAAATCACTAGTGAGACCCGCCAAACAACTATACAGAGCGTCTGACAACTCGACCATACCACATCTTTTTGTTTTGTCATACATTTATTTCGTTTCGAACCCCAAATCAGGAAAAAAAACATTTTTTCAAAATAGTTGAATGCTGTATTAATAGTATTTACTATGTAAGTCCCAGTCCGTGCATCATAGCCGCGTGCCGCTTGATGACGTCATGGAGTATCACATACATTGCAATTTTAGAGCAATTGTGGTATCTTTAGTGCGTATTTCCCAATTTTAGCGATTACTACAGTAATGTCTAAAATTGGCAAATACAAGATAAAGATCTAATTTCAAAACTACCTACTATTTCATGGAAAGAAATATATTTAGGACATCGTAAATTGTCCCTAAATAAGCAAAGCTTGTACTGTGGGTACTAAATACATGATATTATACTTAAATACCTACCTTTTTTGTGTACACATAATATAATACATGGAAATCACCCAGACAAAGACAAACCGACATATCCATGCACACAAATAGTAATAGAATGGCTTAGGAAAGTTGGTACTATTGACTGTTGGCACTTGGTGGAACATTATTATCATAATGTTATAATAAAACACTTGTACTGTTCCACTTTTACTAATTTTACCGACCGGTTTCGCCGCTAAGGCATTATCAAGGTAAATAGATGGTACGTAGGCGGGATGATAAGTAACTAGCCTCTGCTATTTAAAAAGTTAAAATAAAACAAAAATATATGTCATTTTTAAATTCGTGTCTCTGACCACCTGTGTTCTAAATTTGAATTTGGTGGCGTGAAAATTTTATAGATTTTTTGTCATTTGAAAATATATTTCGATAACTGTTTTCAAAATGGATAAAATTGAACAAAGAGCAGCGTTAAAGTTTCTTCATATGAAGGGCATGAAGGGGAAAGATATCTATGGCGAGTTATAGAATGTTTTGGGTGAGTGTGCTCCTTCTTATGCCACAGTAAAAAACTGGGTGGCTGAGTTTAAACGCGGTCGTACATGTGTCCAAGATGAAGCCCGCCCCGGAAGTCCAAAAAGCGTCATGACTCCGGAAATGGTCGTGAAAGTACATGATATGGTTTTAGCAGAGCGACGATTGAAGTTATCTGAAATAGCTGACACTACAGGTATCTCAAAAGAACGGGTACATCATATCCTAAGTAAGGAATTAAATATGAAAAAGTTATCGGCCCGTTGGGTGCCGCAATTGCTAACGCACGATCGAAAAAGGATTCGGGTGCAAAACTCAAAAGAATGTCTGAACCGTTTTCAGAGTAATAAGGTCGATTTTTTACGTCGATTTGTAACAACAGATGAAACATGGGTTCATCATTGCACGCCAGAATCAAAAAATCAATCAAAACAGTGGACTTAATCGGGATGCCCGGCTCTAAAAAAGCCATCGCTGTAAAGTCGGCTGGAAAAGTGATGGCTTCCGTCTTTTGGGATGCAGATGGGATCTTGATGATAGATTACCTTCCTAAAGGTCAAACAATTAATGGAGAATACTACACTAATCTTCTAGATATGATTCATCAATGTATTCAGGAAAACCGACCAGGTTTGGTGAAAACAAAAATCATCTTCCACCAAGACAACGCTAGGGTTCAAACATGTGTTAAAGCTATGGCAAAAATCAACGAATTAAAGTGTGATTTGATGCCCCATCCACCTTATTCGCCAGATCTAGCGCCATCAGACTTCAACTTATTCCCTAAGCTCAAAACTTTTTTGGGCGGACAGAAATTTGCCACAAATGATGAAGTCATAGCCGCTGTAGAGGAGTATTTTGCAGGCCTCGAAAGAAATAATTTTATGGAAGGCATTACTGCTTTAGAACGAAGATGGAATAAGTGCGTAGAGGTTTACGGAGACTATGTCGAAAAATAAAATTATTTTTATCACGCAAAGTTAAGTGTTTTCTTATTAGGCTAGTTACTTATCATCCCGCCCTCGTATTTGCGTTTCTGCAAAACATTTTATAGCGTGCAATTAATGACAAAATAATCAAAAATATTTTTTTTTAAGAAAGGGTATTCTGAAATCATTTACCCACCTGTGTTGTCACTTCATGGAGATTTCACCACTAAATCGGGGTAAATTTTAATCATAAAAATTACGTGGAACAGTACAAGTGCTTTATTTAAAACATTATGAATTGCTTAGGCATTAAACGTCACTGAGCAATGCCTAACCTGCGCCTAACCGAAAGCGAAAGGTGCCTAATCGGCGGCGGCCAACGGCCGGGACGTTATAGGAGCTTTAAGAAAAGCAATTATAAAATTAAATGGTAACACACATATACGTCCCTAGTTATAGGTATATAATACAAAGATACTCAAACATTCAAAGTATACATTTCTAAAATAAACGTTATGAGTGAGTACTCAGTGAAAAGTTGTGAGCGTTTAAACATGTTCATGCATTAAGCAAATATTATGTTTACCTTGTATGTTCCTCGACGCATGAAGTGGAGTGCCGTCCCTCGAGAGGCTGGAGCCGAAGCCAGCCGCCGTCCTGAGCGGATTGCCTTGAGGAGCTGGTCGACGGAACGGCAAGGCTTTGCCTACCACCGGTTTCACCACTTTACCTGTTGGTTATATTTAAGTAATGTAACTTTTTTTATGTTTTAGGTCCCCAATAGTGTAAATATATAAAATCCGTGGTGCACAGCAGTTGAGCGTTACTTGATTAACCATCTCTTTAGGCTTTTAATACCTTATTTGCCATATTGCTGTCTCTCACGTTGCTAAAAGGGGAAGTCAAATCCCAAAAGGTTCTTACTCCACTAATTTCTTCTTTTTTTTTGTGATTAAATTCGTTGTGAGTTCCAAGGCAGCCGTAGTTTTACCCCCGGGTCTGCAATGGAGTCGCCGCTGTTAATCCTGGCTACACAGGAGACACAGCGGTGGGTATGAGTGGTGCGCCCCCGTCGCGTTTAATGTAACTTTTTATTACGGTAAACATCAAGATAAGCGCCAACATTGAATTTATCCCGAAATTTCAAGAAATATTTTTAGGTCGCTGAACCAACTTTTACCATTTTTCACATTGGTTATATTATGTCGCACCCCAGCCACTCTATACAAATGTCGCCTCGGCAACTGCTACATAAACAATGACGTCTATGCGGAGCGTGAATAAGCGTGTGTGCCTGCGGCGCTTTACAAACTGTTCAGATCCGTCTCAGAGGGGAGGTGAGCTCGACACGAGCGGCAGGGAGTGGTCATACTATACGTCGTACTACTCGTACTATTATTTATACTGTGATTGTTTTAAGTTAGCCGTGTGTTTTCCGACAGACTAGAATAGAATCACTCCGTCTCTTCCCGTGGATATCGTACAAGGCGACTAAGGGAAATACATTATAAAACATCGATCAGGCCTCCCCAACCCGTCTGGCCAGCGTGGGGAGTGTAGGCCAAGTCCTCCTTCCGTCTAGGACGGACGAGAGAGGGTCGTGCTCCAGTAGTGGAGACTAAAATGACCTGATTGATGATGATTGTTTTAAGTAAAAATATAAGCAAGATACGCTTGATAACTGGTACGATTGAAAAAAAGTTGCATAAAAATATGGTAAAGAGAATATATCCGCAAGTTGTGAATATTTTAACAGTTGGTCAAGTGACTTGAACGTTTGTGATTACAAATTCTCTATTTGATCATTTTCAGTATCATTTTTATTCAAACATATTTTTTTAGAAATCGCCTTAGCTCGCCAATTAAAGCTAAATCTTCGCATCGAGTACCCTTGGCGTGTTATCTAGACACGCACCTGGATTTTGATTTCACAATTAATTTGCAAATTAGCTTCCGACGGCATCAAACACCCAATTTGACAATTTATCTGACACTGGTTTGAAATCATTAGTCAAGGAATCTATTTGATTAACTGCTAAACAACTATATTAGTGAAACTTTAATAGCTGTATTACTTTTATTCGATTTTCTATTTCAATAGTAATTTATAGGCTTTTGACATTTGGATATTTTGATATTTTAACATTTGGATATTTTAGATTTTGATATTTTGACATTCATCAATCATCATCATCAGGTCATTTTAGTCTCCACTACAGGAGCACGACCCTCTCTCATCCGTCCCTCACAGAAGAAGGATTTGGCCTGCACTCCCCACGCTGGCCAGACGGGTTGGGGAGGCCTGATCGATGTTTTATTAAATGTTTCCCTTAGTCGCCTTGTACGACATCCACGGGAAGAAACTAAGTGATTCTATTCCAGTCTGCCGGAAACCACACGGCCAACCGTGACGTAGTATTAAAAACTATTGAATTGTGTCTTTTTCAACAATCATCGCGTTCGCAAATAAAGTATATATATCGATAAGCTTTTAAAACTCGATAAATAATGAAAAGCAAATAGTAAAAACATACGGGCCGTGTTTACTTGGCCGATGGTAATTACTGCTTGTTGTTTACTATGGCCGCAACCTGTACTTCATTGTTGGACCCACCTCGACCACTGTTGACTTAAAACATAACCACGTTGTGCAACTTGTGCAGTGTTTTAAAGAAATTAAAATATTATTTTGAATAAAACAACGACTCTAAAAATTACTCTACAATCGTAAGCACCACTAAAAAGTTAAAAACACTATCAGAACTGAATTAAATGATATGAAAATAAATGGGACCAATCTAGAATTAGGTATTTAATACTCTTTCAAATAAAAAAAGTTTTTTTTCAAATCGGTTTATAAATGACGTAGTAATGAAGTAACAAACATTAAAAACAAAATTCAACCGAATTGAGAACCTCCTCCTTTTTTGAAGTCCGTTAATAAATTTCATAATCAAGTAGAGCAAGGCATTGACGAGCCCGGTGGTAGAATGGTTAGCAATAGACACTTTGACTCCGAAGTTGTGGGTTCGATCACAAGACAAACATTTGTGTGCATGAACATGTCTTTTTCTCTTAGTCTGGGTGTTTACTATGAATTATATGTAAGTATTTACAAAAAAAAAAATATTAAAAAAAATTGGTTATCTGTAAAGTCGGTTTACTGACGATAGTTGAACGTGACAACGTCATAAGAAAATACTGGTGGAATGTTTGCATTTTTCAAAAGAAAATTATAATGGAACGCCTCAGAGCGAGGTAACGCCGCATACGTCATGTTTTTTCGTGCGTGCAGCCGGCTCCATCGAATTATAAGACGTTGTCACGTCAAAAATGTATAATGTCAGTTACAGAGTACAAGCTTTGCTTAATTTGGAACTAGATGGACGTGTGTAATTTGTCCAGGTATATTCATTTATTATTTAATTAATTGATTCACGTGTTATTTAGCGGAAGTTAAATTTACAGGCAGGCGATTTGATCTACACTACTTTGCGAGCTTCCGCCACCAAACTCCACTGCGTTGGTGGTGAAAGCACGCAAAGTAGTACATATCAAATTGCCTGTTATTTATTATTTATTTATTTATTAGGCTACTTGTACACTCATTTTTTTTTACAAACTCTCCACTTGCGTCAAAAGGAGCACAAATCCCATCGGTAACGGGCAAGAGATTTTAGTGTCCTGCCAGTTGACATTACCCTGATTGCCCGCAAGATACTTCGCCACGTTTCGCTTGAAGGATCCAATATTGTACGAAGGAGGAAACATATCGATACCTCCAATGAGCACTACGCCAACTCAAAACATACACATCCAGATACACACCGCTAATATGAGTTATACATTTACTTAGCGATTTGTATTTTTCGATTTTGTTGTCTGTGTTTCTTTTATAAATAAAATTCAGGTAGCATAATGTTACTGAAGTAATGAATCGATTTATACATCATTACTTCAGTAACATTATGCTACCATACATAAAAAAAGAAAACTATCGAAATTTTAGTTGGCGTATTTTGCCCGCAATGGATAACGGCAATAGGTAGACGCTTGATATACTCACATAATATTTACAAATATTTAAAGGGGGCTACCATACAACAAACGTGATTTTTTTGCCGTTTTTATTTATTTTTATTTTTTTTAGATAATGGTACGGCACCCTTCGTGCGCGAGTCCGACTCGCACTTGGCCGGTTTTTAATGTTACGACTTAGGTACTCCGATCATTAATAAGCTTAAGTAGGAGTTGCAGTTGATGAACTTTGTAGCTGACGAGCCCGGTGGTCGAATGGCTAGCAATGGCCACTTTGTCTCCGAGATCGCGGATTCGATCCCCGCACATGACAAATATTTGTGTGCATGAATATGTCTGTTTGTCATGGTCTGGGTGTTTTCTATGTATCATATGTATGTATTTACAAAAAAAAAATGTATTTAATATAGTATCAGTTATCTAGTACCCATAGTACAAACTTTGTTTAGTTTGGGGTGGTTTGGGTATAGATGGCAGTGTGTAATTTGTCGCTTTCGCTATCAAGTGCACCAAGTTTTTCATAACATTTTCTTTAAACTACCTAATATTTCTTGTTTTTATTTACAAATAAAAATCTATTTATGTAATGTACCTACATAAATAGATTTTTTGTAAATAAAAACATCATATCAGTTATTTAGTACCCACGCTTTGCTTAATTTGGGACTAGATAGCGCTATGTATATATCAAGGATTTTTTTTTGAACGCGAGGAAATGTTCACAACAGTGAAACTATTAGATCACAAACCGGCACAACAGGTTCATTGAGGATAAGTGGAGGGTGAGATAAACTACGATTTGTTATGTAATATCGTCAAAAATTTGTTTTGTAATATTTGCCGTGTGGTTTCCGGCAGACTAGAATAGAATCACTCCGTGGATGTCGTACAAGGCGACTAAGGGAAAACATTATAAAACATCGATCAGGCCTCCCCAACCCGTCTGGCCAGCGTGGGAAGTGTAGGCTAAATCGTCCTTCTGTCTGGGCCGGACGAAAGAGGGTCGTGCTCCTGTAGTGGAGAGTAAAATGACCTGACGATGATCGTCAAAAAAATAGGTGAAAGAATTACTAAAAATTATCAAGGTATGATAATTTGAAAATCTCAATTTTGTTCTTTCCCGAAAACTCTCCATACAAAAGGCTACTACGTTATGAAGTCACACCTTACTATTTTGTATGCATGTTACCCTCTAATATCGAGAATGATCTGTTACAACTATTCATGAGGTGTATATGGGTATGGATGGGGTTTTTAATGCCACCTTTAAACATCTGCTAGGCCGGCATGGTGGACGCGAAGAGATGAATATGAGATCAGAAATTTGTACGACAGCTATATTAAATATTTTGCTTATGTAGCTAGTGTCGGAACAAAAGTTATAGTATTTATATTTTTTTTCCAATGCTAAAGTATTTATTTTTTAATTTCATCCTTTTTAAATGGAAGTCCCCACCTAACCTGGATCGGCCATAAAACAAGACGTTGTTATAATTTTAAGATCCCAGATCCTTTTAAGTTTTTGTGTATTTTACGATACTGATAAATATTTTTTTCAAGTTTGTCAAGTTGTTTGTTTTCAACATTGTCAAGTTGCCTATTGAGACCTAGTTAATTCAATTTTTGGCTCCCGTAAACCCTAGTATTAAAAATTCAACTAGTTACATACATTTGCCAGATATTATATTATAATATTTAGTTTGACTAACTTTATTTTATACGTTTTCAAATTTAAAGCACATGCAGCACGTCATGAAACCAGAGCCGATTGTGCGAAATAATTATTGTACAATTTTATTAGCCAAACAGAACTAATATTTAGTCTGCGGCAAACATGATTTGATTAAATTATACACATTAACCACCGAATTTAGTCTCCAAATAATTTTTGCGCTGTCCCCGGGAAATTACCACTAACAAGACGAGGCCATCTTGACGCGAACGCGAAGCGGCGCGGCGGGGCGCGAAGACAACAAACAATCGACGCCTATTGAAGTGTCCTACGTGAAGTAGTCACTTTGAGAAGTAGGCTTATACGAAATAGGCTTATTGTCCCGGGGGTAAAACTACGGCTGCTTTGGAACTTATAACGAATTTAATCAGAAGAAATTAATAGGAGTAGCAATCTTTTGGAACTTGACTTTATAACAATTAAAAATACTCACTCTTGTCATTAAAATTAATATTCCTCGGCATCACGTTGGTCCTGTCTATTAAGCCTTTTTTCACCGGCTCAGCCTTGACTGGTTCCGCCTTAGGTTTTTTTAATGCCTCCATCTTGCCCGCGAGAACGAAGGTGGAATTCAAGTTCTTTGGATCTATAAAATTCTCAATTTCAGGGACAATGCCAAATTCCATTTTGACCTTCTTCGCGGAATTTATATTCCTGGTCGCATCTAAAATCTCGAATGAATCATTGATGATTATTGTTTCATTATTAGCTAGTCGGACAGGTGTCCCCTTTCGTTTCAACAGCGGCCTGAGTGGATCTCGATTTTCTACATCAGTCAAATCGTCGCTATCCGTTACAATATCTATGGTCCCATTTACGTCCTCTTTCTTAGGATCAATGTAGTCTATTGTTGTCGATGGTTTACTCAAATCTAAGTTTGACACGAATTTGAAATGAGAATCTCCTTCTATATCGTCATCGGACCACGTAATGCCTTTGGCTAGTTTTGTTTTCTTCATTATTTCTAGGTATTCCGCGGTCAGTGCCGGTGGGGCTTTGTCATATCCTTTTAAAGTCAAATACAATTTTTTGAGCATACTAGGCATGTCGCTCATGCAATCGGTAAATGCATTAATCTCTGCATTCTCTATCGAGAGCAATTTATATCGGAGATCGTCTCTCGCCGTTATACATCTTAGTTCACTTTGCAAGTGAACATTTTTGACTAACTCTGTTAGTTCTGAGCAGTCAGACAAGGCCTGATCGCAAATAATGTAGAGTTTCTTGCGACTCTCGTCCCATTTTGACCAGGCGTGCATCACTTTGGAGTCTAATTGGACGGATTGTTTCAAATAATTTTCCGCCGCTCTCTCTTGACGCGGTATGTCTTCGTTGCTAATCTATGAGAAGAAAGCGTAAAATATAAATGTAAAAAAACAATATCTACGTACTCTACAAAAAATAAACAGAATGAGGAAATAAACACAGTCATTATACAATTGTAATTTACAATACGATAACTTTGTACTAATAAAAATATATTTAGCTCCCTTTAAATAAAATTGATCATCCATCAATGTTTTGAGACATCGACATTTATTTGGAAATTCAGAATTAAACATTTCACATCACATACAGAACTTCGGAAAATCTAGTAACTTCGAATTCAATAATAAAAAAATTCAATAATAACAAGTTCAATAATAACTGTGATAATACTCCACTTAATGAAATGCGTGTAATTTTGGCTGAATATTCTTAATAGTCATATCATAACATTTGACAGATAGACGGAGTAGTGAAACTATGAAAGTTCCTTGTTGGACTAGAAATTCCTAAAAAAAGCACTACATTGCAAGTCTAAAGTTTTTTGCATTCAAAACCTTTTCAACAAAGCCTTAACAAATGTTAAATATTTGAATTGTGTTCATAATTGTTTACCTTTGTTAACATCTATGCACAGGTTGACATTTCAGTCTATTTTCGTAGAAATAAACCAGTTGACAGACGAAAAAATTACCAATTTAACAAAGGTATATTCCACGCCCCGATAATATTCCCCTCTAGCGCACTAGGCGCTCCCGAATTATTAGTCCAAATCAAATTTATAAAGATCAACAATATTTACTTGTGAGTTTTGTTCCACCTATCTATATGTTGTACTTATAATAATTTTTCATTTTTTTTTTTCAAAAAAAGATAAAATTTCTTTATTCATAAAAATAAGGTGATATTGATGTCAGATTTAAAAGCCGAGTTTTACTTATTCTGCCGAGTTTTACTTATTCTGCCCGGTTTTGGTCGTGGTCGTGTGAACTAACATAATTATTAAAATTAATACAGTTTAAGTAGTTAATATACAAATTATTATTACTGAAATGAATTAAATAATTTAGCATCATAATACATAGACATTATATAGCAATGTATGATCGGTTCGGACACTCGACATTGACAAAATCATCGTCAAACAAAAACAATGGAGCTATTTAATTGAAAAGAACAATGGTATCCTTAATGCTTACCTGTTCCATCGCCTCGCAAGAAGACCTGTGCGCCAACTCGGCGAGGTGGCTGAAGGCCTGCGTCCTCAGCCGGTGGCGCAACGCCAACACTCTCTGGCGGGACATCAGCCCCAGTAGCTGTGTCTCCAGGTCGCTATGCGATTCGCTTAATTCTATAATACGGCGACGCCAATCTTGTTTCACTGAGGAAAAATATACAGTTACAAACATTTTGAAGTGCCATGCTGTAAATGCAGACTTTTGTATGTACACTATACATGTAAAAAATTGCATATTAAATTGTTAAATAAAACCAATGTCGACAACCCTTACTCATTCCACTGCTGAGATACGAGTCTCCCCTCAATCGAAGACGTTTAGAGCATACTCCACCACGCTGCTCAACTGCAGGTTGGCGGAGGCCAGTGTTTTCAAGCCGCCTAAAGGCGTTATTGTCATGTTATCTATATACTGTTAGTAGTAATGAAACAGATTGTTAATGGATACCTTTCTCCTTAGCCAAGTCAGGTTCCTGGACTACGGTCCTTACACTCGATAGCGACAATTTCGCCTCCAACTCCTTAACCTTCTTTTTTAGCTCCTCGTTGATCTTCACGTACTGTGACAGTCTCATGTCTCCGTCTACAATGTTCTTCTTTATGCTGAGCTGGATCTTGTTAGCCCTGGCGGCGTATTTCAGGGTGTTATACGTATCCTCGTAGCTGATGTGGGCGGGAGACACGTTGGCTATCATCACTGTCTTGCAGTTCCCGCCGAGACTGTCTTTGAGGAGGCGTGTGAGTTTGGAATCTCTATACAAAAATGTAATTATGAATTAGATTTATTTTTTGAAGAATTTAAATCTTCATGGCTTGCAGAGGTAAATAATGTTAAAAATCATGTTCTCATTTAAATAACACGGGAAGTGTTATTTAAATGAGAAAAATTCAGGTTCGATGGAAAACCTCTTAATATTACAATTTCGAGCTGCCCTTTGGACAGGACTTTTATTTGGACATATTCTACGAAATTTTGGGCTGGGAGTAAAAAAATAAAAGTATCGACTTTTTTGGAACAAGCATCTATGCATTAAGACAGAAATGGTTGATTTAGAAAAAATTGCCAATGGGCGATAAAACTAATGTCTAATGCAATGTAGACAATAACTAAGTTTTACAATAAAATCAGAGCAGTCTTGGGAACCACTTCCACTAGACAAGAATTGCAAAACAAGAAAATCAGGAGGCCCAAAATGAAGATAGGAAGATTCATTTAAGCTTGGTTTATTTTTCTTTACCCATAAAAATCATTTATGGATTATATAAGTATATAGTGTATACATATTATATACTATATAAGTCATTATTTATTATAATATAATAATAAATTGGTCTATGATAAATGAAAGTCCATAGCGAGGAACCAATTCAAATTAGTTCCTAGATATGGGCTTTCCTTGAATCATCAGAAAAATTCCCAATTCCTTGCAAGTACAGTTAGCAGAGGTTGAGAAAAGGCAGCGGAAGTGGCAATACATTAGAAATACTTACATAAGCTAACTTTATTTTAGGTAACAGTTGTTAAAAACGGCAGCGCTTACTGCGATTTTCAACAACCATTATTAGGATTGATATATTCTCACATACCTGTACGGAATATAGTTGCTGCCATCAGCCAGTCTATTGATACAGTTGCCTAGCGACAGTAAGCTCTTGTTGATGTTCGCTCCCTCCTTGAATCGTTCACCGACACAGCCCGTAGCAGAGGCCCGCTCACTGCCGGCCAAGTCTATCATTGACAATTTCACGAGGCGCAGCTGGCTGCTGGTCTTGTAACGCATTTTTACATACACCTAATAACAACCATTTTTTTATACATAGACAAACAGATTTTTACAATAGAATTATTTATATTATTCATGCATAACTTGTCTTGCTTAACACATTCACTTTCACCTATGTATGTATAGATCGACTCATCCATAGAACAAAGTCCAATGTGATCAGGAACAAAAACATTGCTAGAGGAGATAAGGAATTCAAATTCTACAAACATACTTTTTTAGAATTTCTTTATCTCATTTATTGTCCGATATTTAGAATTAACTAGCATTCAATCTGACATCATCTCCTCATAAAAATCAAAGTGAATTATTAACAACAGCGATCGAATTTGGTCTATGAATTAGTTGAGATATTATAAGTCAAGTCCGCAATTTATGCTGTCAGTGGGCTCGCTCTTACTGACCCTGCATGCATGGGTCGTGCAGCCACTACTACAGTCATAACTGTAACCCTGTCATGGGTACAGAGCGCCATACTGGCTCCCAGTTTACTTATATTACTTTCGATTTGATTATAAGGCGAAATTTGCAGTACGCCATGGCCACTGTATGGTCTAAACTCACTCAATGCAGGGGTCATATTTTACAAACAAAGTTGAGACCTACCAGTGGACTGCATGGCTGGAACAGTATTAACTGTTATTCTAGCTAAGTTAAGAGCTGGGGCCCTCACTGCGGGAGCCGATCACCTTCAAATATTTTGGTTCAAAAAAAAGTTTTTCGGAATCAAAAAATCTGATGGGAATCAGCTTCAGCTTCGTCGGAAGACACCCAAGATGATAACTCTTATGTGAGATTATAACTCTTATTAGTACGGCATAAGAATGGTACATAGGTTGAAGTGTTGCAAAGTGAAGTGAAGGTTTATGTGCAGTTGTTAGCTTTACAAATAATACTGTACCTGAAATACAGCATGGCTTCTAGAGCTCTCCGCATTTGCATCAGTTGGATGCTGAGTTCTGTTCTTATTGCCGTTCTCTAGCATGTTTAGTAACTCCCGAGCCGTCTTAATGTTGTTCAGGGTGAGACCGGCCACCATCACACCATACTTGGCATCCTCACGCAGTTGTAACGGAGTACTGGAAGGCTTTAGTAGATCATATACATTCTCATTGTAGACCTGGAATCATAAAAAAAATGACACAGAGTCAAGTTTTGTATTATTGTATATTTTCAAAAAGAAATACTTAATTGACTGAATGTATTGACAAAGCATTTTGTTTAGATACTTTAATGAATTTTTCTGTTGATTTAGATTTCTTTAGTCCTAATGTACATTTCAATATTAAATGAGGGTGTTTTAAAATCGATAATTACTTAAAAGAGATATTAAAGGGCCAAAGGCCGAAGGGCTTTTATTTTTAAAGATTTAGATTAATAAAAAGTAATTTAATGTCTTAAGTCCTGAATGGCAATCTAAAAGCATTCACAAAATAATTTAGGGACAGCATTAACAAGACTAGAGTGGCAAACAAGCTTACAACTTGCCTGATGGTAAGCAGTCATTGCTGCCTTTGGACGCATGTAACACCAAAGGCATAACTCATGTGTTGTTGACCCCATAAAAACTACATTACACCTTTCTTTTAGAACCCTTTTTTTATAATCATATAACATATTAACACTGCTGTACAAATTACCGGGAGTTAATAAAACCTTGATGCCTCTCAATATCAGCAATTTTTAGACCAAATAAAAAACAAGTACACTCACTTCAATATAAGAAACTCCAATATCAAATTCTCTCTCCTTTTCAAACGAGTTAATTATGTAGAAAAGATGCTCCATAGTCAAGTAAGTTATACCGGGATGTTCTTTGCTGCCAATCATAGTGAATGTCTTGCCTGCACCTGTCGCTCCATACACAAACACAGAACAATTGTACCCCTCCATGAGCGCCGACAAAATATCTTTGGTAGTGGTCTCAAACACATCCCTATTACTAGAACTCTGGCCACAAACATTGTCAAACACAAACTTCAATTCCTTGTTAGCGCGCTTCAGAAAGTTCTTATTCGGCTGCTGTACTCCTTGGTAGAAAAACGGCCTCACTTCTTCCTTAGGATCAAAAACTAACATTCTATCATCAACAACATCTACAACAATGCGGCAGTTTTGTTCAGCCTCCTTTTCGTTCAAGGGTCGCACTCTCACCACAACCTTGATATTTGCAGACATGTTCTGGGTAGAACCACTCCTCGATGGTGCCAAAATTGCCCTTGATCTCGGATTTTTCTCTTCTTTCACCATTTTCACTGAGAATGTTCAAAACTTTTGGCATCGAACGACAAATAGCACGCTTCGTCATAGAACTTCTACAAGACCGCTCAACAGAACTTCACATAAACAATAACGGTATTAACGGTTCCTCGCAGACGAAAAACTCACAAGAGATAGTATTAATTAGTAAATAACACCGATTGGGTCAACACAGTTTAAATTTCGTTCGTTTTCATTTAGTTGATATTTATTAGTTACGCCAGTAACCGTCAGTTTTTGAAATTTTTAAAATTGACACATTCGTTGACACAAGCTAAAACTAGGTGACCATTGCGTATCAAAAGCCAACCAAGTTTAGCGCCACCTGTTGAAAACATTGGGTTCAATTCAATTTTTCTTCATGGCGATCTCGGTGTTGCCGCCAATGACAATGCTATTTATTTCCTTTCAGCATGTTTCTCAGCAGCTAGATTATATTTAGTCAAGAGAGTTTGCGATAACGAAATGGCTTTGTGAGTATACAATTATATATTTTTTTTAATTGAAACAATTCCGAAAATCTGTTGATATACCTAAAACAAAAGACAAAGACAACATATAAGAAACAAAAAGTGAGTTAGTAGTTTGACAAACGAGTTGCAGTTTAATATTGTTAAAATTTTAAAATAGTCATTTAAAACTTATACTAGAAGAGAGGAGTTGACAAATGTCGGAGGGATTTAAATACGACGAGGACTGCAAGAAGGAACAGAATCCTATAGAGAAGGGGTATATTTACAACAGTTGAAAAAGATGTGGTCTGGCGTTCCTTCATCCATGTCATACTCATTACTCTTAGAGCGAGTTGTCCCTCACCCTGAATTTCGTCAAGAACACATTCGTAACGATTGCGTCATGATTTTAATATATCGAAATATACTGCAATAATCAAATACTATTGTGTTATAAAATTCCTAATCAGTGTTATGAAATCTTCCTTACGATTCAAGATTACCATAATTATGTATTCCTTGCATCCCTGATACTCTGACGTTGAAATTTTTCTGTCACAAAAGATGCTGACTGAATGTTTAATTAAAAATTGGTTGTATGTAAAGTCGGTTTACGGACAATAATTTAAGTGATAACGTCATAAGAAAACATCAACCGATGGAGTGGAAGAGAGATAGATGCGTCACAAGCTACGCTCTCGCTTGCATCCTCGGCTCAGGCGGAACGTGACAATGAGTCATGTTTTTTCGTGCAAATAAAAAATGTATTACTTTGCACTACTCCTAGCTGTCAGGTTTTGTATGTTCATTTCCTAAGCAAGGTTTTGAGAGTGTCGTTTATGCATTCTATCACTTTTGAGCTACATGCACTTTTGAGATACTTTTGAAGGCACAAATTGCTGTTTTTCATGGTCAATTGTGATGTACATCATAAAAATAAGCGATAAATTATTGTTAATTTGTATGAAATTTCATGAGCGGACAAGTGTCATAGAAGCCATCCTAATGTCCAGCAATAGTAAAAAATATATAATGTTCACACGTGCTTTTAATGTCCACCCTAAACACTAGAAGCAGCACTTGAGCATTTTTCGCATATGCCGAGGCAGTGCTGACTCTTTCCATATATATTATCTGTAACGTCTTTTTATATGATTGGATTTATGCCCTAGATACGAGTCTTTTACTGCTCGAATTCTTATTCTTGATTATGCTTTCGCCCCTAGACATGCCGAAAAATATTGTTATCCATTATTCTTTCGACACAAAAGAAGGACAAACAAACATACAATTGTGGCTTCACACTTCCGCATGGTAATGTTTTTAGCAAACCTTTTTTCCGTGAGCATACAATGTTATTTCGAGAAAAAAGTACCCATGTCATTGGTATCTTTCGTTGTCAAAGAAAGACGACTAACGTAACAATTGAGTTTCACCCGCGTGGTCATTATTAAAAAATTGGTGGCGGAGCACGCAAAGTAGTGTAGATCCAATTACCATTAAAAAACTATTGTTTTCCGTGAGATTATGATTTTTTACGAAATAAAAAGTAACATAAGTTATTCTCCAGACATTAAACTATCCCCGTCAATAAAAAGGTGCCAATCCATTGATTCCTTTGAACATGAAAGAAGGACTAAGAACTACCCGATTGGTCAACAACCAAATAATTGCAGCTTCGTCCGTTTATTATTTTTATAATAAAACTTTTTATTTTCCCGTGTTAATAAGATGTTTTTCCGTGATAAAAAGTAGCTCTATGTCACTCTATAATAGACCTTTAGAGCAATATTACATTTTGACTGTGATTTTTGCGTAAAATGGGCAATTTTGACATTCTTGATCTCGGAAACAAAAATACATCAACAATGTTGACTTATTGAATAGTACAGAATAGATATTGGCATAGTACTTATCGGCCTCGCTTTTTGTAAATATTGCTTAACTTTTTAAATAAACCCAAAATTGCAGAGAAAGACTTTCATAAAATGCGCGCATTCACTATTTTGAGCTCCTGGATTGTACTACTGTTCCAAACAAATGAAATAAAAAAAAATTAATGTTATTTGTTTTAGAGTCGTATAGTACGTAGCGACCTCGGAATTTTGAAATATCATTGATTTAATATAGAAAAAAAACATTCTTTTAACCAAAAAAACTTCGAAAATCGCTCTAGGTAAACTGTAAATTTCTCGAATAAACGATAATATTATTGAGCAAAATTTATACGGGAATAATTGTTACGCCATGATGAATAAACTTTGTAGCATGAATTTATTATCTTATTTCAATAAAAACGATAAATATAACTTCAAAATTACTACAAAAAACGATGCACCGGCGCGGCGCGGCACGGCAGAGTAGCTCCATAAATAATATTTTGTTGCGCCGCGCCGCGCCGCGCCGCTGCGGTGTCGCACCGCGCCGCTTAAGGTGAAGTGAGTCCAGGAAACACGCTTATTGAAAGAATAGTTCTATTAAACTATTTCAATTTGGTTCCTAGAAATTTAACTATGAAATCTTAAGTCCTTTCTGCAGGGCACAAAGCTATTGAAAACACAATTAATAATTTTTGGCTCGATAGAAAAAAATCGCGAACTTACTCTCTAAATTTGCACTAAGTAAAAATTATAACTATTTAATACAATTTTTTTATAAGGAAATTATACCAAAATTTTCATTACGAGAGCACTATGCTATTACTTTTAAAAATAAAATAATTTAAATAAAATTATTAAAAGAATAACGATTTGCGGTCGCGCACCCTCCCCGATTCTCGATCGCTCTCAACGTCAGTGCTCCAGGGCCAGTTATGTTCGAAGAACGTCGATTTTATATAAAGCTGCGCTATCTATCAAACCGTATGGGTACTAATTCGACGGCCATCTTGCCCCTCTGACCTACCTAACCTCTTACTATGTCCCCGTCGTGGAGTTACATTTCCTTGCTGGATATCCGACTAGATAGAAGTCCTTTGACAGAATTTTGATAATTTTCAACATAATAAATATCTAAATTCAATCCAAGTACTTCTATTATTCAACTGAAGTTATGATAGTGTAAATACAAGAGAATCTATCAAGTGAAGTATTGGTTAAAACTGATTTTGGAGTTTCGAGTCGGGCATGTCTAGTCTAGCTAGCGAATTTGTGATAGGTAGTTGACCTTACATCGTGCGTTCTTACCTATAACAAATTGGCAGGCGAGACTAAAGGCGCCCGATTCTAAAAACTCTAAAATCAGTTTTAACTGATACTTCACTTGATAGGTACCTATATATAAATACGACATGGTATTATACCTAGGTACGTATAGGTATAGCTTTAGTAACCAAATGTTTGCCTTGGAGCAGCACTTTCCATACATGCAAGAAATTTTCAGAGTTGCAGTGCTCTAGGAGCTGCGTTCGAGGTAGGACTTGTGCCGCGCGTCCGTTCAACGCGTTGTCAATAAACACGTTGAAATAAACACAGTGTAGGAATATCAGTAAGACAACAAAACAACGATGATGATGATTCATTTATTTTTTTACTGAGACCCGGTTTTTTTTTCTCATGCTAGATGTTTCTTTGGAAAACTTTATTATAAATCTTTCTTGGAATATCTGTAAACCCACATTGAAATTCGTTCAGTAGCGATTGAGTTTATCGCATACATGTAGGTACGCGATCATCGAAATCGGTTTGGCCGTTTAGGCGTCATAATTTTTATTTTTTATACTTCGTCGGGCCGTAAAAACATACGGCCCGCCTGATGTGAAATGGTTACCGTAGTTATAATAACGCTCGCAACTTAAAATATTGCTCGCGCACCGCCACTCCCGCTACCAACACAGCAACTCCTTCCTTTCGGGTGACCTCACTCACTCGCAGGAACACAACAACTCTCAAGGGAATTGTTATTTGGCTGCGGTATTCTGTGAGGTGGAGGTAAATTCCCCAGTCGGGTAGCTTACAATTACGCTCCCTACCTCCCTTTGCCAGCGCTTCGTTTGTCAGTCAGCAGGGTGCACGGCGTGCAGGTAAAATTGGCTTTGGTTCAAAGATGTTGATGAACCACTTACAGCCCAGATATAGTGATAACCCCAAAGATAGTGGAACAAACAGACATCCATACTTTCGCATTTATAATATTAGTAGGTAGATAGTTAATTGATTCAGGTGTTATTTTGCGGAAGTCAAATTTACAGGCAATTTGATCTACACTACTTTGCGTGCTTCCGCCACCAACGTTTTTGGTGTAGGACACGACTTACGCTTAATATTTTTTTGGTGTAGGAGCTAGGACGTTGGATCATTAATATTTTAGGGTGTAAGTGGTTCATCAACATCTTTAAACAAAAGCCAACTTCACCTGCGCGCTGTGTACCCTGCTGACTGACAAACGAAGCTCTGGCGAAAAGAGAGGTAGGGAGCGTAATTGTAAGCTACCCGACTGGGGAATTACATCCACCTCACAGAATACCGCAGCCAAATAACAATTCTCTCAATCAATCATTAAATCAAATCAATATATTTTTTTGTAAATACATACATACTAACTGTTACCCGTGGCTTCGCCCGCGTGGTCCAGGGAAGCTGCCATTAATTTGTGTATATTTTTTTTCTTGTTGTCATTTTTTTACTTGATGGGATAAAAAGTAGCTTATGACACTCTCCAGACCGTAAACTATCCTCGTTAACAAAAATCATGTCGGTACTTAGGTTACTTTCGATGTAAAAGAAGGACAAATGATTACAAAGTTTATTTTTCCCATTGGATTAAGATGTTTTTCCGTGATAAAAAGTAGCTTATGTCACTCTCCAAATCGTAAACTATCCCCATTAAAAAAATCACGTCCGTACATAGGTTCGTGTTTGACGTGAAAGACGGACAAATGATTAACTTTATTTTTTCCCGTGGGAATAAAATGTTTTTCCTTGATAAAGAGTAGCCTATGTCACTCTCCAGGCCTTAAACTATATCAAAAAAAAAAACATGTAAATCCGTTTGTTACTTTTGACGTGAAAGAAGGACAAACAACCTTTTACCTATATTATGCTGTAGTGATTTAATCTTAAAAGATAGGCATATGCGCAAATTTACGCAGCGCACGCAACGTAAGCCCTCAAAAGGAATAATTTTTTCCCGTTTTTTATCGGTGCTCCGCTCCTATTGGTGTTAGCGTGATGTTATATAGCCTATATATAGCCTTCCTTGAAATATAGGCTAACACTAAAATTTTTTTTCAATTCGAACAAAGAAACAAACAAACTCTTCAGCTTTATAATATTAGAATAGATAATACATAGAAAACACCCAGACCAAGATAAACAGACATGTTCATGCACACAAATATTTACTCGTATCTTGTGCGGGGATCGAACCCACGACCTCGGAATCAAACTGGACATGGTTAGCCATTGGACCATCGGGGTTGTCAAATATAAATACTGTTAATATCAATACCGCTGTATGCTCGGGCATAGTAGCTAGGGACAGACGCGTGCTGTACGGCACATATCGATTCCTAGAAGGATGAAGAATAGTGTATGCTGGCGCGTGATAGTTAGTTAGTCTAAGCATGTACCTATTTTAGTTTGACCAATAATAAATATAATTGAATATAAAATAATTATTGAATAGTTTTCTTTTTATTTTGAATTCTTTACTTTTTCATAATATACCAAAACATCACTTGTTTGCATGTTGAATATACTTCATTAATAAAAAAAATGTATTTTTACATGTGGTTTATTTATTTTCATATAATTATATTTCCAGTAAGTACTTTTAACTATTGTATTGACGGGTGTAGTACTACACGGGTGTAGGTAGTCGCTTCGCTATACTGTGGCGTCTCGGCAGCGATCGCGCGCTTGTAAGCGAGTACCCCGCGCCGGCTCCTCTCAAGCCCCGTACCTCACCCCCTCGAAAACGGCCAAGCCCTGGACTCACGTCACCTTAAGTGCGGTTTCACCATAAGTGATTATAATAGATTTTGTCACGTCACGAAATTTAGGACAATGTCACACTTTATCTACCCCCTCCCTCCCCTTAACGTGTGACGTAATTTATGGATGGCCCCTAATCTAGGTTGTTATACGGTTTCTTTTTAACTTCAAGATCTTTTTTTTTTATATATATATAGTATACCACCAATGTGATAAACAAGCATACGGCCCGCCTGATGGAAAACAGTTACCGTAGCCGATGAACGCCTGTAACACCAGTGGCATCACAAGCGCGTTGCCGACCCTGTAAAAACCTCTTCACGCTCATTTTGAAGAATCCCATGCTGTAGTTGCCTGGGAAACCTCGACAGGCAGTTCATTCCACAGCTTGACAGTACGCGGGAGAAAACTTCTCTGGAACCGCACAGCACGTGACCACTTATGTGTACGTGGCTCCAATGTGTGAGGATGAATTCCCTGTCGATGGCGAGCGGTGCGACTGTAGAAGGAGGCCGTTGGCATCATATCAAATATCATATCAGATCTTTATTATGTACGCTATTCCTTCCTATTTAATAGGTCAATGTAATTACCCTGCTAATCCAAAGGACAAAATTAAGTATTATTTGCATTACACAATGAAGAGAACGACGTCTTTATTGCGACGATGTCGCTGTATAAGAAACAAATACAATTTCCTCTTAATTTCCGGCGCCGATGTTATCTGGACGTAAAGAGAGCTTCAACATTCAACCGGGACTCTTACTAAAACTTCGGAAACAGGCGGAATTTCATTGGGATTGTTCACGAAACTACTTTCGTTTACCTACATACGACACGTCCGCTTGGAAATCGGTTACAGAAATGACTCATAGTTACAATTTATTATAAAATATCTTTATTAAGTGCCCAGTATGATTTGATAGTGAGAAGCATGATACAAATATAGAATGTATGTTCTATAAAAACATCATAAGGTCAGTGTAGTCTCCACTACAGGAGCACGACCCTTTCTCGTCCGTCCAAGACAGAAGGAGGATTTGGCCTACACTCCCCACGCTGGCCAGACGGGTTGGGGAGGCCTGATCGATGTTTTATAATGTATTTCCCTTAGTCGCGTCCACGGGAAGAGATGGAGTGATTCTATTCTAGTCTGCCGGAAACCACACGGCCAAGTCGAAGAGTCGAACTTGCCTACTACTAACTCGTGACGTAGTCTTGACAATATATGGGAAGAACATACCTGTTGTTTTTTTTACAATGTTAGGGAGGTAGTTTGGTATGTAATACTGAGTAATTTATATCAACTGAATACTTTGAATAGTTTGAAGTACCGTTAAGCGTATTATTTCTATTAATATTTCTCGTCCGTGAACACTTATTGTATATTTTTTTAGCTATATATATAGGTACTGTCACAGAATAAGTAACAATACTGTTTGGCGCTCAAGAGGCGTACCGAGCACATGAGTAAAGAAACGAACAGAGGGAAAGCTGTCTAAGATCTGCAAAATTTGTGCCTATTCTCATAGGGTTGACACCTTTTGCTCGTATAAAAGGATTAGAGGAAAAAAGTAAACATAAATGTACATTAATAAAATGTATTCACACGTACACTAAAGTTAATATCTAAAATACAACGTACTTTTTCTAAAAACTAAAAGTAAATTACTAACATCAATAGCCCGACTGGGAAGTACCACACCTCACATAAGACCGCAGTCATATAACATCTCTCTGGAGTGTTATTGTGTTCCTGCGTCAGGTCATCAAAAAGAAGGATTAGCAGTAATAGCAGCCGGGGTTGCAACGCGCGAGTGGCATTTACTGTGTTGCAAGCAGTGGCGGCTGTACCTTAAGTGCGCTCGTGCGCTGAACCACAATTTCGAAAGATTAAAAATTACATAATATTACCATGTTTAAAAAATAAATAGGTATTAAATACCTATTTATTTTTTAAACATACAAAAACATATAACAAATAAAATATTTCATAATGACGAAACTATAAGCTCTTTGCTAAACTATTAAGAGTTATTTTCCCTGTAAACAAAAATCGCCGCTCGCCGAAGCGCACCAGAGCTGCTAATGTAACTTGTATGGGCGACGAGCTAATATGCCAGACGCGTGAAACAAAAGATAGTTCATAGAAATGTACCGAGTATTGGGTCTGTTTCCGTGCGCGCCGCACGGGCGAATCGAAGACATTTTACTATGCCGAAGAT
The DNA here is from genome assembly GCA_937001555.2 of Hypsopygia costalis. Taxonomy (NCBI): domain Eukaryota; kingdom Metazoa; phylum Arthropoda; class Insecta; order Lepidoptera; family Pyralidae; genus Hypsopygia; species Hypsopygia costalis. The sequence goes on from OW443332.2 coordinate 27,232,473, forward strand.
TACCGAGAGCAGCCGACGACGTTTGACGAAATTCGCGGGCGGCCATGTCTAGGGGTTCGCTAAAATGCGCAAACAATACCATCGGGTATTGCTTGTATAATTTTTTAATTTTAATAAAAAGGTGATTGAACGTTTCGCTTCATAAAAATGGCGTCGCATAGATTTAATGTATAAAAATGAATAAAAAAAAAACATGTTTTATGTAAGTTGTTGTTTTGCTACATTTTTTTTTATACTACGTCGGGTGGCAGACAAGCATACGGCCCGCCTGATGTGAAGCGGTTACCGTAACCATATTAACACTCGCAACATAAAATATCGCTCGCGCGCCGCCACCCCCGTTGCCATCGCAGCATCTCCTTCCTTTCTGGTGACCTCACTCACTCGCAGGAACACAACAGCCCTCAAGGTATTTATTTATTTGGCTGCGGTATTCTGTGAGGTGGAGGTACATTCCCCAGTCGGGTAGCTTCTATTTACGCTCCCTACCTCTCTTTTCGCCAGAGCTTCGTTCGTCAGTCAGCAGGGTCACCGCGTGCAGGTGAAGTTGGTTTTGGTTCAAAGATGTTGATGAACCACTTACACCCCAAATTTTTAATCTTATTAGTGAGCAAGTAAAGTGTGATAGTCAAAATACGAAATATTTTTACTTTTTCTATTATTGTTCATACACACAGTACAGTAAATAACCATTTTGTCACACTTTTTTTATTTTTAACTTTTTATTTTTATTCGTAAACAACGTGGAGCGCACACACCTATACGTGCAACGCGCAGGCCCTGAGCTTGTCCACTGGCGGAGTCAGTTTGAACCGGTTATTTCTAACCGCGGCGTGTACGCGATGAGCGGCCAGTGGACACGCACACAAGGCCACGCATGCTTGTAGTAGTGTACCTAAACACCGCGGTTGAATGAAGCTTTATCTCTGTTCGTTTCTTTACTCATGTGGTACCGAGTGCGTCGGGATGTGAGCCATGTGAGCGAGCGTTACGGGACTTACGGGAGCGCGCCTTACAGCTCCGGTACCCATCATGGAAACTAGGGAGTAGTAGTGGTAGGGCCCCGATTCCTGGTAAACCGAGCGTCGGTCGCCACGAGCTCTCGAGAGACTTATGAGTGCCTAAGTAGTCTGCTTGCAGGTGAAAGTAGAGTGATTGGTTTACTGGGCGCGAGTGAACCTGTGCATGCCGGACCTTGCTTTTCCTTGGCACTGAAGAGTCAGGTCGAACTAATCGAAAATAATTGAAAAGTTGTAGGTAAAATGTCTTCCTGTATATTTATACATTGTACTAGTTATACTGCTACGGAGATATAGTCTGAGTAAGCGCTTTGTCGCTACATTTAAGTGCCGTGATTGCCGCCTATGGACTATCTTTTTAAGTACTTTTTTTTGTTTGAAATTAACAGAAAGTTTGCAATCGTATTTACGTAGTTAATTGTAATCGCCTTTAAAATATTTGCGTTTGGTGTAAAATTACCTTATTTGATTTAATGAACATGACATAAGTACATACACGTACTATGTATGTATACGTTATAAGTATGTACACGTTATAAGTATGTACACGTTAATGTATATTACCTATCATAAGTACGTAGACGTACTTATGTCAAATAAATCAATCGATTAAATTAGCTGGCAACTTCTCCAATGATATTGTTTTGACATTTTCCTATTCAGTTTAACATTTTGTTCCATAGTATGTGATATTAATCGTAATGACCATGTACAGCATGTTAGTTTTAATTTCTCTTATTAATGTAATATTCGATTTTATATCTTAAAGAATCGTGTAAAAAATTTGTACGTGAAATACATTCCTATGAATTCTTCATCCTACGCTATTAATATTTGCATTTGATGTAAAATGACCTTACATATAAAATATCGTATGCTTAAATACTTACATTTGGGGCCATCCATAAATTACGTCACACGTTAAGGGGGAGGGAGGGGGTCATAAATTTTGGTTTTAAAATATTTATAAATTTTCATTAATTTAGGTCATAAATACCCCTCCCACCCCCTCATCACACATTGTGTGACAAGGGGGTGGGAGGGGTCCTAAATTTCGTGATGTGACATTTCAAAATCTATTGTAATCTAAATGTTAACACAAACTTTGAACTATTAACGAAAATCTCAAAAACATTTGCAACTCTAGATGTAAATTTGCAAAATATGTGACGTGACACTCGGGAGGGGGGGAGTCTCACAAATGTGACCAGCTGTGACAAGGACGGGGGGAGGGGTCAAAAAATCATGAAATTCGTGTGACGTAATTTATGGAGGCCCCTTTGACCACCCTGGCCAAGACAAACAGAGAACAGACATGTCCCAAACCAAGACAGTAATCTGTGCCAAGTAAGACACGCAAATGTTTGTCTAGTGCAGGGTTCAAACTCACCACCGGTGGTGAAATATGGTGGTCAGATGGTCCGAGGGGCTCTCAAACCATAGTGTTAAAGTAGGTAGCCAGACTATAATTGATACCCATTCGACACCATACAGAAGACAAATGTTGGTTAATTGTTATTCTGTTATAATTTTAAAATTAATGATACGTAAATTATATACTTAAGTATATTTTAACCCTGTACCTTTCAATAACTAGGCAATCAAATAGACATCAAATCCCTGGCAAATTACATGGTTAACTACGAATTAAATCGTTTATTGGCGCAGTCTGTAATTATTTGTTATTAATATCAGGCAAATGAGGAAATATTTTACGTTGCCCATAATTCTCTAAAATTATACATTTACACAAAGGATTTTGTATTGAGCACTCGACTGCTGTCTACTAATAAGCCAAAAATGTCATTAGGTAGCAAATATCTCACAATTGAACATCTATTATCGTATCTCGAGGACCCGAGATATCCATCAGTTGGGCCCCATCTCCGACTTTTAAGGCTCACTGGTTTATGGCACCCGAATCTCGAGTCGAAAGTAACAAGATTTAAACAGTACCTTTTCTATGTGACGGTGATTTTCTTCTGCAGTCAATACGTAAAGTGTCTCATTAAGTTCGACTTAGATTCCCTGATGCTGATCTTACAATATGCCCCATTTCATATAGGAATACTGAAATGCTGCTACTTTCATAAGGATTATACAAAATGGGAGAAAGTCATACACTACGTTTCGTCATTAGCCCAGATATCCCTGAGATTTTTTTTTTCTTCAATGTCAACCAAATTCACATATTATGCTAAGTATGTCTCAGAAAGTCTGAAAAAAATACGAAAAAAAATCTTTGACAGGTGGAAATGCCGGAAAATGATGATCGTTATAACAAACGCTAGTAAAATGCGCTACTATGGAGTGTGATAGATATTCTGCAAATGTACGGCTAAAATTGCTGAATAAAACAATAAAATAAAAGAAAAATATTTAATTGCTTAGATTATAACTTCTATAATAATATAATTTTATTGTGGTGTGTGGTATGCATTGAAACAATGTTTTGGATGCAGCGAAATATTACATTTTTTGCAGTAAAAACTTGCATTTTTGTGACAAATCGCGCATCGCAGTTGATTTGGTCTATACATAACAATGTGGCCAATATTATCATATCTTGAATTTTCATGAAGACCTTGCGATGTCCGTGTAGATTTCCTTGAATCCTCCTTCTTGTAGGTCTCCAGCAGGCCAGTAGCAATAGATCTTCGAAATTTAAATGGTCTCCTCCATTTAATTTGTATAATTGCCATGCGTTATGTGTAGCCATATCTAAACCATTTTTTTCCACGTACTGTCCTGTCCTGTATAAACCAATGTTTTGGTCAGATCTGTCGACACCGCCCATATTCTCATTTATGGTAGAAGGCTGAAGTTGCTGGTAATACAGGCATTGTTGAAGAGGTACTTGGCTCGGGTGATGAACTTTTTGGACCAGTTTCTGTTGTTTCCAGGCATATTCGCTTTGAAAGATGAGCTAGTGGCGTTTCGTCATCTTTACTTTCGTCGGATACACTGTTGTTGAAATATAGTTCAGCTGTAGCTCTAAGCTGCCGCCCAGGTAAATTTTGCAAAGACACAAATTTTTCATCTCCCAAATCTTCATCTGTCAAGTCTGCATTACAACTCTCCGGAGGAAAAATTGTTATACCATCGGAAATCGGATCGGCTTCGTCAATGTGATCCAATTCTTCAATAATCTCATTCAATGTGAGATTTCGATACTTCGACCTGAAACATACAAAAATGTTCTTATAGTACCTCATGTCCCTATTGTTCGTTATAACGATCCATCTAAAGATTTTGAAATAAACATATCTTTTGATGAATAAAACATTCTGTAAGTGTTTATTTTACGTCATTAAGGGTACATTCTTTATGTTTTAGGAGCAACTAAATAAAAAAATTGAATAATGAAACATTTTACATACCTTGAAATATTCATGACTAAAATCCAAAAACAATAACGCGTATAAAATCAAGACACTGAACTTCTAAGTGGGTCAACTTCCTGGAATGAATGCATAGACGTGTGACATGTGCTTATAACTTATAAACAAAATCTCAAGTACCCCCGGGTAGCCGTAATATTTTTTTGTTGTCATGATCGTTTAAACAAACGATAGCGTTAAGTGGGTTAGAACGGGAGCAGTTGTCCAAAAAAGATGAAAAGTATAACGAAATTATAACCCATTACATAAAGCAGAGCCGTCGAATGACATACTCTTTCTGGTTATTGGGTTTCATCGCAACTTTCAGCACAGTCACAGAACCTTATCAGAAGAATCAAATTAACGAGAATGGAACTAGTGTTTACTTGAATATTTTTGATGGATACACTCCTTTCAGCCCAGCCCCTCCGGGTTACTATGTCTCTATAGCTTTCCAGACATTGTTGGCATATGTTTTATACGCTTACATAGTTGGGTGGGACATGTTAGTAGTAACTATAATGATATTCTTCGCTGGACAATTGAAAGTTACTTGTTTAAATTATAAGAGAGTAATAATAAAAGCGAACACTAATAAAAGCCATGAAAACATCGTGAGGTGCCATCGATTTCATGTGCAGTTGATTGAGTAAGATACCCTAAATATTATTTAGCTTAACATACCTATTAGCTGTAAAGATTTTAACTAAATTCTCTCTGACTATGTTTGATACGACCATTATAATTTCTGAGGGCCTGCCGAAGTGATTATGCGAAGGTTCGGACCGAAGTCTGATTTTTTTTTTCTATGAAGCATGATGCTTTAAATATTACGATCTAGCTTACGGGCTAATAAGTAATTTAACTTTAACATAAACTTGTAAATATTATAGTCTAAGAGTAATGTCCATTGACTTTTCTTAGTGTCTATTAAGGTGAAACACTTTCTTGTTGTGTTATATTTAATGCACTATCACTAATATTGTCTCACTTATTACTACACTAACTCAAGAGGTCTTCTTTTCAGTCTTCTCACTAGGTCTGTGTTATCGAGAAGTTTGACTAATTCTGGATTCACATGGTGATGAAGTCTAAATTCATGAGCTTCTGCATATTTTTGTATCACTTTGTCCACAATCTCCACTTTAAAGTCCCGATGGAGATAGTCATTTTTGAAGTACCACGGTGTGTTTACAATGCCCCTGAGTACTTTATTCTGGAAGCGCTGAATAATTTGTTTGTTACTCTTTTTCGTACAGCCCCATAACTGTACTCCATAAGTCCAAACTGGCATAAGGACTTGCTTATATAATTATTAATAATTTATTGTGAATCGACAGGCTAGAGTTTCTCCCAATCAGCCAATACATGTTTTTGTATCGTATCTCTAACTCCTCTCGTTTCTTCTTGACGTGAGCTTTCCAAGGTAATTTCGCATCTAGGGTCATACCTATATATTTGGCTGTATTAGCATACGGGATCTGTTGATTATTTAAAAACACTAGATGGTAGTGCGGATTTTTGTTTGTGAAGTCAATATGAACATTGTGTGACGAGGGGGTGGGAGGGGTCCTAAATTTCGTGACGTGACATTTCAAAATCTATTATAATCTAAGTGTTAACACAAACTTTGAACTATTAACGAAAATCTCAAAAACAAAAGCAACTCTAGATGTAAATTTGCAAAATATGTGACGTGACACTAGGGAGGGGGGGAGTCGCACAAATATGACCAGCTGTGACAAGGACGGGGGGAGGGGTCAAAAAATCATGAAATTCGTGTGACGTAATTTATGGAGGCCCCTTTGACCACCCTGGCCAAGACAAACAGAGAACAGACATATCCCAAACCAAGACAGTAATATGTGCCAAGTAAGACACACAAATGTTTGTCTTGTGCAGGGTTCAAACTCATCACCGGTGGTGAAATTTGGTGGTCAGATGGTCCGGGGGGCTCTCAAACCATAGTGTTAAAGTAGATAGCCAAACTATAATTGATACCCATTCGACACCATACAGAAGACAAATGATGGTTAATTGTTATACTGTTATAATTTTAAAATTAATGATACGTAAATTATATACTTAGGTATATTTTAACCCTGTACCTTTCAATAACTAGGCAATCAAATAGACATCAAATCCCTGGCAAATTACATGGTTAACTACGAATTAAATCGTTTATTGGCGCAGTCTGTAATTATTTGTTATTAATATCAGGCAAATGAGGAAATATTTTACGTTGCCCATAATTCTCTAAAATTATACATTTACACAAAGGATTTTGTATTGAGCACTCGACTGCTGTCTACTAATAAGCCAAAAATGTCATTAGGTAGCAAATATCTCACAATTGAACATCTATTATCGTATCTCGAGGACCCGAGATATCCATCAGTTGGGCCCCATCTCCGACTTTTAAGGCTCACTGGTTTATGGCACCCGAATCTCGAGTCGAAAGTAACAAGATTTAAACAGTACCTTTTCTATGTGACGGTGATTTTCTTCTGCAGTCAATACGTAAAGTGTCTCATTAAGTTCGACTTAGATTCCCTGATGCTGATCTTACAATATGCCCCATTTCATATAGGAATACTGAAATGCTGCTACTTTCATAAGGATTATACAAAATGGGAGAAAGTCATACACTACGTTTCGTCATTAGAACGGGAGCAGTTGTCCAAAAAAGATGAAAAGTATAACGAAATTATAACCCATTACATAAAGCAGAGCCGTCGAATGACATACTCTTTCTGGTTATTGGGTTTCATCGCAACTTTCAGCACAGTCACAGAACCTTATCAGAAGAATCAAATTAACGAGAATGGAACTAGTGTTTACTTGAATATCTTTGATGGATACACTCCTTTCAGCCCAGCCCCTCCGGGTTACTATGTCTCTATGGCTTTCCAGACATTGTTGGGATATGTTATATATGCTTACGTAGTTGGGTGGGACATGTTAATAGTAACTATAATGATATTCTTCGCTGGACAATTGAAAGTTACTCGTTTAAATTATAAGAGAGTAATGATAAAAGCGAACACTAATAAAAGCCATGAAAACATCGTGAGGTGCCATCGATTTCATGTGCGGTTGATTGAGTAAGATACCCTAAATATTATTTAGCTTAACATACCTATTAGCTGTAAAGATTTTAACGAAGTTCTCTCTGACTATGTTTGATACGACCATTACAATTTCTGAGGGTCTGCTCCGAAGTTAAAATGCGAAGGTTCAGACGAAATTCACGAATTTTTAAAATACAAATTTCGTTCGATTGGGATGATAGATGTGGACTTTTCACCCAGTAGGGCCTCAGTTATTGTCTAAATAACACTAGCAATATGAATATTTTGTTGAGTATATGACACACCCCGGCCACTCCATACAAATGTTGCGTCGTTAACTACTACCACAGCTACTACATAAACAATGAGGTCTGTGCAGAGCGTCAAACAGCGTGTGTGCGTGCGGCGCCATACAAATTGTTCTAGATTTGTCTCAGAGGGGGGTGAGGTTGATATGAGAGAGCGGCAGACACGTACCACAGATACAGTATAAACTTATACAATATCTATGGTCTCATAGACTCAACAAAATATTTCTAGGTACATCCCCCGGAGACAATAACGCTGCCTCTTTCTTTATATATAAATACTAGCTGTTACCCGCGGCTTCGCCCGCGTGCTCCAGGGTAGCTGCCATTGATTTGTGTATATTTTTTTATTATTGTTTTTTTTTTACTTGGTGGGATAAAAAGTAGTACCAATATGTATAAATGATTATAAACTTTATTTTTTCCCGTGGGAATAAAATGTTTTTCCTGGATAAAAAGTAACTTATGTCACTCTCCAGACCGTAAACTATCCCCGTTACAAAAAATGAGTCGGTACTTCGGTTACTCTCGACGTAAAAGAAGGACAAATGATTACAAAGTTTATTTTTTTCCCATGGGATTAAGATGTTTTTCCGGGATAAAAAGTAGCCTATGTCACTCTCCAGATCGTAAACTATCCCCATTAAAAAAATCATGTCCGTACTTAGATTCGTTTTGACATGAAATAAGGACAAATAATTATAAACTTTATTTTTTCCCGTGGGCATAAGATGTTTATCCGGTATAAAGAGTAGTCTATGTCACTCTCCAGGCCTTAAACTATCTCCAAAAATCATGTCAATCCGTTTGTTATTTTTGACGTGAAAGAAGAACAAACAACCTTTTACCTATATATGCTATAGTGAGTTAATCTTGAAAGATAAACATATGCTATCACGGACTTTTTTTTAGAACTTTTAAAGAGGAACAATTCCATCATACTGACATGATTTTCGCATAAGAACAACCGTTTACGCACGCAACTTAAGCCCTCGAAAGGAATATTTTTTCCCATTTTTCATTGGTGCTCCGCTCCTATTGGTGGTAGCGTGATGTTATTTAGCCTATAGCCTTCCTTGAAATATAGGCTATCTAACACTAAAATAATTTTTCAATTCGAACCAGTAGTTCCTGAGATTAGCGCGTTCAAACAAACAAACAAACAAACTCTTCAGCTTTATAATATTAGTGTAGATGAGGTTCAGTCAGCAAGAAAATGAAGTCACTTTCTGCCTAACTTTCACAGCATAAAATCGATATTTTCATTTGTTTTAGTTTTCTGCTTATGTTAGATTATTATGATAATGTCAATTTTTTCTTTGCAGATACCAACAAATTTTTGACTCGTTAATTTCACCGGCAATGTTCGTTTATTTGGTGTTTATTTCTGTAAATCTCGGAGTGTGCATCATACAGCTTGCTAAGGTACTCGTCCATAACCCTTATTTATCCCACTCCTAGGACACGGGTCTCCCCACAATCTAGGGGTTTAGAGCATACTTCACCACGCTACTCAATTCTGGGTTGACGGAGGCCAGTGTTTTCAAGCCGCCTAAAGGCTACTGACTTCATCTAATGACAACAGCCGGGATCGACGCCTTAACGTGCCCCCCGAAACACGAGGGGAAATCGAGATAAATAAACCCATCCATGGACAGGCTACGGTTGACGTTGCTTAATTTGCGTGTTCGACTAGACTGACGCGCTCAACGACGACGCCATCGAGCTCCTAGTACTCGTGCTAAGGTACACACCTACTCGTAAATACCTAATCAAAAAATAAAAATACTTATATCCTTTAGCATTATATCAACAAAAAACTTATTTTCCACTTCAGTTGTATAAAAAAATCTTTTGAAAGTGGTTAATTCCTCAAAGCTTTATGTGGAATTTTATTTTAGATAGGTACCTAGTTAATTGATTGAGGTGTTATTTTGCGGAAGTCAAATTTAAGGTTAATTAATTATTGTGTAGATCAAATTGCCTGTATATTATTTTAGACTCTTCGGTTTACAAAATTTATTTGGGTTAGTAATTTTACAACGGTGATCTCACATTTTTTTTTAAATTGAATTATAATATTCCATAAGTTGTGAAACCAATAAGAAATGTGTGATCATTAAACCGCAGCTTGCATGAAATTTTGCTTAGTTTTGGTTATGTATATCTCGAAGATAAGCTTCAGTAAAAAATAAAATGCGTCGACAGAAGAATAAAACAAAATACCTAATAACGAAAACTTTGACACAACATCGGGACACAGGCACCGTCATCGACATTATCATACTTTACTATTTCGACTTTTAATATCTAAAGTTGTACTTTTCACAAGTACCTACTGTTGTAGATAAAATCCAAAAGCTTCCTACTCTTGCTAATTTCTTCTGATTAAATTTGTTATGAGTTCCAAGGCCGTAGTTATGACCCCGGGACTGCAGTGGACTTTATAGTTCATTGCCTTTTTTGGTGGTCGCCGCTGTTAATCCTGGCTACGCAGGAGACACCGTAGTGGCAATGTATGGTGGTGGACCCCCGTCCCGAAAAAAAAGTATCATTTAATAAACGTAGTGGTACAACAGTACCTACTCGTCAATAGTACAACGTCATACTTTGTTACACCTTGTTAATTCGGACGGGACCATACTGTTTTTGATAATTTTGGATTAAGTACCTTGCCATTAATTACGGTGTATGTAAATAAAATAAATATACCCAGGATAGAGCATAGGTTTTAAACAACGACCCTATGCCTACAGCTAATGCTCTCCTGAACACCAACCTTACGATTATATCACAGGATTGCAAGTCTCTTGCCCAGTAAACCGATTGGTTTACTGTAAAAGTTATAAAAGTCCTTTTACCTAGGTAAAAGTCCTTTTACCTAGGTAAAAGGACTTTAACCCGACCCCGCTATCGCACCCAGTGTACCAACCAGGCACTCAAGCAGATTGGTAGCAGGTCTTACACCCCCTTCGCTTACAAACAGACTACTTAGGCACTCTTAAGTCAAGTAGCTCGTGGTGGCCGGCGCTCGGTTTCCCAAGCATCAGGACCCTACCACCACTCCCTAACCTCCAAGATCGGTACCGGAGCTGAAAGGCGCGCACCCCTGAAGAGCGTCGAATCGTTGTGAACTGTTGTCAAAACATGACAGTAATTAAGTCAAGCCAGCCTTAAAACACTAGCCTCCGCCAACTCAAAGTGGCCCAAAATGATCTAAACCCTCGATGGGTCGCAATAAGGTTTTGTTGATGTTTTGTGAATTAAAGGGAGACCCCTAGTCTAACCCTATAGTTAGACTACTAGGGTCTCCCTTTAATTGAGTAAGTTGTATGGTTTCATGACGATGGTAAAACCACCATATTTTATTTATGTGTCACCCGTTTAGTTGCAGAATGATTTAACCACCTTTATATCAAGCTGCTTTTACATGCTGGCCTGTTTAGTCCAGCTTCTGCTTTTCTATTGGCACGCGAATGACGTCACAGTTGAGGTACGTATACTGATGTTTGCCGAGATATTTGACGTGATAACTTCTTATAAATCGACGAACGCCGGCTGCATGCATGCATGACTCATTGTCACGTTCCGCCTGAGCCGAGCGTGCAAGCGAGAGCGCGGAATAAGCGATAGAGAGGCACGATCGGCCTATGTTTCTTATGATGTTATCACGTAAAATTATCGTCCGTAAATCAACTTCATAGACACCCAATATATTCTACGCTGGATGCCAAATAAGCTTACGGCTCGATATGACGCGGCTACCGCAGCGATATAGACCCTCGCAATTCAAAGAGCTCGCGCTGCCAGCTATGCTGGTAACAAAGAACTCAATAAGAAAGAGAAAAAGAACTTGTTATATATCATCACTTCATGTGAAGTCACTCATTCGTGTGAATGCAACAATCATCAAGTGCATTGTTATTTGACTACGGTATTCATTGAGGTGGATGTACTTCTCCAGTAGAGTGTATGCCCCACAGCCCTATTTACACACCACGTGCAGGTGAGGTTGGCTTTAACTTTAAAGGTGCTTATGAGCCTCTTACACCCGCAATCATTTCTTTTCGCAATCGCAAACATTTTTTTTTTCGTTTGGGGTGATTAAAATCTCTCTTCAATATTTTATCATCACCGCCATAGATTGCTGTGGGTTGAGCAGATAACGAAAAAAAAATGGTTGTCTGTAAAGTCGGTTTAAGGACAATAATTTTACGTGATAACGTCATAATAAGAAACCATCGTCCTATGGAGTGGCAGAGAGATAAATGCGCTTAGGCCGATCGTGCGTCTCTATCGCTTGTTCCGCGCTCTCGCTTGCACGCTCGGCTCAGGCGGAACGTGACGATGAGTCATGCTTTTTCGTGCGTCCAGCCGGCGTTACCGAATAAGACGTTATCATGTCAAAAAAGCGACAGTATACCTGCAGGGTATAAACTCTGGAGAGTTACATACAGACAACGAAAAAAGCGTAACTACCATTATTGCAGGGTCATTTACCCTACAGAGGTACTTTCGCTTTTTTTTGTTGTCATAGTACATTATAATTATTACCTATGTAGGCTATGTGTAAAGGGGAAACTCACTCTTTGTCACCAGAGCGATGCAGTAACCTACAGCATTTTTGAAAGTGACTGGGTCGATACGGACCTGAAAATTCAGAAGGAGATGGTACTTCTCGGCCTCACCACTAATAAGAGATTGGTTTTTAATGCTGGCCCATTTAATGTGATGTCTCTACCCACATTCATATCGGTAAAGTATGAAATAAATTAATAAATCGTCCCCGTAGAACGAAAAGTCGTTAACTCGAAAATTATCCAATTTAGATATGAGGCCTATCTTATATGTAGAATAAAAAACGAAAAAAAATATACAACACTAGCTGACCCGGCGAACTTCGTATTGCCTTTAAATATTTTTACCAACTTTTAAAACAAAACTAAAATTGCTATTTTTTTCTTTCAACGATGTACTCGTGAAACAAATTGTGTTATTAAACAAAATAATAAAATTATAGGAACTGTTTTAAATAATTCAAAAAAAGCTAAATATACTTATATAAGTGTTCCCTTAACTTTAAGGTTTAATATGTTGAGGTACGAATATTTAAAAACAAAAATTACATAACTTACTAAAATCACATTTACAATGAAATTGCAGAAAAGTAAGACGAGTTTGATGGTATTTGTTATAAATGCCATCAAAATCGACAAAATGTTATATTTTGACTATTTTTGGACTTAGTGACTATTTGCTCTACGGGAACGAAATGTTCTTTTTTACAATTTTTGTACAGTACTTGTTAAAATTTCTGACCGAGAAGCGGTTACCGTAGCCTATAGACGCTTGCAACATAATCTATCACTGCAACATAAAATACCGCTCGCGCGCCGCCACCTCCGCTGTCAGCGTAGCATCTCCTTCCCTTCTCTTCTGGTGACCTCACTCACTCGCAGGAACATAACAACCCTCAAAGAAATTGTTATTTGGCTGCGGTATTCTGTGAGGTGGAGGTACATTCCCCAGTCGGGTAGCTTACATTACGCTCTCTACCTCTCTTGTCGCCAGAGCTTCGTTTGTCAGCCAGCAGGGTGCACCGCGTGCAGGTGAAATTGGCTTTAGTTCAAAGATGTTAATGAACCACTTATACCCCAAAAATAGTATATGTATAAGAGTTCATCATTTAGCATAGATAGCATAGGCACAGAATAAGAAATAATACTAATACAGAAGTGTTACTTAAAGTTGGTAAGTTAAACAAGTTTCGACTTTAGGGGCGACGCAATGAAGAGCTTTTTAATTCGCACTTAATTCGTTTGTAAATTTCGGTCCTTTTCTCGCTAAAAAAGTAGGGTTCGCTCCTTGCGTGACTAATAAATATTACTAGCAGCAAATATATAGATTCTTCATTATAAAAATAACGAAGTTTTTAAAGTTGCCACTCGACATTTTTTTCGTGAAATTTGTCCCGTCGTCGTTTTGGATAGTGAGTCAATGTTTGCATACTAAATTATTAACGTTTGCCGTTTGCTCCTTTTGCAGATTCTACGAACTAGTTATAGCTTTTACACTTTACTCAGTGGAAGCAATAATTAAGGATGAATTGGACAACGTTTTTATGGACCTCTAAATATTCCTGGACAAATTACTCAAATCCATATAGCCCAAATTAAGCAAACCTTGTATTATAAACACTATATTAGTGATAAACATATTATGTATAAGCACTTAGACGACAAACCGAATTGTTCATGCACACAAATGATTGTCTTGTGCGAGGATCAAACCGATCGAGCGACCTCGGAGTCAAAGTAGCGATTGATAGTTATTCGACTACCCGGGACCCTATGAAATAAAAAAGCATTTTAAATGTCCCTTTTATACCACGTCAGGTATCAGACAAACACAACCCACCTGATGTAAAGCGGTTACAGTAGTCTTTAGTTAGACACTCTCAAGCATGTCGAGGTCTTTAATTGTGACAAGTTTATTAATCCGTTCAGTGATTTTGGAGCTTATTCATTTCCAAAAGTGACTTTTCTGCATTCTGCTCACTTCACTCAATTATGATAAGTTTTAATAGCCTGTAAAATAATCATGAAATAAAATATTTGTATAAGTAAATATTTTTTTTAAAACGCATACTTATAAAACTATCTAAAACACCCATACTAACAGACATGTCCTAAACGAAGATACAAAAATATTTGTTTTGGGTAGATATCGAACTCGCCTCTCTTGGTGCCAAAATGTCTAAAATCATCCAGACCAGACAAAAAACAGAAATTTGCTGATTTGTTATTCTATAAAAAAATTAATTGAAATGCTACTTACCTAAATTTTAACACTTGATGATTTTAACAACATACCTTGCAACAACGACGCATTCATAAATATATCAAAATGCTATGAAATTACATAGTTAACAGTCAACTTAATCGCCGGTGCAGTCTGCAATTATTCACGACAAAATATTCATATCAGTTGAATATTATATCTATCCAACTATTTTCTATCTATATCATATGGACAAAGGCTTGTGTACCGAGCACTTACAAGTTATAGATGTCATTAAATAGCCAACATTTCAAGATGCTCACAATTGAATACCTATTATCGTATCTCGAGGACCCGAGATACCCATCAGTCGGGCCCCATCTCCGACTTTTAGGGCTCACTGGTTTATGGCACCCGAATCTCGAGTCGAAAGTAACGAGATTTAAACAGTACCTTTTCTATGTGACGGTAATTTTCTTCTGCAGTCAATACATAAGGTGTCTCATTAAGCTTAGTTGTGTTCGTCGATGTATGACGAACACAAAAATTGCAAGCAAAGCCTAAATATTATTACCGTTAATATTAATCAATGATAATATAATATAAGAATACAATTAAACTGGATTAAATGTAATTAATTGAATTGGATTAAATTAAATTACATAATATTAAATTAGATTGAATTGAACTTGATTGAATTGGACTAAATTGAACTAGATTAAATTAAATTTAGATTAACTTAAATTCAATTCAATATACTAACGTAGGTTTCATTGTTACTAATATATTATGGACTTATCTAGTCTGAAATAAAAATTATTTCATTTTATTTTATTTATTTTTATTATGTTTATTTACAGAGAAAAAAAAGTCCGTTTAGGGACTTTGGTCTTAAAAAGACCAAAGTCAGTCCCATCGTACCTTATCACATTAGATTTCATACACATTACACGCATACATAAAACACACATATACATATAGACGTATGCACATAGGCATAAGCATCCATACATACATCATAACCGACGTGCCACCATATCGTATACAGCTTTAGCCCCAGAAGATGTTGGGTGGGCTAGAATGCCGTGAAAAGCTCCTTCATTCATCAGAACATCCCAGACATTTATCCCAAAATCGGACACCAGAGCATTTCTTTCACTATCATTCTTGACACACTCCATCAAGACATGTTGTACATCGTCAATAACACCGCACTCATTACAGTTAGCAGAGTCAATTGAGTCAACTTAGTATGTAGCGTAGTTAATGAAGTACGTAATTATTTATTTATTTTTTTATTTGATGAATGTCGTGGTACATATTAGCTGAACTAAATTTATGATTTTATGGAATTAAAACAATGAATAGTAGAAAATAATAGAGAAGCTCGATGGCGTCATTGCGCGTGCCAGTCTAATTGAACACGCAAGTTAAGTAACGTCAACCGTAGCCTGTACACGGATGGGTTTATATTACCTCGAGCTCCTCCGTGATTCGAAAGACACGTTAAGCCGTCGGTCCCGGTTGTTATCATTAGCTCATCTTGAGCTCCTCCGTGCTTCGGAAGGCACGTTAAGCCGTCGGTCCCGGTTGTTATCATTAGCTCATCTTGAGCTCCTCCGTGCTTCGGAAGGCACGTTAAGCCATCGGTCCCGGTTGTTATCATTAGCTCATCTTGAGCTCCTCCGTGCTTCGGAAGGCACGTTAAGCCGTCGGTCCCGGTTGTTATCATTAGCTCATCTTGAGCTCCTCCGTGCTTCGGAAGGCACGTTAAGCCGTCGGTCCCGGTTGTTATCATTAGCTCATCTTGAGCTCCTCCGTGCTTCGGAAGGCACGTTAAGCCGTCGGTCCCGGTTGTTATCATTAGCTCATCTTGAGCTCCTCCGTGCTTCGGAAGGCACGTTAAGCTGTCGGTCCCGGTTGTTATCGTTAAGTTAAGTCAGTGGCCTTTAGGCGGTTCGAAAACACTGGCCTCCGCCAACCCGCAGTTGAGCAGCGTGTTGGAGTACGCTCTAAACCCCTTCGGTTGAGGGAAGATCCGTATCCATAAAAACTGAAGATTTCATAAAAATAAAGATTTCCTTATTGTTAATTTAAAAAAAAAAACGTTTTGTTTTATTTTTTTTAGTTTTGAAATAGGTTTTATCATTTTGGTGATTTGTAATTGTCATTTCTTTTGATGTTTACTCTGATTTGGAAAAGCGTTTTCACCCCTATCGATTTGACATTTTTAAATTTTCATAACAAATCACAGACAACTTTCGCGACATAAAAGTGACACCAATCGATTTGACGTTTTGATATTTGACAACCAATAAATATCGTAATCCCTTTTTCAACTGACACTTTCATTTGTATGGGAAAATGCTTTTTCTTTTATTTTATTTTTTCTAGAATTTTCCAATGTTTGTAAGACTTATTCTGCTATTCGGGACGGAAACAAATCCAACAAATCGAAAACCATGGCAATCGGTCCAGCCGTTCTCGAGTTATAAGTGTTGTAACAAACACGACTTTCTTTTATATATATAGATGTATTTTTTTACTTCAAAGTACCTATATTAACTTTATAACTTTAACAATATACCTGCAACAACGAGGCAATGCAATAAATATGAAATCGCTAGGAAATTACATAGATAACAGTCAATTAAATCCCCGATTGGCGCAGGCTATACTTATTCACGACAAAATATTCATATCAGTTGAATATTATATGTACCCAATTATTTTCTATCTATATCATTTGGACAAAGAATTTTGTGCCGAGCACTAAAAAGTTTTATACTACAAGTCAAAAATGTCTGTAAGTAGCCAACATTTCAAAAGGTTCACAATTGAACATCTATTATCGTATCTCGAGGACCCGAGATACCCATCAGTCGGGCCCCATCTCCGACTTTTAGGGCTCACTGGTTTATGGCACCCGAATATCGAGTCGAAAGTAACGAAATTTAAACAGTACCTTTTCTATGTGACGGTAATTTTCTTCTGCAGTCAATACATAAGGTGTCTCATTAAATTGGACTTAGATTCCTTGATGCTGATATTACAATATGTCCCATATCATATGGGCATTGTGAAAATCTGCTACTTCCATAAGGATTATACAAGATGGGAAAGACTCATATACTACGTTTCGTCATTAGAACGAGAGCAGTTGTCCAGAAAAGATAAAACGTATGATGAAATTATAACCCGTTACATAAAGCAGAGCCGTCGAGTCACTTACCTCTACTGGATGTTAGCGTTCTTCTCAAATTTCATCATATTCTCAGAACCTTATCAGAAGAATCAAGTAAATGAGAATGGAACTAGTGTTTACTTGAAGATATTTGATGGATACACTCCTTACAGCCAAGTCCCTCCTGGTTACTATGCCTCGATGGCCATCCAGACAATATTAGGACATGTTGTAGCTGGTTATGTTATTGGGTGGGATACGTTAGTGGTAACTATAATGATATTCTTCGCTGGACAACTGAAAGTTACTCGTTTAAACTGCAGTAGAATAATAGTACCAGGGTATGCTGATAAAAGCCATGAAAACGTCGTGAGTTGCCATCGACTTCATGTTCAATTGATTAAGTAAGTACCTAGTCACTAAAACATCCATTCAGTTAGTTATTATGCACAGTCGTAAAGGATCGTAGAGATTTCTACCGAAGTTATCTTTGGTCGTCGATACAACTGTGATTTCTGGAGACAAGAGAGCTGCCTCTTTCTTCATTCTAAAGATTAGCCTCATTCAGCAAACAATATGTTGTCGGTGTCCTTGCTTTCACATATTATACTTCGCAACTGATCATTTTTTTACTTTGCAGATACCAGCAAGTTTTTGACTCCTTAATTTCACCGGCAATGTTCATTTATTTGGTTGTAATTTCTGTTAATATCGGAGTGTGCATCATACAGATTGCTCAGGTACCTCGTTGACACCTCGTTAAAAATAGATGTTAAAAATATGCAAAATAATCAGGACTTAAGCAAAATGTCATAATTTAATTAGTGCCTTTCGTCTGTTTAGCCGCAGAATGATTTAGCAACTCTTATATCAAGCTGCTTGTTCGTGGTGGACTGTTTAATCCAGCTTCTGCTTTTCTATTGGCACGCCAATGAGGTCACAGTTGAGGTATGTATACTGACTAAATGTTTTATCAAGATATTTTTATACTTACAGCCAAACAAGCTTACGACCCATCTGGTGTAAATGAAGCAGAGTTACTGCGGCCATATAGACGTTCGCAATTCAATTAGTATTGCTCTCGTTGGCACCTGCGCTGCTAATGCGACAGTCAGGCTTTACAGGCCCTACTTCACTCGCCGGAACCTTGTTTGCTGAAAGGCAGGGTGTATCACGTTCAAGCGAGGTTGACTTTGGCTCTAAGAATGGTGGTAATGCCACTATGCCACTTACACCTGAATTTGTTTTTTTTTTTAATTAATATAATCGCTTAATGATCCACGTAATTAAAATTATTTTCATGGAGGTAACTATTAATAAACAGTAATAATAGTAAGTAAGTAATATTAAATACAGTATAGTCGTTAATATTAAACCGTAATAAAAGCAATAAAATCATGGTGATCATGTAGTAGTTGCACAAGACTACATGATCAGGGCTTAGTATAAGGTCGTGTAGCGTGCGATGGAGAGGACAATGCTCGGCGTTCCTTTGAGGGATCAAACAAATTCCGGAATGAAGAAATTCTACGGCGAACCAAAGTTGTCGACATAGCCTTCAGAGTTTAATCTGAAGTGGCATTGGCCTAAACGCATATAGATTGTTAGGTAAAGTATGACCCCAGAATCTATAGTTTCATCCAGTGGCAATAACAACTACAATCAATATAATAGTTCCGTCAAGAGCCGACGCTACCCAACACTGCCAACAGCATCTAGAACGCACGCACGTAGTCTCGTAGAGCGTCATGTTTCCAGTATAAGGTGGTCTCGTGTAGCGTTCGCATAGCACTCTCGTAGTGCCCGCATAGCGCTCGCGAAGCACTGGCGTAGCGCTCGCGTAGCATCGCGTAGCTACGAGCCAAGTAATTATTACGTGATGTATGTGGTGTGTATCAACTATCTACCTCAAAATGCAAGCAAAAATTCTGTAAGAATAATGATGAATGCAAATTTATCTATCCTATACCTACGAGAATAGTAGGCATTAGAGAGATGAATAGTTGATGAAGACAGTGAAAGTACACCCGAAGGGTAGAGGTAATAGGTTCAATCAATCAAACGAATTCATTTATTCTTCCCGTTTTTTCGTGGTCCTAATTTGCCCCATTAGTGGGACCACGAGGGAGACCTATTTCTATCTGTCCTTTATAAAATCAACCTCCTGTATAGTTAACATTAAGCAAAAAAACTTTAATGAAATTTATAACTCTCTGAAATAGGTCTCCCTCTCTCTACTAATAGAACTAATTAGTAGGACCACGCAAAAACAGGATGTATTGTACTGTTAAATATATAGTTATAGGTCGTGAGCAAGTTTCCTCCAGACTCCAGAGCAGGGGTTCCCAACCGGAGGTCCGCGGACCACCATTGGTCCGTGAGAGATAAAAATATGGTCCGTGATACAAACTTAATGCAGGAGATTCAGCACTATCATACAAAATATTAAAAAGTCGATATAAAATAATGAATTTATATGACACTTGGGAACCCAACTCCCAACTAAAACCTTGTAGTGATCCGCGAACAAAAAAAAAGGAACCACTGCTCTAGAGGAAACTTGCCCACTACGTTTACTTTATTTTAACCCCCCTAGAGTTTTGTGGGGTTAACTGACTCTCTTTGTCACCAGAGCGATGCAGTAAGCTACAGCACGTTTGAGAGTGAGTGGGCCGATGTAGACCAGAGAGTCCAAAAGGAGGTAGCGCTTCTCGGCCTAACCACTAAGAAGACATTGGTTTTCAAGGCCGGCCCCTTCAATGTTATGTCTCTGCATACATTCATTGCGGTACAGTATGAATAAATTAATAACCTTTTAAAATCTTTACACGGAAGCCTACAAATTTACAGCTGTTCGTAACAACAACAAAAACTGCAGAACGACACAGTGCGACTTAAATTCGTATACCATAGACTACTTAATGTTAGTTTAAGTCAATACTAAAGTACTTAGTTTAATTATTTATTTATTACAATCTTCCTTTTGACAAGTATTATTGCAACCTAATACGCTTTTCAAACGCTACTTTTCTAAAAAAAAACATGACTGTATTAGTAATAATTTAAATAGTTGAAATTAGATAACACATTTTATGTAATCACGCTTTCTAAATATTCACCCTGAGAAATTTTGTAGGCGATCAACTAAAGAAATAAAAGACCCAATTTCGTAGAGTAAGCACAGTGCTAGAAGAAGCTGCTCATGATAGAAGATAGTATACTTATACACGAGTTACGCGTTTGTAGTCCAGGACTATTAAATAAGTGTATTATACTTATAGTAAACTAATAGATAAGTTCCAACAAAGTGAAAAAAAACTACATATTTTTGTTGGTAAAATATTAACGATTGCTATTTATTCCATTTGCAGATTCTCCGGGGGAGTTACAGCTTCTACACTTTACTCAGTGAAACCAGCAATTAAGGAAGAATTTGACTACACTCTTGTACCTTAAAAATATAATGAAATAGCATTTCTCTTTTTCTTAGCACGTCCGCGTTGGGTAAAAATCAAAAATACGACTCATCTGATGTAAAGCGGTGACAGTAGCCATTAGACATTTACGTTTATAATGAAACATCCGAGTCGGCTAAAGTTTCCACATCGTCGCCAAGTGAGTTAACAGCCATATCAATAACCATATCAATAACAATAAATTGATTGTATACCGTGACTGATTTCTCACAAAAATATGTCATTTTTTTTATATGAGAGGGGAGGCAAACCAACATGTGGGTCACCTGGTGGAAAGTAATCACCACCGCTCATGGGGATCAGCAACACCAAGGGGTCGCCGAACCGTTGCCAGCCTTTTAAGGGAATTAAAGACTCTATTTTTGAAGGCTCCCATGTAGTAGTTGTTCGGAAATACCGCTGAGGGAAGTTGATTCCACAATTTCACCGTTCGTGGTACAAAATGTCATAGGAAACGTACTGTAGTAGATCGCCAATTATCAAGATGATATGGTTGGAATTTTTATTTATGGCGAGTTGTACGATAGTGGAATTCAGCGGCAGGTATTAAATCATACAGCTCATCTGAGCACTCCCCGTGATATAATTTGTATAGAACGCAAAGAGACAAAGACAAATTCTAGGAGATTGGCGAGCGACCAGAACGCACGAAACCCAGAGGGCAAGCGCACTAATCTCTCACCAATTTTGCTAATGAATTTGGACTGCCCTGGCGATGCAGCCCTTAAAGGATCTTGACGCAGCGTTGTAATTCTTTAACAATCCTCAACTGTATCGTTTTTTGGCTATAGACTTATATGAGGTAGAGTAGAGATACTTCACAGGTTATAAATCTTTAGGCATGCATCCTATATATTATATATTACTAGGGATGGCAAAAGCTTTATTATTACCACACTTTGAAGTCATATATAGAACTAGCCTAGTATAGCATACCAAAGTTACAGTAGAAAACACAGATATATTTACTACATAATATTCGCCCTTAAAACATTCACTCCATTTTTGGGAAATCTTGTAATAAAATATACTTTAACGTATTACAAAAACTGTATTTCTATTTTTCACCTTATTTGTTTAGGGACAGAAGGATGAATGAAATGATGATGGCGAAATTATTTCTTTCGACCATTTTCGCCCTTACGTAACAGCTTAACCTTTCACGTGCCGCGGTCCCATGGTGGTTCCCATGGTGGATACAGCGCAAAAATTCATGGCACGTGAGGAGTTAAGTACAAAAAATTAGAATTTCGCCAACCAGTTGGACTTCACGTTTGGTGATCAACAAAAGCAATCTATATTGGTTTGGTGGTTAATTCCTCAAAGCTTTATTTGGAATTTTATTTTATATACCTAGTTAATTGATTGAGGTGTTATTTTGCGGAAGTCAAATTTAAGGTTAATTAATTATTGTGTAGATCTTGCCTGTATATTATTTTAGACTCTTCGGTTTACAAAATTTATTTGGGTTAGTAATTTTACAACGGTGATCTCACGTTTTTTTAAATTGAATTATAATATTCCATAAGTTGTGAAACCAATAAGAAATGTGTGATCATTAAACCGCAGCTTGCATGAAATTTTGCTTAGTTTTAGTTAGAAGATAAGCTTCAGTAAAAAATAAAATGCGTCGACAGAAGAATAAAACAAAATACCTAATTAGTGCAGGCGCCACAGGTAGTTGAGTGTGCAAAATATGAGGACCGCATTCTATAAACAGTTTTGAATTCAGAAAAGCTTGTAGATTATGATTCTGAATGTTGCCAAGAAGTTTCTTGGTCAAATTTTTTTTTATACCCCATTCCCTTGGATATCAAGTAAATGGACTGAACAAATGCTTTACAACAATTTTAATCATTGTTTCATTGAAAATATCCAGTTTTTTCTTATGATTAAGGATACTTATAGCTACTAAGTGGTAATAAAAAAAAAAATATTAAACAAATATTGCTGAAAAAAAAAACATAAAAGGAAATTTTTACTAATTACAAAGTAATCAAAAATTTTAATTTATATTTGTAGTTTGTTTGTTTTTCTGTTGTAAACTTTATACTACTAAAACACGCATATAGATTATACAAAAGAAATGTCATATATATATGTATGTCATACAAGTACAGTCCCACAAACTTATCTGACCCGGTGGCCAAATTTAGAACTAAAGCCGCCATCTTGAAATGTCATTCACGAATGATACAGGTTAGTATTGCCAGGTACAATTATTTTATTAACCACGTATACACATTCTATTGAGGTGTATTTTTTAAAATAAATATATATCTTTTTCTATACATACAATAAAAAAATTGTCAACGAGTTGTTTCTGTGCATTATTATAACTCTCTAATATTATACAATAGCTATGATCGCGACTTAACGTGGAGCATTATTAAAACTAATCAACAAAAAATAGAAGGCAATTGATATTTAATTGAAACACCACACAACACAATTAATAACTATATCAATGCTATTATTTTAACAGTGTATATATTTCTTTGATTTTTATGTTTCCTCTAAAACGGGCGGCATTTCGTTTAATGGCAATACTTAAGTCGATCGTACCGCCCCCGCTACCGGGCCAGATAAGTTTGTCGCACTGTAGATTAATGATTATACAAAAGAAATGTCAATGGCGGACTTACCCATGCAGGGATTTCTTCCAGTCAACCATGGAATGCTTGATGGGGAACATTAACATGGGTTTGGTAATTGGTACAGAGCATTTTTACAACATAGAGCTTTAAATGATAAAAATAAAAAAGTATTAAAAAGAAATAATAATAATACTAACTAACAAAACATGCAAATCATTATTATGCAAAAAAACACATCCTCTTAAAAATGGAAAGTGTATGCCTAGACTTTTGTTTGAAGATAAACCGCTGCAAAACTAATATAATGATTGTAGACAGAGCCCAAAACATCTTGCAGAATATAAACCAATCGCGAACTACGATGTCGTACAATCCTACATATATCTTGGCGCTTTTATATCAAATCAAGGGGGCTGTATAGATAAGTTAATCGACGTATGGCTATTACTAGGAGTGCGATGGAAAACCTCAGGAAAATATGGGCCAATAGAAACTGTTAATCGTGGACAGAGGTATGTATGTATGTAGGGCAAGGCAATAAATAAAATAATTAAAGCTTGTGAAACTTACCATGTATTTTCCGTACTTGAGACACTGACATAGTATGACAACTATAAAAACAAAATGTATCAAAAATATAATATTCGAATATAAAAAGTAAATACTATAAAAAAGTCTACAAAAAGAGGTCTGTCGCCAACATGGCGCGCCCCGGTGCAGAGCACCAATCTAAGGAGGCGACAGTACCTGTGCACAGTCTTCTTGAGTACCCTGCTCTAAAATTAAGGGTACCACTTTGCGCACAGGTCTCCTCAAAGGTCCCTTATTTGTCATCACCTCGACCACCCGAACCAATCCGTCTGGTCCAGGAAAAAATCTTGAAATTCTTCCTCTGGGCCAGGTTCCTCGAGGTAAATTTTTGTTCACCACCAATACTGGATCACCCTGTTTGAAATGCGATTTTAATGTGCCGGTATGTCTTGGAATTAAGGTAGGTAAAAATTCATTGACCCGATGGGTCCAAAACATCTCAGCCAATCTCAGAACTTTCTTGTGGTTCAGCCGGCGGTATAAATCTACATCAGAGCAAGGACGAATAGCTTCAGTGGATGGCGTACCCAATAAAAAATGAAAAGGTGTTAGGGTTTGTAGAGTCTCTGGATCTACTGGCACATGTGTAAGTGGGCGCGAGTTCACTACAGCTTCCGCTTCCAGCAACAAAGTTGCCAGCGTTTCCTCCCTTGGGGCATTCTGTGTTAGGGTGGCGGAAAGAGCAGCCTTAATTGATCGCACCAAGCGTTCCCATGAGCCACCCATCGTAGGTGCTGCTGGACAAATAAATTTCCACTCTATCTTGTGGATGGCTGCGAGGTCGAAAACATCTGCGAGCTGGTTGGCTGCACCGACAAAGGCGGTCCCGTTATCCGAGATAATCCTAGACATCCGCGACGAGCAATAAATCTCCTGAGAGCCATGATGGCTGCGCCCGCAGAAAGGCTTCCAACGATCTCAAGGTGAACGGCTCTCGTGGTCAGACATGTAAATAAGGCCACCCAGCGCTTTTATCGTCTTCTTCCGACAGCGACTTCTATCGGGCCAAAATAATCGAGACCGGTGAAAGAAAATGGACGTTGATGGTGAGATAGTCTATCTGCAGGAAGATCACCAAATCGAGGCGTAGGTGGAGGAAGGTTCTTCTTAACTCTACAAAAACAGCAACGTTTGACGACAGACCTGACGTTAGGGCGTAAAGCTAATATATAAAATTTCCCGCGCAGGAGGTTAACAACGGTTTCGGTATTACCGTGACCAAACTTCCGATGATAGTGGTCGAGAAGTAACCTCACAATTGGGTGTCGACCGTCCAAAATAATGGGGTTTATATCCTGCGCGGGGGCATCCAAAACTGCACAAATTCTTCCGCATAAGCGGATTAAACCGTCTTCTCCCAACATCAAGCTTAAGCTTCTAAGCCTCCCTTGATTAGTTGGGGAAAGACCTGCAATAAGACTTAAGAATTCATGATTAAACGACTCCAATTGGGAGCTCAAAAGAAGGTGCCGTTCCGCCTCCAAAATTTCCTGAGCCGAAAGAGGTTTCAAATTTTTATGAAAAACTTTGGAGACGGCTGACTTTGATTTAGAATTTTGAGGCTTTACCAATAAAGACCGAAAAACTTTAGCACAATAATGTGCCCGAGCGGTAGCCCTTACCAACCGAAGCCATTGACCGAAATGTGAATGATTTGCAACTACCGGAGATGGAACTTTTGGTTGTTCGGCTAATAAAAAGGTTAACGCGTGCTCTGATTTTAATTCTTCAAGCACGGGTGGAGGGCCTGCCGCAGGCTCACGAGGCCAATCTTCCTGGGAAGATAAAAGAAAATTAGGGCCAATATACCACCGAGAGGATGAGGACAAAGAGCATTGCCCGCGTGTGGCATCGTCCGCCACATTCAATGCCGATGGAACATAACGCCAATCGGCAACATCCGTAGTTTCTAATATCTCTCCCACACGGTGAGCTACAAACGGCTTAAATACGCGGGCGTCGCTTCGTAACCATTTTAAAACTGTTAAGGAATCCGTCCAAAAATAAACTTTAGAAGCAACTATACGATGAGCCTCTAAAATATAAGTTGCGAAGCGAACTGCCATAAGAGCCGCCTGCAGCTCTAGCCTTGGAATAGATACAGGTTTTAATGGAGCTAGACGAGCTTTTCCACCTATGAGCGCTAAGTGTACTGTTCCGTCTTCGTGAAGAAAACACCAATAGGCCACACACGCATAAGCTAGCTCACTTGAGTCGGCTAAAACGTGGAGCTGACTTTCCACAGCAGATTTGGTTCAGTAACAGCGAGCTAATGAAACATTCGAAGAAATTTCGGCCAAACAATCGAACCAGGCCTGCCACTTTATTTTCGCAGGAGTAGGCAGCTCATCGTCCCAGCCAATACCCATTCTCCAAGTTTCCTGGAAGAGGATTCGGCCTGCAATAACTACAGGCATTAAAAAGCCAAGAGGGTCATATACTTTCATTAAATGTGATAATACTACTCTTTTAGTTAGATTGATAGGAAGTTCTGACGTCTTACGAAAATTAAGAATGTCATCTTTGACATTCCAGGCCACCCCTAAGATCCGCACCTGAGAAGGAGACAGCATCGGTCCGAGTCCAACCTCGGGAGTATCGACAGCCCTCAATTCTGTCTTTATTAAGGAGAGCGCACTAGGGTTATTAGATACCCACGAACGCATTTCTAAACACGCTGCCTTATGGACAGTAACAATGTCGGCTGCGAGATGAGCAGCAAGTTCAGGACTATCAATACTACCTAGGTAATCGTCCATGTAGTGGTCTCTGACAATGGCCTCGGCTGCTTCTGGATATTTACTCTTATGTTCCAAAGCATTTTTATTTTTCAGGAAAATAGCGGTGCATGGACTAGAGGTGGCGTCAAATATCATAGAGCACATTCTATATTCCTGTAGTGGCAAAGATGGATGATCTCGCCAGAGAAAACGCTGTGCGTCTCTGTCCTGTACTCTTATTTTTGTTTGTGGAAACATTTCACAAATATCTCCATTAAGAGCAATTTTACCTTCTCTAAAACGCATTAAGATTCCTAACAAAGGTTGTAAGAGGTCAGGACCAGGGAGCAAAAGAGAATTTAAGCTGACCCCCGAACATCTTGCTGCAGCATCATGTACGAGCCTCAGTTTTTGTTTCTGCAGATGGTATACACCAAAGTGGGGCAAATACCAAAGATTGCCTAAAGGAGGCGTATTTGTACAAAGCTCTGCATAACCTTTTTCCAACATAGCATTTACATAACGTCGGTACGCCTCAGCATATTCTTTGTCTCTTTTGAATTTTCTCTCTAAACTAAGGAATCTAGATAAGGCCAAATTATAACTATTGGGGATAGAGGTAATGTCCGCTCGCCAGAGCAGACCAGTTTCAAACCTGCCCGATGGAAGACGTCGAGAAGTTTCCTCCAGTATTGCCAAAGCTCGTTTGTCATTGGTGCTATGTAAATCTTTTTTTGTAATTCCAATTGAGTCGAGACGATAATGATCTTTTATTAAGGACTCTAATTCGGAAACTGAGCTATGGTAAACAGATTCTATAGGTTTACCTGATACACGCCCGAAAACCGCCCAACCCAAAGCAGTTTGAACGGCTACAGGTTGGTTACGAGAGCCACGTCTAATCTTACGCGGTAGGGATAAATGCCAATGGTCTATACCAATTATTAGCATAGGCTTTGCTTCCTCATAGCTCAACTCGTTGACAAGATCCTTAAGATGAGGGAACTTTGCGATATCTACAGCACGGACGGCTTGACTTGTAACACCTAAATCGGAGATAGAGCGGACCCGTTCTAATTTAAAAGTCTCTGCGGAGTACTTACCCTTGATATCGATATCAATATAGGTAACCTCTGAGTCTTTTGCGAGACCACCCATACAGTTCACCCTAATGCTGCCTTTCGGACCTTGAGCTCCGATCGTATCAGCTACCGATTGATCAATTAGAGTGACTGTAGATCCGTCATCTAGTAAGGCGTAAATGTCCATCTCACCATTTGGTCCCGACACAGTCACTGGTAGCACTTTCAGCAATGATTGCGGAGGAGGAGATGGAGACTTCAGGTGCTCTGCAGTGCTGCCATGAGCATGTGCTACAATTACCGGTGCAGTTTCGGGCTCGGGCGATGCACTGTAATGAACAGAATTTATTTGCGATTTATGAAGCAACTCGTGGTGGTAATTACTAGCCTTGCAGTCTTTTACCCCGCAGTTGCCTTTACAAATTTTATAAAAATGTTTACCCCTTTTTAGACACTTTTGGCAAACTTTATTATTCTTAACCCAGTACCATCTATCATTCACAGAAAGAATTTTAAACTGCTTGCACTTGACCACTTCATGGCCAGTGTTGCGACAGTATAGGCAAAATTCAGCAGATGGCGGTAACTTTGACAGCCCAGTACTGCTAAAATTTGAGGAAGATGGCGTCACTTTATCTTTGGAAAATTTTTGCCTGTATGGGTTTGAAGAGGTTGCATAACAAACGTCATCATCGACGTTAGTGTCAGAGGCGGCATTAGTGGTGACATGCGTGCGAGCTTTATCTATAGGCTTCGGACGCGAAATGTCATCGATAATGCCAAACCTCAAATGAACCCGAGACTGTTGCGTGAGAAAAGAAGACAGAAGCTCTAATTTGAATTTAAAACCAGAGTCTGAATAAATAAAAGCATAATCAACCCATTTCTCACGCATCAATGGGGTTAACTTGAAGAGTACACTATGGAACAGCTCTGGAGAGGCGAGGAATTCCACAGAATCTAGCATCTTTATGGTGTGGACACAGTTACGTACTACACATGCTAGCTGGTGGAGTTCCTTGCCACCATCCGCTGCAGACAGTCTGGGCATGCTCTTAACTTGTGATACAAGATGATGTATCAGAAGTTCGGGCTGACCAAACTGCTCCTGCAGCGCGGCCATGATCTCTTCTGGATTGTGTGACAAAGCCAGAAGAGAAACAACGGCATCACGAGCTGCTCCTCTAAGGGCGTTATTCAGCCGGCCTATATTTTCCGTCGCCGAAAACGAATTTTTAGAATTTAAAAATGAAGTTTTAAAAGTTAACCATTCAAGAGGCGAACCGAAATATAGGGGCAGACTAACTACATTACCTGCATTCACCTTCTCACTCTTGACCCGGGCGAGATCACTTATGACCTCAGCTAACTTCAAAAAATCGCTAGGTTGATTGTGAGTAGTGTCAAACACATTTGAACGATTAATATAATTTTGTTTACAATTCTGATCGTTTTGTGTACCTAACATGTGTTTTGTTGTAAATGAGTTAGGCGTGTGGTGCGGAGCCTCCAGCGCCGGCTGCTGATGAAGCCGGCCGACCTCGTTGCAAGCTTCCAATGCACGAGCGCCTAGCTGAGGCGCGGCATCGTTGTAGTTTCGACTAGTAGTCGCGACGCACGGGGTATACGGTGCAACGGCAGCACCCCCGCGCATTGCGCAGGTAGGTGATAGAGTCGCTGACACCATGCATATGTGTGGTGCCGTAGTCTGTGTGTGCAATTCGGAGGGGCCCACTGCGAACTGTGGGTACCCCCCACTGGACGTCATTGCTGCAAATGCTTCTGGAGCCGGCGCGAAATAGGGCGCGCGCTCGCGTGCCGCGGCTTGTATGCCGGCGATACGTGGTGAGCTTACGCGCTCGCGGTCGGCTATTTTAGGTGCTTCTTGTACATCCAATGCCGGCTTGACAGACGCGATAAAGGGCGCGTGCTCGCGCGCTGTACTGCCGGCTGAATAGCTGACAGCGCCAGCGCCAGGCAAGGCCACGTGCTCACGTCCGTCGAGTAGCACTGGGGTACCAGCACTTGGAAGTTGTAGCGCAGGGGCGTGCAGCGTCGATGTCATCTGTCTCTCAGACAAAGCGGTGTTAGTATCATCTACCCATTTAAGTAATCTAGAACTCCTATATGACTGGGAGCTGGCGGCGTCATCAAGAGCCGCTAATTCAGCTTCTAATTCTAAAGTCGCAACGGCACGCTCTCGCTCGGCGGCGGCTTGCTCACGCTCAGCCGCTGCTTTTGCGGCAGCTTGCTCACGCTCAGCGGCGGCTTGTTCGCGCTGGGCCTCCAAGTCGGCTAAACGACGTGCATGTAGGGCTTTCGCCGCTAGTCGCTGGGCTCGAAGTGAGGCCGACGAACGATGTGAACCTCGTTGCGAATCGGGGTTGCTACTGGCAGGGTTAACACTAAGCGATACGCCAGCGGATACTTCTAAAGGAGGAACATTTTGATCCGCACAGGCGTCTTGAGCCGTTGCCATACCTCTTGTTAAAACCATTTGGAAAATATTTTAGAAATTCGGAATTTAGAAATTTATTACAACTGGTAAAATGACCGGGAGAAGGACCAATGTTAATCGTGGACAGAGGTATGTATGTATGTAGGGCAAGGCAATAAATAAAATAATTAAAGCTTGTGAAACTTACCATGTATTTTCCGTACTTGAGACACTGACATAGTATGACAACTATAAAAACAAAATGTATCAAAAATATAATATTCGAATATAAAAAGTAAATACTATAAAAAAGTCTACAAAAAGAGGTCTGTCGCCAACAGAAACATCACAAAAGCCACAAAGATACGGCTCGTCAAATCGTTGGTGTTTCCTATATTCTTATATGCCGCAGAAACATGGACTATACGGCGGACGGAGACAAAAAAATTGACGCCTTGGAAATGTAGTGTTAGAGCTGGATGCTCCGAGTTTCGTGGACTATATTATTTATTGTGGTGTGGGGAATGGACCGGCACAACTACCGGCAACATGTGTTCTTTTGTCGCTGAGTGTCTTAGTTAAAAGAATTTGAACATAGTTGCCGGTCCTCACATTTTGCATACTCAACTTCCTTTTGCTTATGCGTTATTGTACATTCAAGTGCATTTTATAAATTACTCCTTTGTTTTCCTTATTATAAAAGTGATTGGCATTTACATTTGATCTTTGATTTATTTTCTACATCAGTGTTTCTGGAAAGTCGGCACTGATCCATGTGGAACTCCTACTATTATATTATGGAAGTCCGATAGTTCTCCTTCCTCTCTCACCTGAAATATTCGATTTGCGAGACAGGACTCTACAAGTAGATAATAGCTATGGGGTAGAGATGTCCTTGTCTTGCACAGGAGGCCTTTGTGCCACACCTTATCAAAGGCTGTTTTTTCTGATCTCGCTGTCGCTCGATCATTGTCGTGTTAGTATTTTTGGTTGCATGAAAAATGAAAATACTAGGCTGTATATTTTACAAATATTATAGATATATATGCTTTAGGATTCCCAAAAATCACCTACCATAAAATAAATGGAGACATCTTCAAATAAATCTTACCGCTCGCTCAGCTCACACGTTTCCACTGATCGCATGCGATTAACAGTGTACAGTGCAATACACCGTACAGTTGTTGTTTTGAAACTGTTACGTTAAACATCGCATGTTTGTATATAAATGTGGATATCATAAATATGTGTCATTCTGTCAAAGGCAGTTTATACGATTACAGCTTGTACGATGAAATTTATTGAGCAACGTCAGAGATTAATTCTGCCAAAAATTTGTTGCGACGCGGAAACGATTGTTCACAGACATGGGACTCTCTTACCTAATACAATTCGATGTATAATTTGTGGCCCGTCAAATTGTGGGAAAACAAATGTTGTTATAGGTCTTCTGTTGCATGAAAATGGTTTAAGATTCAAAAACGTTTACCTTTATTATAAAACATTATACCAACCTAAATATAAATATCTAGAAAATGTTTTCAATTTAGTACCCGACATAACCTTTGTGAAATATCAAGACAATGAACTCATACTGAGCCCTCATGATGCAAAACCAAATTCGGTAATAATATTCGATGATGTTGCCTGCGAGAACCAATCAAACATTCGGGATTATTTTGCTATGGGTAGACATAAATCTATAGATTGTTTTTATTTGAATCAAACTTACAGCAAAATTCCTAAACAGCTAATTAGAGATAATACAAACCTGTTAGTTCTATTTAAACAGGATGACATTAATTTACGTCATGTTTATGATGAACATGTTAACACAGACATGACCTGGTCCGAGTTTCGAGAAATGAGTTCAAAAATATGGTCGACACCTTACAACTATGTAGTAATCAATAAAGACTGTAATAAAAACAATGGTTGTTACAGGATGAATTTCGATACTTTTGTAACCTTCGATACCAATTAAAAGATTTGATATAAATAGGTTTTCATTAACAGATATATTCACTTGACCTGCGATTGCGTCAGCAATACATTGTAAACGAATATTATTTAATTCATTATGGAAAAAGAATTAAAAACACAGATCGTGCAAGTAGCTGATGCTGTTAAAAGAAAGATAAAGGATATGCGTTCCACCGATTCTCATAACGAAAAATTATTAGAAACTGTCTTTAAGCCCATTACCAACCCATTACATGAGATAATTAATGGAAAGAACCGCAATGTATCTTTGGACGATACACCAACACAGAGTTATGAAAAAGATCAAAATTCTTCAGTGGATTCACATTTCAATAAAACACTTAAAATTCGTAAATCAGATAACGATTACCGGCAAGATATTTCTGACGAAGAAGTCGATATTGATGATATTGAAAATGGTAATAAAATTAACACCAGCAATCTGTCATTTAGGACAATTGAATACAACAAAAAATACTAGCCTAGCCCAACAAAAAATACTTCTTCGTGGTCGCTTTCTTCAGACATATATGAGGATGTTCCGTTCGGAATCAGAATAGATCGTGGCAAACTAATGATGGGCACATCTCGTGTTATCATAAATAATGATGATGATACAATATTAGTAGGAGGACTTAAATACAACAAAACGCCTGGTCTTAGCGAAATATTATTCAAAAAAGTACCCCAACTGGAATTGGTAACAGATGAAGATCGTCAAGCATACAAAGCTCTGCTTTTAGAAACAAATGCTCATAGAAGAGATTTTGATCCTAGAAAACCAATAAAGACAAATAAAGGTCGAACCTATTTACAGATTATAAAACCGCTATTTAAGTTACGTAAGCCTTCCTCGTCTTCTATATCTTCGACTGCTAGTGTTGTAGGCAACGTTAGTGAAGGTGAAGGATTGATATTAAAAAAGAGAATGAAAAAAAATACAGATTATGTTTATTGGGATGATCCTAATGAACTAGTTGAAAGATTGCAGTTGTTGATTGCATCCAAAGATGCTGGCAACACTGGTCTAGATAATGAAATCATATCAATTCTCGAAGAATTACGAGAAAGTGGTATTATAAATTAAAAGTAGTTAGTTATTTATTTTATATTATTTTCGGCAATTGTACACGACAGACGTGTGTTTAATATGAACATAGATAAATTCGGTCACCATGTTCATAAAAGATTACGTGTATCGGAGATATTAAATAATTCAGAAAACTATTTAACTAAGACTTCCACAGGCGAATTTAATGCACAATCATCAAGATTAACTGGAGTTAAAGAACCTGTAGTTCCTGATGATGCAACCAATAAAGAATATGTGGATAGAAAGACTGCAAATTATATCACAAAAGGAGAATTTAAAGCTTTGTTAGATGCTTATAAATCTGATTTAGAAGGCGTAAAATTAGATATTAGGCAAAACATAAACCGAATTGAACAAACATTTTGTACTATAGACTACATCAATAGATTGACTATTTATAACAAATTGAAAATTAGGCCGTAAGATGTCAAAGCAAAAGGTGGTTGATGAGATTCATAAACCAGCTCGTCGAAATTTTGTTCGACGTTCTGTTGTTTTAAAAGGTATAGATGACCTATGGCAAGCCGACCTAATCGATCTGAAGGCGTTTAAAAAGTACAATAATGGATTTACGTTTATTTTAGTGGTTATCGATTGCTTTGCTAAATATGCTTGGGCGATACCACTAAAAACTAAAACAAAGAAAGAAGTTGTTGAAGCGTTTACTGAAATTCTAAAATCAAGTGGGCATAGTCCTAACAACTTACAAACTGACATGGGAACTGAATTTTATAATGATGAATTTCAAAAACTTATGAACTCACTTAATATAAACCATTACTTATCATACTCAACTAAAAAAGCTTCAATTGTAGAAAGGTTTATAAGAACATTAAAGAATAAACTACATCAATGTTTCAATTACAACGGTAATTATAAATGGAAAGGAAAAACTTTGGAGGGCGCCTTAAAATCATACAATAATACTCTGCACAGTGTTACCAAATTTAGACCAGTAGATGTTAATAAGAAAAATGAGAACCTAGTTAAAAATAATATTAGGATTTTTTATAAAAGACCATTAAAGAAACGCAAAAATAAATTTAAAGTAGGTGATTATGTAAGAATAAGTAAATATAAGAGCTGTTTTGAAAAAGGTTATACACCTAACTGGTCAACTGAAATTTTTAAAATTAAAAATGTAAATAGAACCAACCCGGTAACATATAATATAGAAGATCAAGAAAAGCAAAATATATTGGGTTCATTTTACCAAGAAGAGTTGCAAAAAACGAAATACCCGAATGTATATTTAATCGAAAAAGTTATAAGAAAAAAAGGAAATAAACTATTTGTAAAATGGTTAGGTCTTAGTGATAACTAAGATACACTATAAGACTATAAGACCAAACCATTTTACAAATAGTTTACTATTTGTAAAATGGTTAGGTCTTAGTGATAACAAAAACAGTTGGGTGAATAAAAAATCTATTGTTGAGTAATATAAGGTCTTTTAATTTAGTTACCTTGTCATTATATTTCTAGATATGCAAGGAGGAGGACTCGTAAATAGTTTAATAAACAATTTGCCGTTTGAGCTTCATTTACCAGGCAACAATTATTGCGGTCCGGGCACGAAATTGAAGCAGAGGTTATTAAGAGGTGACAGTGGGGTTAATCCATTGGACGAAGCTTGTAAATATCACGACATCGCATACACAAAGTATAATAATATTTCCGATCGTCATAAGGCAGATTTACAATTGATGAATATGGCCAAGAAGCGGTTACATTCTAAAGATGCTGGTAAAGGAGAAAAATTAGCTTCTTGGTTGGTTAGTAAAGTTATGAGTTAATTTATAAGTTATTTTGGGGTGTAAGTGGTTCATCAACATCTTTGAACCAAAGCCAACTTCACCTGCACGCGGTGCACCCTGCTGACTGTCAAACGAAGCTCTGGCGAAAAGAGAGGTAGGGAGCGTAACTGTAAGCTACCCGGCTGGGGAATGTACCTCCACCTCACAGAATACCGCAGCCAAATAACAATTCCCTTGAGGGTTGTTGTGTTCCTGCCAGTGAGTGAGATCACCAGAAAGTAAGGAGATGCTGCACTGGCAGCTGGGGTGGCGGCGCGCGAGCGATATTTTATGTTGCGAGCGTTAATATGGCTACGGTAACCGCTTCACATCAGGCGGGCCGTATGCTTGTCTGCCACCCGTCGTAGTATAAAAAATAAAATAAAATAAAAATATGAAAGCTAAACTGAAGACCGGGTCGGGAATTAAGAAATTTAAAAGAGTTATTTCAAAAATCAAGTCACAGATCGCAAAACTTAAGTCTAAAGATAACACATCGGCTATTAAACACGCTTACAAGATTGCGAAAAAATTGATTCCCAAAAAATGTCACGTTCGTTTGCCCAGAATTATTCCGATTCCAAAAACAGGGGGAATTTTACCTTTAATACACGATCACGATACAGTTCGCTTTAATATACGAACAATACATAAACTTTCAACAGTCTTATTATGGACGTAGAGGGTGCTTGTTGACTGCTACAGAGTTCAAAGAAATAGCACCACTTTTTGTAATAGATTGTTCAAGACAAAACGATACTATAAAATCTGGACCAGTAATAAATATTCGGCTGGAAATAGAGAGTGATCAAGAAATACCTGATCAGACTTCTGCATATTGTCTCATTTTGAATGATTGTTTAATTGAATATAAACCTCTTAGTAATATCGTACGGAAGTTATCATGAGTTCAATAATTTTTGTAGATATTCAGGGGTTTAAAGATCGTTATAACCAATTTATAATAAAGGAATTAGCATTGTGTACCGAGGACTTTGCTCAGGTTTTTCTAATAAAACCACCATATCCTTTTACGAAACTAACTGTTGAAGAAAAAAAGAAAGTGAGGTGGATAGAACGTCATAAAGGTATT
This sequence comes from Hypsopygia costalis, assembly GCA_937001555.2. Taxonomy (NCBI): domain Eukaryota; kingdom Metazoa; phylum Arthropoda; class Insecta; order Lepidoptera; family Pyralidae; genus Hypsopygia; species Hypsopygia costalis. The sequence goes on from OW443332.2 coordinate 27,269,083, forward strand.
ACCTGGAGTCAGGGAAATTTTGATTACCGTCAGTTTCATACTCTAATCGCGCCAATTTTGCAAAATAAAACAATTATAATGAAGGGTCTTGAAAAACAGAAATGGTTACGAGAATTATGTGATAACTGTATTTTAATAGATATTGAAAGTAAAGGATGCCCTAACTTTGCAACATTGTATTGTAACTATCGAAGTAATTTTAATTGTTTATTTCATAAAAAATATTGTGCACTCAAAAATGTTACATGTATAAAAAAATGGTACTTGAAGAACTGTCCTCAATCCATAAATGAATAAAGTTATATTTCTATTTAACTTAGCTCATGTACTAGTTTGTATTTTTTAATGATTAGTGTTTATTAAGTTATAAGCAGTATTGTTGAATAAATAATAACATCAATGTAATGAAAAGTCTTTTATTATAACTTATTTTCTAGTACTCTAAGCATTGCATGCTTTTTACATTAGTTCGATATTTAGACACTTAAGACATAATTCTATTTATTTACACTATGATTGTAGTATCTCTATCATGTTAAAAAAAAAAATTGTTACATTATTTAATTACATAACCTAATAATAATTATTATTTATTTTAAAAATATCGATGACACCTTATCTTATATACATAATATTTTATTTACATAATTTAAATATAATTATTTAGATATAAATTTAAGTACCTAAAGAAAAAACATTTAAATGATTTATTTTATTAACTTAAAAATTATCACCACACAGTTGTTTGGAAATTTTTCGAACAAGATTTTCTGTGAGATCCATTATTTCATCTACACAGTCTTTAACAATATATTGAGCACTTAGTAACACATTATCGCTTTCACTACACGATATTTCTGACGTATTTCCACAATCTTTTGCCAAGTCAATAACTTCTAATCTTATTAATTTGGTGCCACGTTGCTTTTGTTTGTTAATTACAATTATTAGGATGTTAATGACATCGCACTTTTTTTTCTTTTTTGTTTTTTCTTTCCTGCAGCAATTTCTTTCCTGTTATGGGTAATCAAATCTTGTATAGGCGTATATAGATCCAAATCCAAACCTTCATTAGGATCTTGACCGCACTGAGAGAATATTAAGGTTTCTTGTGAATCCACCATGATCTGTAAAAATTAGAAATATATTAGTCAACACAACAACAAGATCATAACACTAAGTTGACAATGAAATAATAAATAATTATTATATAAACTTTATAAACTAGATACACTTACAAATTACGTGAAAATTGAACTGTCTAGTCCAAATGTCTCGATGAAAATGATTGTTGTTTAATAAAAGAGCAGCAAGAAATTTACCTAAATGAACCGGTACGGACGTGTTTGCATAATCACAAAGCGATGTATTTGAGAATGTGGTGTCATCCACCGTGTCACCTGATAGTATGGTGTCATATACCTACCAATAACGATAATTGTGCAACACAAAATTAGCAATTTATTTAAACAGGTACAAACATGTTTTCACGTGGACGACGGGTCGCATATAATTTTAAGCAAATCAGCAGTATCGAATATCCAGAATGTATTCATGATTTTACATCGATCGCAAGACGACCTTTGTGGCGTAGTGTTGAGAGAACTAGGCTACTGCTCGCAAGGTCCTGGGTTCGATTCCTGGCTAGATCAATTGCTAATTTTATGAATTGATTTAGGATCTGGATGATGACTAGAGAATTTATACATCACCCGTCTATCATCACAAGTAATACTACATTTTCTATGATATATTCAATTTCATTTGTACTTACATAAAATTATTTTTAGTAAGAGTATTTATTTAATATACTCGTACTAAAAAATAATTTTATGTGATTTAGATATTTAATAATTACTGATATAGGTACTTTTATATAATGAATACCACTTTTGAATTACTAATGAGTGGGTAATATATGAAATAAAAAAGACTGTTTAAATATTGATATATTTATTATCTGTAACTTGTACCACAAATTTAATTCTTGAAATAATTAGCCAAAAACATAAAATATAGCCCAATAATAATAATAAAGTGAAAATATTTATTATATAATTATGTTATTATGCAATAATAACGAAACTATACATTTTTTAATTCTTATATAATTAAGTATTTATATACATATCTATTTTATTTAATATAGGCTTAATTTACATGCTTAAAAATTACACAATACATGATATCAAGTATGTTAGCAATCGCGGACTACAACAGGCTGATACTCTTATCTCTCACGGATCTACAGTAATGTTCCAAAACATTTTATTAATATGCGTTTTACTTATAATTAAAAATTTATGAAAGTTCTCCATGTAAGTATGTATCTATAACAATAATGATACCATAATCATTACATTATCGCTTACAGATAAAATAACTGGCGCAGTATTTTTTTTTTTTTTTTAACCAGTCTAATTTTAAATTTTACTAAACAGTTTAAAAAAAGCTAGAGGAATGCCCCCAAGCTAAAGTGGATATTTTATCTTTCAGTATAATGCGTTTATCATCGTTTGAAGATAAAGCTACTTTATCAACTGCTTGAGTAAAAATTTCGTGTTTTAAAGACTTAAATACTACTTGTTTTTTTCTAAGCAGCTTATTGCACATTAATACTGTATTATAATCTTCAAAATTAATCTTATTTACCACACATTTCTTAATTCCTTTAGCCTTTTTTAATTCCATGTCTTCAGTTTTCACACAATATAACTTTGATCTCAATCCTACGAATTCAACTATAAGTTTTCCTTCCATTTCATCTTTGAATAAACCAGGGATCTTTTTATTTTGAGGAACTATATTAAACCGGTTATTTTCCTTGTAATTACTCGTGTCAAGATATGACTGAAAATTAAACTTCATATCACTATACACGTCCATTGTTTCTATTGAATACAAAAAACTGTCAGTGTCAGTATAACATAGTTTTAATCTGGTACCATAGAATGGTTTCATAATAGAATAATGAAAATCATACATATGATTTTTAGATATTTCTAGAACAGCAAATCCTATATAAATAGGTTTATCTAAAATAACTACTTCCGTTTTCATTTGTATAGCTACGAAATTTTCTGTAAAAATTGTAGCATTGGGGTGTAAGTAGCTCATCAACATCTTTCAAGCTAAAGCCAACCTCACCTGCACGTGGTGCACCCTGCCGATCAACTAACGAGGCTATGGCGAAAGAGAGGTAGGACGCAGCGAAAAATTATACTGTGTTCCCCTTTTATTAGTAAGATGGAAGAGGGACATAGTAGGGTTGTTCGCTCCAGGCTTGGCCAGCATCCGTCTGGGGAAGTGCCTCCACCTGGCAAGAGACCGCAGCCATAATGGCTATGCTGTGTTCCTGCGAGTGAGCTAGGTCACCAGGGCTGTTTTAGAGGAGTTGTTATGCTGACGGCGGAGGGACCAGCGGCTGTCGAACCGCCGCTAGCGGTGTAGGCGCGGCGTGTTGGCGCGTCGGTCAGGGAGACCAGGTGAAACGGCTGTCCGCTGGCCGCCCGCAGGTTAGTAGGGTTCCCGAACCCGGGGATCACCTAATCTCCGCCCCGGGAGGCTGAACCGCCAATTTGTGAAAAGTCCCTGTTGTAGTAGTCGTGCCGGAGGAGGAGACCGGAGTGGACCCGGCTGCTGCAACAGGGGGGGGGACCGGGGGCCCTTCCGCCCGCCGCGCCAGCAAACCGCACAACCTGCACTGTGCTGCGGGGGTAGAGACCGCGCTTTTTGTCTCTTGCGCCGTCGGTGAAACAACTTCTCTTATTTATAAACCTCTAACACCTTCTAATGGCCAGAAAGAAAAAGAAAAAGGAGAATTTTCCAGCGGCGTCCTCATCCACGTTCGACGTGGACTTCTGTAACGTCAGGGGACTTCATTCAAACATAACGGCAGTTCACCATCACCTCGAAACTGCAAAGCCGACCCTACTTTTTTTAACGGAGACGCAAATATCTTGTCCGGCCGATACATCTTATTTATTATACCCCGGGTACAAACTTGAACATTCTTTTGTACGTAGAGCCGGGGTATGTATGTACGTCCGGGATGATATTTGCTGTCGACGTCTTCACGGCCTAGAAGACAGGGACCTGTCAGTGTTGTGGGTACGTGTGGATCAGGGCGGCCGCACCCGGATCTACGCGTGCCTTTACAGGTCTCATAGCGGTGATACGGACACAACTCGATTGATCGAGCACCTGCAATTGGCGACTGACAAAGTCATCGAGAGGTACCCCTCCGCGGAGTTAGTGATTTTGGGAGACTTCAATGCCCACCATGCCGAGTGGCTCAGCTCTCGGTCCACTGACTTCGCGGGGAGGTCTGTACATGATTTTGCTCTGGCCTATGGTTTCTCACAGCTGGTTCATTCTCCAACGAGAATACCAGATATTGAGGACCATACTAGCTCTCTACTGGACCTTCTGCTGACCACACATCCGGATGGGTACACAGTCTCGGTGGATGCGCCACTTGGCTCATCGGTCCACTGTCTCATCCGGACCCAAGTGCCATGCGCTAGCCCTAACGCTCCCCGGTCTACCGGATGGCGTCGCATGTGGCACTATAAGTCAGCAAACTGGGATGGACTGCGTGAATTTTACGCATCGTACCCGTGGAGGCGGCTCTGTTTCGAGTCAGAACTGTTTCGAGTATAGACATCTGTGCATCTGCTGTAGCTGAGACGATTTTGGCTGGGATGGAATTATTTATTCCAAACCGGCGGGTGGCTACTTCAGATGCTAAGAAGCGGCCGTGGTTTAATCGGTCTTGTAGAGAAGCTAAACTCCGAAAGCAAGCTGCATACGAGACTTGGACCACGGCTCGTATTAATGGAGATCCTTCTGTTTCTGACTTGAAACGTGTGTTCAATGCTGCCTCGAGGTTCAGTAAGAGAGTAATTGCCAGGGCAAAGTTTGAGTTCATCGGCAGGATTGGTGAGCGCCTAGCTAAGCACCCATCTGGGAGCCGTGCCTTTTGGTCGCTTGCTAAGGCTGCCGAGGGAAACTTTTGTAAGTCGTCCTTTCCACCACTCCGAAAACCGGATGGTAGTCTGGCCCATAGTGCTAAGGAGAAAGCCGATCTGTTGGGGAATTTCTTTGCCTCAAACTCGACTTTGAACGACGGGGACGCCTCACCGCCTTCCATCCCGCGGTGTGGTGATTCCATGCCGGAAATCTCATTTACTCAACGAGATGTTCGGCGGGCATTGCTATCCCTCGACGTTCATAAGTCGAGTGGGCCAGATGGCATTCCGGCAGTGGTGCTAAAGCTGTGTGCTCCTGAGTTGTGTCCTGTACTGACGCGCCTTTTCGCGCTCTCTTATTCCACCAGACAGGTTCCGTCATCGTGGAAGACTGCGAACGTACACCCTGTACCAAAGAAGGGTGACAGATCAGACCCATCGAATTACAGGCCTATCGCTGTTACCTCCCTTCTCTCCAAGGTAATGGAGCGCGTTATTAATAACCGGCTCCTGAAATACCTAGAGGATTACGACCTGATCAGCGACCATCAATACGGGTTTCGTCATGGTCGCTCGACTGGTGATCTTCTAGTGTATCTTACACATCGCTGGGCTTCAGCCGTGGAGAGTCAAGGTGAGGCATTAGCCGTTAGTCTTGATATGGCGAAGGCGTTCGATCGGGTCTGGCACCGTAGTCTTCTTTCGAAGTTGCCTGCGTACGGTCTGCCTGAGGGTTTATGCGAATGGGTCGCTAGCTTTTTGTCCTGCAGAAGCATTAGAGCCGTTGTAGATGGCAGTTGCTCCGGTAGCATGGACATTAATGCTGGCGTCCCGCAAGGCTCGGTATTGTCCCCGACGCTGTTTTTGCTGCATATCAATGATATGTTGTCTATTCACAGCATTCATTGCTATGCTGACGACAGCACTGGGGACGCTTATTACACGGGCCGCGCTAATATACCCCGTTCTCTGGTGGAGGAGAGTCGAGAACAACTTGTGTCAGAGATCGAGAGCACATTGAATTGTGTCTCCGATTGGGGGCGAAAGAACCTAGTTCAGTTCAATCCCACTAAGACACAAGTTTGCGCGTTCACCGCTAAGAAAACTCCTTTTGCTGTGGCTCCCCAATTCCAGAACACACCCCTTACCATCGCCAAAAATATTGGGATTCTCGGAATTGAAATCTCCAGCGACGTCCAGTTTCGATGTCACCTGGAGGAGAAGGTCAAGCTGGCGTCGAAGAAACTAGGTGTGCTCAACAGGGCGAAGCAGTACTTCAACCCGCGGCAACGACTTCTGCTTTATAAAGCGCAAGTACGGCCGCATATGGAGTACTGTTGCCATCTATGGGCGGGAGCGCCTAGATACCAGCTTGCACCTTGTGACTCGAATCAAAGGCGTGCTGTGAGGATTGTTGATGATTCCAAACTGACAGACGGTTTAGAACCTTTAAGTCTGAGATGAGATTTCGCGTCTCTTTGTGTGTTCTACCGATTGTATAATGGGGTGTGTTCAGAGGAGTTGTTTGACATGATGCCCACGGCCTCTTTCTACAGTCGCACCGCTCGCCATCGACAGGGAATTCATCCTCACACATTGGAGTCTAAGTGGTCGCGTACTGTGCGGTTCCAGAGAAGTTTTCTCCCGCGTACTGTCAAACTGTGGAATGAACTGCCTGTCGAGGTTTTCTCAGGAGACTACAGCATGGGGTTCTTCAAAAAGGGCGTGAAGAGGTTTTTACAGGGTCGGCAACGCGCGTGTGATGCCCCTGGTGTTACAGGCGTTCATAGGCTACGGTAACTGCTTTCCATCAGGCGGGCCGTATGCTTGTTTGCCAATTTAGTTGTATAAAAAAAAATAAAAAAAAAAGCATTTTGAAAATTTGGTCTTGCCACTAACTGTTCAGCTGTGTAATATTTTTTCGGTTTATTTCTGATATATCATCTGATATAATTTCTGATATTTCTGATATATATATCATCCCATCGATTAATCAAATGCACATTTATTCTTTTTTCTGTGTCTTCTAACGTTTTTCCGAAAATACTATTGTTTAATAATTTAAAGAAATCTTGTTCAAATTTAAATTTAGACTTTTGACGCAATTCTGTATTTAAATCTATGTACTGTTTCAAAAACTGACCTTGTTTAAATTTTATTACCCGATGAATTTTTTTTAAGATCATTCCATGTCGTATGCAAGTTTTTAAGTGTATATAATGGATGACATAATTAAACTTCTAAAATGTAGCCGTATGCAGAGTCATCAGGTACTGTGAAAATATTAAGTTTATCTATTTCTACCTGATTAATTAATTCGAAATTTGAATATGGCAAATAAGAACACATTGCATATCCATATAAATTGTTACAGTCAATATACAATAAATAGTTGTCAGGTTCGGATGACTTATAATCTGATAAATACTTGTTATTTGCCTTAGAATATCTAGTGGAGCATAAACATACCCCTCCGCGGATTCCTTGTTGAATCATGCGTATTATTTCGAGATTATCTATTAGTTGTAATTTTACTTTTGTCAATAGTAGCATTGCATCAAAGCTTAAACTGGGAGCTGTCATATAAAATGCTGGATCTAGTCTGTAATTATTTTTGCAAGTTCGACGAAAATTTTCAAAAACATCTGCCAGTAACAACACGTCGGTTTTGAGATATAAGTCGGTTTATTCACCCAAATTTTTCAACTCAAATGTTTTCCACACTAATTGAGCGTGTCTAAAATCACACTCGGAAATAATGTCATCACTTAATGTACTGTAAAAACAATCTCGTGGCGGTAGTTTTTTCTCATTATAACATTCCCAGTTGGTCATATACTCGTAAGGATATAATCCTTTGCGTGTTAAAAGATTGAATTGACATTTTTTGGAAAAATGATGAGATAAGTGTACAAAATCGTTTTTATTTAATGTTTGAATAAGTTTTTCTAAGCTGGTACCTAAAAATTTAAAAGAATCTACAAATCTGATAGGCATATATTCCTGATTTCCTATTTTTAAAAACTTCGTGAATGAAATATAATTTTCTTTATTTTTTGCTATTACTTTTATTTTGCCAGGTGTTTCTCCTAACTGTCGAATAAATAAATGACTATCATATCCGGCTAAGTTGTGAAAAAATACTGGAACAAATTTTGGTAATCTAAATTTGAGGTTAAGTGGTTGTGTTCCATTACTCTGTCATCAAGCAGCAATTGATTACATAGGAAGCAATAAGATGACTTCTCAAAATATTTCTTTTCCTCTTCTGTCAATGGTATCATTGGAACAGGTTGATTTAAAATAGTGTTTATTTTAGTTACGTCTATAGCAAGATTTTGAAGGAATTTTTCGACACAATCGCGGCCGCGATACGATACGTATTTATTAAGAGAGCTATCGTACGAACAGACAATATAATAAGCGAAAGCGGCTGGTAAATGTTTTTGTAAGACAGTTGTTCTGTGCGAATCGAGTTCATCGGCAGTGGATTTGGGTTCTAGCAAAGATTCAAAATCTGCATAGATAACGAAAGGCATATCTTGCAACCGTTCGTAATGTTTGAATTGGATAACAGTGCCTGAATCAGGAAGCATTGTCCGAACACCACCACAAATATGAGAATTGAATTTAATTTCCTTATCAAAAAATATCATGCAATCGTCACAAAAGTAAATTTTACCATGGTGTTTAGTAAGTTGCGATCTAAGTAAGATACTTAATTTTTTTATTAAACAATAGTGCTTAAATTGACCTTTTTCTAACAGTAATAAATTAATATGATGTCTTTTTTTATGTTGCGTCCTATAAAGAGGTCCAACAATATCAGATTTATTTCCAAGATCATAAACATTAACGCTAATATGATGGTTATTTTTTTCGAAGGTCTTAATATCTGAAATCCCTACTGGGAACGTCATATTTTGAGTGTTGAGAATGTTATCATATCGCGGATAGGAAGATGTTCGTTGGGGGTTTATTTTAGCGGGAAATAACGCTGCTATTATACACCATAAGAAGCAATACGCATCATCATTTTCTATATTTACGCAAGCGTGCTTAGATTTTAAACGTTTCGGTAACTCAATAAACCGGGCAGCTCTCAGAGGGTTGTATTTGTTAATATTGACTTCTAAGTACAGATTACGTATCAGCATCAGAGTCCAGCCGCTATCTCTTTCCTGAAAATCATCAATTTTTGTTACAATTGTATCAACGATTTTTGAGAACATATCACTAAAATCATAATTGTTATAGATTACTAAGTTTTCAGTAGCAAATGATTTTACTTCGGTAGTATTGTTATTTGGTAAATTAAATTCGGCAAACAGCTCAAAGTTGACTTTAATAGATTGATAAGTATCTTGTCTAGCAGATATTAATTGCTGCACGCGAGAACGCAACCTTCGTAAGAACTGCACCGGTGGACATGCATCACCTTCATTACCTTTCGGTCGCACTCTATAGGATGCTATCCGATTACGGAATGCGCTACTTATTTTTTCAATTCCGTCACTTAATTCGATAGCGCTATTGTTTTTATGAATGTTACTTCGTAAATGTGCTGAAAATGCACTACTTTTAATAGATATGTCACAAACTGTGCAATATATTGTACGTTTTACCATTTTTTATATTTAATTGGTATAGTATAAGTAAAGCATACAAAAGTCAAAATGTTAACTTTAATGTGCTCTTGACAGCACCAATTTGTTTAAATGGATTCGTGTGGTATGTAAGAAAAACTAAGTAGAAATGTGGAAATAAAATTAGGAAATAATAATCATAATAACTATATTTAGGTTTATCAATTATATCTATTTCTTAAAAGTAAAAAAAGTACCCTCAGCGGTAAACTTCTTTTTACAACGTTTGATGGACTCCTTTAAAGGAACCAATTCTGGTGATTCTGACTTTCCCTGATATTTTAAATTAAGAACCGCATGTTTCCATCGATCCTTGGGATCAACCGTTTTAATATCGCTTATATTATATATTTTGAGCTCTACGAAAACACCCCCTTCTAAATTTGCCGTGCGTCGAAACACACCGTCAGCGACACGGCGCGTCAGCACTGACTGCAGAGGGGGCGGTGATGCGCAACGATGGGCTTCGACGGATTCGATGTCACTGTCGAAGTTCAACTGCTACCCGGATGCCTTCTTCGCAGTTTTGTTTTTTTTTTTCGATGAAGCTTTTGTTGCACCCGGGGACTTAAATTTTGAGCTCTATGAAAACATCCCCTTATAAATATACCGTGCATCGGAACACACCGTCAGCGACACGGTGGGTCAGCACTAACTGCACAGATTGTGGTGATGTTTGACTCCTAGTAGTAGTCTTTGACTCGTAGTATAGTATAAGTAAAGAATACAAAAGTCAAAGTGTCAACATTAATGTACTCTTAACAGCACCAATTTATGTAAATGGATTCGTATGGTATTTAAGAACAACGAAGTAAAAATGCGGTAATAAAAATTAGTAAATAATGATGATAATAACTATCTAAGGTATTATTATCAACTATTTCTTAAAAGTAAAAAATCTACCCTCCGTTGTAAACTTCTTTTTACAACGTTTGATTACCTCCTTTAAAGGAGCCAATTCGGGTGATTCCGACTCCCCCTGATATTTTAAATTCAGGACCGCATGTTCCCATCGATCCTTGGGATCAACCGTTTTAATATCTCTTATGTTATATATTTTGAGCTCTACGAAAACATCCCCTTCTAAATTTGCCGTGCGTCGAAACACACCGTCAGCGACACGGCGCGTCAGCACTGACTGCAGAGATGGCGGTGACGCGCAACGATGGGCTTCGACGGATTCGTTGTCACTGTCGAAGTCCAGCTGCCACCCGGATGCCTTCTTCGCAGTTTTGTTTTTTTTCGATGAAGCTTTTGTTGCACCCTGGGACTTCTTCTTCTCCTTTTTACCACTGTAAAAGAAACAGGTAATATGAGAATATATTTTCTACTAAAGCTATTTCCTTCTAAATACAATCAGGTCTATTCTAACTGCTTTACTAATATGGTCCACTAGATGGACCAACAGTCTGGCAAAAGACAGGAGGTGTCGATGAAAGCAAATAGCACAACGGGTCATTAGCATAAGCTATCGATACACCTCTGACTCCAGAGGCGCATCGAGCCAAATGCTGTAGAGCAAGCACTCTTGCTGTCAGAAATTATAACAACATTTTGTCGCTCACAACCTATGGACATATTCTAAAGCTTTCGATATTGCCAATAGTTCTAAAGACATAACAGAAATATCCGCATCTATTTCAAACATACTGCTATGCGCCTGAGAAGAATCATAAAAGGCCGCTCCCCTTGCATTGCCACTTTTTGAACATTCTTTATAGATCTTTTTCCAATTATTATATTTTATGTATATTTCGCTCAATATTTCAAGACATTCAAGTTCATATTTCTTTTAGCCCCTTAACACTATTTAAGTTTAAATCTATTATCTTTTTAATCTCAATATATGATAGCCAAATATCTAATGTAAACATTTCTAATGGATAGGTCGAATGAATATTAAATAATTTTGTCTCTTGATATGTCACGACAAGCAGTGGTTTCTTTTTTTTACGCCAATATATACTATTGCAATGGCCTTCTAAGTTGGTCAAAAGTTCTATAATATGGTTATTTGACCATGACTGGGCTTTTAGACAGGACTTATATGCAAGGTACTTTCTTCTCAAATGTAATGGTGACATGCACAATTCACTTTCCATGACATGGATTGGTGAGCTTTTATAAACCCTCCTACTTCGCGCTTGATTTTGAATTTTATCTAATTTTGTTGTATGAGTTTTTGCTGCAGAGTCATACAAAAAGCTAGCGTTGTTCAGTCTACTTCTAATTAAGGAGATATATTTGCACTCCCCTGCGAGGGTAGAATAAGTCGGGCATGTAATCTGGGTAACATTATCGTTGAACCTTATTGTTGCAAATAAATTATCTTAAGTTATTCATGTATTTTCATCTAGAAGGCACCATGTCGATACTACTTAGCTATTATCTATCTATATATATATAAATCAGTGCCACTTTTCGTTGTAATTTTATAACTCAAGAAGGGGCTCACCTATCCAAACCAAATGTTTAGGGTTTATTCGGACTATTTAGTAGATGGTTTAGGTGAAGTTTGCACAAAATCGGTGGAGCGGTTCTTCATTTATCACATTTTTGTAACAATTGAATTCAATAAATGGCGGATCATTTTGTTAATGGGGATTTTGCAGTCAAATTGAAACTTTTTTCAGTGTTGACAGTACAAGCATGTTGTTATGTCATTCATGCGGTCATTTCATTTTGGACGTACTTCGACTTTATGTTGCCTGTTCGAGAGTCGGTACCCCCTAGACGTTTGTTTATACATACACAAAAAAAAATTGTTTATCCAAATGTTTTGGATTAAGTTTTAAAATAGCTAGCAATTAATAAAATATTTTTTTGTTTGAATAAATGAATTTGATGTTTCAATTTTTTTTTTTTATTATTTCACTTTATACGTAGCGAAGCACGTACCGGGCCGCTAGTTATAATATATAAATAAAAGCAAACTAAAAAAGAAATAAACTTAAAAAAAATAAACCAACTGTAAATTCCTGACACGAATAAGCCAAAAATAACTACTACCTACCTCCTGAGATTTTTCAAGTGGTGTATTTTTTTTTTTATTTGATTTGTCCTTTTTAAGCTGATGGAATAAGACTTCTGTTATCCTAATAGGTTTTTAAATTTGTATTTGGCTTCAATCATTGCTTATGCGATCAGCGGGAGTGGGACGGGTGTAGTAGTTATCGGGAAATTTCTTCTTGCACCATATTTAATACAATTAAAGATGCTACATGAAGGTGGTTGCATGTATTCATCATCATGAAACTTTGTACACATATTCTTAAAGGTATTAGGAAGGACATATGATACTTTTAATTAAAACATAATAAAAGCAGGCGAAGCCGCGGGTGAAAGCTAGTTTCAATATAAACTGATTAGATGAAACGCCTGGAAACGTCGCCATGGGACGTCCCGGTGAGGCAGAAGCCTTGTCACTCACAAAAATACGACATTCCTAAACTGTATCGTTATTTAGATACGGCCTTATGTGAGGTAGAGTAGTTAATGAAGTACGTAATTATATATTATGTATTTTTTTACTTCAAATTAAATCCCCGATTGGCGCAGGCTATACTTATTCACGACAAAATATTCATATCAGTTGAATATTATATGTACCCAATTATTTTCTATCTATATCATTTGGAGAAAGAATTTTGTGCCGAGCACTAAAAAGTTTTATACTACAAGTCAAAAATGTCTATAAGTAGCCAACATTTCAAGAGGTTCACAATTGAACATCTATTATCGTATCTCGAGGACCCGAGATACCCATCAGTTGGGCCCCATCTCCGACTTTTAGGGCTCACTGGTTTATGGCACCCGAATCTCGAGTCGAAAGTAACGAAATTTAAACAGTACCTTTTCTATGTGACGGTAATTTTCTTCTGCAGTCAATACATAAGGTGTCTCATTAAATTGGACTTAGATTCCTTGATGCTGATATTACAATATGTCCCATTTCATATGGGCATAGTGAAAAGCTGCTACTTTTATAAGGATTATACAAGATGGGAGAGACTCATACACTACGTTTCGTCATTAGAACGAGAGCAGTTGTCCAAAAAAGACAAAACGAATGATGAAATTATAACCCGTTACATAAAGCAGAGCCGTCGAGTCACTTACTTCTTTTGGATGTTGGCGTTCTTCTCAAATTTCAGCATATTCTCTGAACCTTACCAGAAGAATCAAGTAAATGAGAATGGAACTAGTGTTTACTTGAAGATATTTGATGGATACACTCCTTACAGCCAAGTCCCTCCTGGTTACTATGCCTCGATGGCCATCCAGACAATATTAGGACATGTTGTAAGTGCTTATGTTATTGGGTGGGATACGTTAGTAGTAACTATAATGATATTCTTCGCTGGACAACTGAAAGTTACTCGTTTAAACTGCAGTAGAATAATAGTACCAGGGTATGCTGATAAAAGCCATGAAAACGTCGTGAGTTGCCATCGACTTCATGTTCAATTGATTAAGTAAGTACCTAGTCACTAAAACATCCATTCAGTTAGTTATTATGCACAGTCGTAAAGGATCGTAGAGATTTCTACCGAAGTTCTCTTTGGTCGTCGATACAACTGTGATTTCTGGAGACAAGAAAGCTGCGTCTTTCTTCATTCTAAAGATTAGCCTCATTCAGCAAACAATATGTTGTCGGTGTCCTTGCTTTCACATATTATACTTCGCAACTGATCAATTTTTTACTTTGCAGATACCAGCAAGTTTTTGACTCCTTAATTTCACCGGCAATGTTCGTTTATTTGGTTGTAATTTCTGTTAATCTCGGAGTGTGCATCATACAGATTGCTCAGGTACCTCGTTGACACCTTGTTAAAAATAGATGTTAAAAATATGCAAAATAATCAGGACTTAAGCAAAATGTCATAATTTAATTAGTGCCTTTCGTCTGTTTAGCTGCAGAATGATTTAGCAACTCTTATATCAAGCTGCTTGTTCGTGGTGGCCTGTTTAATCCAGCTTCTGCTTTTCTATTGGCACGCCAATGAGGTCACAGTTGAGGTATGTATACTGACTGATGTTTTATCAAGATTTTTTTATACTTACAGCCAATCAAGCTTACGACCCATCTGGTGTAAATGAAGCAGAGTTACTGCGGCCATATAGACGTTCGCAATTCAATTAGTATTGCTCTCGTTGGCACCTGCGCTGCTAATGCGAAAGTCAGGCTTTACATGCCCTACCTCACTCGCCGGAACCTTGTTTGCTGAAAGGCAGGGTGTATCACGTTCAAGCGCGGTTGACTTTGGCTCTAAGGATGGTGGTAATGCCACTATGCCACTTACACCTGAATTAGTTTTTTTTTAATTAAAATAATCGCTTAATGATCCACGTAATTAAATTTATTTTTATGGACGTAACTAATATTAAACAGTAATAATAATAAGTAAGTAAATAAAGCCCGCAGGGCAGCTTGTGGCGAGCTGTTGGTGAGTAACGACACCACGGGTACCGAGTCTCCAGAGAGTCGGTCAGGGCATTTGTCTCCGGCGTGTGTTCGTCGGTCGGAGTGTAAACACAAGAACTCAGCAGGACTCTCAGCTCTGGCTTGCCTTCATTGGCCGTCCAGAGAGGAGCCGTTAGAGCTATATGCTCCAGGGATGGAAGTGTTAAAGGGCATCATGCCACGAGTAACTTCGGAGAAAGCGCAGCACACCTCGCGACACCCCTGAGTCACTCACACCGGTGTTGCCCCCGGCCGTTTTCCTGGCATTTCGAGGGCCCATCTAGTGAGTGGCAAGCCGCCGCCTGCCGCAAATAACTAGCAATAAAAGCAGTTATGGCAGGCGTCCGTCCCTCTTTTGTAATAGCCCCGTATTAAGTTCACCCAGATTTCATCTCCATAGCCCATGTATTTTCCATCACACTTTGCAATAATCTCAACGCCTGCCGAGACCTGTTCATGGATATGTCGTTCCATTGACATATCCTGGAGCGGGTCACGGCGGGCGTACAACATTACATCAAACTTCTCAAAGGGGCCTCTACGCGTTGGATCCATATCCCCGCGCACGCCTATCAAATGACCGGGCTTGACCCGTGATTAAAAAGAGATACATAATAAGTAAGTAATATTAAATACAGTATAGTCGTTAATATTAAACAGTATTAAACAGTAATAAAAGCAATAAAATCATGGTGATCATGTACGAGTAGTTGTTGCACACGACTACATGATCAGAGCTTAGTGAAAGGTCGTGTAGCGTGCAATGGAGAGGACTATGCTCGGCGTTCCTTTGAGGGATCAAATGCGGAATGAACAAATTCTACGGCGAACCAAAGTTGTCGACATAGCCTTCGGAGTTTAATATAAAGTGGCATTGGCCTAAACGCATATAGATAATTCAATCAAGTATGACCCCAGAATCTATAGTTTCATCCAGTGGCAATAATAACTACAATCAATATAATAGATCCGTCAAGAGCCGACGCTACCCAACACTGCCAACAGCATCTAGAACGCACGCACGTAGTCTCGTAGAGCGTCATGTTTCCAGTATAAGGTGGTCTCGTGTAGCGTTCTCATAGCACTCTCGAGTGCCCGCATAGCGCTCGCGAAGCACTGGCGTAGCGCTCCAAGTAATTATTACGTGATGTATGTGGTGTGTATCAAATATCTACCTCAAAATTCAAGCAAAACTTCTGTAAGAATAATGATGAATGCAAATTTATCTATCCTATACCTACGAGAATAGTAGGCATTAGAGAGATGAATAGTTGATGAAGACAGTGAAAGTACACCCGAAGGGTAGAGGTAATAGGTTCAATCAATCAAACGAATTCATTTATTCTTCCCGTTTTTTCGTGGTCCTAATTTGCCCCATTAGTAGGATCACGAGGGAGACCTATTTCTATCTGTCCTTTATAAAATCAACCTCCTGTATAGTTAACATTAAGCAAAAAAACTTTAATGAAATTTATAACTCTCTGAAATAGGTCTCCCTCTCTCTACTAATAGAACTAATTAGTAGGACCACGCAAAAACAGGATGTATTGTACTGTTAAATATATAGTTATAGGTCGTGAGCAAGTTTCCTCTAGACTCTCGAGCAGGGGTTCCCAACCGGAGGTCCGCGGACCACCAGTGGTCCGTGAGAGATAAAAATATGGTCCGTGATACAAACTTATAATGAAAGAGATTCAGCACTATCATAGAAAATACTAAAAAGTCGAGTTATAGAATAATGAATTTATATGACACTTGGGAACCCTACCCCCAATTGAAACCCAAGTGGTCCGCGAACAAAAAAAAGGTTGGGAACCACTGCTCTAGAGGAAACTTGCCCACTACGTTTACTTTATTTTAACCCCCCTAGAGTCTTGTGGGGTTAACTGACTCTCTTTGTCACCAGAGCGATGCAGTAAGCTACAGCACGTTTGAGAGTGAGTGGGCCGATGTAGACCAGAGAGTCCAAAAGGAGGTGGCGCTTCTCGGCCTAACCACTAAGAAGACATTGGTTTTCAAGGCCGGCCCCTTCAATGTCATGTCTCTGCATACATTCATTGCGGTACAGTATGAATAAATTAATAACCTTTTAAAAATCTTTACACGGAAGCCTACAAATTTACAGCTGTTCGTAACAACAACAAAAACTGCAGAACGATACAGTGCGACTTAAATTCGTATACCATAGACTACTTAATGTTATTTTAAGTCAATACTAAAGTACTTAGTTTAATTATTTATTTATTACAATCTTCCTTTTGACAAGCATTACTGCAACCTAATACGCTTTTCAAACGCTACTTTTCTAAAAAAAAAACATGAGTGTATTAGTAATAATTTAATTAGTTGAAATTAGATAACACATTTTATGTAATCACGCTTTCTAAATATTCACCCTGAGAAATTTTGTAGGCGATCAACTATAGAAATAAAAGACACAATTTCCTAGAGTCAGCACAGTGCTGATAAGAAGCTGCTCATGATAGAAGATAGTATACTTATACACTAGTTACGCGTTTGTAGTCCAGGACTATTAAATAAGTGTATTATACTTATAGTAAACTAATAGATAAGTTCCAACAAAGAACCTAAATAACTACATATTTTTGTTGGTAAAATATTAACGATTGCTATTTATTCCTTTTGCAGATTCTTCGGGGGAGTTACAGCTTCTACACTATACTCAGTGAAACCAGCAATTAAGGAAGAATTTGACTACACTCTTGTACCTTAAAAATATAATCAAATAGCATTTCTCTTTTTCATAGCACGTCCGCGTTGGGTAAAAAACAAAAATACGACTCACCTGATGTAAAGCGGTGACAGTAGCCATTAGACATTTGCGTTTATAATGAAACATCCGAGTCGGCTAAAGTTTTCACATCGTCGCCAAGTGAGTTAACAGCCATATCAATAACCATATCAATAACAATAAATTGATTGGATACCGTGACTGATTTCTCACAAAAATACGACATTTTTTTTATATGAGAGGGGAGGCAAACGAGCATGTGGGTCACCTGGTGGAAAGTAATCACCACCGCTCATGGGGATCAGCAACACCAAGGGGTCGCCGAACCGTTGCCAGCCTTTTAAGGGAATTAAAGACTCTATTTTTGAAGGCTCCCATGTAGTAGTTGTTCGGAAATACCGCTGAGGGAAGTTGATTCCACAATTTCACCGTTCGTGGTACAAAATGTCATAGGAAACGTACTGTAGTAGATCGCCAATTATCAAGATGATATGGTTGGAATTTTAATTTATGGCGAGTTGTACGATAGTGGAATTCAGCGGCAGGTATTAAATCAAACAACTCATCTGAGCACTCCCCGTGATATAATTTGTATAGAACGCAAAGAGACGCTACATCGTACAAGACTCTATTTTTGAAGGCTCCCATGTAGTAGTTGTTCGGAAATACCGCTGAGGGAAGTTGATTCCACAATTTCACCGTTCGTGGTACAAAATGTCATAGGAAACGTACTGTAGTAGATCGCCAATTATCAAGATGATATGGTTGGAATTTTAATTTATGGCGAGTTGTACGATAGTGGAATTCAGCGGCAGGTATTAAATCAAACAACTCATCTGAGCACTCCCCGTGATATAATTTGTATAGAACGCAAAGAGACGCTACATCTTTGCATGTAGAGAGAGAGTCCAATCGATCCGAGATCATTGGGTCATCGACTATTCGAACTGATCTTGGTTGTATGCGGTCAAATGGATCAAGCAAGTACTGGGGTGCACCGGCCCAGAGATGCGAACAGTATTCCATGTGAAGTCGAACCTGGGCTTTAGATAGTTGAAGGCGGTGTCGGGTGTAAACTATCGCCTGGCTTTATTGTTGACACCAATCTTCCTAGTGCCAGTTTGGCCTTGCATTCCAAGTGACCGCAAACCTGAACATCACTCGATATGATTTACACCCAAGATGCCAGTGCTAGAACTAACACGAAGGGGAGTACTTTCCATTCTAGGAGCTATGACGAATGGGGACTTTTTAGCGGTAAACGCACAAACCAGTGTCTTTGAGGGAGGATTTAGCTGCACCAAATTCAATCTACCCCAATTCGAGACATGTCCAAGGGACGTCTCAATCTCAGACACAAGTTTTATTCGGTACTCATCGACGCAATCTCGAGAAACATTACCTTGACCAGTGTATCTTACGTCCACTGTACTATCATCCGCATATTATGCTTTTTAGAAATTCTGATATAAAGACGTTCTGGATACATAGTCTTTCTGACATGTGAACTATGTGGCTACTTGGTCGTTCCGATATCTTGGTCTTCTGACACTAACCCCAATAAACGTTGTGTATAAGCAGTAAGTCATTGATATGCAGAAGAAACAACGTGGGGGACAATACACAGCCTTGTGGTACGCCAGCATTCAAGGGTAGTGGTTCCGAGTGTGCTCCGTGAACTACAACTTTGATGCTACGCTCAGTGAGAAAACTACCAATCCATCTGCAAAGTTTCTCAGATAGCCCAAAAGAAGGAAGCTTGGAAAGGAATGCTTTATGCCACACCCGATCGAAAGCTTTTGCTATGTCCAAGCTAGCAGCCAAAAATATAAAGATTTTGAAAAATATGGAAGTTATCGCAATGGGCCTATAATTGGACGGATCTGAGCAAGTGCCTTTTTTAGGGATCGGGTGGACTAAAGCCTTCTTCCATGAGCTGGGGATAATGCCAAATGAGTAGGAGTACCGAAATAGGCGTGTTAAAATCGGAGCCAACTCTGAAGCACAAGTTTTTAAAACAATAGGTGGAATGCCATCCGGCTCACTCGACTTATAGATGTCCAGGGAGAAGAGCGCTCTACGGACAGCTCTATGCAAGAACTTAATGTCTGGCATAGAGCTTTCACACCGTGGGGTGGTTGGCGGTCTGATCATCGAGAGTCGTGTTAGACGCAAAGAGAAATTCTAGGAGATTGGCGAGCGACCAGAACGCACGAAACCCAGAGGGCAAGCGCACTAATCTCTCACCAATTTTGCTAATGAATTTGGACTGCCCTGGCGATGCAGCCCTTAAAGGATCTTGACGCAGCGTTGTAATTCTTTAACAATCCTCAACTGTATCGTTTTTTGGCTATAGACTTATATGAGGTAGAGTAGAGATACTTCACAGGTTATAAATCTTTAGGCATGCATCCTATATATTATATATTACTAGGGATGGCAAAAGCTTTATTATTACCACACTTTGAAGTCATATATAGAACTAGCCTAGTATAGCATACCAAAGTTACAGTAGAAAACACAGATATATTTACTACATAATATTCGCCCTTAAAACATTCACTCCATCTTTGGGAAATCCCATGGTGGGTCCCATGGTGGGTACAGCGCAAAAATTCATGGCACGCGAGGAGTTAAGTACAAAAAATTAGAATTTCGCCAACCAGTTGGACTTCACGTTTGGTGATCAACAAAAGCAATCTATATTGACGCGAATATATCAGCATCAACTCATAATCATCTCACTGTTGGGATAGGGGTCTTCCCTCAATCGAAGAGGTTTAGAGCATACTCCACCTCGCTGCTCAACTGGCGGAGGCTAGTGTTTTCAAGCCACCTAAAGGCCTTGGCTTACTTTACAGCAGTGACAGACTGCTTAATGTGCCCTCTGAAGCACGGAGGCATACATATTCTAAATATATATATTCCTGGACAAATTACACACGGCTATCTAGTCCCAAATTAAGCAGAGCTTGTATTATGTATTAGATAACTGATATAACACATAAATTCATTTTTATTGTAAATTCATACATATAATATATAGAAAAGACCCAGACCAAGACATGTTCACGCACACAAATATTTGTCTTGTATCGGGTATCGACCCCACGACCTCAGAGTCAAAGTGGCTAACCATTCGACCACCGAGCTCGTGAGCTCGTGAGTGAATTTGTTACATTATTTTCTCACTGATGTTCCTGCCATATTATATTACTGTTTGGTATAACTTTCTGTACTGTGATGATTAAAACAATCCGTTTATATCATGTTAAAATGTTCGAAATGTAAGGAACATGTCAAAATTTATTATTACTAAAATTAAATTAAATATAATTTAGATTACTTCATTTTTTTAACAGGTAATCAAAAATGAAAATGTTCCTTGTTAAAAAAAATGCCTAAATGTCACATCTTATTGTTATTATATTTAAAAAAAAAAACCGGACAAGTGCGAGTCGGACTCGCCCACCGAGGGTTCCGTAGGTACGTAGTATCATTATTAAATTTGATATTTTTCATTAAAAAAAAGAAAAAATCCGTCGAAAGAAATAAATAAAATATATTTTGCAATGTGTACATCAAGCCCTTTCATATGATACCCCATTTGAACTAGTAGGTGCAATTTGAAATTTCGACACCCTATAAAAAATATAGACCCCCTATTTTTTAAGATCTATTTACAAATGTACAGTTTTGAGATTTATTCCTGTACTTGTAGTCTATAACGATGTTACTTGCCAAATTTCATAGTTCTAGGTCAACGGGAAGTACCCTATAGGTTTTGATTCCCTTGAGTCTGTCGAAATATGCGTTTTTTGCTGAATAAACGGCCGTAACTTTTTTCTACGTAAACTTAGCAGTTTGATTTTTTTTTAACTTCATGGGACCGTAGACCTGAGTATACAGTTCAAATTTCAGCTTGATACCTCCACGCATTCTCGACATAGAAATTCTTGACAGACAGACAGACAGACAGACAGACAGACAGACAGACAGACAGACAGACAGACAGACAGACAGACAGACAGACAGACAGACAGACAGACAGACGGACAACAAAGTGATCTTATAAGGGTTCCGTTTTTCCTTTTGAGGTTCGGAACCCTAAAAAATGTGACAATGCAAATAAATACAGATGACTGTATTAATTTGCATATATACATAAATATTTTTTTTACTAGGTACTTACTTTAGATAACACCCATACGAAAACAAACAGCCATGTCGCAAAGCAATATTTAAGCTACTGTAACCGCTTCACATCAGGCGGGCCGTATGCGTGTCTGTCAACCAACGTAGTATAAAAACATCGGACGCGCAGCATGCGCCACCATAGCGAAATTTATTTATTTTATTTATTTATTTATTTTGCCCACTTTCCCGAATTGATATCGGATAACCAAGGTCACTTTACATTACTACTTTTTGATGCTCTACACGAATCCGAAGTCACAATTTCGAAATTTTGAGTTTCATGGCAACGGACGGACAGACAGAACGACCGGACGATTTTATAAGCTCATTAAATTTCGCTGAAAATAACGTATGGTTATCAACAAAAACAACGTAGGTCCCAAAACAAGACACACAAAAGTTTGCCTTGTTTGGTGGAGGAATCGAACTCCCTCGGTGCCAGAGTATCCAAATTGCTAGCCCTTCTGCCACAGGGCTCCTCAGACCAGACCAGATTTGTTATTCTGTTAAAATAAATTGTACCTAAATTATATGCATTTTTACCATAAAATTAATACATAAACTTTATGACTTTAATAATATACTTTTCAACAACGAGGCAATCAAATAGATATCAAATCGCTAGGAAATTACATAGTTAACAGTCAATTAAATCGCCGATTGGCGCAGGCTGTACTTATTCACGACAAAATATTCATATCAGTTGAATATTATATGTACCCGATTATTTTCTAGCTATATCATTTGGACAATGGATTTTGTACGGAGCACTTAACGACATTCTACTACAAAGATAAAAATGTCTTTAAGTAAGCACAATAGGCTATTTGACAATGTTCAAAAATTGTATAAATTATTTAACAATATCGTATAATACACAAAACTATAAAGATGTGCAAACTTTCATTCTAATATCTTCCGTCAGAATTATTTTAAGGTCGATCAAAGTTTGGGGGGAACAACCATTTCAAAAGTATGAAATTATTAAAAAATAATATTTCCATTGGAGAAGCAATAAAAAATACTATAACTTTTATTATGATACTAATTACATAAACGTAATATTTAACATAGCTGTCGTACAAATTTCTGATTTGATGCATGCAAAATACAAACCTGTGACGTCATAACTTCGTAGCCTTTTGTATGCAGCGTTTTCGGGAAAGTCCAAAATTGTGATTTTCAAATTAACATATCTCGAGAGATTTTTGTGCTATCGAAGTAATTCTTTCACCTATGGTTATATTATCGAGACGTCCCTGCATATCAAACCGAAAAAAATGTTGGTCAAGTGGCCTATTGGATATCTATTTATCGTCTCTCGAGGACCTGAGATATCCATCATCACCCCACTGCTCCCACTCGAGTCAAAAGTAACAAGTTTAAATAGTACCATTTTCTTTGAGACGATAATTTTCTTCTACAGTCCGTACGAAAATTGTCTCATTAAATTCGACTCCGATTCACTGATGCTGACCTCGCACAATGTCCCATACATATCTATTTATATAGGCATAGTAACATTTCTTTCATAAAGATTATAGAAAATGGAAGAGAGTCATACACAGAGACGGATTTATAGTCTTGGCCGCCGTAGGCAGCGTCTTCGCCGCCCTAGGTCGTATCGTGGCGGCCTTAGGCCGTATTATTAGCTCCTTATTCCCCATTAATATCATTATATTATAGTATCTTGGTTGTTATGTGTGCTTATACCTATTTGTATAATGCTACTCCGCAAAACCGTTTATAATTTGTAAGAATTACCGAAGGGTAATACCCTGCTCCTATCGCCCCTTAATATTTGGCCGCCCTAGGTCCGGACCTAGTTGGCCTTAAGGAAAATCCACCATTGGACATACACTTCGTTTCGTCATTAGAATGATTGCCGTTATCCAAATAAGATAAAAAGTGTAATAAAATTATAACCCGTTACATAAAGTAGAGCCGTCGAGTGACTTACTTCTTTTAGATGTTGGCGTTCTTCTCAAATTTCAACATATTCACAGTACCTTATCAGAAGAATCAAGGAAATGCGAATGGAACTAGTATTTACTTGAAAATCTTAGACGTGTACACTCCTTTAGCTCATCACCTCCGGGTCACTATGCCTCGACGGCATACTGACCACTGATGTTGAATAAATCATGCGCCATGTCGTTGCCGGCCCAAAGTATTTTAAATTTATTTCTGAAGCATACTTTACTATTAAGTAGACGCAATGGCGGAGGCAAGAGGCGGATATGTTGTTCGAAAGCTGCCAATAAAATAGATAATTCAATCAAGTAACAACAACACTTGAATCTATCGTTTCATTCAGTGGCAAAAAGTTCTATCAACACAATAGTTCCATCATAGGTCAACCATCTCTGAACAATGCGCAGATAGTTTTAAATACAACGATTTATGAATGAGCACACGCGTAGAGCGTCATATTATACATAGCGTTATACTGAAAATATAAAGTGGTAACGCGTAGCACACCCGTAGCACTCGCGTAGCACTCGCATAACCGGAAACCACACGGCCAACTATGTCACTATGTATTCTCTCAATTTGGCATCTATTCTATTCATAACATGGTCCAATTGTGATAATTTTTACTCGCGTATCTACGAGGCAGATACCCGTAGCACTCGCGTAGCACTCGCATAACACTCGCGTATCTACGAGGCACATAACATATTTCTTCTGATTCGAATTCGTTGTGAGTTCCAAGGCAGCCGTAGTTTTACTCCCGGGACTACAGTTCATTGCCATTTTTTGTGGTCGCTGCTGTTAATCCTGGCTACACAGGAGACACAGTGGAGGGAATGTGTGGTGGGCCTACCTACCACCCCAAAATGCATGCCAAGTTTTGTGAGGACAATGATGATGGTAAAGTTATCTACCTACGTATGTATTACTCGTAAAACACTTTGCCTTGCAGAGAACTATCAAACACGAACGAGGCAGAAAAGTTGGGTAAAAAATTAGTTGCTAACTTTTTCGCCGAGTCGATTTTGCGAAAATTTCCACTCAAACTCTCCAGTAATTGACTGAACATGCACAAAGTCTGAGAACAAAATCTGTGCATTTTGGTCATAAGGGCGAACATGGCGAGCCATATTAACGCTCGCAACATAAAATATCGCTCGCGCGCCGCTACCTTCGCTGCCAACGCAGCATCTCCTTCATTTCTGGTGACTCACTCACTCGCAGGAACACAACAACCCTCAAGGGAATTGTTATTTGGCTGCCGTATTGTGTGAGCTGAAGGTACATTCCCCAGTCGGGTAGCTTATAATTACGCTCCCTACCTCTCTTTTCGCCAGAACTTCGTTTGTCAGTCAGCAGGGTGCACCGTGTGCAGGTGAAGTTGGCTTTTGTTCAAAGATGTTGATGAACCACTTACACCCCACTTACTTTACTTACGTAAGTAAGAGAATTTTGCAAAAGCTGGTGTTGATTATGAACTGGAAATTATATGCCTCTAAAAATCTTCATCTATAATAAACTTGAAAATAACTAAGCAACAGGCATAGTTCATTTTGTCGTAAGACTCCTGTCGCTTATGTACGATGTGACCTAAGACTGTGTCAAATCATTTAATGTCAATTTCTTATATACAACTAAGTGACCTGACCTGAATAGCGATTTATTAGCAAAACAACGTTTGCTGAAACGTTGTTTTGCTAATAAATCGCTATTAAAAAAAGGGGTTGACTAAAAATGAGGGTTGATAAAAAAAATCGCTATTAAACAATTTAGGGTTGTATGTAGTTTTTAAAGTCACATTATAAAAAAGTTTAAATAAAAATTTTGTTCAAAATATTAAAAAAAAATGTTAGGGGTGGACTACCCTTAGCACTTAGGGGTATGAAAAATATATAGTAGCCGATTCTCAGACCTACTGAATATGTATAAAAAATTTCATAAAAATCGGTCAAGCCGTTTCGGAGGAGTATGGTAACTAACATTGTGACACGAGAATTTTATATATCAAATAATTAATATTTCATAATGTAAATAGTTAATAAGCAAATACAATAATCGTCCAACCAGCGAGATGCGCCATGTAGCTGCAAAAAGAGAGGTCGTATGTTGCTGTCTCTGTCGCACGCAGATATACTGGCGTTCGCTTTTGCTTATTAATAATTTATTCGAAAGTTTCAATAACTGTACTTTACGTAAAGGTATTGAATAGTTTTTCTATAATTCCAGTTCTATGAAACGATTTACAATTTGGTCTCTTTCCTTTTTTTCAAATAACATTATAACAACACGGGGCTTGTGTATTATATGTACTTATATTTAAGACCTGTGTGTGGAGAAAATAAATAAATATTATTATTATTATTATGTATCTCATATTATTATAATTAAGAATTCACGGGTCAAGCCCGGTCACTTGATAGGCATACGCGGGGATATTGATCCAACACGTAGAGGCCCCTTTGAGAAGTTTGATGTAATGTTGATATTATTATTATTATGTGAATGAACAAGCTAATAAATTGTCCATTAATAAATTATTCATCATTGGAACAATGATGAATAATTTATAATTAAGTAGTATTAGTTTGTTACTTCACTAAAGGCCCCATGAGGAAGAGATGGTTCTCTTAATTCTATACGCTAATACGCTCTACCCTATCTCTCTTTAGCCAGAGTTTCTTTGGCAGGGTGCACCACGTGCAAGCGAAGTTGACTTTGGCTCTAAAAATCGTGGTGAGCCACTTACATCTCCGATTATACGTACATATATATAAGAGGATTTGACGAGCTCGGTGGCCAAATAGATAGAAATAGCCACTTTGACTCCGAAGTCACGGGTTCGATCCCGCACAAGATTTGTGTGCATGAACATGTCTGGTCTGGTCTGGGTGTTTTCTATATATTGTATGTAAGTATATATTTACAAAAAATGTATTTAAGTGTGATATCAGTTATCTAGTACCCACAGTACAAGCTTTGCTTAGTTTGGGACTAGAATATGGCAGTGGGTCCAGGAATATTTATTTATTTATTTATACATATATATATTTAACTATAATACTAGTTACGTAGTACCCCCAACTCTTATTGCGATTCAATAACTGAATAGAACACTTATACATACCAATGAATAAGCGAGTCTATGTCATTTGAAATAGAGTCGCTTATTCATTGGTATGATTAACCATTCTATCCAGTTATTGAATCGCAATAAGAGTTGGTGGTAGGGGGCAGGCTTTGCTTTGTTTGGGTCTACATAGCAGTGCGTAATTTGGAATTCCTGGATTTTTTATTATTTAATAGCTGGCCCGGCGAACTTCGTACCGCCTACGATAATAAATAAATAAATATTGTCAGACAAATTACACAGCGCCATCTAGCCCCAAAGTAAGCGAAGCTTGTGTTATGGGTACTAGACAACTGATAAACATACGTAAATACATTTTTTTTTTAAATACATACTTATAATACATAGAAAACACCCAGACTAAGACAAACAGACATGTTCATGCACACAAATGTTTGTCCTATGTAGGAATCGAACCCACGAGCGCTGGTGTCGAAGCCACGTCATTGACCGCTACGCCACCGAGCTCGTCAATACGACGATACTATCGTCACTCAATTGTTTTGCCTTCCCGGAACCTCCACTAACACTTTAACATTATGGTATGGTATTAAAGTTCAAACTTACTTTTAAGTATTATTACGAATCGTTTGTAGGGGAGTATAGAAAAGTGTTGTTTTCAGACTTTTTCAGGCAATTTTTTATTTTTTTCTCTACGTAAGAACCATCCTCGTACTTCAAGAAATATTCTAAAAAAAAATTATCGAAATCGGTTCAGCTGTTCTCGAGATTTGCGCCTAGCAACACAGCGATTCATTTTTAGGGTTCCGTACCCAAAGGGTACAAAGGAACCCTATTACTAAGGCTCCGCTGTCCATCCGTCCGTCCGTCCGTTTGTCTGTCACCAGGCTGTATCTCATGAACCAATTATACTAAAAATAATACGTAAGGCTCCTAAGTACACACAAACAAACCTATTCACTGTGATACAATCAGTGGAGCATTAACCAGCTCTACAAAGTTTGAGGTTCTCACTCGCCAAGATTCCGCAGTGAATCGATTAAGCTTGAAATCTCTCGTTAATCGATTCTGATTCAGCGTGTTCTCGAATGCGGTTGCAGATTTGATTCGATTCGATTAAACTATATTTTAGTCGTAAGTGTTAGTGTGTTCTAGAGGTCGAATTATACTTATGGTTGGCTTTGAGTTAATAGAAACGAGCAGATAAATAAATAATAAATAAATATTTCTTTACAATTTACAAGCGCCATCTAGTCCCAAATTAAGCGCAAAGCTTGTGTTATGGGTACTAGACAACTGATAAATGTACCTACTTAAATACAGTTTTTTTTTTTTGTAAATACGTACTTATAATACATAGAAAACACCCAGACCAAGACAAACAGGCATGTTCATGCACACAAATGTTTGTCTTGTACGGGAATCGAACCCGCGACCTCGAAGTCAAAGTAACCATTGCTAACCATTCGACCACCGAGCTCGTCAGATGAATTACAAGAGACAAATTAGTACATAAATAAATATTACTGGACAAATTACACACGGCCATCTAGTCCCAAAGTAAGCAAAGCTTGTACTATGGGTATTATGTAATTGACATTGCTTAAATATGTATTTCCTTTCAATATATACATATAATACATAGAAAACGTCCAGACCAAGAAAAACAGACATGTTCATGCACATAAATATTTGTCTTGGGGATCGAACCGGCGACCTCGGAGTCAAATCAGTTGTCTAATACCAAAACACAAGCTTTGAGCTTAATTTGGGACTAGATGGCACTGTGTAAATTGTCCAGAAATATTTATTTTTTATTTATTTTATTTATGCAACATCTTCTTGATCATGATTCATTTTTTTTTTAGCGCACGCGCATTCGGCTTACTTGATGTAAAGCAATCACCACCGCCCATGGAGACCAGCAACACCAAGGGGTCACCGATCCGTTGCCAGCCTATACTTCCTTTCTTTCTTTCTGGTCACCTCACTCACTCGCAGAAACACATAAACCCTCAAGGGTTTTGTTATTTGGCTGCGCTATTCTGTAACGTGGAGGTACTACCCCAGTCGTACAGCTGAAAAATTACTTTATACCCTATCTCTCTTATAGGAAGAGCCTCTTTTGTCAGTCAACAGTGCAAGTGACCAAGAGTTGCACCATGTGCAAGTGAGATTGGCCTTTGTTCAAAGATGTTAATAGACCTCTTACACCCCAGACCCATTACGCCTGCAATGCTTTTTTAGCGACACATTTGAGGGAAATTCTGTTGCGATCTTTTCATAGCAATCCTAATCACGAAATTCAATCGCGTAATTTCAGTATAGTGTGTTAGACACTTATTATAATTCTACGTAATATGGGTGCTAAATCTGATAAACGTATACTAATATTATAAAGCTGAAGAGTTTGTTTGTTTGGTTGAACGCGCTAATCTCAGAAACTACTCATTCGAATTGAAAAAATATTTTAGTGTTAGATAGTCTATATTGTCGAGGAAGGCTATAGGCCATTAGGAGTGCAGAACCAAAGAAAAATGTTACAAAAATGGGAAAAAAAATTCCTTTTCCGAACTTCCGTTGCGTGCGCTGCGTAAACGGTTCAAGTTACGCAACAATTATATACGACGGAATTATTCATCTTAAAAGATCTAAAAAAAACGTTAATGAGATTAGCAGAAAGATATTTGGGTCTCTTCATTCGCTTAAACGGCACCAAAATTTTCTCCCAATGGCCACAAAGATAACATTGGCTCAATCTCACCTTCTACCTATTATGGATTATGGCGATGTAGCATGGCTGGACCTTTCGGAAGAATTACTCGACAAGTTGGAGCGCCTCCAAAATATGTGCATCCGCTTTATTTTTGGCCTTCGCAAATTTGACCATATTACAGAATTTCGTCAACAACTTGGATGGCACCCTATCAGAATCCGCAGGAATGTTCATATTCTGACATTTCTTTATAAATCTTGTTTTATACAGGTGCTCCTTCATACTTACACGAGAGGCTTCAAATTCGGGTAGTTGATAAACGACTTCGGTCTTGTGGTAATCTGCGACTCGACATACCGATGCATAACTCTAACACTTATACCACAGTATAAGTATTATACTAACTCTTTCACGGTTAAGGCGGCAATGCTCTGGAACTCACTTCCCACCCATGTGAGAATGGCAACCTCTGTGGACTCCTTTAAAGACCGTATTGACAAGTTCTTGAACGTGTGACGTTGAGCTTATAGCACGAGTATATAGGTATATATTTTTGTTTGTGTATAATGTATTTATGTTCGTATTTGTATATGTATATAAATTTAAATATAACTATATTTAAAGGTATTCTTAGATGCAATACTTATTTATAATTGTTGTTTGCTTCATCTATATTTAATTGCTGTAGTTAATGCTACTTCTTCCCTTATCATTTCTTGTGTTCTAAACTTTATATTTGAGGGCCCTCGCCACTCACAGTTTATATCCAACACTCAAAGGTTGGCTGGAAGAGATCTCTTATAGAGATAAGCCCGCCTTTGTACATCTTTATTTTTAAGTGTTTTTATGTACATGTATTTTATGTTCGTTATGTACAATAAAGATAATACAAACAAACAAAAAACGCATTAGAGCATGCGTCTATCTTTTTAAATTGGCTCACTATAACCTTTCAAATGGTAAGCATACGCTATGCTTCACTCTCAACGCTCTGTCTCACGCAGACGAAGTTGCGCGAGGCAGCTAGTATTCTTATATAACGGTATGCATAATCTGTCGAATACTTAAAAGTAACGTGGAACGTACCGTTGTGCTGTACCGTGTACCATGACCCGTCGAGATAATGAATTTATCCGAGTCTACGAGTAGCAAGCACATGTTGACGCTGTGCCATTGCCTGTATTAGCACAGAGGCACAGCTCAAGAGTAATTCGCCTGTACAGAGTACAGAGCCATACCTACAGGATTAACATATAAATTGTTTTGAATCCGCCCGCGGTAAATTATTTCGCGAACTTCGCAAATTTACATGGTAATTGCTAAAACTCAAGATTTGTTGTTGAATTTCTGATTGTGCGGTTAGACAAATCCAAGTAGATTAACTAGTTAAGATGATCTGGTAGTCAGATTAGGCTCGGCGACGTCATATATATTGTTTTGGAATTCGGAATTTTATGTGTAAACTTTGCTTCCGGAGTATGAGTACAGCATATTCATATGATCAATTTAAGTACCTAATTTTCTTTTTAATAAAATCATTTGTTTTTGTTCTAAATAAAATTACCTATGTTGTGTTAATTATGTTCACCCACACTTTTCAAACACCAAAACACAGATTGCAAATAAATAATTTAAACTCGTAAGATACTTCTTCGTATTCACCACAGTATTCACCAATTTCACTCACTCATATTTACTAGT
The DNA here is from genome assembly GCA_937001555.2 of Hypsopygia costalis. Lineage (NCBI taxonomy): Eukaryota > Metazoa > Arthropoda > Insecta > Lepidoptera > Pyralidae > Hypsopygia > Hypsopygia costalis. The sequence continues at coordinate 27,300,591 of OW443332.2, forward strand.
CTTGCGGGTAATCACTGGTTGTAGCAGAATTTCCAGCGTTTTGTTCGTTTGAGATATAGACATTTTTAACCGTTCTCAATTCGGTTGTATATATTATTTTAAATGTTTGTTACTTCGTCATTTATAAAACCATTTGAAAAAGAACTTTTTTTATTTGAAAGAGATCCAGATTGGTCCCATTTTCTTTATTCATGTCATTAAATTCAATTATGATAGTGTTTTCAAATTTTTAGTGGTGCGATTGTAGAGTAATTTTTGGAGTCTGTTTTTTTTATGTAATTATTATAAGACTGGAAATAACGAATAATGCAAATAAATAATTCATTCGTTAATTATATTGTACCCTTGAAATGTTAGCCCTTGGACATATTTTATTACTTATTACTAAACTTTAGGTACACAAAAAGAGAATATTATATATTGCATGTAAATAATTTCGCTACACTAGAAGGAAAGAGATGCTGCGTTGGCAGCGCGGGTGGCGGCGCGCGAGCGATATTTTATGTTGCGAGCGTTAATATGGCTACGATAACCGCTTCACATCAGGCGGGCCGTATGCTTGTCTACCACCCGACGTAGTATAAAAAAAAATAACCTTAAATTGAATAGAAATTAGTAACTGTGTAACAACATTGATTTTTTTTAGAAATTCATAGTAAAATAGCTGACCCGGCATAAACATTTCGGGGGCCCATCTAGTGAGTGGCAAGCCACCGCCTGCCGCAAATAACTAGCAATAAAAGCAGTTATGGCAGGCGTCCGTCCCTCTTCTGTAATAGCGCGGTATTAAGTCCACCCAGATCTCATCTCCATAGCCCATTTATTTTCCATCACACTTCGCAATAGTCTCAACGCCTGCCGAAACCTGCTCATGGGTATATCGTTCCATTGACATATCCTGGAGCGGGTCACGGCGGGCGTACAACATTACATCAAACTTCTCAAAGGGGCCTCTACGCGTTGGTTCCATATCCCCGCGCACGCCTATCAAATGATCGGGCTTGACCAGTGCATTAAGAGAGATATAATAAATATTCCTGGACAAATTACACACAGCCATCTAGTCCCAAACTAAGCAAAGCTTGTCCTATGGATACTAGATAACTGAAACTATACTTAAATACATTTTTTGTTTGTAAATACATACATATAATACATACTAAACACCCAGACCAAGACAAACAGACATGTTCATATTTATGGTCTATTGAAATACATAATTAAGCTATCTTTTTAAAATTTTAAATATAATTAGCTTAGCTTTTATTTTATATATTACTTAGCTTTTATTTTTTTAATATTTTGACTTGACGGACGTATTACACTTTGCTATATAGTCCCAAACTAAGCACATCTTGTACTATGGGTACAAAAAGCTGATACTATACTTGAATACATATTTTTTAATCAATACATATAATACATAACAAAAACCTAGACCAAGACAAATACACATGTTCATGCACACAAATATTTGTCTTGTGCGGGAATCGAACCTGCGACCTCGGATTTGACTCCGTGGAGTGGCCCTTGCTAACCATTCGACCACCGAGCTGGTCAGTTTATTTATAATAATTGTTTATTTCAGACCGTAGTCAGACAGTATAGGTATATGAGATTTAAAAAAATCTGTATTTTTTTTTTACTAACCTTGTTCTGACAATAACAAACACACAAAAAAAATATTCATATTCATTTATTATTCAATATGAATATTATTCAATTTGATGTAGTCGTTCGGAAGTTATGCGCGTGCATACATTTTGGTGATTAATTTTAATTTATATAGATTACATTAGACAAAAGTTGACTTTACCCTATCAAACGCCATACCACCTGAGCTGAAACCGAATCCCATCGAATAGTTTGATTTTAAAAATAGGTTAGTCCTAAGTTAAAGTTATACATATAAAGACAAATAAATATCCAGTTTATTAATACATATTATTCATTTTTTTTTTTTTTTTTTTTTTTTTTTTTATACTACGTCGGATGGCAGACAAGCATACGACCCGCCTGATGTGAAGCAGTTACCGTAGCCATATTAACGCTCGCAACATAAAATATTGCTCGCGCGCCGCCACCCCCACTGCCAACGCAGCATCTCCTTCTTTTCTGGTGACCTCACTCACTCGCAGGAACACAACAATCCTCAAGGGAATTGCTATTTGGCTGCGGTATTCTGTGAGGTGGAGGTACATTCCCCAGTCGGGTAGCTTACAATTACGCTCCCTACCTCTCTTTTCGCCAGAGCTTCGTTTGTCAGTCAGCAGGGTGTACCGCGTGCAGGTGAAGTTGGCTTTGGTTCAAGGATGTTGATGAACCACTTACACCCCAAAATTCATATTTTGAACCCACAAAACATTCTATTTGCTGTCTGTTTGATTGCTAACATGTCAATCTACAAACAAAACAGAAAATATACCAAATATATACTAAATAAAACAGATCGACAGCCAATCAATAACCAGCTATCGAAGTATACATACATTTTAAAATTGGAATGCGATTTATCAATCTCACACAAGTCCAACTCCGCTTAATTCCCAAAAGTGCCATCAACCGCGATTCGAGGAACATTCACTCATCTAAAATGTATCGGAGTTTCCACAGTGGCTTAATAGATTTTACTCCAAAGTCTAGATCTGGAAATTTAGCCGATAACTACTTTAACAGTTGTGGTTCAAGTTGTTTTTAGGAGTCCGTACCTCAAGAGGTAATTTATCCGTCTGTTTGTCCGTCTGAAATTCTCTGAGTGTGGAGGGTTTTTTTATACTGCATCGGGCAGCAGATAAGCATACGGCCAGTCTGATGTGAAGCGGCTACCGTAGCTACACTAACGCTCCCAACATAAAAATATCGCCACCACCTCTGCCAACGCAGGATCTCCTTCCCACCTAGTTACCTTACTCACTCGCAGGAACACAACAATGCTCAAGGGAATTGTTATTTGGCTGCGGTATTCTGTGAGGTGGAGGTACTTCCCCAGTCGGGTACACAGCTTACAATTACGCTCCCTACCTCCCTTTTTGAGAGCTTCGTTTGCCAGAGCTTCGTTTGTCAGTCAGTAGGGAGTACTGCGTGCAGGTGAAGTTGGCTTTGGTCCAAAGATGTTGATGAATCACATACACCCCACTTTCACAGTTGAGCTCCTCATGCCTTGTCCTATCTCTCCTTCCCTGGAGCCTCGTTTATAGACGGCAGAATGCACCATATGCTGATGAGGCTGGCATTTAGCTCTAATATGATGGTGAACTTATAAATAAACCCCATTATGATATCGCTAGTATTGCAGGCCAGGACCGACGGCTTAACGTGCCCACCAAAGCACGAAGCAGCTCTAGCCTTTAGGCTGCTTGAAAACACTGATATGCGCCAACCCGCAGTTGAGCAGTGTTGTGGAGTACGCTTTAAACCTCTTCGTTTGGGGGAGAGTCGGGGGACCCGTATCCTAGCAGTGGAATGAATAACGGTGGACAACGACGACGAGCTGAACTATAAAAAAAATGGTTGTATGTAAAGTCGGTTTACGGACGATAATTTGACGTGATAACGTCATAAGAAAACATCGGCCGATGGAGTGGAAGAGAGATACCGATATAGATAGAGATACATCTCCATCATCGGCTCAGGCGGAACGTGACAATGAGTCATACTTTCTCGTGCGTGTAGCCGGTGTTCATCGATGTATAAGACTTTATGACGTCAAAAATACTATTTTCAATTCGGTTTAAAAGGTCCCTCACTACATTATAAAAAAATTACGCCATACTGCCCCCTTACCACCATCTCTTATTGCGATTCATTAACTGAATAGAATGCTTATTCATACCAATGAATAAGCGACTCTATTTCAAATGGAATAGAGTCGCTTATTCGTTGGTATGAATAAGCATTCTATCCAGTTATTGAATCGCAATAAGAGATGGTGGTAAGGGGGCTGTAAATAATAATAAAGACGTCGTCGTCATTACGCCGATTACACACACTCAGCGAGGAAAAGATATAGCAAATGTATTAAAGCGCGCGCCGAGATGCTTAGGATAGCTATATCACAATAGACTGAGAAGACTATATTCTCTTTCACAGGCGACAGAACCCGGGACCCTACCGCCTACCTATCGAATTTTTATGATTTGAAAAATAAGTCTTACGTTTTAGTTATTGATTAGCTATAGATTTAGTTATAGATATTGATAAAGCTGTTTGGCTTTAGCTAATTCGGTAGAGCTCTTAATCTGGTAAGCTAAACACAAGTACCATAAATCTAATCTGAAGTTTGATTTTCGCAATAAAAAAATCCGATGGGAATCGGCTTCAGCTTAGGCGGTAGCGCGGTAGGGCCCCCGTTATCTGACGCAATTTAGTATGGGTATGCTTATTATTATGGCCGTGTGGTTCCCGGCAGACTAGAATTTCTATTCTATATCTATATCTATATATATCTATAGTGATTCTTCACTCCGTCTCTTCCCGTGGATGTCGTACATGGCGACTAAGGGACATACATTATAAAACATCGATCAGGCCTCCCCAACCCGTCTGGCCAGCGTGGGGAGTGTAGGGCAAATCTTCCTGTCTGTGACGGGCGAGAAAGGGTCGTGTTCCTGTAGTGGAGACTAAAATGACCGGATGATGATGATGATGCTTATATAACATCATTGAGCCGAACTATAAAAAATACTATTTTCAAATCGGTTTAAAAGGTCCTTCACTACTACATTATAAAAATTAGACGCCATACTGTAAATAACAGCGCGAGCGGCAAATTAAATTAGTGGCGCGAGTTCGGCGCCAGTGACAGCTGACGAAGGTCCGCACTGCTTTTTTAGGGCTCCCTGAACCCGGGAGACGGTTTGTCGTCATCCATCACAGGGGTTTACGTGTTTACTATTCACTCAGAACAAATTTGCAATCAATATGTTGGAAATGTAAACAAAACTGCATTACATAGGCAGTCTTATCTTTTTCCAATTTTCAGAAGGTAAAAGTGACCGGGCGCTGTTTTCTAACAATCCTTTTTCCATTGGCACCGGTCTCTGCCAACCCAAAGTTGAGCAGCCTGGTGGAGTATGCTCTAAACCCCTTCGATTGAGGGGAGACTCGTGTCCCAGTAGTGGGATGAATAAGGGTTGACGACGACAATTACTAACACAGTTTGGTAGTTTTAAGTATTCTATATACTCGTACTTAGGGCTATTGCCAAAACGGATGAAATTTTTCTTAGCTTTCCTATTGACAGCCTGCTTTATGAATAATGTAAAAAAAAGATGACGCCTATTATAAAGCTCTTTTTCGAACTTACAACCCACCCAACAGATTTCCGCAAGCTATTCAACTGACAAAAGTAAAACAATTTTTCACAAATACTATATCGCTGGACTTCTTAGAAGTTGGAGTGACTCGCGAGATGCAAGCAAACTGACAAAAGACAATGCATCGCAATGTTATGCGAAATGCCTGCGGTACTACCACATGCATTCGATAGGAACTCACTTGCTGGATACTTTTTTATTTACGTTCCTTACTCACAGAATATCCAGGAGAGAGAAGCACTTTTACTAAAATTCATGCAACGCAATAAGATATATTTGCACTTCTTACTTCCAAAAGCTTCTTACTCCTACTAATTTCTTCTGATTAAATTCGTTGTGAGTTCCAAGGCAGCCATAGTTTTACCCACGGGACTGCAGTGGAGTGGACTTCATTGTTCATTGCCTTTTTTGTGGTCGCCGCTGTTAATCCTGGCTATACAAGAGACACAGTGGTGGGAATGTGTGGTGGGTTCAAAATATTTGCACTTAATGCGTAAGTTCATAAAAAGATACATAGATTTCATCCAGAATTATGTTTGACTCAAGTATTTTTAAACAAACTTTGTACTTGAATGAGAAAAATGATAAAATATCGGCTCACTTATCACTCATGCCTTCAAAATTTTCAATTCAGCCGTCAGCGCCTCAGCCTCTTATTCTTTAGGTTGATTTGAGCAAAAACCATTTGGCAGTCTCGAAATCATACATTCATTTTCAACTTTCCATATTTATTCGGCAATTGGAATTTACTTTTAATTTTATGTGAATTGAATGGCATTCTAAAGTGCCCCATTATATCTTTTATGCATTTTAGGGCGGTGCATGTCCAAGAAATACTAGGCCGGAGCGAGTAGATTCGCTGAGTGTGTATTTTCCATTGATTTCAATGGAAAATGTATTTAATGATCATTCCTCAAGGACATAATTGATCTCAATTTTTTTCGAGTCTTTAATTGTGACAAGTTTAATCAAAATCGGTTCGATGGTTTTGGAGCCTATTCATTTCCACGAATGACTTTTCAGAAATTTTCATTTCACTCAGAAATTTTCTTTAAATAGACAGAATTTTACAAGAAGTATGACTTTGATTAAAAATAACATATAATTAATCCGAAACGATCGTTTATTGCTAAGAAAAGGGAGAACAAGAAAAGGTTCACAGTTTTTTCCTTTATCGCATCCCAACATTATTAATAAAATGTGAAACTTTATAACAGTGTTACGTTTAGTTTGTTCACTACCACGCATAAACGACTAAATATTTGGATGAATAACTCTCAAATAACACTCAAATATGTTCTGGATATAAGACACTGTTTTCCCTGGTAATATCGGCATGTGGACGAAACAGCGGGCAGAATATCGACGTATAGAAGTGATCGCTAGTAGGGGATGGCTTGTTACAAACAGGAGATGAGAGTTTGTTTGCAAGCGAGCCGGAATTTGCCGCGTATAATGTAATTCGGAACCGTCACTGCGGAACACCCGCTCCGTCGTAACTTCTTATTATGACGTCTCAAATTTTGTGGACAACTCTATGTACCTTTATGGAAATTACATTATTGAAATTTTTAACAATTAAAATTTTACTTAAGTCCCTAGTCCCGTTATTCAATGCATATCCCATACTGGAAAACGAATGGGGTTCTTAGGAGAAGTATAACCTCGCCTAAACTACTAGAGACAGATGGAAAAAAAGGACACAAAAGATTCAATTAAACATGGTTTAAATATATTTTTTCCATCAAATTGGAACACCACTATTTTGAAAGTAAATCCATCGCCAATACATTGATATTCTCGGCGTAGAGATCTCCAGCAACATTCGGTTTCGAAGTCACCTGGAAGCAAACGTCAAGCTGGCATTCAAGAAAGTTTGTGGGCAAATATTGTACAAGTCTTAAATCCGACTTCGCATGGACTATTGTTGTCACTCGGTTCAGAGACGACCTGTGGGAATTGTTAACAACCCTAAGCTTCCACACGCTATCGTAAAACCTCTTCCTCCCAATCATACAATAGGTTGTATTCAAGGATTTACTCGTTAAAATGCCCACGATATATTAAAAAAAAAGTAACGTATTGTGCGATTTTGGAGAGATGATCCTCCGTGATCCCAAAAATTATAGAATTAATTCTCTGGCAATGTTTCCCTAAGAGACTGTAAAAGCAGCCATATAAAAGGAAAAATAATACAGAAACGCCAATTCTCATAATAAGCTAAAGATAATGTTTTTTAAATGTTTAAAAATTGTATAAATTAATAGAAGAACTATAAAGAAGAAACTGCAAACTTTCACTCTAATTCTTCCGTCCAACTTATTTTAGGGTCGATCAAAGTTTGGCGGGAAAGTTCAATTTTAAAAGTATGAAATTATTAAAATATAATATTTCCATTGGATAAGATAAGCAATAAAAAATACTATAATTTTATTATGATACTAATTACATAAACGTAATATTTAACATAGCTGTCGTACAAATTTCTGACTACAGAGAAAGAAAGTCCAAAATAGAAATTTTCAAATTAACATATCTCGAAAGAAAAATCTTTGATAGGACAAAAATGTCCTATCAAAGTAATTCTTTTGTAAAATATTCATTGTGATGTCCTTACAAATAAAACCAAAAAAAGTTAGTCAAATAGCCTATTATTATACATCGCAGAACGAAAGTTGCTTGAATTATGAATTGCCTGAAAATTGTGTACTTGATTTCCTCCATGTATTAATATCATCACTTATAGCGAGCTGGTTACTGTTCATAGTTTGTTTAATATTCGTTCTTATTTCGTTATTAATGACACTATAATTAAACTTTGAACTTTAGTATTGCGTATTGCATTACGAGAATATCAAATGTGACATTTGTGACATCGACGCTGGATCGAGAATGGATTTCGACTACATTTTCATTACGAGAATTGCCTTTGCTAGTCAACTGTTTCTTCTCAATAAAAAATATGTGTTGTACGTGAATATGTTATATGCACTAAAATTATCTCAAAATGGCAGCGCTTCCCCCTCCCCGGCACGCAATGTTCCATAGTCCTTACTTAGCGTAATAAATTCTTTGATCCTTCTTGAAACTTATTGTCATTATATTATCCATCATCCAGGAAGTACTTCAAATCATTTACAAGTGGCCAGTATAAAATTAACCATAAAGAGTATGTATATTTATTTCACAGTCATGATAAGAGTTCAGTTGTACTACCAATGATGGGATTGGTCTCTAGTACTACTGGTAGTACTAGTGATACAAGGTTGTATCATTTGTTCTACCAGTAGTACTTCTCAGTAGTACTTCTGCTCCGGGGGGGAATTTTGGATGGAGATGATAGATATGTAGCTACAACTACAACACCTAACTGTATCCCCCGATTTTGTTATTTTATAGAAGCAAAATATTTTAAAGACCTATTCACGTCAAAAGATAATCATACAACTTAGACAATACTGGTTGGTACTGTGGTACACAGCATTGTTTCACTCGTTCGTCGCTCAACATGAACGACGAACGAGTGAAACAATTGTAACGAGTGGTTATTTAGGAGATAGGCGACTCATTGTGGCAGCGCCCGACTTTATAACGAGCGGACTTGTGTGAATAGCGTTATTATGCCCGCCCGCCTGCACTGGCTCTAATTTAATTAATTAGTTTGTGTCAAAATAATAATAAATAAGAGTCGTTCAAAATTCAGTATGTAACTTTACTACTTGCATAAAATTTATTAGCATATAGATAAATCGCGCAGCGTGCCCGCATTTAGACTACATCTCACATTGACTTCTTGTCACATTGATTTCTTTCACATACGACTATGTTGCAATGGCCATTGCACCTATCTTCAATAAAAAAGTCAATTATCTTTATAATATATAGTTAACATATCTGTTAATTATTGTGTCGAAATTATAAAGATACAAAAAACGGTGTGTGCTTTACTTAAACTTTAATGACAGAAGACAGAAGCCTTTCGCTCCGTCTCTCTGCCGAATTTTTCGAACGTACAGAGCCGAGTTTAACGGCTCAGTTTCATTCTCTAGCCTCGAAATTTGTGTGAAATTTTTATTTGAAAGATGCAAGTAATTTAACTATTATGACGATTTGCCTTAGACAAAATGAACACCTTCCGGCGCAGCTGGTTGGTCCGATTAATTTCTATACAAATAAAGGTATTTTATCGATATTCTGACGATTACCACTGACATCGACGAGCTCGGTGGTCGAATGGCTAGCAATGGCACTTTGACTCCGAGATCGCGGGTTCGATCCCCGCACAAGACAAATATATGTGTGCATGAACTTGTCTGTTTGTCTTGCTCTGGGTGTTTTCTATGTATTATATGTATGTATTGTATTTACAAAAAAAAAATTAAGTATAATATCAGTTATCTATTACCCATAGTACAAGCTTTGCTTAGTTTGGGACTGGGATGGTAGTGTGTAATTCGTCCAAGAATATTTATTTATCGTAAATGGTCAGATCGGGAGGATCTACATCGTGACTAGATCGCCGAACCACAGTATAAGTAATGGCACTACGACTGACCTGAGCAGGAAGGGAGGCGTAGCGCGGAATTACGAGAGCGTGGCGCCGCGTCACCACGCCAGTAGCTCGCCTGACCCGCTACACATTAAAAAAGAGCCTTTTCCATCATTAAAGATAAAGAATTCTCTGGCTGACTACCGCTGAATACAAAACAATAACACCTTAATAAAAATTGGCACTAAAAACTAACTAAACGACCATAGAGTTATAAACATTACCTGTGTAAACGACGCTCTCAACTCACGTGCAGCCGGGGTCTAAGACTCAATTCCAAAATGATTTATTTATCATCCAATCGCATTGTACAATTGAGTTTTCAGTAAGAATCGCCCGAATCCTCACAAGGGATCTTGATACGTAATCACATAGAGAAGAGGGGCAATTTTCCGTGCGAGCGCGCCTCGGCGTTGAACGATATCGAACGAATTAACTGCTGTGGCTGTTCCATAATGCACACAGAAAATATCATTTTTTTTATTTCTAAATATCATAGACTTGTATAGAAAATGTCTTAGATGTTATGTAGAGCTTTCATATATATATTTTACGTGAGAACGTCATAAGAAAACATCGGCCGATGGAGTGGAAGAGAGAGCTTGTTCCGCGCTCACGCTTGCACGCTCGGCTCAGGAGGAACGTGACAATGAGTCATGCTTTTTCGTACGTGCAACCGGTGTTCATCGATTTATAAGTTATCTCGGCAAATTCGAATCGTGGCCTATTAATAAAAGTTATTTTCTTGTGTGAACGCGATGGAAACTTATCTATAGATTTCGTTGTTTACGCAAAATATCACCTTTCAAATTTATGATTCATTCATGATTACCAGAAAAGAAGGAGATGCTGCGCTAACAGCGGCGCGCAAGCGATATTTCATGCGAGCATATGGGTAACCTGGTGGAAAGCAATCACCACTGCCCATGGAGATCAGCAACACCAAGTGGTCGTATTATGTTGTTTTATTTTGTGTATTGTGTTGCATTATGTTGTGTCATACCTACCTACATGTTATTAATATTTTGTTTTTGTTTTCTACAGTCACAAATGCACAGGCGCACAGGTAATCAATCAATCAAATTTTTGTTACATTGTACGTGTACAAGTAATAGTGCTGCAGGCTTGTGTAATTTTAGAACATGTAAAAAAATTGTGTTATATAAAAAGATAAAAATAATAATTGACGAGCTCATTCGAATGGCTAGCAATGCCCACTTTGACGCCGTGGTCGCGGGTTCGATCCTCGCACACGACAAGTATTTGTGTACATATACATGTATTTTTGTCTTGGTCTGGGTTTTTTCTATGTATTATGTATGTATTTACAAAAAAAGTGTATTTTCAAAAGGTATTCTAAAAATGTATTTTATCAGTTATCTAGTATCCATAGCACAAGATTTGCTTAGTTTGGGACTAGATGGCAGTGTGTAATTTATCCAGGATTTTTTTGTAATGAAACTCGTAATATTCAATTAGCTGTAAATGCAAAGAAAAAAATTGAATGGTCAGTTATGCACTAACAGACAAAATGAGAAACGAACGACATCAACGCGCTCTATTCCTATAAATTACATACCGACATTCAAAAACGTATTTTACTGCATATTAAGGATTTTTTTTATTTTAACAAAATGACTCTAATTAACTTGCGAAATTTAATTCCATCCCAAATCTGATGAAGATGAAGGAGTATTCTTTCATTACTATTTAAATTGCATAACTAGGCATTTTGAATCTGTTTTTACATTGTTCTATTTAGTAATATTACTTATACTGTGATTGTTCAAGAAAACCTAGTTACATCGATACATGCTACAAGAGTTATCCGGATGGGGTCGCACCACATTTTTTTTATTGGCAAACAAGCGTACGACCTGGATGATGGTAAGCATTATCTGTGTTGGAGACCTCAAATCACATCTGCTCCTTTTTTCCGCATCGTTTTAGTAAACGTTCAAAATGCCTGCCCATAATTCTCTGTTCGTATTTGCCCAAATTCCGCGACTATTATAGACCACATTTCAATAGTCGCGTGCGGTAAACGGATCGCGATGCCTAGTTAGAACGAATCAAATCTAGATGTGGGCGATCGAGGGCGAAGCTCTACCGATCTCTATAATTGAACTGTTAGGCCCCATTCCAATGAGCTCCGTACCTGGATGCTCTAGCAGCAGATTGCTTTTTCCGATCATTGCTTGTGTTGACTGTGAACGTGTAAAGTTCTTTGCAGTTTCTGTAAGCCTGGTATTTTGATTTCTTTTATTTTTATATGAGCGGGGGGCAATCGAGCTTGTGGGTCACCACTGCTGCAAACTGCTAAGTTTACGTAAAATAAAGATACGGCCGTTTATTCAGCAAAAAACGCATATTTCGTCACATTCTCAAAGAAATCAAAACTCATAGGGTGCTTCCCGTCGACCTAGATCTATGAAATTTGGCAAGTAACATCGTTATAGACTACAAGTACAGGAATAAATCTCAAAACTATACATTTGTAAATAGATCTTAAAAAATAGGGGTCTATATTTTTTATAGGGTGTCGAAATTTCAAATTGAAACTACTAGTTCAAATGGGGTATCATATGAAAGGGCTTGATGTACACGTAGCAAAATATATTTTACTTATTTTTTTCACTTCAAGTATAAGAGTAAATCTCAAAACTATACATTATATATATACATACATTTGTAATTGGGGTTAGATTCCTGAACTATTTATAATGATCCTATCATTATAAATAGTTCATTATATGTCATTATATTATAACAGTTCATTACATATCATTATAATAGTTCGTACGGAACCCTCGGTGGGCGAGTCCGACTCGCACTTGTCCGGTTTTTTTTTTTTACATGAGAGGGGTGCAAGCGTGCCTAATGAAAAGCAATCACCACCGCCCATGGAGATTAGCAATACCAAGGGGTCGTCGATCCGTTGTCAGCTTATACTTCTTCTTTTCTTATTTTCTTTCTTTCTAAATCTTGAAATTCAATGTTTGAATAAAGACTGTACCTTCTTCGGAGCATAATGAGCAATAATCCTCCATACAACGGGGTTCTGTCCTGGATCGTAAATTTTTGGAAGCATATGTCACCGCCATCTCCAAAGCCAAAGCCACTGATTTTATATTGACACATCACGTGCATTACTACAGTTCTTAGTAATTGAACGTCTACTTCAGCTGTTATAATGATGAAGAAGTGTTTAGATCTTTATAGATTATACTGCCTTGTCACCGCACAGAACAACACGCAAAACGACACCATATTATATTACTCACTTTTTCTCGCTTTATTATAGGATTTTTATTAAGCTATTGCATAGCTTCTATCGCGGGCCTTGAGCGCGGGGACCGAATCCAGAAATTCCGTAACGAAAAAACCTCACGCTCCCCACTCCGACGGGCAAGGAGGTGTGTTTTATTTATTTATTTATTTAAACTTTATTGACCATAAAATAAGGGTACAAAAGGCGGACTTAATGCTAAGAGCATTCTCTACCAGTCAACCTTTGGGAAAATCAGATAAAACTCGAATGCGGTACACAAAATAACAGTAATGAACATACACAGAATTAATACAGATGAAAAGTAAAATTATATATGATACATAGACATAATATGCTAATTATACACATATACAAAATCATACACATATACATAGTTATATACATATACATAGTTATACACATATACATAGTTATACACATATACATAGCTATACACATATACATAGCTATACACATATACATAGTCATACACATATACACAACCATACACATATACATAATCATATACGAAAATAAATATAACAGTAAATAGGAAAATGATGATTATTGCTTGGATAAATTCTCAAATAAAAAAGCTTGAACATTTTTTTTGAAAGTAAATTTACTAGAAGATTCTCTGATGGAATCAGGTAACGTGTTCCAGAGACGTGATGCTTGCAATGTAAAAGAGTCTGACATGAATCCAGACCGAAAAAGTGGAGTATAGAGTACCAGAGAGTTATTAGACCGGAGTTCGCGATCATGGGTGTCACGGAGATACTGAAATTTACATTTCAAGTAATCGGGAGAAAGAGGGTTAAAAAGAATAGAGAAAAGGGTGCAAAGTAATCTCTGTTGTCTACGCTGGCGGATAGGAAGCCATCTAAGTTGAGACCGATACTGTGATATATGATCAAATTTGCGGAGACAAAATATGAAGCGGATAGCATTATTGATAAGTCGGTCTAACTTATTGAGAAGTTCTTCATTCAAATCAGGATAACAGACATCAGCATAATCAATGAGCGGAAAAATAAGAGATGTGACCAGTGTGACCTTAGTATGGATAGGTAGAAAGTTCCTGAACCGATTAAGAAATCGTAACGTAGAAGTAACTGCACGGCTAACTTCAGCAATTTGTGTTATCCAGCTCAACGTAGAGTCAATGTGGAGACCAAGGTTTTTGACACTAAGACTTAACGGAATGGCAGAATTATCAAACAAGATAGGCGATAAATTACCGGAATCAAGGTTAGCGACCTGCTTAGAACTACCCACTAAGATAAGATAAGTTTTCATAAAATTTTAACTTTAAATCACTCTCCCTCCTGTAAAGTTTGAAATATGCCGCTTATACCATTTCGGCCGTAAGGCATCGATATTTAATTGCACATGTAGGTTTACAACTGTGGGTTTTTCTCAATACCACTACTAACAAAAAAATTCCGTACAACAGGTATATGAGTAACAAAGAAAATCTTAATAACGAGTTATAATTTTGCCACTAACGCCATCTCGTATCGAGTGACGATAAATTACCCTTAAGGTTTAACTAATCCTATACACACAACCATAGCGCGATGTAGAAATACCACTAGTGCCATCTAGTGGCCAGTGGCATCAAATAATTGGACAGGTTTGCTATTGTTGTTAGGTGAATGAGTGGGATAGAAAGTCTATCTATCCTGCTCATTACATCAATTTATTTATTTATCTACAAAATAACCATTGACCGCTCGCGCAAGGGTCCTGTTCAAACAACAACAACTCTTAAAGTATGACATCCATAGCAGTAATTTTGATACCGTTTTGTAGATAATCTCAAAATGTATTCTCAGAATACAAAAAGCAAATACATTAATAGGGTTAGTTTTTGTAAAAACTTTGAAAAACTGGTAAATTTAGATAATTTTATGGAAAATTTTTAATACTTCAATTTATTTTTTGCTTTTTAGTTAAAATTTTGCTTTAAATGTTTGTATTAGTTCATAGGCCATATCATTACCTTTAAAACGAATCTTTTTTAAGCTATTGCATAGCTTCTATCGCGGGCCTTGAGCGCGGGGACCGAATCCAGAAATTCCGTAACGAAAAAACCTCACGCTCCCCACTCCGACGGGCAAGGAGGTGTGGCTTGAAGGCCGTGCATCGTCTAACGTCGTTTCAGTTCGGCAGTCTTCGACACGGCGTTGTGTGCGTGCGATTAGACGTATTGTACGACTCTACGAAACTCGTTTTATTTATTTAATAATAGAAAAATTTGTTTTCTTATCGGTCACCACGCTCAAAAAGTGTAACTTGAATTAATATCAAAGAAAAAGCAATACTGCATGAATAAAATAAATAAATAAAATTATAATTGCATAAGTTGATACAAAATGCAATAGCTTTACCGCGGCAGTCCCCGAGTGCCACACGTCTTTTTTTTTTATTTAATAAACTATCTGCACCTTGAAAACTTTCGGCTTTATTTGTTTTTAAACGTAACCACAGTATAAGTACTACGTGCAGTATAGCAACTCCCTGCCGCTCTCTCGTGTCGACCTCAACCCCTATGAAACAAATCTGGAACAGTTTGTATGGCGCCGCACGCACACACGCTCATTCACGATTTGCACAGACGTCATTGTTTATGTAGTAGTAAATGACGCGACATTTGTATGGAGTGTTCGGGGTGTGGCGTGACGAAAATTTCTAGACAAATCCTAGGTCTGTTATTAATATATATGGGTATAAACTTTATGGTACCGATCTACTCTATAAAATACCATTAAAAATTATGGATGACATCTTTAAGGCACCTCTCTCCGCCAAGGAGATCAAATTGAAATCTCATATGCAGAACCTTTATTAGGCAATAGCGAGCGATAGCAATGGTTGTCGACTCTAGTGATGTACACTGACTTGCCTCTGGATAGGGCTGGCCAAGCCACAATAAAAGGTACTATTTTATTAGTACTATTAATTACTTATACTGTCAAACGTTGTTTTGGCCATATAAATTTAGGGGTTGATGGTAAAAGGGTGAAAATTTGAAGTTGTATGTATTTTTCAATCCTAAATCATAATAAAATAAAACAAAAAAATTTTCAAAAAAAATTAAAAAGAAATATCACTTAGAGGTATGAAAAATAGACAGTAGCCGTTTCTCAGACCTACTGAATATGTATATAAAATTTCATAAAAATCGGTCGAGCCGTTTCGGAGGAGTATGGTAACTAACATTGTGACACAAGAATTTTATTTATATTAGATAGATAGATAGAACAATGAAGATTACCGACAACAGTTGGAACAATGAAATTTTCCGAAACATATAGATCACTTATATTCATTCGCATAATATTAGATTCTTAAAATGTTTGGAGTGTCAAAGTGTAGGTGTAAGTTAACAACATCTTTGAACCAAAGCCAACGTCACAACATTACACGCGGTGCACCCTGCTACTGACAAACGAGGCTCTAGCGAAAAGGGAGATTTTTAAGCTGCTGCATATAACTGGGGAATTACTTCCACCTCACAGAATACCGCAGCCAAATAACAAATCCCTTAAGGGTCGTTGTGTTCTTCGGCGTCCGCTGCGAAAGCGAAGAAGGGCGCCGCGTCCGCCTCCGCCTCCGCCTCGTCGCCTTCCAAGGGCGCCAAGGCCGCCACCAAAGACAAGAAAGCGGCCGCCGCCAAGAAGAAGCCTGCGGCCAAGAAGGCCGCCGCCGCACCCGCCAAGGCGAAGGCTGCAGCACTGAGCTGAGTGAGGTTACCAGAAAGGAAGAAAACTAAAGGCTGGCAACGGATCGGCGATCGCTTGGTGTTGCTGATTTCTATGGACGGTGGTGATTACTTCCCATCAGGTGATCCACAGGCACGCTTGCCCCCCTCTCGTGTAATAAAACCTCGATTATTACAACTATATTAACCGAATCCAATTTCGTGCAGTAGTTTTTGCGGAATGCGCGTAAATACACACAAAGAGAAAAAATAATAAATAATTATTGTTCTGGCTTCTATTTCTCCTGTTACTCCTCATACTTCTTATTATTTTCCATATATATAATGTGTACTGACTTCAGATAGTTAGAATTTTGTTATGGGGTGTAAGTCGTTCATCAATATCTTTGAACCAAAGCCAACTTCACTTGCACGCGGTGGACAAACGAAGCTCTGGCGAAAAGAGAGGTAGGGAGCGTAATTGTAAGTGTTAAATTGCGAGCGTTAATATGGCTACGGTAACTGCTTCACATCAGGCGGACTGTATGCTTGTCTGCCACCCGTCGTAGTATAAAAAAAATAAAAAACTATATTAACCGTATCCAATTTCGTGCAGTAGATTTTGCGGAATGAGGGTACGAGATGCAAAATAAAAAATAATAATTGTTCTCGCTTCTTTTTCTCCTGTTACTCCTCATACTTCCTATTTTTTTCTATATGTATATCTCATATATATACTGACTTCAGATAGTTAAAATTTTGTTATATGTAAAGACTAGCTGACTCGCGCAACTTCGTCTGCGTGTGACAGAACGTTGAGAGAGAAGCGTAAGGTTACCATTTGAAAGGTTCTAATGAGCCAATCTTAAAAGATAGGCATATGCTATCACGGACTTTTTTTTAGATTTTTTTTAAATAAACAATTCCGTCATATATAATTGTAGCGGTTACGCTACAATAATACGGTTTAAGTTATTAAACCGTTTACGCAGCGCACGCAACGGAAGCTCTCAAAAGGAATATTATTTTCCCATTTTTGCAACATTTTTCATTTGTACCTACTCCGCTCCTATTGGTGGTAGCGTGATGTTAAATAGCCTACAGCCTTCCTCGAAAAAAAGGCTATCTAACACTAAAATATTTTTTCAATTCGAATGAGTAAGTTCGTGAGATTAGCGCGTTGATTTCTTCTAATCGATTTCTAATCGATTTTTCGAATCGTTTATAATATTAGTATAGATGTGCCAACCCTACACAAGCTCAAGAGTCAAACTCGTTAAGTCTAGTATACTACTAACGATGAGACCAATCCGGAGCGCCACCCGCCTCGCGACATGGTCCCGAGTCCCCGACACCTGTCCAATTTGCGTCTAATACTCGTCAAGGTCCATCAGAAGTCGTTTAATTCGCAATGAGCCTGTCCCAAATGGAATTAAAGAAAATCGTATTTCCAAAGTTGGAACTTTTAGAGAGTTAATCTAACACTGACGTGCATTGTAATTAGGTACTAATAAATTATTTATCTAAGTAATGGAATTAGTTTGTACTTTGCAAGTGTCTGTGAGATGACTGATAATGACTGAAATGTAAAAAACATTGAAGCAAAATCGAACCATGCGTATTATTTTATGATACGATACTAAGGTGAAAAGCAAGCATACGACCTGCCTGATAGTAAGTCATCGCAACTTTTACGATACTACCACACCCCGGCCACTCCATACAAATGTTTACTACTACATAAACAATGACGTCTGTGCAGTGCGCCAATGAGCGTGTTTGCGTGCGGTGCCATACAAACTGTTCTAGATTTCTCTCAGAGGAGAGGTGAGGTCGACACTAGAAAGCGGCAGGGAATGGCCATAGTATACTGTGATACTACGACACATACAAACTCGTATAACTAATATACATTACCCCAATAATAAAAACAAAAGGCTGAATACACATAAATAAACTCCTGAGCTCAAAATTACTTTCGGACGATTTGTTAGGAAAAAAGTGTCCAACATTAAACAAATGGCCAACCTTTTTATACTAACAGAAATTTCTAATCTATTATCTGTTGTATTGCATCGAGATTAGTAAAAGTGGGATTTATAGCGCCTTGCTGTGCTGAATGTCTGGTTGTCTTAACATAAATTAGCTATATTTTATTGGTTCATTCAATTTGTTTTAAAAGGTGAAAAGATTTTGCTTCCGTGTCGAAATGAAATGTATCGGTATCCATTTTACGTCTTTAAATATCTATTTATTTACATGTACTATGTATTTCAAGAGTTATACTAATTAATGAAAGAATGAATGAACGATATTTATTTCACATTAAGTTGTACATTACAAAGATGGAACACGTAATAATATAATAGATATCGTATAATTTAATTTGTTTCATATAATTTAGTTATTGTTATTTATTTAAACTGGTTTTTTATTATTATTATTTATAAATTATTCGTGTCAAGTAGATAATAAAGTAGTAGATAGTAGGTATAGTGAATTATTTACAACATTGGCAAATTTAGTAACAATACGAGACATATATTTTTTTTAATTTATATTGATGAAATGTCTATGCAGCGTATTATACTTCCTGGACTATATGCTGACATAGGCTATGACTCATAGCTCTACCTGACGAATAAAGGCCTCAAAAAACTAAAGATTAAAAAAAATTGGTTGCCTGGAAAGTCGGTATACGGGCGAAAGTTTTAAGTGACAACGACTTTGAGTGGTAAAATGTTTTCGAGTGGAAGGGACGCATGCCTTTCACTTTTTATGTCTGTCTCTCTCGCTCTTAGAAGGGACGCGTGCCTTTCACTCGCTCTCATTGTAAGCTCATAACGTGAGCCAGTTTCTTGAAGTGTCACCCGGCTAACCAATTTATAAGACGTTGTCACGTCAAAAAAATTAAGTCGTTTACAACCTTCATTCGTTTTTAATTTCGCGTTGCATGTTTATGAAAATAACAACGGTCATTCAACATGTGAACACGGCCGGTGCAACCTGGGGCCCTACCGCGAAGCTGAAGCCGATTACCATCCATCGGGTTTTTTAAATGCAAAAATGAAACTACTGCTAACATTGTTGATAATTATGTTTAGGTCAGATAGTAGAAACCCCAGAGCTCTACCGACTAAGCTAAGATGTTAGTCAATAACTTTAACATAAGACCAATTTTTGGAATCAAAAAACCAAGTATAAACTTCCACAATGGTCGAGCTATCAATTATGTATGGATTATTATCATATATTAGTGTCAGAAGACCAAGATATTAGAACGACCAAGTAGACATACGTCGAAGCAATGAGTATTGAAGAGTACTTTCTGTTGTATGCGACGAGCATAACAAACACAATTGGTAGTATTGGTAATCGGTTTCAGCTTCGGAGGTAGGGCCCCAGGTCGAAACGTCGGGCAATAATAAAGGTATGTAAATACCTTAATGCATGATCGCGTTAATTCCCGTTGTTATTTTCATAAACCTTTATTCGCATAAGGACCGATTCTCAGAAAGACAGAAAAGAAAAGAAATTGTCAAAGATAATAAGCATACCTCTAAACATATAAGATAAGCAATATTTAACTAAAAACAAACACTATTCTCGAAAATAATAGCCGTCGGACATATATCCGCTACATCATCGCCTCTTCTCCCATTTACGATGTATAAAATAAATAAAATGCGCCCTAAAAACGTAGCATATAACTTTCATGGCGCTTCTTTGGGGGGTGACACTTTTCATAAAGTTGCCTTTGACTTCATGAAGGTATCGTCGAATCACGACGTAATCGAACACTTTACGATATTATATGAGGCAGCCTTTTGTGGCAGCCACTACCAACTGTCTTTGGTATGCTCGTCGCATACAACTGAAAGTACTTTTCAATACTCAATGCTTCGACGTACGTCACTTGGTCGTTCTAATATCTTGGTCTTCTGACACTAATATATGATAATAATCCATACATAATTGATAGCTCGACCATTGTGGAAGTTTATGGGGAAGACCTAATGTCAACTGCGGACGTCTTCTGATAATAACGATGATTTTTTTACAACATAAAATATCGCACGTGCGCTTGCACCCTCGCTGACAGCGCAGCAATTCCTTCCTTTCTGGTGAACTCACTCACTCGCAAGAATACAACAACCCGCAAGAGATTTGTTATTTGGCTGCAGTATTATCTGCGGTCGAGATACTACCCCGAGTCGGGCAGCTTACAATACGCTGTACACTACCTCTCTTTTGCCAGACCATCTTGCGCTAGTCGCCAAGGTGCACCACGAGCAGGTGAAGTTGGCTTTGGCTTTAAAGATCATGCTAAGCCACATACACCCCAAATAATGATGATGGTATATATCGAAGAGATGAGTGTTGTCGAATACACACTTGCATTATAATCATAAAAACACCCAGACCAATACAAACCGTCATGTATGGGAATCGAACCTGCGATCCTCGCCATTGTGGACCCGACATAGTCTATATAAATAAAATTGAATGTTGCTAAGCGCAAAACTCGAGAACGGTTCGACCAATTCTGCTAATTTTTTATTTGATATTTTTGTTAAGGTATAAAGAAGATTCTTATGGAGAGAAAAGACATAAAAATTGCAAGGAAAATAAAACACCGCTTTCTACCCGTACGAAGCCAGGGTGGGCAACTAGTATAAAATAAAAAATAATAATTCGGTGGTACCTAAAACGAAACGAACACACACTAAATAATTATATAAATACAGAAGAACATAGCAGTACAAAAAAGCTAAACCACAAATTTGTGAAACTGTTCTACTTCGGTTCTGCTCCATAAAGATGGCGGGTTACAGACGTGCGCAAAGAAAAAAAGGTTCGCGTTCACTTCGGGAACTCCTGGTAACAAACAGGGCAATATTTTTATGGGAAAGGTATGTGAAGGCTCGATATTTCAATTGTTCAGTGGACCGACACAGTTTATAGGCGGGCGTGGAGTGACGTTGTAATAGGGACACAAACATTACCCTTTTAAATTGAATTTCGCGCAATTTATCAGGCGGGCCCTGATAAAATACGACCCCCCCCCCCCCCCTCACCCCTAAAACAATTTAATCCAAGTGGGGGTGTACAGTTATTTATTAAATGACGTTTTAGAGATTTAGCGACAATTTTTAGCGGTGGAGGAATTCAATCAAGCATTTTGGAATAATAGGATGTGGAATATTTTCACGCTATTGTTATTTAATTTGTTTATTCAATGAAATTAAATATTGTTTTATTTCAGATTTCAGTATCCATATAAAACATAATCATTAGTATATTTAGTATATATATGAATTAATTATTTATCATATCAAAATTATGTTAAAATAGAGTGAGATTATCAATTTAATAAGTATCATCTATAAATATAAAATTCAAAGTCCTGACTGACTGACTGACTGACTGACTGACTGATATATCAACGCACAGCCCAAACCGCTGGGTCTAGAGATTCCAAATTTGGCAAGTAGATTCCTTATGACGTCTAGGGGTACACTAAGAAAGGATTTTTCAAAATTCACCCCCTAATGGGGTGAAACGGGGGTTCAAAGTTTGTATAGGGAAACGAGATTAGTTGGACTATTTTATCCGAAACTTTACACGAGTACTTTTATAGATAAATGAGTAAACACGTGTTTCAGGATTTTTCAATATTTAACCCCTAAAGGGGTGAAATGGAGTGAAAATGTCTGAAAATCGTCATGGGTATTGTTTTTATAGTTTATCGGGACGCTGATTACGAAAATAACAACTATTTTCTAATCAAACGTAGCCAACGTGACATAAAATCCCCCCTGTGGGGGTGCGATGGGGTGGAAATGTCTAAAATGGGGTGACAAAGTCTGAAAATCGTCATTGTTATTGTTTCTATGGTTTATCGGGTCGCTGGTTACGAAAATAACAACTATTTAACCGACTTCAAAAAAGAAGGAGGTTATCAATTCGACTTTTTTTTTTGTATGTATGTTATTTGATATCTTCGCGAATTGTGAACCGATTTTCAAAATTCTTTTTGACGTGACAACGTCTTATATTTCGATGGAGCCGGCTGCACTCACAAAAAAACATGACGTATGCGGCGTTACCTCGCTCTGAGGCGTTCCATTAAAATTTTCTTTTGAAAAATGCAAACATTCCATCAGTATTTTCTTATGACATTGTCACGTTCAACTATCGTCAGTAAACCGACTTTACATACAACCGATTTTTTTTATTTGAAAGGGTATGATTGCAAGGTGGTCCCATAGTTACCAAGTCAAGATCTGATGATGAGATCCCAGGGAAATCAATGGAAACTCTTAAATTTTATAAGCACGTATGGTCAAATTCTTTTTTTTTATTTGAAAGGGTATGATTGCGAGGTGGTCCCATATTCACCAAGTCAGGGTCTGGTGAAGGGATCCCAGAAAAATTGATGGAAACCCTTAAATTTGCCCTGTGGTTGCCGGCAGAATAGAATTGCGCCACTCTATTGCTCTGCGCTGGATGTCGTGCAAAGGAATCTTGTGTGACGCAATAACTTTTCTCCCAGAAGACGGGCAGCAGCGTGTCCCGGGGTATTCCACCAATAAGCTGCGCTTTCCAGCTGAAGTCGGTTTTTATTTTTTTCTTAAAAATCATTATTAATCATCATCATCAAACGTAGTCGGCGTGACATAAAATCCCCCCTGTGGGGGTGCGATGGGGTTGAAATGTCATAATATCAATATGGGTGTTGATTCTATAGTTTTCTGGGACGTCAATTACGAAAATGGCATCGATTTGAAAATATAACATAGTGGACAAGAAATTATGTACTTAAAAGGATTTTTCAAATTTCACCCCTAAGAGGGTGAAACAGAGGTCCAAAGTTTGTATAGGGAAACAAGTTTAGTTCGACTATTTTATCCTAAATTTTACATAATTGACTAAACACGTGTTTCAGGATTTTTCAAAATTCAACCCCTAAAAGTGTAAAATGGGTCCCAAAAGTCTGAAAAATGTCTTTGGTATTGTTATTATGGCTTATTGGGTAGCTGATTACGAAAACAACAACGATTTTAAAATTCAACGTGGCTAACGTGACCATCATCTCCTATTGTGGGGCGATGGGGTTGAAGTGCCTATAATGCTGTGAAAAAGTCTGAAAATCGTCATTGTTATTGTATCTATGGCTTATCGGGTCATTGATTACGAAAATAACAACTATTTTCTAATCAAACGTAGTCGACGTGACACAAAATCCCCCGTGTGGGGGTGCGATGGGGTTGAAATGTCATAATATCAATATGGGTGTTGATTCTATGGTTTCTGGGATGTCAATTCCGAAAATGGCATCGATTTGAAAATATACCATAGTGGATATAAAATTAGTTAAAAGGACTTTTAAAATTTTACCCCTAAGAGGGTGAAACGGAGATGAGTAAGCACGTGTTTGCCCCGAATTTCACGCGAGCAAAGCCGCGGGCTGAAGCTAGTGTCAAATAAAATAGCAATGTCAAAAATAGCTTTGAGTATTAAGCCACATACTCAAAGCAAAAATAGGAATAAAAATATATATATTTTTTTAAATTTATTTATTAATTTTATAATTTTTAATTAATTAAATTTTAAATTTTACAAAGGCGGACTTAATGTTATTAACAAAGTACAAGCATTATCTACTAGTCGACTTTATGGTGATGCAGAGACAAAACAAATTAATGACATATTAAATATAAAACAGTTAAAAATAAGTAGTAATTTACAATATACATAATACATAGAGACTTAAATACATAATAGATAAAAATACATAACATACATATGAATATTTAAATATCTAAAAATAAATACTTAGGTATATTATATTATGTCTTAAAGTATTATAGGAATGCAGTCCATGGGGTTATTTTATTGTTCATTATTTGTATTCATAATCTACATGAGGAACTCGTTGGCGTCGTTACGCGTGTCATGGTGTCAGTCTAATCAAACACGCAAGTTAAGTAACGAAACATCTATAAATATAAAATTCAAAGTCCTGACTGACTGACTGACTGACTGACTGACTGATATATCAACGCACAGCCCAAACCGCTGGGTCTAGAGATTCCAAATTTGGCAAGTAGATTCCTTATGACGTCTAGGGGTACACTAAGAAAGGATTTTTCAAAATTCACCCCCTAAGGGGGTGAAACGGGGGTTCAAAGTTTGTATAGGGAAACGAGATTAGTTGGACTATTTTATCCGAAACTTTACACGAGTACTTTTATAGATAAATGAGTAAACACGTGTTTCAGGATTTTTCAATATTTAACCCCTAAAGGGGTGAAATGGAGTGAAAATGTCTGAAAATCGTCATGGGTATTGTTTTTATAGTTTATCGGGACGCTGATTACGAAAATAACAACTATTTTCTAATCAAACGTAGCCAACGTGACATAAAATCCCCCCTGTGGGGGTGCGATGGGGTGGAAATGTCTAAAATGGGGTGACAAAGTCTGAAAATCGTCATTGTTATTGTTTCTATGGTTTATCGGGTCGCTGGTTACGAAAATAACAACTATTTAACCGACTTCAAAAAAGAAGGAGGTTATCAATTCGACTTTTTTTTTTGTATGTATGTTATTTGATATCTTCGCGAATTGTGAACCGATTTTCAAAATTCTTTTTGACGTGACAACGTCTTATATTTCGATGGAGCCGGCTGCACTCACAAAAAAACATGACGTATGCGGCGTTACCTCGCTCTGAGGCGTTCCATTAAAATTTTCTTTTGAAAAATGCAAACATTCCATCAGTATTTTCTTATGACATTGTCACGTTCAACTATCGTCAGTAAACCGACTTTACATACAACCGATTTTTTTTATTTGAAAGGGTATGATTGCAAGGTGGTCCCATAGTTACCAAGTCAAGATCTGATGATGAGATCCCAGGGAAATCAATGGAAACTCTTAAATTTTATAAGCACGTATGGTCAAATTCTTTTTTTTTATTTGAAAGGGTATGATTGCGAGGTGGTCCCATATTCACCAAGTCAGGGTCTGGTGAAGGGATCCCAGAAAAATTGATGGAAACCCTTAAATTTGCCCTGTGGTTGCCGGCAGAATAGAATTGCGCCACTCTATTGCTCTGCGCTGGATGTCGTGCAAAGGAATCTTGTGTGACGCAATAACTTTTCTCCCAGAAGACGGGCAGCAGCGTGTCCCGGGGTATTCCACCAATAAGCTGCGCTTTCCAGCTGAAGTCGGTTTTTATTTTTTTCTTAAAAATCATTATTAATCATCATCATCAAACGTAGTCGGCGTGACATAAAATCCCCCCTGTGGGGGTGCGATGGGGTTGAAATGTCATAATATCAATATGGGTGTTGATTCTATAGTTTTCTGGGACGTCAATTACGAAAATGGCATCGATTTGAAAATATAACATAGTGGACAAGAAATTATGTACTTAAAAGGATTTTTCAAATTTCACCCCTAAGAGGGTGAAACAGAGGTCCAAAGTTTGTATAGGGAAACAAGTTTAGTTCGACTATTTTATCCTAAATTTTACATAATTGACTAAACACGTGTTTCAGGATTTTTCAAAATTCAACCCCTAAAAGTGTAAAATGGGTCCCAAAAGTCTGAAAAATGTCTTTGGTATTGTTATTATGGCTTATTGGGTAGCTGATTACGAAAACAACAACGATTTTAAAATTCAACGTGGCTAACGTGACCATCATCTCCTATTGTGGGGCGATGGGGTTGAAGTGCCTAAAATGCTGTGAAAAAGTCTGAAAATCGTCATTGTTATTGTATCTATGGCTTATCGGGTCATTGATTACGAAAATAACAACTATTTTCTAATCAAACGTAGTCGACGTGACACAAAATCCCCCGTGTGGGGGTGCGATGGGGTTGAAATGTCATAATATCAATATGGGTGTTGATTCTATGGTTTCTGGGACGTCAATTCCGAAAATGGCATCGATTTGAAAATATACCATAGTGGATATAAAATTAGTTAAAAGGACTTTTAAAATTTTACCCCTAAGAGGGTGAAACGGAGATGAGTAAGCACGTGTTTGCCCCGAATTTCACGCTAGCGAAGCCGCGGGCTGAAGCTAGTATATATATAAAAACGTAATAATATGTCGCAGCCATCTGTTAAAAACCACGTTTTTTGCCGGCTTGGGTACCCCTCCGCAACGCCCCACAAAGAACTTCGTTCCAAAATTCTCATTTTTATCATATTATTGTTACATAAAAGCAGTTAGGATGGTCGAGATCATTAAATTACAAAATGTCTTCGTTCGTCATCTTTGTAGAAGATAATATGAAAAAAAAGAGTTTCTACTTTTGACCCGCAGCCCCATCAATCTATAAATATAAAATTCAAAGTCCTGACTGACTGACTGACTGACTGACTGACTGATATATCAACGCACAGCCCAAACCGCTGGGTCTAGAGATTCCAAATTTGGCAAGTAGATTCCTTATGACGTCTAGGGGTACACTAAGAAAGGATTTTTCAAAATTCACCCCCTAAGGGGGTGAAACGGGGGTTCAAAGTTTGTATAGGGAAACGAGATTAGTTGGACTATTTTATCCGAAACTTTACACGAGTACTTTTATAGATAAATGAGTAAACACGTGTTTCAGGATTTTTCAATATTTAACCCCTAAAGGGGTGAAATGGAGTGAAAATGTCTGAAAATCGTCATGGGTATTGTTTTTATAGTTTATCGGGACGCTGATTACGAAAATAACAACTATTTTCTAATCAAACGTAGCCAACGTGACATAAAATCCCCCCTGTGGGGGTGCGATGGGGTGGAAATGTCTAAAATGGGGTGACAAAGTCTGAAAATCGTCATTGTTATTGTTTCTATGGTTTATCGGGTCGCTGGTTACGAAAATAACAACTATTTAACCGACTTCAAAAAAGAAGGAGGTTATCAATTCGACTTTTTTTTTTGTATGTATGTTATTTGATATCTTCGCGAATTGTGAACCGATTTTCAAAATTCTTTTTGACGTGACAACGTCTTATATTTCGATGGAGCCGGCTGCACTCACAAAAAAACATGACGTATGCGGCGTTACCTCGCTCTGAGGCGTTCCATTAAAATTTTCTTTTGAAAAATGCAAACATTCCATCAGTATTTTCTTATGACATTGTCACGTTCAACTATCGTCAGTAAACCGACTTTACATACAACCGATTTTTTTTATTTGAAAGGGTATGATTGCAAGGTGGTCCCATAGTTACCAAGTCAAGATCTGATGATGAGATCCCAGGGAAATCAATGGAAACTCTTAAATTTTATAAGCACGTATGGTCAAATTCTTTTTTTTTATTTGAAAGGGTATGATTGCGAGGTGGTCCCATATTTACCAAGTCAGGGTCTGGTGAAGGGATCCCAGAAAAATTGATGGAAACCCTTAAATTTGCCCTGTGGTTGCCGGCAGAATAGAATTGCGCCACTCTATTGCTCTGCGCTGGATGTCGTGCAAAGGAATCTTGTGTGACGCAATAACTTTTCTCCCAGAAGACGGGCAGCAGCGTGTCCCGGGGTATTCCACCAATAAGCTGCGCTTTCCAGCTGAAGTCGGTTTTTATTTTTTTCTTAAAAATCATTATTAATCATCATCATCAAACGTAGTCGGCGTGACATAATATCCCCCCTGTGGGGGTGCGATAGGGTTGAAATGTCATAATATCAATATGGGTGTTGATTCTATAGTTTTCTGGGACGTCAATTACGAAAATGGCATCGATTTGAAAATATAACATAGTGGACAAGAAATTATGTACTTAAATATCTGGATTTTTCAAATTCACCCCTAAGAGGGTGAAACAGAGGTCCAAAGTTTGTATAGGGAAACAAGTTTAGTTCGACTATTTTATCCTAAATTTTACATAATTGACTAAACACGTGTTTCAGGATTTTTCAAAATTCAACCCCTAAAAGTGTAAAATGGGTCCCAAAAGTCTGAAAAATGTCTTTGGTATTGTTATTATGGCTTATTGGGTAGCTGATTACGAAAACAACAACGATTTTAAAATTCAACGTGGCTAACGTGACCATCATCTCCTATTGTGGGGCGATGGGGTTGAAGTGCCTAAAATGCTGTGAAAAAGTCTGAAAATCGTCATTGTTATTGTATCTATGGCTTATCGGGTCATTGATTACGAAAATAACAACTATTTTCTAATCAAACGTAGTCGACGTGACACAAAATCCCCCGTGTGGGGGTGCGATGGGGTTGAAATGTCATAATATCAATATGGGTGTTGATTCTATGGTTTCTGGGACGTCAATTCCGAAAATGGCATCGATTTGAAAATATACCATAGTGGATATAAAATTAGTTAAAAGGACTTTTAAAATTTTACCCCTAAGAGGGTGAAACGGAGATGAGTAAGCACGTGTTTGCCCCGAATTTCACGCGAGCGAAGCCGCGGGCTGAAGCTAGTACATATAATAAAATCGTAACTGGCCGCTGTCTGTACATTGAAGATATATAAAAAAAACTAATATAGGGGGGCTTTATGAACGCAATAGAACCCAAAACAATAATTTTTAGAATTTTTGTCTGTTTGTCTGTTTGTCTGTTTGTCTGTTTGTCCGTACGTTTGTGCACGCTAATCTCAGAAACGGCTTAACCTATTTGAATACGGTTTTCACTAATGCGTTAAGGTTTGCTCAACTTAACATTTAGTGTTTGTTTCATTTCAATCGGTTCATAAATAAAAAAGTTATATCAATCTAAAGAATCACATATAAAATGGTACAAAATAACCAATCAATTGAATTGACTGAAACTTTTCAGTTGAATTAACTGAAACTTTATAAAGGTATTATGTTATCATCGTTACAGTAAATAATACAATGAGAGAGATGCTTAGAGGTCGTAGCGCTAACGCAAGTTAAGCAACCCCTGTCGTGGTTCCAACTAGGATGGGTGACCACAATTGGCTCAAAAAATATATCAATTGGCTTAGTAATAACTCTGTGTGCAGAAATGGAAGACATATAAGAAAATCTATTACAGAGGGGCTTTATGAAAGCAATAGAACCCAAAACAATGATTTTTAGAATGTTTGTCTGTTTGTCTGTACGTTTATGCACGCTAATCTTAGAAACGTCTTAACCTATTTGAACGCAGTTTTCACTAATGCGTTACGGTTTGCTCTACATAAAATTTAGTGTTTGTTTCATTTCAATCGGTTCATAAATAAAAAAGTTCTATCAATCTAAAGAATCTATCTATCTATCTATATACATAAAATTCAAAGTCCTGACTGACTGACTGACTGATATATCAACGCACAGCCCAAACCGCTGGGTCTAGAAATTTCAAATTTGGTACGTAGGTTCCTTATGACGTCTATAGGGGTACACTAAGAAATGATTTTTCAAAATTCATCCCCTAATGGGATGAAACTGGGGTTCAAAGTTTGTATGGGGAGACAAGATTAGTTGGACTATTTTATCCGAAACTTTTCAAAAGTACTTCTTTAGATAAATGAGTAAATACGTGTTTCAGGATTTTTCAATATTCAACCCCTAAAGGGGTAAAGTGGGGTGAAAAAGTGAAAACAACAACGATTATAAAATTCAACGTGGGCAACTACCTCAATAGGGGATGATTGTCAAGAATCATCCCTGGGGCGTGATGGGGTCGAAATTTCTAAAATGGGATGAAAATGTCTGAATATCGTTATGGGTATTATTTTTATGGTTTTTTGGGTCGCTGGTTACGAAAAAACAACTAAATTATAATCAAACGTAGCCGACGTGACATAAAATCACCCCTATGGGGGTGCAATGGGGTTGAAATGTCATAATATGAATATGGGTGTTGATGCCATGGTTTTCTGGGACGTAAATTCTGAATATGGCATCGATTTGAAAATATAACATAGTGTACACGAAATTACTTAAAAGGTTTTTTAATTTTATTCCTAAGAGGGTGAAACGGGGGTCCAAAGTTTGTATGGGGAAACGAGATTAGTTGGACTATTTTACCTTAAAATTCACACGAGTACTTCTATAGATAAATGAGTAAACACGTGTTTTAGTATTTTTCCAAAATTCAACCCCAAAAAGGGTAAAATGGGACCAAAAAGTCTGAAAATTGACATGGGTATAGTTTTTATGGTTTATCGGGTCGCTGATTACGAAAACAACAATGATTTTAAAATTCAACGTGGCTAACTTAACCATCATCCCCTTTCGGGGTACGATGGGGTCGACATGTCTAAAATGGGGTGAAAAAGTCTGAAAATCGTCATGGGTATTGTTTTTATAGTTTATCGGGTCGCTAATTACGAAAAAGAACAAATATTTTATAATCCAACATTGCCGACGTGACATAAAATCACCCCTGTGGAGATGCGATGGGGTTGAAATGTCATAATATCAATATGGCTGTTGATTCTATGGTTGCCTGGGACGTCAATTACGAAAATAGCATCGATTTGAAAATATAACACAGTGGACACGAAATTACTTCAAATGATTTTTAAAATTTTACCTCTAAGACGGTGAAACGAGGTCAAAAGTTTGTATGGGGCAATGAGATTAGTTGGACTATTTTATCCTAAACTTTACACGAGTACTTCTACAGATAAATGAGTAAACATGACATTACCCCAAATTCCACGCGAGCGAAGCCGCGGGCGAAAGCTAGTATCTAAATACAGCGAACGACTTGACGCTGACCGTTGGGCTGGTTCACTGACTAAAAGTCGCACAGCGAGAGATAGAGAGAGCAATCCTACGAGTTTCTTTAAGGGATCGAATCCGGAACGAAGAAATTCGCCGGAAAACTAAGGTGGTCGACGTAGCTCTCACAGTCAGCGAGTTTAAGTGGCAGTGGGCTGGCCAGATCTGCCGAGTCAGCGATGGCAGATGGGGGAGGAAAGTCCTAGAGTGGATATGTTATAATAAAGCACTTGTACTGTTCCAAGTAATTACATTTATTTTCATTTTTACCGACCGGTTTCGCCGCTAAGGCATTATCAAATAACACTATGACAATAATGTTCCACCAAGTGCCAACAATCAACAGTATCAACTTTTTACCTAGAGTGGAGGCCACGTATGGTGCGACGAAGCATAGGGCGCCTTCTTTCTATATCAGTGTTTTTCAATCTGTGGGTCGCGAACCCAGAGGGGGTCGCGAAGCCAGACTCGGTGGGTCGCCAGCTAAAAGAAAAAGGCAAGGTGTACACTACAATACAAATAAAAAAAGATCCCGACGAATTGAGAACCTCCTCCATTTTTTGAAGTTGTTCGTAAAGCTAAAAAAAAACCATTTACGTAGTCTTATAAATTACTAGCTGATGCCCGCGACTTCGTTCGCGTGGACTTTATGATTCCGGCGTATTAATACAAATACGAACTAATGTAGAAACATAAGAAAATATTTGGGGCAGTATTATACGTTAAAAGTCAACAAATTATTATTTTTATTTAAGATAGTAAATGGTTACTATCTTAAATAAAAATAATAATTTGCTTAGCTTAAAAAAATTTAAAATAAATGAAGGGAGTCTTTCCTTCGGGAGCTAATATGAAAAGACCTGAAGCGTTACTAATCCTCGATAAAGCCACATTGTTGGCCATTTCGCATTCATCTGAAACCATTAGACAGAAATCCTGAAACATTTTCGCTTTGTCACAGTTTCGTGTCACAAAGCATGTCGGTGTTTCCGTTCTGTATAAATCGAGTAGAATATTGAACATTGTATTTGCGTCCTTCCGCCTAGAAGTAGTATGGCTGCAATACCTGGCGATGCTGCTGCGAGATATTATTTTGGCGAGGATTGCTCTCGTCAGGTATGTTTTTCCAGTCCCTTCTGAAGCATCTAAGAAAAACAGTTTCCCCTCGTTGTTTAAAAGACTTTGCATCACAAAATCTTGCTACATAGCGTCCCGCAAATGCACGCATTCTTCTGGTTTGTGCGAATATATATTAATCGTTCCATTTCAATTTTAGCGTACACGTCTATATTAAACTGACTAAACAGACCACGTTACATTTGTAAATAAATGAAACTATTGCGTCTAACTTGTATCAGGTAAGAATAAAAGTAGCACAGCGCGGTTATTTTTTTACAATACAATAAATATTTTGTTAAACTATTTATGCTCATCAGGCTGAACAACTTTTGCTAAAGCGTCATTTTTATATTTCTTATAGTTTAGCTGAACCATTATGGTTCTGCATCAGGTGTTCTAAATCTTGGATTTTTATACCTCAACAAAAAATGCTCATCAGGCTGAACAACTTTTGCTAAGGCATCATTTTTATATTTCTTATAGTTTAGCTGAACCATTATGGTTCTGCTTCAGGTGTTCATCATTGCATCATCAGGAGTGCTCTTGTGTCACGTCGATTATGTTAGATTATAAAATAGCTGTTGTTTTCGGAATCAGCGACCCGATAAACCATAAAAACAATACCCATGGCGATTTTCAGACGTTTGCACCTCATTTCACCACCTTTAGGGGTTGAATTTTGAAAAATGCTGAAACACGTGTTTACTCATTTATCTACAGAAGTGCTCGTGTAAAGTTTCGTATAAAATAGTCCAACTAATCTCGGTTCTCCATACAAAATTTGGACCCCCGTTTCACTCCCTTAGGGGTTGAATTTTCCAAATTCCCGTCTTAGTGAATATCTACGTCCTGAAAGGAACCCCCATACAAAATTTGAGACTCCTAGCACTTGTAGTTGCTGAGATTTCGTGAGTCAGAGATTTTCTCTATAGAAAAATTTTCTTTTAACTTTAAATGACGATAACTTTTTAATCTGCCATCAGATTTCGATGAAACAAAGCCTATATGTTGCTCAGGGATGAGCTTAATCTTTTAGTGAAAACCGCATAAAA
Source organism: Hypsopygia costalis (assembly GCA_937001555.2). Classification (NCBI taxonomy): domain Eukaryota; kingdom Metazoa; phylum Arthropoda; class Insecta; order Lepidoptera; family Pyralidae; genus Hypsopygia; species Hypsopygia costalis. The sequence goes on from OW443332.2 coordinate 27,334,310, forward strand.
ATCTGTTCAGTAGTTTTAAAGATTATCGAGTACATACAGACAGACAGACAGACAGACAAAAAAATCAAAAAAATCGTTTTTGTGTTCTGTTACTCTTTTTTTATCGCCCACGCCCATTTTTTGTTAATTTTATCAAATGTACAGACACGCGGTTCCTACTGTTTTATTATATGTATTGATATTGATGTATTGATTTCTTTGTCTGTCTATGGCACAAGGGGGTCGCCAGAATTTTTCAATCTGTAAAGGGGTCGCGAAATCAAAATGATTGAATAACACTGCTATAAATAGACCGACAATCTCAAAAAACCGGTCAAGTGCGAGTCAGACTTGCGCACTGTGTTCCGTACCACGTGCCATTATCTATAAAAACGGCAAAAAATAATCACGTTTTTTGTATGGAAGCCCCCCTTAAATATTTGATTTATTCTTATTTAATTATTTATTCTTAAAGTGAATATATAACTAAATATTCAAGCGTTTACCTATTGCCGTTATCAATTGTGAGCAAATACGAGCAAAAAAAACCGGCAAAGTGCGAGTCGGACTCGCGCACGAAGGGTTCCGTACCATTATCTATAAAAACGGCAAAAAAAATCACGTTCATTGTATGGTAGCCCCCTTTAAATATTTGTTTTATTTTTGTTTAACTATTTATTTTTAAAGTGAATATATAATTAAATATTATGTGAGTATTTCAAGCGTCTATCTATTACCGTTATCAATTACGAGCAAAAACGAGCAAAAAAAAATCACGTTTGTTGTATGGAAGCCCCCTTAAATATTTATTTTTTTCTGTTTTTTAGTATTTGTTGTTATAGCGGCAACAGAAATACATCATCTGTGAAAATTTCAACTGTCTAACTATCACGGTTCATGAGATGGTGACAGACGGACGGACGGACGGACGGACGGACAGCGGAGCCTTAGTAATAGGGTTCCTTTTTACCCTTTGGGTACGGAACCCTAAAAATCACGTTTGTTGTAAGGGAGCCCCCTTAAATATTTATTTTGTTCTATTTTTAGTATTTGTTGTTATAGCGGCAAAAGAAATATATCATCTGTGAAAATTTTAACTGTCTAACTATCACGGTTCATGAGATACAGCCTGGTGACAGACGGACGGACGGACGGACAGCGGAGCCTTAGTACTAGGGTTCCTTTTTACCCTTTGGGTACGGAACCCTAAAAAGTGGCTGGTAGCGGTTGGATGCGGAAAGCGGAGGATCGCATTATGGTGGAAAGCATTGGGAAAGGCCTATATCCAGCAGTGGGTAGATACAGGCTGATGGTGATGATGATGATAGCGAATGGCAAGATTACAATTGTTAGCGGTGGAAACTGTATAAACGGGAAATATACCAGTTTATTTTTCAAAATACTTAGAAACTGCTTGTCGGGCTACTGCAAAGTTCCGAGCTCGCAGGGTGCCAAGTCAGTGCTCGTGTAATGCGATTAAAAGTCGGAGTCGCCTGTCGCCCGTCGGTGTCGCGGCGACAATAGATGTAACTTTAACATTGTTTCCGTCCACTCGAACTATGCTGCGGGTGCGCCGCGTGTTGACGTTCGGAACTTCCCAATGGCTAACTGCGTTTGTTTTTCTTTTTAAAATAAAAGAGCAGGATGCCTTGTGAATTTTTGAGTTTGTTTATTTGTTTTATATGAAAGGGTGGCAAACGAGCATGTGGGTCACCTGATGGAAAGCACTCACCACTGCCCATGGAGATCAGAAACACCAAGACGTCGCCGATCACTCACTCGCAGGAACACAACAATTCTCAATGGAATTGTTATTTGGCTGCGGTATTCTGTGAGGTGGAGGTACTTCCCCAGTCGGGCAGCTTAAAAAATACGCTGTGCCCTACCTCTCTTTTCGCCAGAGCCTCGTTTATCAGACAGCAGGGTTCACCACGTGCAGGTGAGGTTGGCTTTGGTTCAAAGATGTTGATGGACCACTTACACCCCAAAAGTATGAGCGTGCAGTGACTTGAGAAATTCATTTGTTTGACGCGTGAGACGTTTACGCTGTAAAGCAAATGCAGTAAAGACGAACTTATCTTCTTCTTTATATATATATAATTCTACTGTACGTGTGTATATCACTGAACTCCTCCTAAACGGCTCGACAGATTTGAATGAATTTTTTTGTATGCGTTTGGGTGGCGCCCTGGATGGTTTAGATTCACAACAACGTCTGACGGGGCCGCTAGTTGTATATAAAAAAATTGTATATTATAATAAATAAATATCCCTAAAATAATATTTATAAAATAATATTGACGAGCTCGGTGGTCGAATGGCTAGCAAATAGCAGGTACCTTTTTGACTCATTGAGCCAGTGAAGTAAGTAAGAAATATTCAGTAGCTTAAAGAAAAAGTTATTAAAAACTTGGTCCACTTGATAGCGCATATTAATATTCCTGGACAAATTACAGACTGCCATCTAGTCCCAAACTAAGCAAAGCTTGTACTATGGGTACTAGATAACTGATACTATATTAAATACATTTTATTTTTGTAAATACATACATTATATAATACTTAGAAAACACCCAGACTACCGGTAATATATATGCTCGATAGTTACATTAGTGTAACTATCAGTAACCACTTCTACTAATAATTTTATTTTATTCGATGTGGCCGGCGGTCGCATGGCTAGCAATGAGTACTTTGACTCCGAGGTCGCGAGTTCGATCTCCGCACACGACGAACATTTATTGTGTGCATGAACATGTGTGTTTGTCTTGGTCCCTTCCGACCCATGGGTTAACCACTGAGCACACTTAGTTATCATAACTAAGTGTGCTCAGTGGTTACACATAACTTTCATGGGTTCAATCAGTTTATACATATCGCTCATTTGGTGCAACAACGACACAATCGAAGTCGCCATGCATTTTTCGAACGTCTATTTGGTATTTATTTTAATATGCTAATTCTACTTCCTGATTCTTATTAACTTTGAAATATTATTTTAGAAGACCTAATTATTTTTTTAAATTAATTTTAAATGTTATTTGGTTGGACAATCATAAAAGTGTTATAAGTGCAACAATGACATAAATGTACGATTGTACGTTGTGACCTTATTGCAGCCAATGAGCGATATATTCAGACTTTGTTGGTACTATTACTTATTCTTTGTTTACACTCCACTCATTTCAGAACACAACTTACACAACCTTGGTGTAACTTCCCAACTCTGAACTTCAGGCCGCGGACGGCGAACTTCGATGAGTTCGGTCGCAACTACAATTGCACTTCTTTTACTGTTTCTATTCTTGCAATTTTGTACAAACTGTACCAAAGTTTGTAATGATACTTTTGACGTGAATATGTGTTTAAAATTGCTTCCTTAAGGATGCAATTCAAACAAACGAATGATATCAAAACTCGGGGGATACAGTTTGGTGTTGCAGCTACAAATCTATCATCTCTATCCATTATATAATATCCATATAAAATCTGTCATCTTCATCCAACATTCAATCACACCACTGAATAGATGAAGGATCAAATTTCCTAGCCATAATAACAGCACGCCACATCAAATTACGCTCGCGCGCCCCTCGCCACCCCCGCTGTCAACACAGCAACTTCTTCCTTTCTGATGACTTACAGGAACTGAACAACCCTCAAGGAAATTGTTATTTTTAGAGTTGGAGGCTCAGATTACAGAACAAAAGGAACTTTTGTTCTGTAATCTGATGTTGGAGGTATACCTCTATGTGTATATGCATATGTAACATATTTATACAAATAATGTATATAATAAGTAATAGACATCACTTCATTGCGTCAAATTTTACGTAAAAACTTAACTGTAAAATAAGGTAGGGTAAATGTCCCACATCGTGCTATACCGTTAAACTGTGCCATCAGATTTTTTGTGATCGAATGTGTGTGCCCACTCATGTAACCCTTTTCATATTTTTAAATGCGCATGTTTTTTTTTTATACCACTAAAGTGGCAAACAAGCTACGGCCCGCCTGATGGAAAGCAGTTACCATAGCCCATAAACGCCTGTAACACCAGGGGCATCACACGCGCGTTGCCGACCCTGTAAAAACCTCTTCATGCCCTTTTTGACATAATTTAATATGTTCGTATATAGCCTCGCTATGTTTAAAACAGCACAATAGGTACACAAGTAAATGGTGAACTTCTAGCGGTGGTCGGTAAAGTTTGATGAGTTTCGACACTTTCGACACACGCGTGCCGGCAGCGCTCCACCGCGCGGGCTCGGGGCCCGCTGCACAATAGCTGTTCTTTCTTCTTCCAAAGTTGTATTTCCTTTGTTGTTGTTTTATTTTAAACAACATTTTGTATGTGACAAGCTGCTGTGATTATTAGGCAATACTTTTTTACTGCAATATTTCAAGTAATCTGCACGACAATGAATATTGGGCCAAAAATTTGGGCATCATAATCAACAGTTAGGATAGTATGAATATTAGCATAATAGCGACGTGCAATTACTAAACTGAGAGAAAATTGAATTAAATTAAAAATAAAAGATTAGTACAAACGAAAGGTATGTTAACAAAAGGACTCCGGGGTCTGTAGATTGTAATTATCTATAATAATAAAAGGCTTTGTCCTCACTGACTGACTGACTGACTGATTCACTAATCAACGCACAGCCCAAACCGCTGGGTCTAGAGATTCCAAATTGGGCAAGTAGGTTCCTTATGACGTCTAAGTGTGCACTAAGAAAGGATTTTTCAAAATTCATCCCCTAAAGGGGTGAAACGGGGGTCCAAAGTTTGTATGGGGAAACAAGATTAGTTGGACTATTTTATTCGAAACTTTACACGAGTACTTCTATAGATAAATGAGTAAACACGTATTTTAGGATTTTTCAAAATTCAACCCCTAAAGGGGTAAAATTGAGTGAAAAAGTCTGAAAATCGTCATGGGTATTGTTTTTATGGTTTATCGGGTCGCTGATTACGAAAACAACAATTATTTTGTAGTTAATTGATTCAGGTGTTATTTTGCGGAAGTCAAATTTACAGGCAATTTGATCTACACTACTTTGCGTGCTTCCGCCACCAATTAGTTCATGCAAACTACTGCCGGCCGGCACCCACCCACTACCGTTAGTAGTTGCATGCGACTGCCGTGGCTGCTTTGGTCGTCTCTGCTCCAGTTGCTGTGGTCGTCTCGGCGAATCTCCAACATCTGAAACAGAAGATACATGCGACCGCCGCTGCCCCGACTGCCGTGGTCGTCTCTGCGACACGTGTTTCGCCTCTACGCGAGGCATCCTCAGGCGATCTGTAGATGTTGATGGTTAGAACAACAACCTACAAATTATTTTGTAATCTAACATAGCCGACGTAACATAAAATCACCCCTATGGGGTGCGATGGGGTTGAAATGTCATAATATCAATATGGAGTTGATTCTATGGTTTTCTGGGACGTCAATTACGAAAATGGCATCGATTTGAAAATATAACATAGTGGACACGAAATTACTTAAAAGGATTTTGCAAATTTTACCCCTAATGCTGCGGCTACAGTACCGTGATATGCCAATAATTATTGCCATAATTTCAACAACGCCTAGGTGTAACCACGATTTATGGCCATAATTTTACAATGCCAATCAATATGGCAAATGACGGTAGACAATAGCTCCGGCGGCGGTCTTTTTTCGCACATCAAAGAGAATTACCGCAGTAATTAATGCGTCTGTGGTCACACTACCGTTTGTCCAGTGTGCAACATGAGCTCAACGGCGACGCACGTATCGACCGACATGGAGTGGTCAAACGAAAAAAGCTTGAGTTTTGGAATTATTCCAATGTGAACCGTATCTTTTTATGAGCTTTCAGTCGGGTATACCCCGATAAAAATCACAGTGTACAATGATGATTTGAAGAAGAAAAAAGACCGAAACCATCTAAATAAATATAACAGCTGTAGCCTCAACCTCCATCTTGAAAAATGATATTTTTACCGCCTAATTTATTGGCATATCTAGGTAAACTCTAGTGTAACCACACCACTTCACGCAGTAATTTAAACGGTAATTTAATGCCACAATTATGGCGGTAACAGCCCGGTAGACGGTAAGGTAGTGTAGCCGCAGCATAAGAGGGTGAAACAGAGGTCCACAGTTTGTGTAGAGAAATGAGATTTAGACTATTTTATCCTAAACTTTACACAAGTACTTCTATAGATAAATGAGTGAACACGTGTTTCAGGATTTTTCCAAATTCAACCCAAAAAAAGGAGTAAAATGGGGTCAAAAGGACTGAAAATCATCAAGGATATTATTGTTTTTATATTTTATCGGGTCGCTGATTACGAAAACAACAACGATTTTAAAATTCAACGTGGCTAACGTGACCATCATCATGTAACTTTTTTAAACTTTGATTTATCCTTTTTAAGCTGATGGAATAAGACTTGTGTGTTGACTGAAGTGATATCCTAATAGGTTTTTAAATTTGTATTTGGCGTCAATCAGTGCTTATACGAGTATGTACAATCGCGGGCGGCCGGCGGCGCGGCGTTCTTGCATTCGTATTTAGTACAAATTAAAGGTACTACTTGAAGGTGGTTGCGTTGCGTGTTAGATTTAACTTGGATAATCTAAAATGCGCGAATTTCATGCTAGCGAAGCTGCGGGCAAAAGCTAGATAGTAAAAGGCTTTGTCCTCACTGACTGACTGACTGACTAACTCACTAATCAACGCACAGCCCAGACCACTGAAGCTAGAAACCTGTAACTTTGGATATGTGTTCCCTATGCAATGTAAGCGCGCACTAAGACGGGATTTTCCGAAATTTCACCCCTAAGGGGTTGAAAATAGGGGGTTGAAAAAATACCCTTTTTTTGGAAATCGATTCACCTACGATTTTGAGACTTGGTGGAATAGTTGTTCATAAAAAAGGGTTTATGGGTTACTGATTACCTTTTGACCAGCGCCCAGCCAAGAAATGTCTAAAAATGATATATTTATATTTTAATTAACTCATCACTAGATGGCGCTATAGCAAGCATTTGTACAGCGCGCTATGGTTTCGTTATTAAGGAATGGGTATATTCGAGAGATTATTTCAAACCATGGGGTTATCCATGACGGTTTATCGCTCACCTCATCCCAGTAGTTACCCCCGGAGGTTGTCCACCGCGCGCGTAGGGCGTAAAAATAACTGCGTCCTTCAAATGAAGCTACATTTGGTGCAGAAAACTATTTAAAAAACCTATTCTAAGTACCGACTGTATGGTTATATTAAGTAGGTATACCACTTAATATAAGAATTTCGGTATTTTTCAAATAATGACGTCAAGATTGACTAAATTTATACTTGTGGAAGGTGTGATGATGCCCCATACCATTATAGCTGTGGAAGGTGATGGAGCTGGCCAGTTCCACTCCATCTCCTACCACTTGCATGGAACGGAGGTGTATCATCAGGAGGTGCGTGCCACCATTGTTCACTTATTAAACAACTGGAACGATGAGTTGTTGAGTGAGGACAGTTAGGGATGCGCTGTTGAGGAATCTCTCTTTATACCCCGCATTCTCATTATTCCATCAGACCACCCCGTTCAATTTAAGAAACTTCAATTTCCCTTATAGGTGTTTTGCTATGACCATTAACAAAGCTCAGGGGGCAGTCTCTAAGGGTCGCTGGGGTTGACTTGAGACAGGACTGCTTCTCTCATGATCAGTTGTATGTAGCTTGCTCAGGAGTAAGTTCTCCTGGAAACCTTGCAATTTTGGCTCCTTGTGCGAATGCCAAAAATATTGTTTACAACCGGGACGTCTTAACCTAAATGGTGTATGTTTGTAATAATGGTCAATACGAAACAGTCCTTTATGGGGAAAAAATGAAATATCTGGAATCTTAACAAAAATAGACGCAAATCAGGAGTGTTCCCGTAGCGAAGCACGGGTACTTTGCTAGTTATTAAAAAAAAAATCGACAGTTCGATGCGCTTTAAGAATGTGCCACCATTTCAAAACAGGCTTTTATTCTGGCCTATAGCCACAGACATTCGTTATAGTAAGCAAACTAAAACTTTATAAATATTGTGTGTGGTATGGTGGTATTTACGTGATTTGGTCGTTTTTGTCACAAAAAAACGAAATTTAAAACAAATATTGCATTGTATCAAATCGCACATCGATCATTTATGAATATCCTAATGCAATAGTGTAGAATTCCTATTATCACAACTTGTAATCTATTACAAATCTATGTATAGAACTATTTAATTGTTGTCAAAAAATTCGATGGTAATCAGGCGGGGTTACGGCCCGCCCGCCCGAGGTGTACTTATATTATATTAATAAGTAATAAATATTATATTAACAATATATACCTAATATAAATAGTATGGCTACTGAAACCGTTCACCTCAGGCGGGCCGTAAGCTTGTCTGTGAGATTCCAGAGTGAAACTTTTTTCATACGAACTGTAACGTAAATTTTACAGACAAATTTAGTAATTTGAAAAATGTCCAATAGTTGTTTGGCGTTCTATTGAGATATTAACTCTAACGCGCCGTCGCCCCAACTCTTTCATTTCATTAAATAATAAAACATAAAATAAACATTTTTAGCCAAGGGGCTGCGGCTACACTTATATTTAGCCGGCTAAACTTACCTATGTATTTGTTCTTAACAATCTTTAGCTGTAACATATCCATATTTACTTTAAATAAAAATGGAATTAAAAGACAATAGAACGCCAAACAATCGTTGGACATTTTTCAAATACTAAATTTTAATGTTACAATTCGTATGAAAAAAGTCTCACTCTGGAATCTCACAATATACAAGTTTAATTTTAAATAGAAGACTTATACTGTAATCAAAGTGACCAGTATGCATTAACCACTACTTCATAATAAAGAACTATTATAAACATTATAGTAATTAAAATAAAGTAAATTAAAAACAAACCTTTACAGTAAAACCACGTAAATCAAAACGTACACTACTTCTACCTACTTGAGTTCCAAAAAAAATTGTCTCTGCGTTAAACGAAACGTAACAGCTGATTGTGTTGGCGTTTTTAACGTTGACATTTGCCAAGTTGTCAAAAAAATGTCAGCCAACAAGGAAAATAACCTTGTTCAAGCTTATATTGAATTAAATAAATTCTGCCAAAGCGGTGACTATGATAGAGCATTAAAAGCAACGGGCAAAAGTAAGTAAACTATTTTCCACTTATAATAACACTACACTGAAGGAAAACTCATTAAATTATTCTTGAAAGATAACCCCTCAATGAGGTGACTTCAAGTTCCGCTTAAATTGGTACTCGTACGTTTTAACAGATTGTAACTGTCCTTACCATCTATAACGTTTGATTTCATACCTTGATACCGTTTATTTCAGTCCTACAAATTGCTCCAAGTGAACAAAAAGCATTTCACTGCAAAGTGGTCTGCTTCATACAACTCCATAATTTCAAGGAAGCTCTGTCAATCTTATGCAACCCTAAAAATGCTGCGCTCGTTGCCGATTTGCACTTCGAAAAGGCATATACTCAGTACCGTCTCAACTGCCCGAAAGAAGCGTTGCAAACAGTGGACGAGGCACCTGAAATGACGCCTGCTTTGAAGGAACTGAGGTAATTATGTTTTATAGTAAAAGTATAAAAAATACAGACAGACCGAAAATACTATTTTATATACATGAAAGTGGTAAAATTAATACATAAATCATAATTGTTACTGAATATAACCCTATTATTATTATTATTTCCAACGGGGACGCCGGTTGTCGGGCGGGTGATCAGCCTTTCCTGAGGCCATTTCACCCATTTCCCCTGGTCCTCCCTTTTGGGGGAGGATGTGGGTTTATCCGTCAATCACGGCGTTCCGTCGAACCTACCTGTTTCCTTGCAAAACCTTACGATCTGTTCCACCTTCAGGTCTTCCAGGTCTTCTTTCTCTAACGTGTCCACCCCCATGGTCTCCCATCTTATCCGTGAGTACATGGGGCACTCGGCAAGCAGGTGGAAGCTTGTTTCGTCGTCATCCATGCACTCTGGGCATTTGGGGTTTGTTTTCACGCCTATTAGTGTCAGGTGCCTGTTCAGTCGGCAGTGTCCTGTTAACACTTCTATGACGAGCCTCATGTTGCCTCTGGAGAGTTTCATCAGTTGGCTGGTCCTTTTTTTGTCTAGGCCTTTGATGAAGATCTTCGACTGTCTCATGACTGTCGAGGACTCCCATCTTTGGTTGGTCTCTACTACGGTTCTTCGGCTGATTACTCCCTTTGTTATTTTGTGGGCGATTGGTAGCCTTGGCTCCGGGCCCACCTGGTTTTCGTCAGCCCCTTTCTTGGCCAGCTCATCAGCTATTTCGTTGCCCGTGTTGCCCTCATGTCCGGGTACCCAGGCAATCGTCACATCAGCTGTCTTGGACAGTTTTTCTAATGCATTTTTGCACTCTTTGACAATTGCTGATGTTGTTTCTGTCTTTGCAAGTGCCTTCAGCGCTGCCTGGCTGTCGCTGTATATGGTGACTTTTCCCGTGTTATTTATGGAGCCTACCATTTCTGCGCATATCATGATGGCAAAGATTTCTGCTTGGAATATAACCCTAAAAATAGTGCTATATAAAAGTTTTTTGTTTATGAAATTCATTGACATAGATGCAGGAAAGTGAATAAAACATTATTGTTTAAATAGTTGATTTTGACTGATTTGCTAGATTATTAATAATGGCTTCACAGCAGTAAAATATAAAATTCGCCACCATGACAAACCTTCCTAGTAGCTCAATTGGAAGAGCACTCGTAATCGATAGATATTGTTGAAATTTTTCCATTTTTTTAAAATATGAATAAATCATGAATAGATAATCAGAAAAAAATATATTTATGTTCATTTTAATATTCAATCCTTTGTTAGTTACATTCAACCATATTCATCCCACTGCTCCGATATAGACGGACTCCCCTCAATTTAAGGGATTTAGGGACTACTGCACCACTCTGTTCACTCATGGAATAACCAACCCCATAAAACTTGTCTTTTTTTACCTTGACACAAATGAAGGGTCCAGGCAAAGATCAAGAAATGTCCTAATGAATAGATTTTGAGAAAAACACAGTTAAATGTCCATACGCTGATTTCAATATAAATTGTAATACTTCATTACAATTTACATTGAAATCAGTGTATGTAGTAACTTTTACTTTACCCTTATGCCACCATCTGTTTACTTTTTTTTAAAAAATGTGTTTGTAAATTAAACTAACTTAGGTAAAGATTTACTTTCAATAAAAAATTTTAAAAATTAAATTGTGACACTCCCTTTTCTTTACCTGTACCCTTCAAATGTTACTGAAACAATATTGGTGTAAATATTATAATTCCAGGGCTCAAATATTATACCGTTTAGAACAGTACCAAGAGTGCTACAACCTGTACCGAGATGTAGTCAAGAACACAACAGATGAGTATGAGGATGAGAGGAAGGCTAACATGGCAGCTGTAGTGGCCAATCTTGCTGCTCTGAATCCAGTCAGTATCAATATGTAGTATAATAACAATATGATTTTTAAGAAAAAATAAAAACCGACTTCATCTGGCAAATTTAAGGGTTTCCATCGATTTTATGGGATCCCCTCACCAGACCCTGACTTGGTGAATATGGGACCACCTCGCAATTATATCCTTTCAAATAAAAAAAGAATTTTGAAAATCGGTTCACAATTCGCGAAGATATCAAATAACATACAAAGAAAAAAAAAATTCAGTCGAATTGAGAACCTCCTCTTTTTTTGAAGTCGAAGAAGTGAAGAAGGTTAAAAACATTTCAACTGCCCAAATCCCTAAATTTCTTAAATTTTATAATATATAAGGAAATATAAGTAATATAATATATAAGGAACTTTAATTATTGTGTGATTCCATATGCAGTATTCACTATTTGCTAACTTACACACTAGAATTTTTACCATTTTTCTTCTTGGAGGCAGTTATCAGTTGCCAACGGGTTAATTAATATAAGTACCCTTAGACAGAGTTTCCCAAACTTTTATGTCAAGACCCTGTTACCATTATGCATTGCCGTTCATGACCCACTAAAGTAAACTCAGTTTGTGCTGCTAAGTTTTCGTTTACCTTCAGCCAAAGCAGAGCCGCTATCCTGAGGCATACATTTTTTATTACGATTTTTTTATAATTATTATATATAAATGATAACATCATACATAGTGTATAGCCTCCATGCGTTTAACGTAGTAATAATAATAATCAGATTGGTTCCACTTTTGACCACCAAATGGTGTAATTATCAAATGATATAATAATATAGCAAACTACAATAATAACAACAGTCATCACACATATCTAATAGACACTGTATAGCCATCATACATAGACTATATATAAAAATCTTACGGTTTTTTTTAACGTTACGGACGTTGTTTGCCGGCTAGGGTACCCCTCCGCAACGCCCCATAAGGAACTTCGTTCCAAAATAATCACACTCAAGTCAAGAAATAGAAGACCCTTGGTTACAGCAAATGAATTACGAACATTACAGTATTCAAAATCTTCTGTTACAGTCGTCAGATTTACCACACTTAGATGAGAACACTTACGAGCTAGCATATAACCATGGCAGCACTTTAGCTATGAAGGGGAAATACAACGAGGCTCTGCCCATATTGAAGAAGGCTGAGCAATCTTGCTCAGAAAGTGTAATTGATGATGGAGGAACTGAAGAGGAGGCGAAGGAAGAAGCTGCTATTATCAGGTAACTTAATTCATTTAGCAAACATAAAAGTAGTTTCTACTACATTTTTTTTATACTACGTTGGGTGGCAGACAAGCATACGCCCCGCCTGATGTGAAGCGGTTACCGTAGCCATATTAACGCTCGCAACATAAAATGTCGCTCGCGCGCTACCACGCCCGCTTCCAACGCAGCATCTCCTTCCTTTCTTTCTGGTGACCTCACTCACTCGCAGGAACACAACAACCCTCAAGGGAATTGTTATTTGGCTGCGGTATTCTTTGAGGTGGAGGTACATTCCCCAGTCGGGTAGCTTACAATTACGCTCCCTACCTCTCTTTTCGCCAGAGCTTCGTTTGTCAGTCAGCAGGGTGCACCACGTGCAGGTGAAGTTGGCTTTGGTTCAAAGATGTTGATGAACCACTTACACCCCAAAACCAATTTTAAAGTATTAAAACAAAATATTTTTAATTAGGTTAAAATTAAATTCAATTTGCATGCTATTTTAAAATGGCTAAATAGGCTGGTGATGTATTTTACAATAACATCTGTTTAAATGTTACCCTATTTATTGCAAATAAATTATTTTGTATTTAACAATTCTGATAATTTCTTAACTCTTTGACACTTTCTTATCACAAAAGATACAACGCGCCACCTGCGGCCGGACACCAAGCGACGAGTGAAATAGATGAATAAATATGTTTACGTTTGTTTACATACGTACCTAATAGTAATAGATATCTCCTTCGATTTTCGAGCGCAATGAAGTATTAGATATGGCAATAAATAAATTAGATTTAAAAAAAACACTTAAAAAAGGGGTGGAATGGATTCTACACATGATTCTGACTAAACCATTTTCAGGTTTTGCGTACTTAAAGTAACACATTGTATATAATTTCAGAGTACAACAAGCATACTGTCTCCAACAAATGGGCAAGGAGAAGGAAGCGGCCTCCATATACCAGAACGTATTGAAGGACAAGCCTTCGGACCAGGCGCTGGTTGCGATTGCGAGTAACAACCTCGTGGTCATCAACAGGTCAGTAGCCGGTCGAGTTCACACTATACTGTAGTACGAAAAAGCCCAAGGGACGGGCGGTGTAGCGAATTTTATTTTCCAACACGAAATTTTTGTTGTTCGCTTGAAAGATTTTTTTTTTATATGCAGACAAGCATACGGCCCGCCGGATGTGAAGCGGTTACCGTAGCCATATGAACGCTCGCAACATAAAATATCGCACGCGCGCCGCCACCCCCGCTGCCATCGCAGCATCTCCTTCCTTTCTGGTGACCTCACTCACTCGCAGGAACCAACAACCCTCAAGGGAATTGTTATTTGGCTGCGGTATTCTGTGAGGTGGAGGTACATTCCCCAGACGGGTAGCTTACAATTACGCTCCTTACATCTCTTTTCGCCAGAGCTTCGTTTGTCAGTCAGCAGGGTGTACCGCGTGCAGGTGAAGTTGGCTTTGGTTCAAAGATGTTGATGAACCACTTACACCACAAATGAGAATTAAAAAAATCGACTGTGGTACATACTTATATTAATGATATCGATAATTAATATTGATAAGGCTAGACGACAATGATAAAATAATATAAAAAATATTTTTCAGTATCGCAATATATACAAAACTAGAACGATCTGCGATCTTGAAATTTTAATTAGTTATGTCCGACTTGTTTTATGGTCGGTCAAAGTTTGGTGGGAAAGTCCATTTAAAAGAATGAAACTATATAAAAAAAATATTAACTTTGGAAAAACAATCAAAAATACTATAACTTTTGTTACGGCACTAGCTACAAAAACGCTGTATTTAACATAGCTGTCGTACAAATTTCTGTTTTAACGTATAGAAAATACCTAAGTGTGACGTCATAATTCTGTAAGTAGCCTTTTGTATAGAGCGTTTTCGGTAAAGTCCAAAATTGTGATTTTCAAGTTATCATATCTCGAGAAGTTTTTATACTATTGAAGTAATTCTTTCACTTATAGTTATACTATAATGATGTCCTTACATAACACATCGAAAGAAAAAATCGTCGTCTAGCGTCACGATTTATTTAAAAACTTTTATTTAGATTTGATGAGAGGTAGGGTACTGCGTATTTGTAAGCTACCAGTTCAGGAATACCTACACCTCACAGAATACCGCAGCCAAATTGTAATTCCCTTGAGGGTTGTTGTGTTCTTAGGAGTGAGTGAGGTCACCAAAATGGAAGTAGTTGCTGCGTTGAGAGCGGGGGTGGCAGCACGCGAACAATATTTCTTGTTGCGAGCGTTAATATGGGTACGGTAACCGATTCACGTCAGGTGGGTCGTATGCTTGTCTGACACCCAACGTAGTGTAAAAGGAAATACTGTTGAAAGAATTATTGGAATGTAAATAATAATAAAATATATATAATAATCTTTATTCAGATAAACTTAAACTTAGGCTAAAAACGTATTAATATAAGATAACAATCTAACAAACTACCTGAACTAGGTTGAAACCTGTGTTTCAGGTAAAATAAAGAAGAGTAGCTTCGAAGTATTGTTTAATTATGGAATTGTATCATTTATTTCCCAGGGACACGAACGTGTTCGACTCCCGCAAGCGAATGAAAGCTGCCACTCAAGACGGGCTGGAACACAAGCTGAACTCTAGGCAAAGAGCCGCCATCACGTACAACCAGGCGATATTGGCTATTTACTCCAATCAGGTATTATATTGATAACGTCTTATAAATAGATAAACGTCGGCTGCACACACAAAAAAGCATGTCATGTTCCGCCTGAGCCGATCGTGGAAGCGAGAGCTCGGAACTTCTCTCTTCCACTCCATCGGCCGATGTTTTCTTATGACGCCATCACGTAAACTTTACATACAACCAAATTATTTTATCAACAACAACAAGTTTTTGTTACTATCTACTGTAAAGTTATCATGCTCCACCTACCTATGTCAATGTTTTCTTTATCCTAAGGTTATATTGACTCTCAAATTGCTAAGAGGGGAAGTCAAATTCTTGCACATCGATTCCGACATATTAGACAGTTTCGGCTTTGAAATAGTACCTAATATCATATTAATATTTCATCGAATCTTATAGGTGCATAAATTAAAATAAATAAATAAATGTTTTTGGACATTTTACACAGTGGTATCTAGTCCCAAACTAAGCAAAGCTTGTATTATGGGTAATAGATAACTGATAAATGTACTTAAATACATCTTTTTTTTTGTAAATACATACATATAATACATAGAAAACACCCAGACCGAGCCAAACAGACATATTCATGCACACAAATATTTGCCTCGTGCGGGGATCGAACCCGCGACCTCGGAGTCAAAGTGGCCATTGCCAGCCGTTCAACCACCAAGCTCGTCAATTGTTAAATTGAAAAATTGAAGGCAAGTTAGCAGGAGTCAATCGCGCGGCGCGTCGCGCATCTGCACATGGATTTATAAGCAAGAAATAAAGCTGTTATATTAACTTCATAGTTTTATTTAAAATATTATTATCATCTATTTCATGAGATTAGATAAAGTAGTGTATGAAACTGCACATAATTAGGTCTTCAAATACTCCTGTGATGCTATTATCACATTCGCCTTCGGCTCATGTGATAAACTAACCCTCGTTTTTAAGAACTCTTATTTTGCAACAGTTTCATAAACTAGTATTGTTTTATTTGCACGTGCAGCCGGACTTCTGCAAGCAATGCTGCGTGAAGCTAGTCCGCGAGTTCGCGCAGGAGCGGCGCGCGGCGCTGGTGGAGGCCAGCTCGCTGGCCAAGGAGGGCCGGCGCGCGCAGGCCGGGGCGCTGCTGCTCAAGCAGGGGGGGGACCTGCTGCTGGCCGCCGTGCAGGTGCTGTTGACGCAGGTATGTACCTATTTGTTACGGACCCTACCGTTAAATCATCATCAGGTCATTTTAGTCTCCACTACAGGAGCACGACCCTCTCTCGTCCGTCCCAGACAGAAGGAGGTTTCGGCCTACACTTCCCACGCTGGCCAGACAGGTTGGGGGGCCTGATCAATGTTTGGTAATGTTAGTCGCCTTGTACGACATCCACGGGAAGAGACTGAGTGATTCTATTCTATTCTGCCGGAAACCACACGGCCAAATATAAGTGTAAGGCCAAATATAATACCTACCGTTAAATAACTAGACCGGAAACTAGGAAGAGATCCCTCTAAGGGATAAGTCCGCCTTTGTACTACTTTGTTTTGCATTTTATTTCTTGTTATTTTTTGATGTACAATAAAATTATAACCAGTGATCGGCGTTAGTAGTGCCATTTGGGGTCAATGGACTTGAATGTTGATGTTAATATGGATAAGACCACGGGATTCCGGGATTACGTTTAGTCTAGTTTAGTAGTACATTATATATTTCCAGAAGTTGCTGTATCGTAAAGTGTAATACGTGAAAATTCGATTATATATAAAAAAATAGAAAAAGAAATTATAATAAAAAATAAAAAGAAAAATAATAAAATAAAAGTTAAGTTAAGTTAAATAAAAGCATGGTAAAACATATAAAATAATTCAAAGTTAAACAAAATTGTTTAATGAAAATGCCAAAGTTTGGGAGGCATATCCATATTAAGACAACGGTTACAAATCCCGCGTAATGGCACTACTTACGCCGATCACTGGTTATAACTTAACTTAGACCGGATTCTAGCCCACGGAACCGAAATCGAGGTTCAGTGGAACGAGTAGATTCGCCGAGTGTATGTTTTTCCTTGATTTCAATGCAAAATGTATTTAATTACCATTCCTCAAGGACATGATCGATCTCATTTTCTTTTCGACACAAACAAGAGTTTCATCAAAATCGGTTCAGTGGTTTTGGAATTTTATTTATTTCCAAAAGTGACTTTACAGCGTATATAAGCATTCCGCTGGCTCCACTCAAATATTCCTGGATATTTCAATTTCAATACAGCACCATCTAGTCCCAAATTAAGTAAAAATGGGTATAAGAAACAAAGGTAAAGGCAACGGATCGGCGACCCCTTGGTGTTGCTGATTTCTATAGGCGGTGGTGATTGCTTTCCATCAGGTGACCCACATGCTCGATTGCCCCCCTCTGATATAAAAAAAATAATAATAATAACTGATATGATACTTAAATGCATTCTAAATACGTACATATAATACATAGAAAACACAAAGACCGAGGCAAACAGACATGTTCATGTACACAAATGTTTGTCTTGTGCGGGGATCGAAACCGCGACCTCAGAGTCAACGTGGCCATTGCTTTCGACCACCACTGGTCTCGCCAAGTATCATTAAATCGATTTATTGTTTATTTATACCATTGTATCTATTTATTCTCTAGAATTGCTGCTGTACGGTTCAGCACCATCTTAACTTCATGGAAGGTTACCCGACAGAACAAGTGCTTTATTAAAAAACAAATTGTTAAGAATGTTCTAACGATCAACAGAATCAACAGTTTAATATATTTTTAAACAAAAGCTAAATAAATAACGAAGAAAAAAAATCAATTGACCTTCGCACATTCTATCTAGCACATATTTTTAACCAACTTCAAAAAAGGAGGTTCTCAATTCGACTGAATGTTTTTTTTTTTTGTATGTATTCTTCGATTACTTCGCGAATTGTAAACCGATTTCAAAAATATTTTTTTATTTGAAAGGGTATGATTGCGAGGTGGTCTCATATTCACCAAGTCAGGGTTTGATGATGGGATCCCAGAAAATTCGATATATTCGCTAATTGTGAACCGAGTTTCAAAATTCTTTTTTTATTTGAAAGGATATGATTGCGAGGTGGTTCCATATTCACCAAGTCAGGGTCTGATGATGGGATCCCATAAAAATCGAAGGAAACCCTTCAATTTGTCCTGTGGTTGCCGGCAGAATAGAATTGCGCCACTCTATTGTTTTGCGCTGGATGTCGTACAAAGGAATCTTGTGTGACGCAATAACTTTTCTCCCGGAAGACGGGCAGCAGCGTCTCCCGGGGTATTCCACCAATAAGCTGCGCTCGCCTACTGAAGTTGCGGTTTTTTTTAAATCAACTTTTTTATATTATACAGGGTGATCGCAAAGCAGCGGTGAAGTTGTTGGAAGAGAGCGAGTTCAAGTACCGCGCGGGTGTGGTGGGGCTGCTGTGTACGCTGCTCTGCGCCGACGGCGACACCGAGAAGGCCTCCAAGATGTTCACGGACGTCTACGACCATTACAAGAACGATCAGGTCTGTATCTGTATTGTGCTTGAATCAGCATCAACCTGTATCTACGCACTGCTCTGTGCCGTAATTATAAGCAGTAGGAGCCCTGTTACTCTCTGGTCATGTAATTTTCTATAAAATTAAAATGAAAAAATAATTTAATCTACCTAACCCAATTTAATTTAATAGGTGAGTGGTATTCTGTGAGGTGGAGATACTTCCCCAGTCGGGTAGCTTAAAAATACGCTGTACCCTACCTCTCTTTAGCCACAGCCTCATTTGCTAGTCGGCAGGGTGCACCACGTACAGGCGAGGTTGGCTTTGGCTCCAAAGATCGTGGTGAGCCACTTACACCCCATCATTTCCTTACATAGTTTTTTAGTTTATCCATTAATGTTATCGTGTTTGCAAACACGATAACATTGTTAGCTAACCGAATAGGGGCGTGGCCTAACAGTTATGTTAGAAAAAGGGAACAATATTGTCTGTCACCTAAACTCCGCGGAGCGCAGCACCGTCAACCTAAGTGATGAATGATGTGGTGCCAAGTAAGCTTAATTATTAATAATTGACAATATAATACATACAAAAACAATTTTTTGGTACTAGACCCTATATCTCCATGATTTTAGGTGATTTATTGTGGAATCGATTTTGTATTGTTTGGTGACAAATCTATTATTTTGCGTGCAAACCCTATTAGTTAAGAAACACAAAACTAATTAAATTGGCGATAGCTTAAATGATACCCTTAGAAAAAACACAATAACATGTTTGCCGAGACGAATGGGTAACATCCCCCGCGGTCGCTTGCGGGGGGCGCAGCGGACGGGCGGTTTTGCTAACGTGTTTTGCTAACTTGTTTCGATAACATGTTTTGTTAGAAAATAGACGCTGCGGACCCGCCTTTAGAAAGGAAAGAACATTTGTTTTTGGATTTGTAATATTAGTGTACTATATCTTATACTATACTATATAGTTATGGGCGTTATGGAACTGAACTAGTTTCGAAACCCATAACATACAACTCGTTACGCGAGAAACAGGATATTTTTCGTAAGCAGAAACGAATCAACGAAACGAGTGACAGTGTAGGTAGTTACAACTTACAAGTTACGAAGAAACGAAACCTGTTACCGTTTTACTAGATTCACGCCATCTCTTGATAAAAATTGGAACCATTTTCACGGGGTCTCGACAATTTGGACTAACTTATTATTTATTTTTTCTTTTTTCGGCAAATTTGTATTAAACCCCACGTCCAATTGGATGATAGGTCAATGACTAGAATGTATATTTTAGCGCTTCGCATCACTCCGTGACGTTTGGCGCGCGGCGGCAGAAGTGCATCGTAAAGCTGGTGACGCGAACGCCACGGCCACCGCGCACGAGGCTCTGGCCAAGGCCGCCCCTGATGACAAACGGAGTCTGGCGAGACTGGTCAAGGCTTTGGCCGCCGTGGAGCCTGCTCGCGCCAAGCAGCTGGCACAACGGCTGCCACGGCTTGATCAACTCGAGGTATGTTACCTCTTGCTTTTATGTCTCACTCTATTTGAGGGAATAAAGGTGCAGTTACCTAGAAGCGGACCAGAATGACCTGGATATGAGACGTGCATTCACCAATCGTATGACTTGAATTGAATCTTCTTTTTACGGAGATACTACGTCGGAGTGCAGACAAGCATACCGCCTGCCTGTCGTGAAGCGGTTACCATAGCCATATTAACGCTGGCAACAGTGGCAACTTGAAATATCACTCGGGCGCATTTGGCTTAACAACTGTCATCAACTAACATCCGATACCGACAGCTTAACGTGCCCTCCGAAGCACGGAGGAGCTCGAGTGAAATAAACCCATCCATGGACAGGCTACGGTCGACGTTGCTTGACTTGCGTGATCGATTAGACTGCGCCACGCGTAACGTCGCCATCGAGCTCCTCAGACTAGATTACTAATACTTATTTGTTGTTGTTGTTTGTAAATAGGTACATATATATAATACTTAGAAAACACCCAAACCAAGACAAACAGACAAGTTCATGCGCACTAATATCAGCCCCCTTACCACCAACTCTTATTGCGATTCAATAACTGAATAGAATGCTTATTCATGCTAATGAATAAGCGACTCTATTTCAAATTGTATAGAGTCGCTTATTCATTGGTATGAATAAGCATTCTATTCTGTTATTGAATCGCAATAAGAGTTGGTGGTAAGGGGGCTGGAGTCGATTAGCCATTGCTAGCCATTCACCCACCGCCTCGTCTTTTATTTGTTTTAAATATTCCTTCCAGACCAAGATCGACATCGACGCGCTCGAGTCTTCCAAGTGGATGATGGGAGCCAAGGTTGTGAAGAAAACTGTCCAGAGCAAGCAGGAACAATCGCCAGGGTAACATATAAAAAAATACCTAGACTATATTTACTCTTTTACCGCCACGATCAACTTTTTAACGCCTTGCTTATTATTATTAGTTATACCTTAACGAAAATATTTTAAAAAAAATTGCAGAATCGGTCGAGCCGTTCTCGAGTTTTGCGCTTAGCAACATTCAATTTTATTTATATAGAAGATTAGACATAGAGCTCACAAACATTTAAAAGTTAATAATATATCCTACATATAGAATTTATCGTCATATACATATCGGTACAAATATGGTCCCTTACTGTATTTTGGAATCATGGGTCTACTTTCTACATCGGTTCACTTCCACTATTTGTCTATTTTACAAAACCGTACCTTTCTGTTTCCTATGTGTCATCCTGTAAGGTTCCAGAGAGGTTTGCGTCCACGAATTTAGGCTTTTCTCAGCAGGCAATCGGGTTACTTTGCGAACGATAGATTTATTGAAAATATTTAAAAAAGGAAACATTCACCTCTCCAGTCTAGGTGGGATTTGAACCCACGTCCTCTTGATTACCGGTCGAGTACTCTTCCAACTGAGCTACCAGGAACGTTTGTGATGGTGGCGAATTTTTGCATTTCAAAGTTTACCGCTGTGAAGTCGCAGTGTGGCGCCATCTACCTATTAAGTATTACACTACTAAACAAGGCATAGCAGTCCATCGTTGCAGATGAAATTCGGCTGTTAGAGCGATTAGATTTGGCGATAGATTTATGTTAATTTCTTGCATTTAAATTCTTTGTTAACCCTTTCTCTCCTACACCCTTTATCACAACCATGGTACAAAAACACAAGCTATGTTTATCCCGCGCCTATGTCACGAGTTGTCAAAAGAGAGACGTTCGTCGGTTGTCAAAAGCTGTCAATTTCCAATTTTAAAAACAAGTAAACAAGTTCAAATGACGTGCCAATATCTTGATAGTTTGACTTTACTGCTGTAAAGAACATACCTTGTGTTTTTCAATATTGACTTAAAAATAGGTGCTCCGAAAATTGAAACTAACCAATGAAATTAAGTTACAGATCATATAAATAGTTTGTTTTTATTTATAGAACACCTGGATCTGAACTGGGACAAAAGACCAAGCCTAAACGTAAGAGGAAGACAAAACTACCGCCCAGCGCTGATCTCTCCAGGCCCCCGGATCCAGAGAGGTAATAATAATATATTTTTTATACGAACACTAAGGCGCCCCCTCTCTAGATGGACCTACGACCTGAAGAAAGCGGAGGAACGCCTATGTTGGAAAGTATTGGGGAAGGCCTATCCAGCAATGGGTAGATACAAGTTAATAATGGTAATGACCCAGCCACTAGCTGTGCCCGCGGCGCGGCTTTGCCCGCAAGAATGCCGGTTAACGCGCCAATGCCAAACATTCAAATATGTTCTAGTATAATTCGTTTTGGCTTTAGTATTGGTCCTTTGTTTTAGTAATTTATTCAACCTAGAGTCCCTTACAATCATATTCTAGCAGTGATTCCCAAAGTTTTAAGGTTTTGGATCTAGTGTTCCTCTTATTTTCTTATGTTTAATAACAGATAGCTTTTTACATATTATTACCAGTGCTCGGCGTTGGTAGTGTCATTACGCGGGATTTGTGACCGTTGTCTTCATATGGATATGCCTCCCAAATCCCGGCATTTTCATTAAACAATTTTGTTTTACTTTGTATAACTTTGAATTATTTTAGTACTGTTTGTATTTTACGTACCTATTTATATGTTTTACCATGATTTTATTTATCTTAACTTAACTTTTATTTTATTGTTTTTCTGAACAGATTTTTTTTTTTTCTAATTTCTATGTAATCAATTTTTTACGTATTACACTTAACGATACAGCGACATTTGGAAAAATATAATTTACTACTAAACTAGACAAAACGTAATCCCGGAATCCCGTGGTCTTATCCATATTAACATCAACATTCAAGTCCATTGATCACAAATGGCACTACTAAGGCCATAACTGATTATTACACACAATATATAACGAATTGTAATTAAATAAAGCGTAAAAATGGACTTGGTTCGAGGTTCGTGACTTGCGATAAAAGAGTGACGTCAAACCCCTTTACTTTGTACATTTTTCATACATAATTGCTCTTTTGACAGCTGATAATAAGTTACTAAATTTGACAAAGGTTTATTCGTTTTCCCGAATAAACCCCAAAAAAAACTCCCACGGTATTTCAATATAACCCCATCTATTAACTATAGATGTTAGCAAATACGTCCGCTATTCGACAATAGATGGCACTAAAAGACACTTTACTTATGTATTATTAAACTCTGTCTTTCAGGTACGAAAATTATTATTGTAGACCCTTTGGATACAGTGCATGCATTCCACAACACACTTTTGGGATATCTGACAAAGGTATTCACGCGTAGATAACATTATTGCAGATGGTTGCCGAAGTACGAGCGCACGGCGTACAGGAAGCGGCGCGGCGTGCGACGTGACGTCATCAAGGGCAGCCAGGGCATGTCCACCACCGCCACCGACCAATAGTCAGTATTACAATACGAACACTGGCCCGGGGGAGACGTGACGTCATGGTTCATGTCTCCACACATTTCACCGCTTTGATGAAATCCAGGCTTTCAAAATCAGACGGGCTTTATGCTCACATACTATCAAAATCTTATTATTATTATTTTTTTTTTTTTTTTAATGCTTTATTTCGGACGTAGTCCATATAGTATTTATACACAATTCAAAAATTTCACAATAATTTGTATAAAATTATGTCAAATATAAATAAAAATAAAAAAATAAAAAATATTATTACTAATTAAAATATTAAAATAAAATATAAATATAAATAGGCAATTAGTTAAATTTATGTACTATTTGTCTGTCGTATGGGTAATTTGTACCCAACACTTATAAGCTGGGGTTGTTATAAGTCTTTCCGCCAGGCTACGTATGATAGCATTCTTACACCTACCAACCCTGGACATAAACGACGCTATCCTCTTTCTTTGAATGGCATTGAACGAGTCGACTCGAGCCTGTGTGAACATTTCAGACGCACTGCAGAACCGGTCCAAACCCATAAGTTGCCTGAAGATGTTATTGTAAGCCACTCGTATGCCACTGTGAGTTTTTTTCGTATAGTTAGTCCAGAGTTGGCACGTATAAAAATTCTGGCAGAATGACTTAAACAAAGTAACTTTCACGTCAGGGGCCGATTTAGAGAATTTTCTGGCAATCATGTTGCCAACCACACAAAGTGCTCTGCGTTGCCTTTCGACATCTGCGTCATCCTTGAGACTACTTGTCACAATGTGACCAAGGTACCTGAACCTATCCACTACTTTAACAGGTTGCCCATTAAGGTAAACATCGGGTATATTTTCTGGTCCCTTTCCCGACCTAAAAACAACCATCTCTGTCTTCTTTGTGTTGTATTTAAGATCATGTGCCCTAGCATACTTTTCACATGTAGCTATAAGTCTCTGTAGGCCCTTGATCGAGGGACTGAGCAGCACCATGTCGTCTGCGTAACTCAAACTATTGACATATCTGTCATCCAAACGAAGCCCCACAGGAGTGCTACTCAGCTCCTCGAGCAAACCGTTTACATAAACGTTGAATAGGTCGGGAGAGGTTAACCCACCCTGTCTCACACCGCATGACAGACGGTAACCGTCCGACGTCTCAGAACCCCACCTGACACTGTTAGTCTGGTTTTGATACCAATACTCAAGAAGACCAACAATGCCAGGGTTGACTCCCGCCTCGTCAAGCTTCCGCCACAGTAACTTATGATTCAAAGTGTCAAAGGCACGGCTAAGATCTAGAAAGCAGGCGTAAACGCTCGTGTTTTCTTGTTTGTAGTAACTAACCACCTGCTTCAGCGCAAATATTGCCATATCAGTCGATACTTGTGGACGGAAACCAAACTGTCCGTCATCATATTTAATGCCACTGAAGTGCGAATGAACAACTCGTTCAAGCACCTTGGCCACTATCGTAGCCAGAGATATAGGCCTGTAGTTGGCCACACTCGATATATCACCTGTTTTGTCTTTAATAATAGGGACAACCATTTAACACGACCTGTACCACGTGGGATCTAATAAACCTAGAATACTCGTGCGGTACATTTTTTTTATATATATGAGAGGGATGCAGGCAAGCAAGCATGTGGATCACCTGATGGAAAATACATAATCTCCACCACCCATAGAAATCAGCAACACGAAGGGGTCGCCGATCCGTTGCCAGCCTTTTAATGGAAAAAGTGAATAAAACACATTTTTATGTGCTTACTTAATCTAAAAAAAGCTGGCTATATTTTGAGTTTACTTTTACTATCTTCCAATTCTATATTATGTCAATAAGTAAAATTATTGATATAGAGATTTTCGAGTTCTTTTTTACGACGGTTAACCCAAAGGAGAGTTTGTGAAATATTACTATATTTTGTCTGTATCAGTTTACTAGTGTCCGACCGAATATTCGGTTTCGGTTTCGGTTTCGGTCGAGTTTCGGCAAAAATAACGAGTTTCGGTTTAGTTTCGGTTTCGGCGGCAAACCTGCCGAAACTACGACCGAAACCGAAACTTCATTCGGGAGTTCCCGCGCTGTGCTCGGTCATGTTCGGCGCAGTAAATTCCATCCAAGCGACGAAGACATTTTGCCGCGTCCACGTGCCTAATCATGTCGTGACTTGTTTGCGTTTGCAGTGCGTTTTGTTTGTTGTTTGTGTGTGCCTTATTTCGGCACTGCCCAGGTCTCAGATCTTGATTTTAACTAGCCAAAAAATTAGTCGTTAATTTGTCGAAATTTGTCGCCCAAAGCAAAAAATTTGTCGGGGTCCCGTTAAAGAGTTATAAGGTTTTTTTTGTGGCAGTGCCGAAATAAGCTTATTTCGGCACTGCCCACTCGGGATCTATTAAACTACAAAACATAGCGAACATATGGTTTTCCCCAGAATTAGTCGTCAATTTGTCGAATTCAGACAAATTTTTTGCTTTGGGCGACAAATTTCGACAAATTAACGACTAATTTTTTGTCTAGTTAAAATCAAGATCTGAGACCTGGGCAGTGCCGAAATAAGGCACACGTTGTTTGTGAGTTTTCGTGTGATTTGTTTTGAATTCGGTAAGTTTTATCATCTGATATTGTATTAAGGGTAGGTAGTAAACTTCGGGTGGCAGACAAGCATACGGCCCGCCTGATGTGAAGCGGTTGCCGTAGCCATATTAACGCTCGCAACATAAAATATCGCTCGCGCACCGCCACCCAGCATCTCCTTCCTTTCTGGTGACCTTACTCACTCGCAGAAACACAACAACCAGTGTTGCCAGACGTCCCGATTTTGGCGGGACGTCCCGCTTTTTTAGGTTAAAGTGTTATCTCCCGCGCGGGGCACTACATGTCCCGCTTTTGGCAGTGAACAACAAAAATTATGAATGTTTTTTTCGTCAACTGAAATTAATGGACGAAAGGCCAGAATTTGAATTTTTGAAAAAATATGAGCAATTTAAACTTTAACAAACTGAAATATTTTTGATCTTTGATTGTTTACACTCCTACCAAAACACTTATCCATTCATCCTATAAAAAATCTATCTAACAAATATATATTCTTCTTGTCGTCCCGCTTTTTTCAAACGTGTCCCGCTTTTTTTACTTTCAAAAGTCTAAAGTCCCGCTTTGATCTAAAATAAATCTGGTAACGCTGACAACAACCCTCAAGGGAATTGTTATTTGGCTGCGGTATCCTGTGAGGTGGAGGTACATTCCCCAGTCG
This sequence comes from Hypsopygia costalis, assembly GCA_937001555.2. Taxonomy (NCBI): domain Eukaryota; kingdom Metazoa; phylum Arthropoda; class Insecta; order Lepidoptera; family Pyralidae; genus Hypsopygia; species Hypsopygia costalis. Next base: position 27,361,423 of record OW443332.2, read on the forward strand.
GGTAGCTTACAATTACGCTCCTTATCTCTCTTTTCGCCAGAGCTTCGTTTGTCAGTCAGCAGGGTGCACCGCGTGCAGGTAAAGTTGGCTTTGGTTCAAAGGTGTTGATGAACCACTTACACCCCAAACTAATGCGTAGATTATAGTAGAATCAAGTCTAACATAACTATCTGAATATTTTGTGGTTAATTTAACTCATTCGGTAATGCTATACGTAAACAAACAATAGTTAGGTACTTGGTGGTGATAATATTAAAGATTTAGAGTTTCAACGTTAAATTTAATAATTATAACCAAGTATCTAGCAATTATAACGTAACATAACGTAAATATTATTATTATTTTTATAATACGTCGGGGAGCAGACAAACATACGGCCCGCCTGATGTGAAGCGGTTACCGTAGCCTTATTAACGATCGCAACATAGAATATCGCTCGCGCGCTGCCACACCCGCTGCAGACGGAGCATCTCCTCCCTTTCTGGTGACCTCACTCACTCGCAGGAACACGACAACCCTCAAGGGATTTGTTATTTGGCTGCGGTATTCTGTGAGGTGGAGGTACATTCCCCAGTCGGGTAGCTTACAATTACGCTCCCTACCTCTCTTTTCGCCAGAGCTTCGTTTGTCAGTTAGCAGGGTGCACCGCGTGCAGGTGTAGTTTTTTTTATACTACGTCGGGTGGTAGACAAGCATACGGCCCGCCTGATGTGAAGCGGTTACCGTAGCCATATTAACAACATAAAATAGCAACATAAAATATCGCTCGCGCGCCGCCACCCCCGCTGCCACCACAGCATCTCCTTCCTTTCTGGTAACCTCACTCACTCGCAGGAACACAACAGCCCTTAAGGGAACCGTTATTTGGCTGCGGTATTCTGTGAAGTGGAGGTACATTCACCAGTCGGGTAGCTTACAATTACGCTCCCTACCTCTCTTTTCGACAGAGCTTCGTTTGTCAGTCAGCAGGGTGCACCGCGTGCAGGTGAAGTTGGCTTTTGTTCAAAGATGTTGATGAACCACTTACATCCCCGAAAGTTGGCTTTGATTCAGAGATGTTGATGGACCACTTACACCCCCAATTATAAGAAAAGTGTAGGTACTTTTCTTATAATTGGGGGTATAAGTGGGTGGGGTGTAAGTTAGATAATTGTTTCGTAAAAGTTTCGGTTTCGGCCGAAACTGAGACTGTTGCCGAAATTCGGTTTCGGTTTCGGTTTCGGTCGTAAAAACCAGTTTCGGTCGGACACTACAGTTTACATTTAAATTTATCAATATACTTTTATCTGACTTTGTTTTTATCCAAAAACAGTATTCAATCCGATTTCATAACTTTATTTTTATTCGAAATTTGATCTTAAACAGCTATGTACATAAATTTATTTAGACCTACGCAATCCATACTAGACAACGAATGGAGTCCAGCCCCCCTAGCCAAGTGTAATTCGTAGCGTAACGAACGTTAGATAGATCACGTGACACTTGTCAATTCTCATATTAAAATGTTCGATTTTGACAAATGTCACGTGATCTATCTAACGTTCGTTACGCTACGAATTACACTTGGCTAGGGGGGCTGGACCCCATTCGTTGTCTAGTAACTGGTCAATTCTCATACTAAAATGTTCGAATTGACAAATGTCACGTGATCTATGTAACGTTCATTACGCTACGAATTACACTTGGCTAGGGGGGCTGGACCCGGCGTGGTACACGGAGAGTAAATGTTGGTTTCCTCTTGCAGCGACATGAGCAAGCAGCAGCCCAGCGCGGCGGCGGCGGCCAAGAGCCCCCGCGTCGAGACCAAGCAGACGGAGAGCGCCTGGCAGCGGAAACAACAACAGAAGAAGAAGGGCAAGGGACGCAAGTGGTAGACGCGGAATACACCTTTTGTAAATCAAATTGTAGTTTTATTTTGAAGTAGTTTCCACCTGCGGCTTCGCCCGCGTTTACTTTCTTTTTTTAAAGTATCCTATGTCCTTCCTAATTTCTTGGAGGATATGTACGTACAAAGTTTCATGGTGATCGGTTAAGTAGTTTTGGCGTGAAAGCGTAACAAACAAACTCACCTTCACATTTTTAAGAGGAATTCCAAAAAGCCCAATGGTTAAAGGTGAACGCACACTTCTCCGAGCTGAACTCATCGAACGAACGTTAGCAGTTGTTAAAGTTAAGCGGCCGCCTGCTCCTTGGATCTTTAAGGATGTTCGGTTGGCAAAGACCCGTCGCGACCGAGCCTTTCGCTCTTACAAAAATGACAGTCTAATGAAACTTGTACAAGAATTAAGAAATACAGCGTATTTTTTAAGCTACCCGGCTGGGGTAGTGCCTCCACTCTTGGTGTTGCTGGTCTCCATAGGCGGTGGTGTGGTGATTACTTTCTATCAGGTGATTCACATGCTCGTTTACCACCCTCTCATACATATAAAAAAATAGCGCGCAATAGCTGCAATAACGTGATAACAGCAGCGAAAGGACAATATTTTCATAATAATATTTCTAACACGTCTTCTGCCAACATATGGAAGTTCGTTCACTCTCTCGGTGTGGGTGTCTCACTCCTTTCGTATCGTAAGGTCATTTAAGTAAAACGCCCTATGAGCACAACGTCCTAAAAGCAAAAGGGCCTATAAGCAACTCGTCTTATAAGCAATATGACCTAGAAGCAAATAGTCCTAAAAGCTAAAGGACATGTTATCAAAAGGCATGTACAGTACAGTCATATACACATCTCCCATAGGATACTATATTCTCTTTGAATGTATAGGCGAATGAGTAATTTTATTGTATGCATGCATACTAAAGTGGCCAGTACGGGAAAGAGATTAAAATCTCATTCGAGTACTGGCCACTTGAGAAAAAAATCAAAATCTATTGAGACACTGACAATTACGTTTTCATTTCTATTAATTAAAAATTATTATTATTAAAAATTATTCTATTAATTAAAAAGGTATCACATTTAAAAATAATCATATTTGATGATTATTAGTCATATAATAATATTGACTAAACATGTACTACATACGTAAACTATTCCTTTATTGCCCTAGGCACTACTTAGTAGTAATCATCGTATATCATATCACATTCGATAACATTTATATTATATTCATAAATATATTGTCTAATAAATATTTCTGTTTTTGATTGTACTTGTCTATATAAGGACGTTTTGATGACATGTCCTTTAGCTTTTAGGACTATTTGCTACTAGGTCATATTGCTTATAGGCCCTTTTGCTTTTAGGACGTTGTGCTCATAGGGCGTTTTACTTAAATGACCTTACGATACGAAAGGGTTTAAAAGTCGGAACATGTGCAAAACAGTAGAGAAGTTACAAAGATAATAATTGATATTTTTTATACCACGTTGGGTGGTAAACACACATACGGCCCGCCTGGTGTGAAGCGTTTACCATAGCCAAATAAATATAAGCTTGCAACATAAAATAGAGCTGCCCACCCAGCAACTTCTTCCTTGGTGACACTCGCAGGAACACAACAACAATGAATCAAACACTATATAAACAATAGATATTAATTCAATGAATACTCATTGTGTCAATGAATAGAGATCCTAGAAAAATATGAGTACGATTATCTGGATATTTGACGCAAATGTGTCGTTAACATATTACATAAACATTGTCGTCTGTGCAGAGCGAAGTGTTTTCGATCGAACAAACTGTTTTATCCGAGAGGGAGGGGAGGCCGATTCGAGAGAGAGGCAGAGACAGCCCATACTATACGTACATACTAAATACATAAATTCAATTTTCACAGCGCCATCTGCGACTAGACGGCGCGGTGAAAACTAGCTTGTACTATGGGTACTAGATATTATACTTAAATACATTAAAACACCCAGACCAACACACATAGACATGTTCATGCACACAAATATTTGTCTTGTGCGGGGATCGAACCTGCGACCCCGGAGTCAAGGTGGCTATTGCTAGCAACTCGACCACCAGGGTCGTCGATATACTCGTATGTAATATTACGTACGCTGTGCCGAAGATCAAAGAATGCAGTAAAACATCACGAGATAAATCACAAAACATGTATATTTACATAGTGACAATTTTACATTAAACTTATCTCTTTGCATTCTTTCGTTTAGATTTTCCTGGCCTTTGTTTCTTATTGTTGGGTTTGAAAGATTTATTTTTAAAATTAACGGGTCTTTTCTTAGATGAACTATTAAATCCGTCCATTTGGCCCGACGACTCCCTCGTATTCATCTTGGACCCTTTCTTTTTGCCGCCGAAACCAAATTTCTTGTCTTTCATCGAGCGTTTTCTGCTGATTTTGTTTTGTGGACGTGTGTCTTTGTTACTTGATTTGTTGCCTTTGCCCTTGTTATCTTCTAAAAAGTCTAAGTCGTTAGATTTCCCTTTCCTGACTCTTTTCAATTGTTCTAACATTTGTTTCTTCTCTGCAGCTTGTTTCAACTTAGCATCAATCTATAAAAATAATACGGAAATTAATCGAAAAAATATTATTTTTATTTCATTTTAGACATGGGTTGCACCGCTCAAATAGGGTAGCTCTGTTTACTGCGCTGATGAGTTGACACACTGTTTCAAAATATGGATGCCCATGCAAGTGTTAATACCCCCGATATCTCTCGCTCCCTTTCATTATCTCACTCACTCCCTAAGTCAACGAGCCGACGCAGTGCGCGTGGTGCGCAGCTGTGCTGTTTACGTTAAAAGTGCAGCAGTGCCGAGCACACGGGTACGCCGTGCCGTGGTGCAGAGCATGCACCACTAACCTACTCACTAGACGGCCGGATGCACCTTCGATGTTGCGCCATGACGCAATTTTGGGTTATCTCAGTGAGCCGGCGCAGTAAGCTGCGCTAGCGCTACTGAGTTGACGCACAAAATCTTAGCTACCCATGTCTATTTCATTTCGGACCATAGCCACTATATAACTAGCATCCACCCTCGGTGCGCCACTGGAAACGATTTATACCAGAATAAAAAGAATTTGTTGTCAATTCAAGTCATATTTCACATGTATGCCTTTCATCCAAATCCTTTGACCCATGAAAATTAACGAACATCTTAAAATATCCATAGATCTATTCTGACAAACTAACATACTTTTTTCCTCTAGTGGGACCAATAGCGTACAACCTGCCAGATGGTAAGTACGCAGTCATCTCAGCATATGAATGCTTGTAACTCACGCGTGGCAGACCCTGCAAAATACTCTTTACGCCTTTCTTATAAAACCCAAACTGTAGTGTATTTTTCTGCAACTCCTTGATATACTTTACCTGTACACGTTTAGCAATCTTCTTTTGTTCTCTAAGTTGTCGCACTTTCTCAGTCCGAGCCTGCGCCGCTTGTTTTGACAGTAGGTTCTTACGGACTTTCTGCATGTGCTCATCAGTCTTGGCCATTTCAGCAAAATAGTCATCAGGCCTGGAATTATAAAATAAACTTCATCATTTCAGTGGAATCGATGTTGCGTATTTTGCATCCATCAACTTGCAAGTCATAGTTAATGATTTAATATTTTATCTCTTCTTTAAGGGCAGGTAACATTCTTAGTTACATTCAGTTTCGCTAGTCTGGCATGCGCAATGGCCCAAACAAGAGGATAAGTGCGGACTTACCCTCTTGTTTGGGCCATTGCGCGCAGGGATTGAAAACCGGTACAAATTTGGGTTCCGGTTCCTCAATTCGGTTTGTAAAAAGGTTCTTCTTTACGGTACGGTTGCGGTTTCGGTTCCGGTTGGGTTCCGGTTCCACCGGAACCGGTTCTGAATAAAGGTTCTAATATACCGGTACCGAATTAAAGGTTCCTTAAGAAGGAGGGATATGTTCGACCGTGTCTGGCATATTTCTTCGTTCTTACAGCTGACAGTCTAATTGTAAGCTACCCGACTGAGGAATAAATAAATATATATATCTGGACAATTTACACAGCGCCATCTAGTCCCAAATTAAGCGCAAAGCTTGTGTACTAGACAACTGAAAATGTACTTGAATACATACTTACAATACATAGAAAACACCCAGACCAAGACAAACAGACATGTTCATGCACACAAACAAATGTTTGTCTTGTGCGGGAATCGAACCCGCGATCTCGGAGTCAAAGTGGCCATTGCTAACCATTCGACCATCGAACTCGTCGAATATACCTCCACCTCACAGAATACCGCAGCCAAATAACAATTCCCCTGAGGGTTGTTATTTTCCTGCGAGTGAGTGAGGTAACCAGAAAGGAAGGAGATGATGCGATGGTAGCGGGTGTGGCCGCGCCAGCGATGTTTTTCTCTAACCTACACTCTTTCACATCATTATTCATTCATTCACACTCATGAGTCGAGTAGTTGTAAAGTTTATAACTATAATTTGTAACTAATTACTATACCTACCTGAATTGAATAGGTACGGCATTTTTTTTATTAAAATATTTAATAAAAATAAAAATATTTATTAAATATTTTAATTAAAAAATGTTGACGCAACGCGTGTGTGGTCGGCAATGTGCCAAAATGATTACGTCGTGACGGCGTAACGCGCCGCGTGTACGTGATCTATGTTTAATTCAAGTTCGGACAGGATTTAAAGAGGAACCTGTAAAATAAAGGTTTCGGTCCAGGTTCTACATTTAGGTTTCGGTTCCGGTTCGGGTTCTGGTATCAGAACCCCTAAGTACCGGTTCTTTACCGGTATTTTACAAACCTTTTCGATCCCTGATTGCGCGTGTCTTTTTATGTCATTTTACTCTAAGCTGAAGCCTATTCCCATGGAATATTTAGATTCCAAAAATAGATGTTCGGTTTAAGTTATTGACAAACATCTTTTGCTTTATCAGTAGAGCTTCGGGGTTTATACCATTTAAGCTAAACACAATTACCACAAATCTAAGCTGAAATTTGATTTTCGCAATCAAAAATTCAATGGGAAACGCCTTCAGCTTAGGCGGTAGGGCGCCTGCCCTGGACATCCCTGATCTTATCTTAATTTCATCCATAAGTATTTCAATTTGCAACCCACCCAAAATTACTAATTGATACATTAAAGTAATAAAAAAGTAACCTTCGTGTAGGTATCCCTAGTTCTTTAAGCCGTTTGATGCCTTCAATGACAGCTGCCTGTGCCTGCCTGTGGATCAAGTTCTCCCGTTTGAATTCATTTAGTACAGGGTCCTGTGCTGGGTCATAGTCTTGACTACCTTTACTGTTTTCTTTGATATTTCTGGAATGAAACATAGACATACTTTAAAACAAACTCAGATATTTAGGAGTATTTTGAGAAAAATCTAATTTCGTGAATCGTAAGTGGTTTGTATGTTTGTTGTTTTAAACTTCTAAGTGATGAGTAGAATCGTTTTAATTTAAGTACAGATATGGATACAACAACATCACAAATCAATAGTGGATTCGGTAGTGCCTGGAGAGGATGTGGAAATGCAGTAACTTCAAGTAAGTATTGCACCAAAACTTACAAAAGCATACTAAACAGCAGACAGTACTCAAATACAACAGATGGTATTTTTAGCATGTAGCGGGGCACCAGGAGCAGACAAGACTAGCTTTTGTGACTCAATTCAGAGAAGAACCATGAAAATTGTAGACTATCCTATATATATACTAATGTGGTTTTTTTTAACCCTTAAATTTATGGAATGACTTTGCTTCCCTTTGTGTTTTCTACCGATTATATAATAAGTTGGAATATACAATAAATTTTGTTTGGAGGAGGAGTTGTTCAATATGACGCCTACAGCCTCTCTCTACAGTCGCACCACTCGCCATCAGCAGAAAATTCACCCTCACACATTGGAGCCAAGATAGTTGTGAACTGTTCATGAAAGGTTTCCTTCCAGTGGCTCTCAGATTGTGGAATAAATTACCTGCAGAGTTTATCCCAAGAAACTACACCATAGGGTTCTTCAAGAAAGTCAGGAAGAGGTTTTTACTTAGTCAGCAACATGTGAGTTAGAGATACTCTGGTATAGCAAGCGTCCATAGGCAATGACTGCTTATCATCACGCAGGTCCTATGCTTGATTTCCATCTTAGTTGTATAAAAAAATGCTCACCTAAGGCAGCCAGGCTTGAGAGCTTAGTACAAAAATAGTATTTTTTTTAATTTAGTCATATGATAATGATAAAGTAATATTTCATAAATATAAACATAAAGATTGTTAATCAAAAGTGTACGAAATACTTCTTTAGTGTTGGTTACTTAGATGGTTTATTAGAGAGGGCCCCATCGTTTGAGAACCCATAATTATGATGAATTTGCCACGGGCCCCTGATGCATAGTTACGCCACTGGCAAAACTGTACTAAGGGTAGTAGGTATCTAATAATCGTCGTAAATATATTTTTTTCTAATTACATAAAAAACAATTGAACCAAGACAAATAGATTTGAAACGCATCTTAATTTTATATTTTAAAGTACATGTTATAGTCAATAGGTACCTGAAGTTTAGGCGCTCCTAGATTTGACTAGTTAAACCTCAAGTGGCCTAAGTTCGTTTCCAAAAGTCCAGCACCGCCCACTACGCTCATTCTGATTTTGTTAATTGCAAGCATAACCTAATCAATGTAATTGATCAAAATAACTTTAAACCTTGGACGTTGGTTAGGTTATGTTAAGCTTGTGATCAACAAAAGCAGCACAAGCGAAGCGAACAAGGCTCGGCCATTGGAGAGCGAGGCGATTTACTTGCGGTTTAACTAGTCAAACCTAAAAGCACCTAGATTTCACAGTAACTACCATCGCAAAGATGGTAATTTTTCGTTTACTTACTTTCTCCTTTGTGCGGTCTCCTGCATTTGTAATGCAACGTCCGGTGCCATAGGTGCTACCGCGGTAACAACATCTACAGATTCCACCCATGGTAATTTCAGCTTAAATTCCTTCAATTTTAGTTTTAAGTCTGTTACATTGTTGACATACTTCTTCTCTATCTTCTCCACTTCTTCATTTAACCCTGGTTTCAATAAACCTTTAGCAAAAGCCTCTTGTAGCTGCAAATTTATTTAAACATGATTACTAAGTCGCGGCATAAAATAGATATGGATGCAAAAATGTATATACCTCTTCATCTGAATCAATATCCGTATCACTATCGTTTAAAACAAAATCCGTCATTTTAAAATCACAACACAATGTTAGATTACAAAACAAATTCTTTGTGAAATAACCTAAAATACAAGTTTCATTTCAAAAACGTGCCGTGCATGACTGACATTAGTGACAGTGACTGAACTGAACTGACTGTATTTATATTTATTAATATATAAGAAATGGCTGTACGACTCTGGAAACAACGTCCCTTAGAGCCCCGGCTTTGTATTATTTTTTTATCTCAATCCCGCGATGGTATTACTTTTGAGTTGTTACAAGTAATGAAGAAGACAAAAGCTTCCGATAATATTTTTCGGCTGATCAATGAACATGCAACTTTGCAAAACTTCTTGAAACAACTAGACAGCCCCGATTTAGACACGTTTAATCAAAGATTTTAGTAATTCTATGCATTCAAATAATAAACTATCTGTAATTAACTACTTGCACCATAAACTATCTGTAATATCAATTAATATCATTCATAGAATTTTAAAAATTTTAAAAATATGCATTTTTATTATAGCGAAGCGAAGCTCGTTTTTATGGACTAACGGTCTAAAAGATGCCATCAAACATTTATTTTTTGCTTTCAGCTCTTCTATGGAAATGTTCATGACAGACATGATTTAAAAAAAATGATTTAAAAAATATGACGCGTGTTACGCGCCCGACCGCTCGATGCGGAATGCTTCCGAGGCGATTGTGTGGCCGGCCACTCGCTGCTCACGTTGCCGGTCCTTTGACTCGCGCCCAAAAAACCGACAAAACAGGTAATGATGGGCAAGACGAAGAGCAAGACGAGCGGCATGACGAGTGTTAGGGATAGAAAGTAAAACACGTTTTTAAATCAATTTGCGTGCACGATGAACCGCCGTTGTACCGATCCGCAAGCTACTAACTCATCGTGGCGCGGGGTTCTCACACCACTGAGAAATTATAAATTATGGCGGGTCATCGCGCATTCGTATGCATTTTTATTTTATATAAAAACATTTACAAACAAAATATTGTACAATTGAAATGTAGTGCGTCGCTTACAATCTGCCTCCTTAGTGCTAACTAGTTAGCACTATCTTCTCGTGGGGCCAGTAGGGCGACGCGCGTGGCCGGCCGACGCAATATACCCGTGCGTGTGCGTACGTCAACACTACGGACGCGTCCATCCGCGCCTGCATGGGCCGCACTAACAACTCCGTGTCGCCAGCAGCTACGCTCTAAATTAGGGTCTGCAATTATGACATAATCACCTAACTGCAACGATCTGGTTTCCTGAGTCCATTTGTGACGAGGTAATAAAGTAGGCAAGTATTCTTTTAGCCAGCGGGCCCAGAACATATCTGCTAACCGCTCTGCAACTCGCCATCGCTTCCGTAAGCTCAAATCGCTGTTGTCGTATTTACCAAATGGCGCACTGTTTGAGGAAGTGCCAATCAAAAAATGATTAGGAGTAAGGGCCTCCGGATAATGTGGATCGTCGGAGACATGAGTGATAGGACGGCTATTCACTAATGCCTCCACTTCGGTTAGCAAGGTGGTTAAAATATCAGGGTGAGGTGCGCGCTCTTTTAGAGCGACTTTTAAGGCGGTCTTCACTGTCCGTATTAGACGCTCCCATGAACCTCCCATCTCTGGAGCCCCGGGGGGTATAAATCTCCATTCGACTCCGCGGATGGCTCCGTCTTGTCGAATGGCCACGGTGTTGAATTCTGCTAAGCTACGCTTTAACTCATTATCGGCCCCTCTCAAATTCGTGCCATTATCGGAGATAATGACGGACGGCATGCCTCTACGAGAAGCCATGCGTCTGAGCGCCATTATTGTGGAATCTGTTGAGATATCTTCCGTCAGCTCAATATGAATTGCTCTGACAGTGAGACACGTGAAAAGCATAGCATATCTTTCCTGCCTTTTGCGTCCGATAGTAATGTCCAGTGGGCCAAAAAAGTCAACTCCACAGAAACTGAATGGACGTCTATGGTGCTGCATTCTAGCGGCTGGCAAATCAGCCATTCGTTGTGGCTGCGGCTTCACACGTCTGTAGTGACAAAATAGACAGCGAAAAGCAACCCCGCGTTCAGTCGGCCGAAGCCTCAAAATCCAATAACGTTGCCTAAGTTCGTTTACAACGAGTTCATTAGATCCGTGAAGTGCTCGCCGATGATAGTGCTCTACTAATAAAATCGTTATCCTGTGCTTACCATCCAAAATTACAGGTCTTTGTGTTATATGGTCGACACCGACTACTTTGTTAATTCGACCTTCAACACGTAACATGCCAGACCCGTCGAGGTAAGGTGACATCTGTAGCAAACGACTAGTCGACGGCAAGGGCAATCCTTGTCTTAAATGCTGTAAATCGGTAGCAAATGAATCGTGTTGACATTTTTTTATGAGCAGTTCTTCTGCTTCCTTCATTAAGGAAATGTCAAGTTGTATGTCCTTGCGCTGACATCTTCTAATAAACAACAAAACCCTGGCAGTGGCGCGTACGAGGGTGATCCATCTCGAGATATTATCTTCATTAGGTAAAGATAAATCTGAGTTGTTGACGATCGTTGTTAGTACAGACCGTGCCTCACACGTAGCGTCTTCAGACTGTTTGGTGAACTTACGATCCCTACGCCACTCGTTTTCAGGGCGGCGTAAGAATGTGGGCCCGTGAAACCAAGTGTCTGAAAATTCAAGTTGAGGAGCGTCCTCTCTCGTGGCTATATCGGCTGCATTAAGGTCAGACGGTACGTAACGCCATTCTCGAGACTTCGACAATTCATCTATTTCTCCTAAAAGGTGAGCGACATAAGGTTTATAATTACGTGGATCACTCCGTATCCACTGCAACACTGTGCTGGAATCGATCCAAAAATATCGTTTTGTGGGCTGTACATCTTTGTGCTCACTCTGTATAGTGGCAGCAAGGCGTGCACCTAAAAGTGCGCCCTGTAGTTCCAGCCTGGGGATGGACAGAGGTCGGAGAGGACTTACTCTGCTTTTACTAGCTACGAAACAGACAAGTACTTTACCGTCCGATCGAATGAATCGCATATAAATAACCGCTGCGAATGCTTTCAAAGAACTATCACAAAAAATATGTAATTGCGTTTCCACAATATTACATTCGACATTATCAATGCTCATCCATTGCTCGTTTGTGTAGCACGGTGTCCAATCACACGTATTGGCGTAGCACCGTGGAATGCGTAAAGAGTGTAGCTGTTGTAAATCACATAACCAGTTCACCCATCGGGTGCGCTCAGCTGATTGGATGCGGCAATTCCATTCAACTCTACTTCGGTGGACGTTCTGAAAAATTATTTTACCCTTTATAATAAAAGGAGAAAGAAAACCATGTAGGTCGTATACTGACATAATAATGCCTAACATTTGAGCTTTAGTAGGCGGCTCGGAGCCGTCTAAAATGTTTTTCGGTATACGATCAAGTGATATTTTAAATCCAAACGAGTCATCATTGGGATGCCACATCAAACCAAGAGTGCGCTCAGTTGTATTCGTAGCTCCGAGTTTGAATTCAACTGCAGTCGGCGCGAGCGCATCGGGCGGGACAGTCTGCAACACTTCTTTGCTATTGCTCGATAGACATGCGCAAAACAGTACTTTGAAACGTACTGCCATATGGCATGACATATCGTACCGCGTCATATGGCATTATAGCAGTACCCCGAACATGACACATGACATGGCGCGCTATGCGTACTGTTACGAACGTTCTGTATTGGTATTACTTAGGTCGTTCTGTACTGAATGTAATAGATACTCCGAACATGACTCATGACATGGCGCGCTATGCGTACTGTTGCGAACTTCTGTATTACCACAGTATAAGTAATAGTGTATTACCTAGGTCGTTTTGTACTGAATGTAATAGATACTCCGAACATGACTCATGACATGGCGCGCTATGCGTACTGTTGCGAACGTTCTGTATTACCTATGTCGTATTGTATTGAATGTAATAAATAGACCTTTTGTTATTTTAAAAATTTAAACATGCCGAAGAACGTTACGTAATGTACGCAAGTTTAGTATTTGACAAAGTTGATTTCTTTTATTAATTAATAAAATATAATCTATAAACAGCAGTGATAGCAGCAGTTCATAATCTAAATAATTTTAGACACACCACGAAAACATGTCAACAATGAGTGAGCTGCTCTGTCTTCTAATGATTATATCTATATGATTGATAAAACTATGATGATTACTTGCGTATTTAAATATCAACTATGTATAACGATTTTTTCTTTTCCGAGTTTCAAATTATTCAAAACAATAACAGACTAAAGAAAATATTGCGCGCAAGATTTTTTTACGACGTAAGGGGCAGCGCCAAAGCAAAGAAATATAAACCTTATGCGAGGTTGATTACAGTTCCATATCAAAATTCCAGTAAAAAACGTGGGCGTGACAGAGACGGAAAACTCTCGCTCGCACCATTACTCGTACTCGAACGTGCCCGCGCCGAGCGGCCGCCGTCCGACCGTGTGACGTCCTGCGTACTGTGTACTGTTTAGGGTCATGCTATATGTTGCCAGGTACTGGGTACTGTTACAGTACGCGGTCGAGTTATATTACGCGTCATGCATTACTAGCAGTACTTACACATCTCTATTGCTCGACCAGCGCGCGATTTCGAACCCAGCCTTACTTTGAACATAAGTTATATCGCGCACTAATTGAATGGCCTTACTTTCACTGCTGCATGAATGTAAACAGTCATCCATATAATGGTTGTTTATAATTACGTCAACAGCCTCTGGATATTGATCCTGATACTTTAACGCATTTTTATTTCGTATTTAAAAAGCTATAAATGGTGAACATGTGGCGCCAAATATAAGACTTTGCATTATATATTTTTTCAAGGGCGCCTTCACATCAGTTTGCCATAAAAATCTTAACACGTGTTGGTCCTCAGGACGAACTTTTATTTGAAGAAACATATCTTTTATATCTCCAATCAAAACATATTTATGTTCCCGGAATCGTAACATAATCCCTAACAAAGACGTATAAAGATCGGGGCCGGTAAGTAAGAAATCATTTAGGCATAACCCGTTTACCTTACCCGCACCATCGAATACTAATCTTAACTTCCCGGGCTTATTAGGATTTTGAACCCCAAAGTGAGATAAATACCAAACGCGATAAGCTGAGAGTTCGTTATCATTTAGTTCTCGAGCATAACCGTACTCAATAAGTTTATCTATCTCCTTTCTATATCGTTCTGCGTACGCGCTGTCAGATTGAAACTTTTTCAATAAACCGCGTAACCTTGACCGTGCATATTCATAGCTATCCGGTAAAATAAAATTGTCATTTACAAAAGGCAAACCAACTTCCCATCGATTACCTATATTTCGTGCTGTTTCATCTAATATTCGTATAGCTCTCAAATGTGCCGTGTTCTCACGACGTAAGGTTGAAATTCCTATGGAGTCTAGTTCGAATGACATTTTAACTAATTCGTTTAATTTACGTATATCACTGTCCTGCTCCTCCGAATGAGAGAGATGCAATATTTGTCTAATCGCGGAGGAGTGAGTGCGACCGAAGCAGCCATGAATGGACCATCCTAAGCGACATCTTGTAGCATAAGGCTCATTTTTGCTGCCGTGTAATATCTCTAAAGGAGCTATCAAAAAATAATTATCTTCGCCGATTAGTAAGCGAGGCACTACACTTTGGTTACATACATAATCTTTTACAGGTAACAAGTGGTCACAGTGAATGTTATTTATTATTGAAAGGTTCTGCATAGGCAAATTTAATCTATCGACCTGGCGTAAAGTTATATCATGGTAAATATTATCAAAGCCAGCAATTTTTGTACATAATTTTGGAGCATCAGATTGATACACCTCAATACCAAACGCATCAATAAACTTAATTGAGCTACAATGTAAACTTTTAAGACCTAACTCGTCAACCAAGTCCTTATCGATCATAGATATAGATGCACCATCGTCTAATAAAGCAAATGTACTCACGTTACCGTTGGGTCCACTTAGATTAACTTTTACCACTTTGAGCATCACTTCACTGCACTGAGGTGTCGCCGCTGGCGGCGATTCGCGCTGCCGCGCGACATGCGCGACGGTCGTGGCCGCCTCGCTCTCGGAAGGCAGCGGCGGCGGCGGCGGCGCGTGCGCCTCGCCAGCCAGCTGACTATGTGACGTAACAGGCTTCTTATAATGAAGTAGTGGGTGATGAGCGAGCCCACATCCGTCAATGTTGCACACAACTGCCTTGCAGGCACCCCTGTCGTGCTTCAGCAAGCAACAATAACACAATCCCTTGGTCCTTGCGTACATCCAACGACTCTTTGTCATAGCTCGTTTGAACTCTCGACAATCAGGTAATGAGTGAGCGGCCTTTTTACAATAGTTACATAAACGGCTATCATCTGTAGATGCAGTTGTAAGCACCGGTCGACCGTAGTTAATGTTATAGCGTGATCGGTCGTCCGTTTTCTTAACATAGGGCATAGAATCGGGTTTCTTCTGTTCTCGAGGCTGTGATACTCCTACGGCTGTTATCATATTGGCTTCGTGTTTTAGAAATGTAGCTAACAGCTGTAATTTAGGTACACTTCTAGATAACCGTGTATATGCATAATCAGTCCATTTATTTAGCAATACACTTGGTAACTTCGATATAATAGCTGACAACAACTCTGGACTGCGTAGATAATCTTCTTGATTCAGTGCATGTAAAGTAGCTACGCAGTTATTTACTTTTATTGAGAAATTAATTATATCATATTGGTAAGATGTAGGCAATGGGCTTAGCTTTTTCATCTGTGTGGTGAGATGTAGTATTATAGTATCAGAGCGGCCGAATCTTCGTTCCAGCGAATCCATTACAAAGTCAGGTGATGTGTTGCCGATCAGCAGGTCGGTAACTGCCTCCTTAGCGTCGCCTCTCAAGGCTCGACGGAGTCTCCACAAGTTTTCGGAATCACTAAATTTGCACATGCGAGTTGATTCTTCATAAGCATTTTTAAAATGCAGAAATTCTATACAATCACCGGTAAATGCCGGTAGTTCCCGTGGTGTAGATAAGCGTGTCAACAAGCGCTCCTGCTGCTGGTTAGCCGGAGTAAGCATAATATCCTTAAGCGTGTGGGCTAGCTGTAGAATACTATCGGCGGGCATATTCATCTGTGAAGCTGCTGCGCGGCTGGTTTGTGAAACATTCGGTGCCAGCGCTGCCTCAGTTACCTCGCCCTTCATCGGTGCCGCCTCTGGAACGGTATTCCGTGACGGCTGTATATCGCTCTTCTCCAGCCATTGTTCCACATTAGACTGTGCTTTTTCTTGACTACTAGTTCTACTATCGGGTGATGGACATCGAGAAGCGTTGCCATTCTCTTCGTCGAGCATAGCTAAATCGACTTCCAGCTTCTTGTCAATCAGTTCCATCTGTAATTTTGCCTTAGCGTGAGCAGCTTCCAGCTCCAACTGTTTGCGTCGACGACGTGTTGACGATGTCGAAACCTTACTGGCGACAGACTCGTTTTTAACAGATATTCCCGGAAGTGTATTTTTACAATCACACAACATAATATCACTATGAGCCGTACACACGCGAGTATTTCGATGTTCGCAGGGGCGGTTAGATTTTGCGAGTACATTTTCACTAGCCGTGTCCAATCTATCCGATATAAGTTGGCTCTTTAGCGTGAGCCTGTCCCGAGGAGGTGTTGTGAACATAGTTATTTATTAAATAGGTGCTAGTCCAGATTTGGTTCGAAGGCCAGATTGTTAGGGATAGAAAGTAAAACACGTTTTTAAATCAATTTGCGTGCACGATGAACCGCCGTTGTACCGATCCGCAAGCTACTAACTCATCGTGGCGCGGGGTTCTCACACCACTGAGAAATTATAAATTATGGCGGGTCATCGCGCATTCGTATGCATTTTTATTTTATATAAAAACATTTACAAACAAAATATTGTACAATTGAAATGTAGTGCGTCGCTTACAACGAGTAACGTGGCCACACTACGTTCCTGTCTACTTCCCTCGCTACTTCCCTCGCCACTCGACGAGTGTATGGCAGGGCTAATAATCGTAATAAGTAAATATTTATACAGATGTGTTATGAATTTATACAATAATGTATATTTTTAAAGCATATCAATAAATATGTACTTGTAATAAATAATCATCTAGATTAAGTAAAATAGTGCTCTGTTAAATTCTTTCGTTATCAAAATCGATTTTATTTTCATTATGTAGCAATAGCATTGCCATTGAAATTGACTAAAACCTTTAGAAAATTCAGTTAAAATAATGGCATTCGCTGTTAATGTTAACATACCTATTATCAGAAATCGTCATTCAGCAGAATAAATATCAAACTTAATACAGATGGAGGCTCAAGTTCAAGAAATTACTATACTCCTTAAAAGATAGCTTGATCTCTGTGACAGCTGTCAGTAAAATCACGCCTATGAAGTACTGAATTTATTTAGTAGTAAGTAAGACAGTAAATTTCATACTTTATGGACACGCCGACCTAATTAGTGATGGACGATGAATCATCGTGACCACCGACTATAAATTATCGATAATAATTTTAGTTTTTAATGTAGTTGTATTAATTTTATTATAAATTTAATTTTAAGATATTTATAGATAATTTTAGTTTTGTAAGTTAATTAAGTTTTCTATAATTAGATTGTATTTGGTAGAGATTTTTAATGTTATTACATAAAATAACTAGATAATGATCTAGTACTAGAACTTTAAATAAATATTCATAATTAAATAAAATTTAATTTTAAAATAATTTGTCATTTAATTTTACTGTATATTTTAATATCATAAGTAATCATAACATAATTTACATGACGTGCATACTTGATCTAAAATAATAGTGAGTAAATAAAATCCAATTTCACACCTCATGTAACATTCCGACATCCGACAACTTTGGCTTTCGAGAGAAGACACGCCTCGTTTGGCTCAAAGGTCAAGAATGTTTGTAATTTAAATTAAACCCAATTTTATATTACATTAGTTAGATAATAGTAAGAAACGTCGATAATTACTATCGACATGTTTTTATATCCTGACAACCCTAAAATTGTCAGTCTGACATATGTCACAGAGATCAAGCTATCTTCTATGGAGTTGTATGTACATAAGTACGTTTTGACATAATGTCATCTAAAAGAAACGGATTAAAAATATCCCTGAAATAGAGAATATGAATTAAAAATTGTTACAACCTTGATTTTCCACCTATGGATAGATGTTATATGAAAATCGAGACTGCAAAGGGGTAGTATTAAAACGTGGGATTGGATTAAAAAATCTTATATGCACAAGCTAGCTCTTTTTTTATTCGATTAACATAAGCGGGTAAATACAGTTAACCATAGATTTATCACTTTTAGAATTTTACATCCACCTGACACCCTGTACACAAACGGGTACAAACCCCAATTATGAAGGGGAATGGCGTCCAGGGATCGCTAGCGGTCGGGTGTTGTCCAAAATTAAATTTGAGCCGTTAAAAAAATAAAAATCACACACAAATTACATAAAAAGTAAGCACAAAAAAATTAAGTACACAAATATTTTCAGGGGTCAGTTGTGACCCTTGTTCAAAACAAAAAAAAAAACAAAAATCGCTTAGCGATGTTACACAAACTACACAAAATAGTAAGCCAGCTATCGCTTAATACGCCAGTGTTGTCTGAGAAAATGTGGGCGTTCAAACACCTTTTTTTCAAATCACTATAATATATATTCTAAATGGAAGTCGCAGGTGACATTACCTCATAACAAAAATATAAATCAGGTTATGGTCTAAAACAATATTAAATCTATTAAAATTCCATAAAATGAGCTCAAATCTCTGGGTTACATGGGTGTCTGATATAAACGGGTAATTCCGGGGTAAAAGTTGTAAAAATTTAGAACGGCATAGCTCCTAAACCGGGGGGTGACCGCATCTTATGCCTTTCTGGCCAGCCTCAATAGTTAGCAGGGCACATTATTCGATTTGAAATTGGCTTTGACCCCCTTACATTCCATCCTATTTAGCACATGTATTTTCTTTTATACCACTAAAGTGGAAACATGCATACGGCCCGCCTGATGGAAAGCAGTTACCGTAGCCTATGAACGCCTGTAACACCAGGGGCATCACACGCGCGTTGCCAACCCTGTAAAAACCTCTTCACGCCCTTTTTGAAGAACCCCATGCAGCATGTAGTCTCCTGAGAAAACCTAGACAGGCAGTTCATTCCACAGCTTGACCATACGCGGGAGAAAACTTCTCTGGAACCGCACGGTACGCGGTCACTTAGGCCCCAATGTGTGAGGATGAATTATTCCCTGTCGATGGCGAGCGGTGCGACTGTAGAAGGAGGCCGTGGGCATCATGTCAAACATCTCCTCTGAACACACCCCATTGTACAATCGGTAGAACACACAAAGAGACGCAAAATCTCTCCTCAGACTTAAAGGTTCTAAACCGTCCGTCAGTTTGGAATCGTCGACAATCCTCACAGCACGCCTCTGAATCGAGTCACAAGGTGCAAGCTGGTATCTAGGCGCTCCCGCCCATAGATGACAACAGTACTCCCTAAGCCGTCGTACTTGAGATTTGTAAAGCAAAAACCTTTGCAGCGGATTGAAGTACTGCTTTGCCCTATTGAGCACATCTAGTTTCTTCGACGCCAACTTCAGGTGACAACGAAACTGGACGTCGCTGGAGATTTCAACTCCCAGAATTCCAATACTTTTGGCAATGGTAAGGGAAGGGTATTCTTGAAGTGTGGAGCCACAGCAAATTGGATTTTCTTAGCGGTGAACGCGCAGATTTGTGTATTAGAGGGGTTAAAGTGCACTAAGTTCTGTCGCCCCCAGTCGGACACTCTACTTACTTTAATTTAATTTTTCACTCATATTTCGATATAATCCCCCTCAAATGTAATTTTGAAGTTACATACTGTGTCACGAGAATACCAAATGTGACATTTATGAGATCGAGACTGGATAGAAACTGGATCGAAACTGAATTCCGACCACACTTTAATTACGAGAATTGCCCCTCAGAGAGTCAATTCTCGTAATTAAAATGTAGTCAAAATTCAGTTCCGATTCAGTCTCGATCGCACAAATGTCACATCTGATACCTCGCATCACAATATGAAACTTCAAAGTTTATTTTAATTGGGATTATATCGAAATAATAATAATAAGTCCGCAGGGCAGCTTGTGTGGCTTGTGTTGTGTGAGTAGCGACACCACGGACCCGAGTCTCCAGAGAGTCGGTCAGGGCCTTCGTATCCGACGTGTCTTCATCGGTCGGAGTGTAAACACAAGAAGGCCCGCAGGACTCTCAGCTCTGGCTTGCCTTCATTGGCCGTCCAGAGAGGAGTCGCTAGAGCTATATAATAATAAAAATAAATAAATAAATATTCCAGGACAAATTACACACGGCCATCTAGTCCCAAACTAAGCAAAGCTTGTACTATGGGTACTAGATAACTGATATAATACTTAAATACATTTTTTTTTGTAAATACATACATATAATAAATAGAAAATACCCAGACCAAGACAAACAGACATGTTCATGCACACAAATATTTGTCTTGTGCGGGGATCGAACCCGCGACCTCGGAGTCAAAGTGGTCATTGCTAACCATTCGACCACCGAGCTCGTCAATGCTCCAGGGGTGGAAATGTTAAACGCATGCCTATCAAATGACCGGGCCTGACCCGTGATTAAAAAGAGATACATAATAATAATAGGAAGGTTTTGTCTGTGCAATTACGGACGAAGTTATCAAGACGATCGGTCGACATCTGTCGAACATGCCACCGTCCCGGTGAGTCACTCAGGCATATTGTTTACGGTTGTTCTCATCTTGCTAACGGCGAGTACTTGCAAAGACACAACCAAGTAGCTAGGATTATATACCAGCAACTTGCTCTTAAATATCGCCTTGTGAGCTCTGAAGTACCATACTACAGGTATGCACCTGCGCCAGTTCTCGAGAACGGTAGTGTCACGCTCTACTGGGACCGGTCTATCATCACTGACAGGACTATTCTCGCAAATAGACCTGATATAGTGGTATTAGACCGGGTAACGAACCGTGCAATTCTCGTTGACGTCATCATTCCCCATGACGAGAACCTCGTTAAGGCCGAGAAAGAGAAACTTTCTAAGTGCTTGGACTTGGCCAACGACGTTACCAACATGTGACATGTGGACTCAACGATTATTGTTCCGATAGTCGTGTCAGTAAACGGACTTACAGCTAAGAGCCTCGACCATCACCTCGAGAGGCTCCCGCTAGGCAGTTGGGTCAAGAACCAGATACAGAAGGCGGTTCTCTTGGACACGGCCCGCATCGTGAGAAGGTCCCTCACTCTGGAGCCCTGACCACCGGTAGTTTGGGTCTTCGCTCCGCTACCGGCGGGTGCCCCTGTTTTTTTATATTTTTAAATGTATTTTTATTTTTTATATGAATATATTTAAAAATGTAATAAAATAAGTGTTAAAATTAAATAAAGGAAATAATAATAATATATATCAACATAAATATTATATATTAACGACCGCTGGTGCCCCCATTTAAGCTACAGTGCTTGTGGTTGGGAACACCGTTCTTCTATAACAAACATTGTTGACATTTTGAAAGAATACTTATTAATTATACATATTATTATGTATCTCTTTTTAATCACGGGTCAAGCCCGGTCATTTGATAGGCGTGCGCGGGGATATGGATCCAACGCGACTCGGGTCCGTGGTGTCGCTACTCACACAACACAAGCCACACAAGCTGCCCTGCGGACTTATTATTATTATTTCGATATAATCCCAATTAAAATAAACTTTGAAGTTTCATATTGTGATGCGAGAGTATCAGATGTGACATTTGTGCGATCGAGACTGAATCGGAACTGAATTTTGACTACATTTTAATTACGAGAATTGACTCTCTGAGGGGCAATTCTCGTAATTAAAGTGTGGTCGGAATTATTATTATTATTATTTTGTATAAAACTCGGGCACTTAGTGTGCCCTAGATTTCCGAAACAAGTTGTTTGTGGCTCTTCTCCACCAGAGAACGGGGAATATTAGCGCGGCCCGTGTAATAAGTGTCCCCGATGCTGTCGTCGGCATAGCAATGAATGCTGTCACTAGATAACATATCATTGATTAGCAGCAAAAACAGCGTCGGGGATAATAAGCGTCGGCCTTGCGGGACACCAGCATTAATGTCCATGCTATCGGAGCAACTACCATCAACAACGGCTCTAATGCTTCTGCTGGACAAAAAACTAGCGACCCATTCGCATAAACCCTCTGGTAGACCGTATGCAGGCAACTTCGAAAGAAGACTACGGTGCCAGACCCGATCGAACGCCTTCGCCATATCCAGACTGACAGTCAATGCCTCACCTTGACTCTCCACAGCTGAAGCCCAGCGATGTGTAAGATACACTAGAAGATCACCAGTCGAGCGACCATGACGAAAGCCGTATTGCTGGTCGCTGATTAAATCGTGCTTTTCTAGGTATTTTAGGAACCGGTTGTTAATGACGCGCTCCATTACCTTGGAGAGAAGGGAGGTAACAGCGATAGGCCTGTAATTCGATGGGTCTGATCTGTCACCCTTTTTGGGCACAGGGTGCACGTTCGCAGTCTTCCACGATGAAGGAACTTGCCTGGTGGAATAAGAGAGCGCGAAAAGACGCGTAAGTACAAGACACAACTCAGGAGCTTTAGCACCACTGCCGGAATGCCAACTGGCCAACTCGACTTATGAACGTCGAGGGATAGTAATGCCCGCCGAACATCTCGTTGAAAATACGAGATTTCCGGCATGAAATCACCACACTGCGGGATGGAAGACGGTGCGGCGTCCCCGTCGTTCAAGTCGAGTTTTAGGCAAAGAGATTCCCCAGCAGATCGGCTTTCTCCCTAACACTATGGGCCAGACTACCATCCGGTTTTCGGAGTGGTGGAAAGGACGACTGACCCAAGTTTCCATCGGCAGCCTTAGCGAGCGACCAAAAAGCACGGCTCCCAGATGGGTGCTTAGCTAGACGTTCACCAATCCTACCGATGAACTGAAACTTTGCCCTGGCAATTACTCTCATACTGAACCTTTACTTTAGGGGTGTAAGTTTTAACTTTAGGGGTGTAAGTGGTTCATCATCATCTTTGAACCAAAGTCAACTTCACCTGCACGCGGTGCACCCTGCTGAATGACAAACGAAGCTCTGGCGAAAAGAGAGGTAGGGAGCGTAATTGTAAGCTACCCGACTGGGGAATGTACCTCCACCTCACAGAATACCGCAGCCAAATAACAATTCCCTTGAGGGTTGTTGTGTTCCTGCGAGTGAGTGAGGTCACCAGAAAGGAAGGAGATGCTGCGTTGGCAGCGGGGGTGGCGGCGCGCGAGCGATATTTTATGTTGCGAGCGTTAATATGGCTACGGTAACCGCTTCACACCAGGCGGGCCTTATGCTTGTCTGTCACCCGACGTAGTATAAAAAAAAAAAAAAAAAAAAACCTGGAGGCAGCATTGAACTCCCGTTTCAAGTCGGAAACACCAGGATCTCCATTAATACGAGCCGTGGTCCAAGCCTTGTATGCAGCTTGCTTGCGGAGTTTAGCTTCTCCGCAAGACCGATTAAACCGCGACCGTTTCTTAACACCTGAAGTAGCCACCCGACGGTTAGGAATAAATAATTCCATCCTAGCCAGTATAGTCTCGGCTACAGCATGTATGCCCGATCATAGCAGTATTAGAAACTGCTCAGCATACATAATATCAGTAGATCGGTTTTCATCCAAGCTAACATCGATGTCAATTAACTCGTAACTACATCCCTGCTTCATTGAGTTTGCCGGTTAGGGTTGGAAATCGATAAAAATATTGCCAACACATTTTATAACCTGTGTTCTCGAATCGCAATTTCGATTTTTGCAGAATATTTTGACAAACGCATGAGACCCGGCTTAATGAGTCACAGAGATAATGAAGAATGTTAACTAATTTTGATTATTAGCACTCCATATTCTCTGTCAAAAATAAAAAAATACTAGTGAAAGAATTACTTCGATATGTCAATTAGTTTAGATTTAGAAATAAAACAAGTTGTAACCGTACGACGCGGGCTGCCGGTTACTGTGTGACGTCATCGCACAACACGCTTAGTCTGGCTCACTCAGTCCGCTCGCGGTCGCGCGCCCGTGCCGTTGAAATTATAACTAAATACTATAATTCATCATCATCACCATCATCAGGTCCATTTTAGTCTCCACTACAGGAGCACGACCCTCTCTCGTCCGTCCTAGACGGAAGGAGGATATGGCCTACACTCCCCACGCTGGCCAGACGGGTTGGGGAGGCCTCATCGATATTTGATAATGTATTTCCCTTAGTCGCCTTGTACGACATCCACGGGAAGAGACGGAGTGATTCTATTCTAGTCTGCCGGAACACACACGGCCAATACTATAATTACAATTAAATAATTAATTAAATACTATAATAATAATAATCGTATATAATAAAAATAATCCATCAGCAGCTTGCTCTTCGATATGGTCTTGTGAGCTCTGAGGTGCCTTATTACAAGTATGTACCTATACCAGTCTTCGAAAACAGTTGTGCCAAGCTCTACTGGGACCGGTCTATCATCACGGACAGGACTATTATAGCTAATAAGCCTGATATTGTGTTGGTAGACCGGTTAGAGCGAAGGGCATTTCTTGTTGATATCACCGTGCCATGCGACGAGAACCTCGTGAAAGCTGAGAATGACAAGATGTCGAAATACTTGGACTTAGCTCACGAGGTTACCGCCATGTGGGACGTTGATTCAACAATAATTGGCCCGATAGTCGTGTCGGTAAACGGTCTCATAGCGAAAAGTCTCGATTCACACCTTAGGAGACTTTCGCTAGGCTACTGGGTCAAGGGCCGGATACAGAAGGTGGCAATTTTGGGGACTGCACGTATTGTGAGGAAGTTCTTCGGTCTATCGCCCTGACCACCGGCGCCGCTGGTATATGTCCCGCGCCGGCGGTAACTCTTGTTATAGTAATTTGTATTTATAATGTTATGTTTTTATATTTATATTGTAAATACAAATTTTTGTAAAAAAGAAAAGTAAATAAATAATTAATTAAATTTATTATAAATTTTATTTAAATTTATTTTATTATAAATTTATTTTAAATTTTAATTACTATAATAATTAATTCCATATCCCCGCGCACGCTATCAAAATGACCGGGCTTGACCCGTGATTAAAAAGAGATAATTAAATACTATAATTAGAATGTCACATCCCTAATACTAAGCGAGCCGTGACCGTGGCCCGCGCGACGCGTTGTGAAATGACGTCACAAGCGGTCACGTGACTGTTAGCGGGACTCGATATTTTTAGAAACTTTGAATTCCTATAAAATCAAAACTACTAGGTATTTTTGACTACAACAAAAACTAGTGTATTTGTATACATACCGGCTTTACTGAGACAACATTTCAAGCGATTTGGCATACCTAGTAACATTCTTCATGAACGTTTATATCACTGAGCTAATAGAAAGTAAACAGGGAACTCTGGGCAGGCCTGTGTCACTCCGCCATTCGGCCGAGTTATTTACCTACACGCCCGACGCCCCCGAGAGCAATAATTAGTCGAGTGTCACGCGCGCTCTCTTACGCACGCGGTATGCGATGACCACCATGCCTATTAAATATCTCGGTATTTAAGGTCGGTTATTTTGTTTAGCGCTTAAAATTCATACATATACCTATGTTACTACTTTCCGTGTTAAAGAGACATCCGAGCTATTATTGGGACAACGTGAATAGTAAACCTGATCTGTAAGTACGTACAGTCATGATTAAAACTTACACTAAAATTATACATTCTATCAGTGTCAATATTACTTATCATTATTGTTACTAAGTACCTACTACTATGTACTTAATAATCACAGAGTATGATATAGTAACATAAGTAAGTACAGCAGAGTAATAAACGTACACATACGTAAACCTACTACAATATTTGGTAGTTTAAGTATATGTATTATATTGATCATTAATAAACAAGCGTATGTATTTATACCTATTTACGCGGCTCGACCGCGAGCGCTTCATGTTCTACGTGGTTCAATCCTATGAGCGACACGCAGCCCAGTTACGTCAAGGCCGTGACAAACCATTTTGTAAAAGCAGCGGCGGTCGCGCGTAACGCGTTACATATAGGGGTTACTTTCGATTGTCCCTGCCGCTGAAAGACTTAGGTACGAGTACAGTTGCACAATTATTTTGGACCGTATTAGCACCTAACGAAGGTTGATATTTTATAAATTTTTATTCCAATTGTGTCGGAAGTGGATCTTCTGTATAGTATATTATTCTGTGCTCTGGGGCTCCTGCCAGTGTTTTTTCTAATCATTACAGATGTAGCGCTCTGCTAAAATACAATACTATTTAACGTGTGATGCCTTTGGTGCTACAGGCGTAGGCTGTGGTAACTGCTTGTCATCAGGCGGTTTTATACTTATTTGTCACCTTAGTGGTATATATAAAGAATTTATCGGTCACCATAAATGCTTATGCCGAACAGTGCTGGCAATTCACTGTGCATTAGCGGCAGCGACATCATAATATAATAATTTTCTATAGCCCGACGTCTTTAAAAAAATACAGAAAATTAAATTTGTTGTCCATGTTTTGTCATAGACAATACATAATGCGGAAGTATCATCATAGACAAAACACTACTTGCTCATAGTATTACTATTTATTTAAATATGATGAAATTGATATAATCATTTGATATAATAATATGTAAAAAAAAAATACTTTTAGAGTGATTGCAAAATTTTACTCTTTTTTTGTTTATTCAGTATTTTATAATTATTAGTATTGAAAAGTGGATCTGAAACCGGAAATAAGAGTAGTTCGACATGTTTCGTGAAACCCCGTTGTTTTGTACTAGAAAATGCAATGGCCGCCATCTTCGACTCTTGTGAATGTTTTGGTCGTAGTTTCGAACTTTGAGGCCTATATCTTATGTGCTATGCAATTATTTGATGGAAATAGTTTCGCTACATCGTAGGTGATAATAACTCTATTGTGTACAGGTTAGTAAAGATTTTGTTTAGTATTTTCTCATAAAGTGTTTACATCTGGATTTCATAGTTCATAGCTATTGTGATGGTGTCATATTTGTTAAATATTCTGTGTTTTCTAGTGAATAAGTCGTATATATTAAAGTTCTAGCAATAGTTAAGTCAATATTAACTTAATATACCTATTTAAATATACAAACCTCATTTTCGTATGTACTTATATTTTACGTCTCTTTGTTACTATGCGGACTCTGGTGTAATAATAACACAATATTTCTGACTATTTTGCCATTTAATGCATTTATTTCCACTATACAACCCATTTTAGGTTAGTGTTTACTTTTTTTGATGTTTATTACCGAGACGTTTCAGTTTCGTGCTACAATAATGGCGGCAGTGGATTAACCTATTCACTTATTTATTGGATTTATCTCACTGCTGTCTGTTACATTGTAGATATAATTAGCATTTTGCTTCAATTTTGGCCGTAGGAAATCGAATAAAGTGACTTTACACCGGTTTCTGGAACAATGACCTCGAGGGTCGTGCATATCGTACTATTGAACTAAAAATATTTTTACCAAGATCACTATGTGCATCGTCCGCGTCCGCAAGGATTACGGTGATATATGGTTAAAAAGGCAATTTTCGATTGCAGTCACATGAAATAAATTTGGAGGCAGAGGGGCTCTCCAGGTCGTCATCTCGGGCTTGACCCAAGATGATAGTATTTACGGTATGTCAGCTACATCAGATTATGAACCTGCGGCCCGGCAAGTGAGTATATACATGGCGTTGTATTATATTCTATCCATATCTTGGTTAACATTGTGGCTCATCCAAATTCCTATTTTATCTTGACCACATTACACTGAGAAAATTCTGATGTTGTTTTTAACATTTTTTGCCATGTTTGTTTACATCCAACTAGAAAATGACATCTACTTTTATGTACTTATACATAAATAATTATTTTAATTATTACCTTATCACTCTTAACAGTGACTTTCTAATCTATTTTCCATCTTTGGTCAGAGGGTTACCTTCTCTGTAATTATAGTTTTCATAGCAACCATTACTATGTTGTGTTTTACAGACAATTGAAATTGGTGAAATATATATCATAGCTTCATTATAGTTAATCACAAATGTATAATAAAGATTTGTATAAAAAAGTGTATTCATTGTATACCCTTTTAGTTCATATTTTTTGCTTCACATAAATTCTAGAGCAATTATCTTATGAATAGCGCTTGATAGATCAAATTGTATATAGTATTTTCTTTGATGGTAAAATGTCCTTTAAATTGACTTTCTGTGGTGTAAGTTTAATGTATTAACATATTAATGAATATTTACATAAATTTGTATCGCCTAGTGCTCTTCCTATGATAACAAGCTATAGTATTTTGTATGGTAAGTAATCTGCATATTTTTTTGTGTGTATTTGAAACTTTATCACTGTTGCGCTGAATGAGGGCATTTGATATGATTGTTACTCAATTATTCAAGTTAGTGCCACTATATACATATATGTTGATTGTATGATAATAAATTCGTTGACACAGGACAAGCAGCTAATGCCGTAACATAATATGTTACTGTATTGTATAAAACTGTATGTAATCCCTGAAATTTATTTGTTACACTTTTATAACTGTTTAAAAAAAATATCTGTTTGATGTGTTTATATTTCAGAGCGAATTCACTTATTTGTTGATAATGTATGACTTTCCAAAACAATATTTTGTATGGCATGGTAGTAATGAATAAATCTTATTTGTTCTAGAATTACGGGCCGACCACCTCCAGTGAAAATGTGTATGACCATGTATTGGAACACAAATTAACAGATAATATGAATGTACCTAGTGTACGAGCTCCAGTCTTACGGGCTGTCCCCCTATCTCCTACTGAGGGTGACCCAGAACCCGACTCCACTAACCTTGAAAGCATTATTCATACAGTACAGAAAAAAGTTGGTAAAGAAGTAGAATATCATATTGCAGAGAAAAGGTGTGACTCGGAGATGTCTGTTGACACCCTTTCTGGTATAGTTCACATAGAGGAGGCTAGTATAGACAATGTGGGTCACATTGCATATCCTATTATACAAGAAACTGATGATTCAAATGATGGCGCATATATAGAAAACTCCACCACTCTCATTCAAGCTCCATTAAATACAGCTATAGTTCAGAATGTAGCTAAACTACCACAGAATTTCACAATTAATGTTGATGCAGCTGTGGGTAATATTACTGCAATTCAAAATGTATCGCAAGATGTTTCAGGCAATCAGACATTGTGGTTGCCTGCTGTCCTTGCTACCAGTGCCACTACATCTGACAGCAAAAGCGAGGAGGACCGAGCACAAGGTGGTGTCTCACAGATAATAATCACTAGTGAAAGTTATGTCAACGATACCAACCAAACAGCCAGAAGGGCCAATGTTGTTACAGAGACCAGTTATAGACCTAAGGCTTCTAAAGTTCAGATTCTTAGCAATATATCAATACCGAAAAATCCTACTTATTCACAACAGTACATTACCCAAGGTAAAGAGATAGCACCTGTGTATGGCACGCAGAGTCACTTTTACAAATGGAACACAAATGTGGTGTCACAGAAACATTTGAATAATTCAGTGCTCTGTACTAAACCACCCAAAAGTCAGTCACTAATAGGTTGTTCCCTGTCGCCAAATGTTATAAGTAACAGTCCCATAAAAAATGTATCTTATTGTCCAACATTCACAAAAAGTACAAATTTGAATAAAACTTTGAACAAGGTTAACAATGGTGCAAATCTGAATGCAATGGTGGCAGCATCATCTGGCAACACGCAGTGCCATATACTGTCTCGTGTTGTTTCCGGACCCAATAAAATGTCTGTGCATTCAGGAAGAAAGTCTGTAAATACCTTAAAAGGAACTAAAAACTCGGGTCAAGTTTCTGGACAGAAAAACCAGTCTAGAGCAATCAAGATAATCCAACAAACAGGTGCAGCTCACAAATCTGAAATGAAAACTGGTGCCCCTAGTAATACATCATACAAAAATCAAGCAGCAAGTCAACAAACAACATATAGTGGTTCAGATACAAATAATTCTAAAATAATACAAAAAGTTGGTAGTCCTACTCATAAGCCTGCCATTCAACAGTTGTCAGCTCCAAAGTTTCCTCCAAAAGGAGAACGTTTAGTTCTGCAATCTCCATGTGGACCTGTGTTAATCTCAACAGCTCCGATAAGTACCAGCCTGCCGAAAGGTCCTCACTATGTTCAGTCGGGATCTACTCCAAATTTGCGATATGTACAAACTTATGGACCGGCCGATACTCAACTGTCCACCGCATCACAAGTGTCAGCCAATCAGCAATTAACTGCTCAAATATTGCAATCTTTGTCCCAGCCAAAATTGATGCTCCAACCGACTCCTACACCAGCCACAAATCTCACACCTACAATTAATATTGAAGATATTGTAGCAATAAAACCCAATAACCAAAAAAGGATTGTTTTGTAAGTATACCATACTTAATAATTGAGTTAGTGATTAAATACACACTTGTAATATAATTTATTAGGTTTTTTGGGATCTTAAGGCACATAATTAAATACTAGAACACATTTTCAAACAATAAACACTAGTGTGATTGTTTTTATTTGCCAGCTCATAGTATAAATACATTTGAATGTCTAAAATATTAATTTTACTTCCTAATTTTCAGTGGCGACAAATCGACATTGCAGACAGCTGATGACATAATAGGCATGGAAGAGAGACCCAATTTATCAGAAGAACTTTGTCGATATTCATTCCAGGCATTAGCGTTTATAATGTTGGACCATACTTACGCTTTGCCAGCACAGAAGCAACCGTCCCCCACAACTCCCACTACCACAGCTGTCTCAACTGGACCGCCCACTCCCGTTTCACCGATCCAACAAATTACTTCACCTGCAAGTCCATTGAAGAGGACTTCTCCAGTTATAATGTCGACAGCGTCTTACGAAATACCTATTACCGTACCGACTAGCGTCGTAGGCACTCCAGTTCCTGTAACTACCATTCAAATGGGAGCACTGACTTATAAACCTCAACCGTTACCAACGCAGCCACCGCCCGACGATGACGCTGCTTCAGTTATATCGTCCATTGACGGCGACAGAGGAGCGCCGGTAAACAGGGGTGGTAGCGATACAGAAACTGCTCCTGAAGGCGAAGAAGAAGGCAAAACCAGGTGCATATGCGACTTTACTCACGACGATGGCTATATGATATGCTGCGATCGGTGCGGCGAGTGGCAGCACGTCGACTGTATGGGTATAGACAGAAACAACATACCCGATACTTATATGTGCGAACTGTGCTTGCCGAGACCGATCGACCGACGCCACGCTCGCGCTATACAACTACGGAAGAGAGAAGAGCTTAGCGCTCTCGGAGCAACTGATTCGGAGTCCTCAGATAGTGATCGACTTCCTGGTCAGAGAAAAAAGAGACTCTTGACAGTCACCACTTACACAAATACCAGTGGTTCCTTTGTGACCACTTATAATTCTAATGCCCCTGTCCTGCCGCCTTTGCCGCAACCTTCTCTGGCGTTACCCAAAAGAGGTCCAAAAAGAGCTAAAAAAACAGAAGTAGTAAGAAAAGGAAACAAGAGAAAGTTATCAGAGAAGAGAGTGAAACGGAAAAAAGAAATGCTACTTAACAGAAACAAATACAATTCTAGCTTAGCAAATCAATCGCATTGGCAAGACGCATATGAGCTAGCCGTGACCAATCATTATAGCCCAGAACTACGAGCTAAGATTATGAAATACAGCAGTAAACTGGGAAACTCGCCAAACGTGGCTTCGGCGATAACGGCGCATTTATGTACGACGGTGCCCCACGCCGGAGGAAAAATTCTCATTGCTATAAAAGAATTGAAGGAAAATACACCAATAATTGAATTAAGAGGGAAGTACATGCTGTTCAATCAGCATCGACCACAGCTACAAAATTCAGCAAGAGCTGGCAGTCAAAAGCCTGGGCCTTTTGTGTTTTTCTACAGGCTGCCGAAAGATAATACACAGATTTGTATCGACACGCGAACTTATGGCAACGAAGCGAGATTCGTTCGGAGATCATGCAAACCTAATGCTGAACTTCAGCACTGTATTGTCAAAGGGACATTACATGTATACTTGGTAACAATAGGAGTTATTCAGTGTAACACAGAAATTACTGTAGGTCATGACACTGACGGCAGCAAGCAGCCTTGCGCTTGCGGGAACCCTAAACACTGTAAAGTAAACGGTTTAAACTCAATGGTATCGCGAAAGAGTGTGGATTATCCATCGAGAGAGAAGAGGAGTAGAAACAGATGTTTGAGCACTTCGTCCCCACAATCTCCGCCTCCAGAACCGCCAGTTACTCCTATCAAAGAATTTCCTCCAATCCTGCCAGTAATAAAATCAGAGAAAAAGTCACCTATGAAACTCGAGTACACGCCAATGTCGCCGGTGAAAGAACCATTACCATCTTATAACTACGATCGTGTGCTCTTCCCAGAAATAAAAACAGAAATGGATTTACTTTCTAAAGAAGAGATGAAACTGGAAACAGATGAGCAAAAACTTGTTGAAAATGATCCCCCTGAAACCTTTGTAGAAGAAAAGCCAGTTGAGGAAGAGATTAAGGAGGAACCAGAGCCAGTGCCCGAGGAGGTGCCACCAAAGATAGAGGAACCGGAAAGCATTCTTAAAGAAGAGGAGATTTTCTCTGAGGAAGAGAAACAGGAGAAGGTAGAAGAGGAAGTTATCAAAGAGGAAGTTAAAGAGGAGGTCAAATTAGAGCCCAAACAAGAGGAGGAGAGGCCCGCGACGCGGGAATTCACAGCCAAGTCTGCATGTCATGACCGCTCTGCGCGATCTAGCAGGACGTGCGTCAATCAGGACTCACTAGACGACAAGACCGATGACTCCCAAGACAAAATACAA
This sequence comes from Hypsopygia costalis, assembly GCA_937001555.2. Classification (NCBI taxonomy): domain Eukaryota; kingdom Metazoa; phylum Arthropoda; class Insecta; order Lepidoptera; family Pyralidae; genus Hypsopygia; species Hypsopygia costalis. The sequence goes on from OW443332.2 coordinate 27,394,686, forward strand.
ACTACTTCTAGCAAAGAAAAGGATAAGAGAAAGATGGTAAGTTATTATTTACAGTTATTTTTCAGTTTATTTTTGTTTAAACCCTTGTGGACAAATGTCGTAAAAATATTGTGTAAAAAAAAAATGTATTTTTAAGTTAATTGTCACATTTTGTATAATACAACAGGGCTACAAATACATATAGAAAGGAAATGTGATTGCGGCTAAAATACGAAATAAAAAGTGTCTCATAACAACGGGGAACATGCGGAATGGCTGGCTTTGAATATGATCATGAAGTGATCAATACCGTTAATTAATTATCGTTTTGGTTGTATATTTCGATGGGTATTTGCTTGATTATGTTACGTTTCAAAGTGTGTTTAAAGGTTGATTTTAAAAATCGGTATTAGCAGTTACTCTTTTGTCTATTACTGTTTGGAGATCAGTAGCCATCCAGTGACATATATAAATAAAATGTAAGAGATTATATTAAAAACTTATATTAATTGTAACTATTTCAGACTCGCGAAGAGCGCAAAATGGAGGCAATTATGAAAGCTTTTGAAAGAATGGAGAAGGCCGAACAGCGGAAACAGGAAGTGAAAGAGAGACAAAAGAGGAGGGAATCGGACCCGCACCCTAATGCAACTGAAAAGGAAGAGGATGAAGAAATACCTAATTCTGCTAAAAAGAGGAGGAAGTAAGTATAAAGTCATATCATCATAGTGTCTATGGGTAGGTGACTTTTTGACGTTGTGCTTCGAAACAAATTTTCATAATTTAATGTATAATGCTATTGATTCATAATAGAGATAGTGTATCATGGTATGGTGCAAGTAATCATTTGGGTGCATGAAATTAGTACAGTCTTTGATTAAAAGTGTTTGAATCGGGGTTGCAGAGTCATTCCAAGAAGTCATGCAAACAGCAGAAACATTACAGTACCTACACTACATGTTTTACTGTTGACTTATTTATTACAAGTAATGGAGGAAAAAGAAGTTTCCGGACGATATTTTTTGGCATGTCCCCGCCGATGCCTGGAATAAAAAAAAATTACAAAGACTGGCTCAAAAGGACATTGATTCCAGAGCCGTAAAGCTATTTGTTAAAAAAATGTCTATGGGTAGCACAGAATCCACTAACGAAGATCATGTGACATGTACCACAGACTATCATTGTTAGCATAAATTGTAGAAGTGGACAAGGTGGACTAGGTATCTACTAGCATTGCTTAAATGAATTTGTGTCAATTCATCCTTCGCGCTAAACTAGTCTAGAATCAATACTCCTCAGTATGTCTAAATTTCAACAAATTAAAGGGTTCCAAGTGCCCTGATATGTCAGTCAGTCGGAATGCAGGAACCTTAGCTGTTGGCGGAATCTATGTCAATCAATAATTGATAATTCGTCAAGGTCTAGATTACATGACGAGTATGAATTGGTCCTACTCGGCTGACGAGTTATGTAATTTGATTATTTGTTTAATTTGAAAGAAAATATTATATTAAACGCACAACAACAATCGGGCCGAGTGTCCAGACCACCCTTTCGAGTCGAGCGCCGAGGGCATTTTATCGAGAGAGGGTGGACGCGTCTGGACACTCGCCCTGATGCAAGTCTCCGTTTGAGATCGAAACTAGTCTGCTTTCCCGATAAATACGTGAGTGACTCATTTAACATATGTATTTATGTGATGAAAAAAAAAATTGCTTTCATATTCGTGATCAACACATTTGTGATCGCATAACTCAATTTGGTACCAATGAGATGATTTTTATGATTAGCCGCCATTTTGAAAACTCCGCCATCTTGAAAAAAAGTCCATATTTGTGATCAGAGTATTTTCACTTGCAAAGTAGAAAAAATGTTCATAGTGTTGAAATTGTCTATTATTGATTTCTAAGGATTCTGCTATTGTAGAAGCATATGAGAAGCAGTTTAGTGTATAGAGTAGGAATCTGAACCATTTTTTTTTTCGATTTGTTATTTAAAGACGTCACAATAATATAACTATAGGCGAAAGAATTACTTCGATAGCATAAAAACTTCTCGAGATATGATAACTTGAAGATCACAATTTTGGACTATCCCGAAAACGCTCCATACAAAAGGCTACAGTATTATGACGTCACGATACGCTATTTTATATGTATTAAATCAGAAATTTGTACGACAGCTGTGTTAAATATTGCGTTTATGTAGTTAGTGCCGTAACAGTAGTAATAGTATTTTTTATTGTTTCTACAATGGTAATATTTATTTTTTATAATTTAATACTTTTAAAATGGCCTTTCCCACCAAAGTTTGATCGACCATAAAACACGTCGGACATAATTTTGAGATCGCAAATCGTTCTAGTTTTATGTAGAAAGGAAAGAGATGCTGCGTTTGCAGCGGGGGTGGCGGCGCGCGAGCGATATTTAATGTTGCGAGCGTTAATATGGCTACGGTAACCGCTTCACATCAGGCGAGCCGTATGCTTATCTGCCACCCGTCGTAGTATAATAAAAAAAATTACGTTACTGATAGAGAGTTTTTATAATTTTAAACCTTTGTTCAGATGCCTATTGCTCAAGGCTTCAATTTTCTGCTTCATGCAAAACTGAGCTGAGTCATAATTGATATTTAATTTTTAATTTATTAAAAAAACTTGTGTGTATTCATGGCAAAAATAGTGTGAGCTTGTGTAAAAGCAGTCTAATAGCGTCAGCTAACATAAAAAGATATAATCGCCGCTGTTGCACTAAAAATATTTTTTTTATTTTATATATTTACATCAATATAGTTTCAAGTAGTCACACTGGCGGAGGTCGGTCGTTCCAACATTTCGCGGCACAATATCGAGAGCTGCCATATATTGTACTGGGGCGTCGCCGACCGAGCGATATGCGTCTATGTCGCAGTAAACCGCGAATTTACACTATTATTGTACATGTTAAATATTGATTATGGTAAACACACTACAGTATAATCACCGTCACCCCCGTTTTCTCTCACGTCGTTATATTGAAATCGGTCATTTGTAATACAAGAGACGAGCGGAGATAATATAAAGTAACGTCCGGTGTGCAGGCGCAAGGGCCGCGCGCGCACGACGTCGGTGTGCGCGGGCCGGCGCCGGCTGGACTCGGCCGACAGCGACCTGCTGACGTCGGCCGACGAGGCGCGCTCGCCGCCGCCGCGCGCGCGCCCGCCGCGCCGGCACAGCGCCGCGCAGCCCTCGCCCGCGCCCCTCGCACACCACACACACCCACACCACCCGCCGCCCGCCGCGCACGACAACCACGCAGAGGTACGGCACTCATTATTACTTCATAATAGCGATTGTCTCTGAAGGTTCCTTTCCAAAACGGACCGCAGACTGCGGCCAGCGGTGTTGCCGCGCTCGGAAACAATTAGTGCTGGCGCATGTAGTTTGCGGTTGCAGTTTGCGGTCTGCGGTCCGTTTTGGAAAGGCACCTTAATTGTGTGAGTGTCCTAGTGTACAAAACTGCAATAGGCTATTTGACTAACATTTTTTTCGGTTTGATATGTAGGGACGTCTCCATAATATAACCATAGGTGAAAGAATTACTTCGATAGCACAAAAATCTCTCGAGATATGGTAATTTGAAAATCACAATTTTTAGACTGCCCCAAAACGCTCCATACAAAAGACTACCGAATTATGACGTCACAGGTTTGTATTTTGTATGCATCAAATCAGAAATTTGTACGATAGCTATGTTAAATATTACGTTTATGTGATTAGTATCATAATAAAAGTTATAGCAATTTTTATTGCTTCTCCAATGGAAATATTATTTTTTAATAATTTCATGCTTTTAAAATGCAATTCCCCCCAAGCTTTGATCGACGCTAAAAAAAAGTCTGGCTGAAGATATTAGAATGAAAGTTTGCAGATCTTTATAGTTTTGTGTATTTTACGGTATTGTTAAATAATTTATACAATTTTTAAACATTGGAAAATAGCCTATTATACTGCTGTTTTGCTTCGAGTGGAAAACGACGATCAAATTGCACGGTAGGATCTAATGGTGAACTATTACAAAAATTGAGGATCGAGATGATTCTTGACCACATTTTTCGGCGTGCCATGATAGCCTGTAAAAAACTGAAGAATTTTTTTAATGTGGTCCGCCACATATGTCTCCACCTCACCTGATGAAAAGCGCTTGTGAAGATCAAATATGAAAACCGCCATCACTGCGATTAGCGCTGCGCTGACGATCCCTATTTTACTCGTATCCAGGACCTTAAAACATTAATAAAAAAGATAGGTAGGTATATCAAGATCTTTGCCTTTTGCGCAAGCATCCGTTATTTCATATTTTGTTTGTCTTGTATTCTGTTCAAAAAGACAGACCGGACAGGCGGAATACGTTATCCTTCACGCCATGGAAATACAGTATTTTAACTAAGAAAGAGAAACCTTTTAGTACTAAGTAAACTAAACAGTTTGTAGCTAGAAGTTTTTAATCGAACGAATAATCATTACTTTTATGACCCTTTGGTAATTAGAATAAAATCTAGTTGACTTAGCTTTAATCTTAAATATACTATGTTACATTATTGTTTACCCCATCATTCTATCATTACACTGTTTTAAATACTATTGTCCTTTCTAGGATCTCGGTCTAAGCTCTGCGTGCTTATTAGTTGAAGCCGCCGTGGGGTCGGTGGAGTCGACATTCAAACTACCAAAAACTAAGAAAACAATGGCAACAGAATGGATAGGGCGGTCGCCAGAGCGAACGCCGTCCCCCTACAGATCTCCTTATAGACCCTCCTTAGTCTCGGCGCCATCGTTAGAAAGCTTAGTTCAGGTGGCGTCGACAATGATAGGTGATTTGAGCGGAGTACGAGAGATAGATCACGATGAAGAGAATGCACATTCGTCACCGCCTAGAACCCCAGGAAGGGATAGAAATAAACCTCCAAAGAAAGCTAAAAGAATCACGAGGAGTACTCCGCCGGCCGAAGTAACAGAAGTAACCCCAATTGTAGTTCCGCAGCACAGTGCCAAAAAGAGATGGCTGCGACAAGCTATCAGCGAAGAGAGTGATTCCCCATCAGCTGGTCAGTATATTTATAAATTGTTTATGGTGAAATGTTATCAATTCTGATTTTAAATGAAATTCTACGAAGCTGTTAATAATTCATCCTTTGTCAATTTTGTCTTACAGAATGCATATTAGAGAAGATTTTGAAATGACTAATAAATCAATCCCTTAACATTAACCTTTTGACTTTCGATATTACGTCTGTTGGGATGTATATTTTATGAGCAACAATACCATTGGATTTTTTACAATTTGCAATGTGCATGTGAACAATGTACATTACACATTCTTCAGCCCTCATAACCTCAGTTGATGACATTTCACCTTGTACATATTTGAGTAGTACATGGGCTATATACTATGCGTAAATGTAGACGTGTTTGTTTCAGAATCTCCGCCCAATGAAATGATAACGCCTTTGAAGAAGCGCAGGTTGGCAAGGGAATCGCTATCGTGTGAACAAAACACTATTGTGCCTGTGAGTATATAGAAAATAGTTATTACGTTGTTCTTTCGATGTGTTGAATATAAAATATCCAAGTTAACATAAACTTAAAAAACTGTTTTACTTTTATTATGTGCATATAGATTAACAAGTTTTGTTTGCGCAGTGTATCGACGATACTTCACCAGTATTAACATCGGAAGACTCGCCAGTCAAAGATGATCAACAGACAGCAGCTCGACAATATAAAGTTAGGAATATTATGGACAGTATTTACGGTCGCGATCGGACCCGGTCAGACAGTGGTCAAGGTTCTGACGATCAGTGCAATATGGACAATGACGTTTTAAACGTGAACATAGTTCCGCATGACAGTGAAAACATTAGGAGAATAATAGGAGTTCCGCCTGCTTCCGAAGATTACAGAATCATGCCTCAGATTACGAAACCAGAGGACATCAAAACAAACAACAACAATGTGGACATTGAAGACACCAACTACAATAAAGTCGTGCCGATGGAGATCGACACGACGATATCGTTACAGCCTAAATTAGAATCCAACGAAAATAGTAATAGTGAAGTAAAGTGTGTCGACAGCCCAAATGACAAGCTGCATAGTTGTCAGTCTGCAGACACCAGCGGCAACTCGTCACCCCAGCGTGACGAAATGGATGACATTCAGAAGAAAATACACTCATTCCACACGGAAAACATACAGATACTGAAAAGTAGAAATAAGAAGCCCAAAGAGAAGCGGAAGAAGGTAAACTTGAACTTCGATCTCAACATGGTCGACGACCAAATCAGTATTCAATTGAGGACGGAAAACGATAGCAGTTCAAAATCGTCAGAAGTGAACGGTGATATTCATGATGATATTAGTAATTCGGTGCTCGATGAGAAAATTCACGTGTCGCCCGAGAATATTCCACTGCCGCCTGTCGAAACGATACCTTTGCCGTCGCCTGAAAATATACCTCTACCGGAGGAGCCGAGTCCCTTGTCGCTCATACCTCCCCCGGAGGCGATCCCTCTGCCGGAGGAGCCCATGAAGCCCGCCAAGGTTGTCGCACCGGCGTCACCGGTCGAAAGACAAGAAGAAAAGAGTTACGGCATCGATCGGCCGTCGGTCTTGGAAAATTCAACACTGCCATACACCACTCGTTTTAGTTCCACAGGGTTATTCTCGGGCATATTCAGCAACATGTCACAATCCGTGAATCACGACGACCAGAACGTGCCCAACATGTCAATAATAAAGAGCGCAATAGACAAGACGACCAGTTTGGATAGTAGTATATTCGATAAGGAGAGTCTCACTCTCGTGGACGAGTTTAAAAATGTGCACGAGATTTTAAACCGCGTGAATAGTATGGACTCGAACAATAGTGTGATATTGTCGGGAGTGTTGAAGAGTTCGAACAAGGCGAGCGCGTCGCCGGCGAAGCCCGCCAAGCCGTTCGCGAGGACCAACGACCCGCGGCTGCAGCCGCCGCCGCAGGACAAGCCCAAGCCCGTCCGGAGGAAGGTACGTCGCTTCAGCGGCCTCATCATTTCTTAAAGTATGAGTCGCGACTCACGGGCGGCGGGCAATCATTGGCTCGCTCCAGAAAAAAATGAAATCTAAGTGATTTTATATCCAACATATTCTGATTTTTTATTTAATTGAGTCGCGGTTCATATTTTTTTAAATAATGGCGTCTAAGATTGTGAACTGGACGTCAGAAAGTAGCGCTGCGGGCGGCGGAGCGGTGTTTGAGCCCGTTCTCTACGTCAGCTATCGGTATCATTCGGTTTTCGCCGCTGTATCCGTGGAGCGTCACCGCCGCACGCTTTCGTCCGGCTCGCGATCTTAATTTCGCTGCTGAAAGTTTATTTTTAATTTTTACTTTAGTCGGAAGAATAACAGCTGAACTTAACTAAATTTTACATTATTAAGATAAGTTCAGCTGTTCGTTTTTATGGTATGTTTTATTACCATTTAATCACGCCCCCCCGGATGTGCTCATGGCAACTTACGATTGCCACGTCAATGATAATTCATTGATGATCTAGATGATGTCTAATTCGGCGTATTCAGTATCCGCAAAACCATTATAGAGTCGTGAAAATCTTAAGTGGTTCATATATTTCGTTGAAAGTGAGTCTTATAAACATTTTAATGTTCTTTAAATAGTCACTCGCGTTAGATGATCGCTGCGAATTCCATTTGATAAAATGACCTCGAGGCAGTACAAAATGTTAATGTGCAAAATTTCGGGGTTATCTGTCTAATAATACTATCGATTATATCAGGTAAACATGTGTAGCATACAATACACACATATTAATATAAATAAACATAACATTTATGAATGAAGTAGGTTTGTCTATCCATAAATCTGCTATCTTCATATTGTCATACATTAGCACCTGTTGCATTGGTATCTAATTAAAATAATCACTTAAAAACTAGGCACTCACTCGTTTATCTCGAATATTGTAATATCTAGAGTATGAAAGTAGGATTCTAGATTAGATTATGTAATATCAAAAAACAAAGTGAAGTCAATGCGTGATCAATTTCCTCTACGGGATTTGAGACATAATCTGTAAATGAATATTTTATTATAATCTAGATTGATTGCATCTATTTGTATTTCTGCCAAAAAATTTGTTGATATATAACAAATACTTGCTAAACTATGACATGTATAAAGGGTGTATTTTTGAATCCTGGTCAGTTTGAAAGAAGTATTGATTGTTAATAAATAACAAAAATAAAAATTAATAAGTCATCAAAATATATCGTAAAACTTCTTGAAGAGTTTCACATGTGGTACATAAGTTCAATTCTAAGTTGAAACCGCTTAGTAGGTGGGCTGGAAGTTTTGCTGTTGAGCTATTTAAAATTTATCAAGTAATGGGTTATAATACAACCAGCAATATTTGTATGCATGTCGCCAACACCGGGATAAAGATCAAGAAACAAAATATAATTTAAGTCTGGCTCTAAAGGACTTGTATCCAGGACCCCCAAATTAGTAATAAAAAGAAACTTCTGTCAAAAATTTTGAGTGGCGACGTCGGAATGAACTGAGCAATCTGCAGTATAAAATAATAGACTTCGATATAATGCCATTGCTGATATTATAGTATACTTAGTAGGTGTCGATCGCATGACTTGATTCTGTGTATAGTCGGCACGTGTGCTCGCATTTCTGATCGGACTCATTTTTTTTATACTACGTCGTGTGGCAGACAAGCATACCGCCCACCTGATATGAAGTGGTTACCGTAGCCATATTAACGGTCGCAACATGAAATATCGCTCGCGCGCTATCACCCCCGCTACCAGTGCAGCAACTCATTCCTTTCTGGTGACCTTGTTAGAATCCAGAGCCCTTAAAATACGCACTTTAAGTATTAAAAAGAAAAAGTCTCTCTCTCTGTCCCATGGTGTCGATGTACGAACAAAAGCTACGAATAAAATATTTCATTTGGCAATTTGAGTTCTCTGATTTACCTTAAATTAACAATAGGTTATGGGCCCAGAGGCTCACTCAGCCAGATGGCATAGAAAGTAGCATAGGAAAGTAACAGCAAGTGCAAAATAAAAGTTAAAAATAGTACGCGGTCTCGTGTAAGTAAAAATGGCGTCGCCGGTTCAAGTCTCAGCTTACCAATTATTAACACCGGAAAACTTCTCAAACTGGATATTCCGAGTGCAAATTATGATAGAAGAGAAAGGTTGTATAGAAGCTTTGAAGAAAAATATGCAAGATGTAAAAAATCTAAATGAAAAAGATAGAAAATCATTTGACCACATGGACGCTAAGGCAAAAAATGTAATCGTGCAGTCATTGCCGGACAATCAACTTGATTATGTCAAAGAGTGTACCACAGCACAAGATATGATTACTAGACTAAGAGAAATTCATGAAAGAAAAAGTACATTGTCCTCACTTTACCTACGAAGAAAATTAAATTCTATGAAAACAAATATGAACGAAAATCTGCAAGACCACTTTAATAATTTCGAAAAACTCATACGCGATTTGGAAAATAATGGTAGCAAAATGAGTGAAGCTGATAAAATCTGTCATTTGTTTATGACCCTACCGAGTGAGTATGAGGCCACAATAACGGCACTAGAAACTATGAGCGCAGATCTTACCTTGACTAACATAAAAGTGAAATTATTAGATGTGGAACTAAAAATAAAAGAAAACTTGAGCAAAACAGTAAGCACAAATGAAAATAATTACTCTCTGAATAGTGAATCATTTAAATGCTATGCATGTGGCAAGCCAAACCACTATGCTAGGGATTGCAAAGAGAAAAATAAAGCTCGTGGAAGAGGAAGATATAGAGGCAGGTCAAGATCTAACTGGTCGAGAGGTTATCGAAATAGAGGATATTCAGCATCGGGACAGACAGCAGAAACAAACAGAGACACCGCACTTATAGCTATGTTATCAGAAAAAGCATATGATGAAAGTAAAGAGGTTAAATTTATAATTGACTCTGGCGCTACAGAACACCTTATTCAAGAAAAATATGAGAAATATATGAGCAGTATAGAAGAATTGAAAAAGCCAATAAAAATAAGAATTGCTAATGGAAATTTCTTAATATCTACGAAGAAGGGAACACTACGAACAATTATCAATAATATAAATACCAAAATAGAAGGACTAATAGTAGAAGGTTTAGCAAATAATCTACTAAGCGTAAGGCAAATAAATGAAAAGGGGTACAGTGTAATATTTAACAAGAGAGGATTGAAACTAACTAATCAAGATAAAATATTCTATGGAGAAAAAGATGAGAGAAATCTGTTTATATTGAAAGGTATTTTAAATGAAGAAAAGTTTGAAAAAGCATATACAGCAGAAGATCTTTGGCATAAAAGAATGGGTCACTTAAATAAAAAATCTTTGAAAATAATGAATCTACCATTCAGCAAGAAAATATGTGGAACTTGTGTAGAAAACAAAAGTACAAGGCAACCATTTAAAAGAAATAATAAAGTAAAATCAAGAGCGATAGGAGAATTGATACATACAGACATAGCAGGACCTATGAGACAAAGAACTAAAGAAGGATATCTTTACTATCAGACAATAATAGATGACTACTCTCACTATGTAGTTGTTTATCCGCTCAAGAGTAAAAATGAAGCTGAAACAAATATTAAAGACTATGTTACAAGATTTGAAACTGAAAAAGGATTAAAAATAAAAAGAATTCGATGTGATAATGGTGGAGAATTCACATCATCATGGTTTAAAAATTATTGCTCAAAGAAAGGAATATCAATTGAATATACATACCCATATAGTCCACAACAAAACGGCACAGCCGAAAGAATGAATCGTACCTTAAACGATAAAGCAAGAACAATGTTGAATGAATCCAACCTACCAAGGCATTTATGGGCAGAGGCCATATTATGTGCTGCATATTTACTAAATCGTTCACCATCGCAGGCTATTGAAAATGATATACCAGCAAAAAGATTTGGAAGAGAAATAAAAATGGAAATAATAAGAATATTTGGTTCAAAGGCATGGTATACCACAATACCAAAAGGAGACAAATTTGATCAAAGAGCAAAGGAATCAAGGATGGTTGGATATGCTAAAACTGGTTATAAACTATGGGATCCGACAACAGATACTGTCATTGAATCGAGAGATGTAAGATTTGATGAAAACGATTTGAAATATAATACAATAAAGAATATGAAAAGCTTCAGAAATGAAATTCCGATAAGAGAAGAAGAAATACTTATAGAGTACGAAGACAGCAACCCACCTGAAACAATAAAAGAGACAAGTCAACAAAAAGAATTACCAATGTCAGACGAAGAAAATCATGAAGAGACAGAATCAGAATATGAAGAATGTGATAAAGAAACACCAAAGAGAAGAATTACCCGAGTACCAAACAAATATAAAGAATTCGAGATGTACATAGCTTATGCACTCATAACAGAAATAGAAGGAGATCCTATAAGTTATGAACAAGCAATCAAAGAAGGAACAATATGGACAGAAGCTATAGAAAAAAGAAATTGAATCCATGAAAAACATGAGAGTATGGACAGAAACTAAATTTCTACCAGAAGACCAAAAGTCTATTGACACAAAATGGATATTTAAAACAAAACAGGACGGCACTAAGAAAGCTAGATTAGTAGCCAGAGGCTTCCAACAAAATCAGTCAAACTCATCTTATAATGTATACTCACCAGTAGCGAACATGAGTACCATTCGACTCGCATTATCATATGCTATTTCAAACAATTGGCAAATAAGACAACTTGATATACCCACAGCATTTCTAAATGGCGAGCTAGAATCTGAGGTCTATATTAAAATACCAGAAGGAGTAAAAGTTCAAAAAGGGACAACAGTACTGAAATTAAGAAAAGCTCTCTATGGACTAAAAGAGTCACCGAAATGTTGGAATCAAAAATTTAATAACTTCTGCAAAACTACTCTGAACATGAAGAGATCTAGTTATGATACATGTTTATATATAGGAAAAGACATATGGTTAATAATATTTGTTGATGATATACTACTTATTGGAGAACAGAAAGAAATTGAGAGAATAATTAAATTACTACAACAAGAATTCAAAGCTAAAGATATGGGAAAAGTAACAAGATACTTGGGAATGGATATAAAATTAAAATCCAACACATTGGAAATTTCACAACAAAGTTTTATTGAAAAAATATTACAGAAATTCAAAATGACAGAATGTAATACCTCAACAACACCTATGGAGTACAATTTTCAGGCAATAGATAGTAAACAAATAATTGTGCCATATAGAGAACTCATTGGATGCTTGAACTACATATCAATGATCAGCCGACCAGATATTACATTTGCTACATCATACTTGAGTCGTTATCTTGACAGACCAACAGCAGAATTGTGGACAGCTGCAAAAAGAATATTACGTTATTTGAAAGGCACTTCAGAGTTATCGCTTATATACAGAAAGACTTGTATTGGAAAAATCACAGCTTATACAGATGCAGACTGGGCTGGAGACGTGGACAGGAAGAGTACCAGTGGTGCAGCAATCTATCATGGAGAGAATATTGTTTCCTGGAGCTCGAAGAAACAGCAAGCCGTGGCACTTTCATCATCCGAAGCCGAGTATCTCGCAGCAGCTTTGTGTACTTCAGAACTTATTTATTTGAAAGGACTTTGTAATGAATTTAGTGAGTGCAGTGCAGTGTTATGTTGTGACAATAAAAGTGCAATTAAAATGATGTCAACTTATGAGAACACTAAAAGATCTAAACATATTGATGTGAAGTATCATTTTATAAAAGACATTATAGGACAAAGAAAAATTACTGTGAACTATGTGAAAACAAGTGATAATATTGCTGACATTTTAACGAAAGCCTTACAGAGTGTTAAATTTAAGTATTTTCGTGAAAAACTATTAATGTAAGAAATAATTGTTGCATAACAAATGTATGTGAAGTTAGGTTAGTAATATTTTGAGGTTATATGTATGTTTACATTTTGTAAATGACAGATGAGAGATGACAATTGAATGACGTTTCTGAAAATGTAATTGACAGTTTCAATGTTACCATACTATTATTTGTAATTACTACCAGTGTAACAGTAATTAGCAATTTTAAGTTTTTTTTGAAAATAAGTTTTAAAGAGAAAATTAAAATTGAAGGGGGGTGTTAGAATCCAGAGCCCTTAAAATACGCACTTTAAGTATTAAAAAGAAAAAGTCTCTCTCTCTGTCCCATGGTGTCGATGTACGAACAAAAGCTACGAATAAAATATTTCATTTGGCATTTGAGTTCTCTGATTTACCTTAAATTTACAATAGACCTCACTCATATGCAGGAACACAACAACCCTCAAGGGAATTGTTATTTGGATGCGGTATTCTGTGAGGTGGAGATAGGTACTTCCCCAGTCGGGTAGCTTAAAAAATATGCTATGCCCTACCTCTCTTTTCGCCAGAGCCTCTTCTGTCAGTCAGCAGAATGCACCACGTACAGGTGACTTTGGTTCAAAGCTGTTGATGAACAACTTACACCCCAAATTTAATACATTTTGCCAAATGGAGTGGGCAAGGAAGCAGATGGGCGGATGAGTAGTATGAAGTCGCAGTAAACACAACTAATACGTTAAAAATACACCTTTTGTTCTAACAAACGTGTCATCGTAAGTTAAAGTATATAAAATAGTGCAAGTTTTACATAACAATAAAACTTGTATTATTGAGCAGAGACGATGCACAGCATCTGTGAGAGTGCGTCAACACTTTTCTAGCAATTTCCGGTCCGTTGGCTTCCGCCATAGTGTTTTCTCGCCGTAAATAGTAACTCAACTGACTTACTTCCGTTTGGCGCCATTTTTTAGTCACCTTAGGAGATTCTGGCGCGAAGCGTCTTCATAGAAGTCTCACCAGGAGACCTAAAATGGATGCTGTGCATCGTCTCTGCTCAATAATACAAGTTTTATTGTTATGTAAAACTTGCACTATTATCGGCATGTGACGATGCACAGCATCTGTGAGAGACGTGTTTATAACTCCTGGTGACTGCCAACGACGCTATGTGATGATGATGGGGGTATAATAGCTTGAATTAACAGAAAAAACACATATTATTCCCATTAAAACAAACGGTATATTATCGTAACAAATCAGCAAAAAAAAAAAAATAAGGAAATAATAAATTTATCAATACTATTTATTAATATGTATTAACAAAAGTGACATTCAGAATTATATTAATTAAAGTTTGATTATAATAAAAAACAGCAGTACCACATTGTTTTAATTGAATTATTTAGAGAGGTTCAAAATTAACTGCAAGATTATTTTGTGATTGTGATCTTCCTATTATCTGCTTACAATAAAATCTGGCAAATGTGTTTTCCCTTCGCCAGTTACCTCTACTAAGAATATCTTCTATTGAAAAATTTTCGTGCCAGTTTAAAGAAGCCACAGCCGAGCGTACAGAGCCCGCAGAAGCGGATATCCCTGCGTCTCTCAATACTGTTTTAACCCAATTGCCGATCACAGTTCGCGAGGCGGCCTGTGAGGGGCCCCTTATTGTGGTAAATAGAGCGCTATTACACTCGGCTGTGCGTCGCTGTGCACCAAGATCTATTACTTTCCTTAACCAGAATACGGGGCAAATACTTGCATTCGTATGTTTTCCAACCTGATTGTCTATACGAAGCGGTGTCCGTCTTCGAACCAAAAGCTGGGGTCAGGATGATGTGATCGCCGGCGTCAGTGTAATGACTCGCAGAGACCTTCAACAACGTGAGGTCATGTACGCGTCGGCCCGACGCTAGAAGCAGCAGACACGCTAGCCTGCGTGAAGCTTCGAATAATGTATCATTATTTGGAGAATTATGCTGAAGCCAGATAACCAAATCACCCGGATCCCAGATAGGTGGTTTCTCTGCTCTCGGCTTTTGAAGGGAGATTGCTTTTAAAATATGCTTTACTAAGAAATGTGAATTTAAATTTTCTACTGTTTTTCCAAAAGTTAATACGACTGATTTGTGTAACAAAATAGTTGGATAAGCTAATCTCTCTTCAAGATACAGGTATGCCAAAAATCTAGATAAACCCACACCTTCAGGGTGTTTATAGTCCAAATTATTGTCCTCACACCACTTAACCCACCTGACCCAGGCGGGCTTATAAGTCTTTAGTGTAGAATTTCTCCAGCTCGACTCGAGCAAGGTCCGTTCTGCTTCAGTCCAGGTTCCTGTGATGTCACCCCACCCCCAATTTTCCAGACATAGAGCTCCATGTCCCGAACCTGAGGAGGCGGGCGGCCGGTGCTGTGGTCTACTAGAACACATTCCAGATTTCGGACCTTGAGCGGCTCGCACATCGCTCGTCGCCGAAGGTCCGGCAGCCAGAACGTACACTCCCCGCGCCGAATTCAGGTGGTGCAGGACCCGGGGCAGGAGGCTCGGCGGGGGGAACACCCACGCCAGGTTGAACTGCCACTGTCTGCTGAAGGCATTGTAAAACTGTGCTGAGCGATCCCGACAATCTTTTGTTACATACTTTTTCACAACTCTTGTTTGTTTGGTTGCAAACAAATCGATCTGTGGGACTCCGAATCTGCGAAATGCTGTTCCCACTGCTGGAGTCAACAGGTGCCACTCGGCCGCTTGTCGACCCCGGGACAACCTGTCCGCTACCTCGTTGTACTTGCCTGGGAGGTATTCTGCCGTTAACGCTATTCTCCACCGATCTAGGATATGCAGCAGTTTGTACGTCATACTGAGCAGAGGCGTCGATCGTGTTCCGCCTTCTTTGCGGATGTATGCTACGACTGTTCGATTGTCGGACTGCAAAACCACATGACGTCTCTGAAGATAAGATCTGAAGTGGCTTACCGCGGCTATGATGGCGAACATCTCCTTGCGGTTGCAATGCCATTGCTTCTGCCTGGGGGTCCATCCGCCCGATACTGTCTGATCGTCCATCTGGGCCCCCCACCCGTGATCTGCTGCATCTGTTGCAAGGAAATGTTGTATTAGCGTTGGATGTAAATCGCTCTCTACCCGATGACCTTCCAAAGTAGTAATCCACCACTCTAAGTCGCGTACTGCTTGAGCCGGTATGTTTTGTTGGGTGTTCGGAGACGCTCCCAGTAACAGCCGAGAGTGACGCTGCAGTTGGCGACAGTGTAGCCTTCCCCTGGGTATCACAAAGTTGGCGAAATTGAGAGTGCCTAAAACTATTTGTATCTCTTTTAGAGACATAGTCCCTTTGCGGATGGCTTTTCTCGACATATTCTTTATTGTATTTACTTTTCTCTCTGGGAGACCTTTCAGACCTCTGTTCGTGTCCCAGATCAGTCCCAGATATTCTAACCTCTGACAAGGCTCGACCGCCGATTTTTCGAAATTGATGGTCCATCCTAGACTCTCCACGACCTCTACAGCCGTCTTCACTTGAGCCTGCAGGAGAGTGCGAGACTGGTTCACCAATAAAAAGTCGTCCAAGTAGACCATAATTCGCATACCTCTGTTTCGAAGCTGCTGAGCTACCCAGTTGGTCAGTGCGGCGAAATTCTTCGGCGCGCACGACAGCCCGAAGGGTAGGCAGGTCATTTGAAGGACCTGGTGGTCGTACACAAGCCGGAGAAACCTTCTGTGGGCTTCGGCTATTGGCACGTGAAAGTACGCCGACGACAGATCCAGCTTTACCATCCAGTCGCCGCTCTGTAGGAACTGAGGTATCTGGAACTGAGAGATCAGTTTGAAGGGTTTCGGAATTATTGACAGGTTTAATCGTTTTAAATTGAGAATTGGGCGCAACGATCCGTCGCTCTTCTTTGTCAGGAACATAGTCGAGAAGAAGCTGAACCCGATCTGTCGCTGGTCCAGTACCTCCAAGACACCCTGTTCCACAAGGTTGTTTATCTGCTGGGACATATCTGGTGACTGAGGTGTCTCGAAGCGACGAAGAGTCCTGGTCGTCGGTTGCACGAGCACAGGTCTGGAGGTGAATGGCAGGCGCATTCCCGTGATCATGTCGAGAAGGGCCTGCGGAGCCCGAAGCGCCTGCCACTGCCTCCGATACGCTCGAAGGCAGCCCCCGTAGAACTTGGATTGGCGTGGGCGATAGTCACTTATCAAAATGTCTCTTACCGGGGTGGCCGCCTTTCTTAAATGGCTTCTTCGCCTTCTTCGAATCCTGCTGCTTTGGTGGCCCTGCGACTGCTTTATTACGCCTGCTTTCATCATCTCTGGAACGAAAGGGCTGGTTAGAGAAATCACGTGACGAACCCGGTTTACTTTGTTTGCTCCCAAGCCTCGGCTTACTGGTATCCTTGTTTGCTGTAAACCACGGTCGTACCCATTTGTCCAATCCACCTGTACTTTGTATGTAAGTACGCAATAGGCCCTCATCGAACAGGTGCTTAGAACTCGGAGGTATCTTACGCAGACCCTCACGCAGGTTTTTGTTAGGTAACTCACTTAGGATGCGCTCCCGGCGATTTTCAATATGTTCGGCCCTTTTTCCACAAACCATCTGCATAATTTCATCACTTGTCTTGTGAAACTTAGAGGTTGGTTGAAATAATTCAGATATTTTGTCAAAAATATTATCAGGCGACAACACAGCTTGAGAACCAGTCCAGTTAATAAACTGTTGTAAAGTATCGTTAAGAAGTACGCGCTGAGTAATGAGGCCATTACATATAGCCGCCAATATACGTTCCGAGCTTGCAATGAAATCCTTGCCCTTAAGAAACTGTCTGAGCTCGTCATTAACCTCAAGATCTACAAAACCAGGTGAGGCGCAATGGGCTTTTAATGAATCGGTGTAACGAACATCTTTCCAACATGGATCACCAAACTTTTGCAAATGTTCTAGATGTTTCAAATGCTCCGGATGAGCAGGCGGTATCTTAGGGTCTTTCAGGAATGTATTTACAAAGCCAAGATTTAAGAGACGGGGCTCGACCGCACTAGTCTCAGCGACAACTGTAGGGCGTTGCAATTGAAAATCTAAAGTTGTTAAGCTGCTAGGTCCCGGAACTGGCTCAGGTGCCACCGGACCCGGAGCAGTCGTGGGTAGCGTTGGATTGCGCGTACCCTCAAACGGCGTAGGCAATGCGTTAGAACTAGCCGTATTTTCAATAAAATGTTCGTTAAAAACTGACTGAGATGGCAGAACAACATTTTGTAACAGTACATTTGTTAAAACTGTCACTTTGTTAATAAGCTCATTAAAATCAGTATTTGACTCACCGAGTCTCCTTCGTTTTACCTCGCTGCAAGAGGAATCGCTACACGACTCCGAGCCGCTGCTTTGTGAACGGCGCTGATAAACACGCTTCCTACCGCTAGGCTGGCGCGGCTGCGACGACCTTCCGTCGTTCTCACGCTCCGCTTGTCCCGATCGCTCGGTAACTGCATTCGTTTCACTATCGCTCATGTTCACTATCGCGATAACACAAGTAAAAGTTTCTATTTTTAACTAAATCCACTTTTTAAATGCACTGAAAAACTTTTAACGTTAACAACTGCGAAAATTTTCTCGAGTGTTTCGAAGTAGATGTTGCTTCAACGAAAAGTAACGACGCTATGAAGACGCTTCGCGCCAGAATCTCCTAAGGTGACTAAAAAATGGCGCCAAACGGAAGTAAGTCAGTTGAGTTACTATTTACGGCGAGAAAACACTATGGCGGAAGCCAACGGACCGGAAATTGCTAGAAAAGTGTTGACGCACTCTCACAGATGCTGTGCATCGTCACATGCCGATAATGAATTGTTTATACGTAAAGTTGATACTGTTGATTGTTGGCACTTGGTGGAACATTATTATCATAATGTTATGAGACGAACTTCTTAGCTTCCATGGATTCACCGTGCGGGTGCCGGGTCCATCGTGTGGCAGAGAAACCCAAGCAGATCCCGCGACTTGTGACACGGGTGTAGGTTTAAGGGTCCCCTTTCCGACGTACATCAACACTCACCTTCACTACTTGTGTTTCTCTCCCTGCCCTGCCAAATCTGGTATGAACCTGCTAATGCAGCTTTATATACTCGTTCTAGTATAGAACTTACTGCACTTCTGGACAAGCCAAGGTCTTTCAGCAGGTTATAGAGAGATTTTGCTGGTATATCTCTCGCTCCTACTTCTACAGCGTATAGATTAACTACATAGCCGCTTTTTGTTAATTCGTTTAGGAGGTCATAATATTTGTTTTGTTTTATCGCGTGGTCTTTGGGTATGTTAGTTTCCCACGGTACGGTAAGCTCTACAAGTACTATACGTTTTGTAGCTCTGGAGAAAAGGAAAATGTCCGGCCTGGATGTCGAAACATCCAGAAACATAAAACACTTGTACTGTTCCACGTAATTATATTTAATTTTACTGATCGGTTTCGCCGCTAAGGCATTATCAAGGAAACAGATGGTATTTGTGTGTTTACGCTCTACCTACGCGAAGAAACACAAATACTATTTGTTTCCGTGATAATGCCTTAGCGGCGAAACCGGTCGGTAAAATTAAATATAATTAAGTCATAAGTGGAACAGTACAAGTGTTTTATTATAACATAATGTTTATACGTAGCCTGCTGACCAAAACGTATTGTAGTCGTCCATCGAGTAGTATCCCCGTGGACGCGACACGCACGTGTCGATCTCACCTCGCGTTTGATCGTGTTTGATCCAGCTCTCTATCAGCGAGTACCGCAAGCGGCTGAAGGGGTCGGGCGGGGCGGAGGAGGCGGAGGGCGCGGGCGCGGGCCCCGAGTGGTCGTCGGAGTCGTCGGCGTCGGGCGCGGCCGAGCTGTCCCCGCCGCGCCTGGAGCTGGCCGCGCACCACCTGGCCGCGCAGCACCTGGCCGCCGCCGACGACCTGGAGCAGCGCCTGCACCGCGACCTCGCCTCCACGCAGCTGCTCAGAGGTAACCGCCGCCCGCCCGCCTCCCGCACAACACAAACATTTGTGTGCATCAACATGACTGTTCGTCTTGGTCTGGGTGTTTTCTATGTATTATAAGTTATTTAAATTATGACTTTAGCAATAAACATAAGAGTATATATGCGTGTGTGTGTCAAATACATGGCAGTAAATGTAATGTTTTTTTTTTATGCATAAATTAAAAATAAATATTAGCATTCTGCACGCCTTTTCTATTTAAACTATAAGTGTGCGAAATTTCATACTCCTCCGTCCGCGCAATTATCGTATCGGGTACAAAGGTATTAATATACAGATATCATTTCTAAATACAGTCTGTTATCAATTGTCATCCCCTTTTTACTACAGTGCAGGAGGATTTAACTAAAAAGGTTTTTTATTACAATATAATAACAGTGTCATTCAGATATCGTGTATCACAATGACTATATAACTTGGGCACTAGCGCGGGCGGCGTCATCCGCCAAGCAGCCGCTATTATTAGCTTCTGTCGAAAAATGATTAAAAGTAGTAGTTCAATTTTACTTTAAAATTTACTACACAAAATATTATTTCATTTCTGAATTCTGATTCTCAGCATTTCTGAAGGTGCCTTCCGCAATGCTGCAGCAGGCCTCCGTCACTCCATGTACTTGCGCGCTATAATTACCTACCGCCCGGCCGAGCGGTCTCGGGCCGTTTGCGAACCAAATTCAGTGCAGTTGTCGCAAGCGAAGCGCAAGCACGTTGTTCAATTTTAATCGTTACATTCGTTCGTACACGTACCTACGATGCCGTCTGGTGCCTTATGTGCTGTAGATGGGTGCAAATGAAGTAAAAGAAGGGATAAACACCTAACATTTTTCCATTTACCTGTCAATGAAGAACGGTAAATGATAAACTATTGCTATTTTTTGTCGTCAAAATCAAAATTATTTTTAATGGGTATACCATTACACGACAAAAAATAGTAATAGTTTATCACTTACCTTTCTTCTAAGCATTAGCTTGCCTTTCAACACAGATTTACATATTTTTGTTACATAGAAACGTCATACTTACCTGAAACACTATTTTAACAACGTTTAAAAAGCTATTTTTATTAGAATAAAATTGTGATAATATTTGACGGACAGTCGCGCAAATATATAATTTAGAAAGGTAAGAAATTTATAAAAAAATATATATAAAAATAAGACACATGTAACTTTAAAGAATTTTATTTTACCTACACACTGACCTCTATAATTATGTTTTATCTAGATGTATTGCACAGTCAGCACTAATTTATAAAAAAAAATATTTTATACCTATAGTCAGAAGATCAGAACATATTCACAGTTCTCAATAACAAAGACATTAAAAGTTATGTTAATTTAATTTTATCGAAGAGGCAGCCCTGCGATTGCTGCGGGATCGCATGGTGCGAAGCAGTCACAACTGTACCCTTGAGCATTTAGGCACATTTTAGAATGCAGCGGTTCCTGACGCGACGGAGTAGGCTATTATAGCAGTAGTTATTGGAAATTTTCTACTGAGTGAAGTATCTGTTACGTAGTAACTATTATGTTATCTGTGGCTGCAGTGTCTAGCCTAACCTGTCCACCTATCCCAGGTTAAAATTTTTACTGTTAATAGCCCAGCGAAGCTCGATTTGCTTTTAGGAAGGTCACCTTCTTGTTCGTCTTTCGGTGATCACAAGCATTATCCTTTATGTAGCCCCGTCGATAGTGTGATGAAAGTGAATCTAAGCTCTGCGGATTTAGAGTAGTAGTGATTTAGATACATGTTCTTATATTTAATTTGTATGACGTTTCTAAGTGCTTTATAAAGTCCAAAGAATAAACATAATATTTTGATTTGATTTGTAATTTTTTTTTGTACGTGCGGAAATCTTTCATTAATATCACGCTATCTAACGAGGCATACTGGTTGTGTTAGAGTCTGCTGTCATGGACATGTTGCAGCCATACCGAAATCCATGATCTATCCGCTATTTGACAAGGGCTTAGGAAGTGCGGCAGCGCAACTTCCGCGATCGGTCGGCGATTGTTCTTAAGGACTCTGTTCTTAAGGAAGCCGAGTTACTCCCCCTCCGCGACCAATAGTGATTCAGAGGTTGTTCTTACGGACCCTCCTCTTGAGGAACCTGAGTTTCTTCCCCTCCTCGACTAATAGCTCACCGGCAGATAATATGATCCGCCGACACCAAGAGGGTATTTTTCTTTCTAGACTCTTTGCTGATGAAATCGGCTCTACGGGCGTCAACAGACTTTCCCGGTTTCACCTCCGCGTCGTAAATTTTAACGAGTTTTTCCTTCCTGGGGTCGCTGAAACTTGCTCTCGGGGCGTGTCAGCTGGCTCGGCCTCTGTTTCACCTCTGCCTCGGTATTTCTTTAACGAAGTTTCGCTTCGCAAGCAGCCCAGGTATATATTTAATCTATTTTTGGGTTTCACGAAAAGAGTTAGTCAAACTTAGCATCGGCTAGATTTCGAGGATTGACTGTAACAGATAGACAAATATTCTTAATAAAGTCGATACAAAACTACATTTAACGTGAACAATAATCCCTGTTAGTTCGTTACTTTAGTTTTATATGTGATTTTATGTATCGCGAGTTGACATCTTAAGGAAATTAACATAGGTCAGAGCCCGCCGGAACCATGAGTAAATGACAATATTATGAAGATAACGTTATACGTCTACTAATTAAACAGATACAATAACAATATATTCTAGGTAACATTTGACCAACTTATCTCTTTGTTATCTGTGTTGTTTTCTTAATGAAAGTTATATAATTTAATGCATTCATTGCCAAATTACTGATAGTTGCAGTTTTAAATACATTTAAGTAATTGAAAGGCCCCCGCTGAGGAGGGTTTATGTTTATTAGAGATAATATCATAAACTACTGTAAGGATTTCAATACGGTTCTTGTTATCAGAACCAGGGTTTGTTGTGATTTTTTTCTACTACGCCGTGTGGCAGAGATTACGGCCCGCTTGATGTGACGCGGTGATCGTCGCGTAGCTAGCTTGCAATCTGAAATATCGTTCCCGCGTCACCACCCCCGTTGCCATGGCAGTAACACCCTGGTATCCTCACTCACTCGCAGGAATACAATTACCCAAAAGACCTAGGTCTTTAGAAAATTATTATTCAGCTGCGGTCTTTCGTGATGTTGAGGTGTTTTCCCGGTCGGGCAGCTTAAGTTACGCTGAGTCCTACCCTTCTTTTCCACGATGCGCATGTGAGGCTTTTGTTCAATGTCGATGGTGAGCCACTTACGCCCCACTATTTATAGGTATATGCTGTTAGTTGTGAACATTTTGTAGAAACGTCCTATGCTATGAGAAATCAGTTTGGTTTCTTTAAAGTCAACGTTACGAGTCCGATGGTCGAATGGCAAGCAATAGTCACTTTGAGTTCGTGGTCGCAGGTTTGACAATTTTGGTGTGAATGAACATGTCTGTTTGCTATGTATTATAATGTCTTTATTTACAAAAAAATGTATTTATGTACATATATCAGTTATCTAGTACCCATAGTAAAAGCTTTGCCTAGTTTCGGACTAGGTGGCGCTGTGTAATATAATTATGTCAAGGAATATTTTTTTTTTGTTTCGTCTTTAATTTCAACTGTGTATTTGGCGCTAGTCGACTAGTAGGTAGCCCATTAAGTCAAGGTCTCAACGACCTTGTATAAACATAGTGCGCTGTAGCGAAACTTAGTTATTCATACAATATGTTCGCTTTTTGCGTCGCGCGCGCATGCCGGATCAATGAGATAATCCGAAGCACTGAGTATATATTATTCGACCAAATCAATTTACAAGCTTATACCTAACACTACACTATGTAAACAATGGTCTATTGTTTTGATCGTGTATTACTGTGGCACTGCTTGGCAATTGGCCAGTTATGCACGTTTATTTTTAAAACTTCGACACATTATTCTGCTTTATGTTAGCCATAATTCTCCCCGACTGTGTACGAGAAAATGTGTTATGTACTATCGACTATTTGTTTCGCCGGTGTTTGTCCGTTAAGTGGACTTGTCCGGGATATTAAATCTATATGTTAATACGTGAAACAAAAACTTTGTACACCTTTTTACGAATATTGCGCGGACGGAGGAGTATTAATTTCATACACTTATATTTTATATAGAGAAGGAGTGTAGAATGCTAATATTTTTAACACACTTTTATTAGGTCGACCTGTATGTAACTAACTATGTAATAGAATCTAAAGTAACTAAATTAACCATCTTCCAAGGATCGTAGCGTAATGACAATTGGTAGCTGTGTGTAGTTCTGATGACAATACAATAATATAGTACTGTCGAACTGATCTGATGATGTAGCCGAAAGATATGAACTGGAACTTCATGATGGAACATCGTATCAGTGCTGTTTTTGGATTTCTTAGAAAAGTCTTGTAATTAACTTTGACCACGATTAGGTTTCAAGGTCTGATGATGAAGCGGGAAGGCAGGCACTGGCATTCCATGATGGAATATCGTATCATAGTCGTCTTTGCACTTGTGAGAAAGGCCACTTAATGGACTTTGAACACGATCAGGTGCATTTATAAAAGCGTGTTTTTCTAGTGTTTTTTAAACTATTAATTTATTTAAAATTATGCATAAATAATAGATTAAATCAATAAAAAAAACATTACACACTACCATGGTATTTGACACACACACGCATATATACACTTTTATTTATTGTTAAAGCCATCATTTCAATCAATTGTAGTCAAATTTCGACCCCTGGGCGGCCACTGATTTATATTAATAAGGGTTGTTTCTTATGTGATGAATTCTCAACTATATGTTAATGTTTTGCCTATACAGACCGACAGATAAGGGCGCTATATTGATAATATTCACGCCTTATGTAAAGTGGATGGTTTTGCTGTTATCACGTTATCAAAATAATGATATTGACAACACTCCGTGCACTTGGGACTTGTTTGTTTTTATTTGATGTGAAAATATTAATAGTTATGTAGGTAGGGTTGCCATTCGTCCGGGTTTCCCCGGATTTGCCCTAGTTTGGAAGGCGTCAGGGGAGCGTCCGGGCGGAGTTTCATTTGTAGTCCAGGCACAGTATAAATAATAGTACTATGCACAGTATAGCCACACCCTGCCGCTCTCTCGTGTCGACCTCACCTCCCCTCTGAGACAAATTTGGAACAGTTTGTATGGCGCCGCACGCACACGCGCTCATTCTCGCTCTGCACAGACGCCATTGTTTATGTAGTAGTAAACGACGCGACATTTATATGGAGTAGCCGGGGTGTGGTCCAGGCTTAAAAGTTTTAAATCACTAACGCCCGCTTCATGCTGCTAATCGTAGTCATGTAAATAAAAAGTAGTACTAGTACTAAAAGACACTAATTACGTGTGCCTGGGTTTTAAGATTCGCGGGTATTATTTAAATTATATTTTTTTTAATAACAATAACGTAGGTTGTAACTTACTAGCAATTTTTTTTTATTTAAAAGCTTTTTATTAGCCATTTTTTAACTATTTTTTGACGAGCTCGGTGGTGTAATGGTTAGCAATAGCCACTTTGACTCCGAGGTCGCGGGTTCGATTCCCGCATACGACAAACATTTGTGTGCATGAACATGTCTGTTTGTCTTCGTCTGGGTTTTTTCTATGTATTTACAAAAAAAAAAAATGTATTTAAGTAGATTTATCAGTTGTCTAGTACCCATAACACAAGCTTTGTGCTTAATTTGGGACTAGATGGCGCTGTGTAAAATTGTCTAGAAATATTAATAAATATTTTTTTTACTCAGAAAATATGGACCGTAAAGTATGCATTAAAGCGTATTATTATTTTATATAAGAAGTGTGTCAAGTGTCGTTAGTTAAGGTTCGTTTCCGGCAGGAGTGTTCGACGCGCAGCCCACGGCGTCCGAGCGGCAGCGAGAGAACCTGAGCTCGCGGCTGCGGCGGGAGTTCGGGCTGGCGCTGCCCGACGACGAGGAGGCGCGCCCGCCCTGCGACCCGCCCGGTACTGTCACCCACACCACGCCGACGACACTACACAACCACTCACCGCTTGCCTATCAATCATCATCATCATTATCAGCCTGTATCTACCCATTGTTGGATATAGGCCTTTCCCAATGCTTTCCACCATATGCGATCCTCCGCTTTCCGCATCCAACCGCTACCAGCCACTTTTTTGAGATCGTCGGTCCATCTAGAGAGGGGGCGCCCTATGCTTCGTCGTCCCATACGTGGCCTGCACTCTAGGACTTTCCTCCCCCATCTGCCATCGCTGACTCGGCAGATCAATACTCTTGCAATATGCGACGAATATCCTCACGAATTCCAAAGAAATGCATGTTCCAAAACGCAAACGCCTTTATCATTTCAGTCGGCAAACTTCCACTGCCGAACATTGCCCTCCTCATTAGCTTCCCGCTGATTTTTCTCAATTCGTAAATACAGATTATTTTTAATTAATATTTTTTTATTGGTGCGATTTTTGTGACATTTAAAGAAATCTTTTGCGATCTTACAATATATGCAGGGAATCATGACATTGATATCCATTTTTCGAATTTGACAAAAGAACGGTCTGTCTTGCCTGCAACACAAGAAGTATTCATGGTCAAAATTTCAGCATTTTTCGTAATGATATAATACCTACCTCTGCGTGAGGTCTGGCAGCCAGTATGTGCAGCCTGAGGCCAAATTCTACCTACACGAATTGTACGAACTATCTACAGTAGTTCACATAAAAATCAAAGAATAAACAAAATAAAAACATTTTATTAGTTGTTAATCGCACATCAAGCATTTACATTTGATTCACATATAGTACGTTTTCTACGGCCGCCATATTCGAATAAAAATGTCATCATAATAATGGATAATCATGGATTGTCATGAGAACTCAACGAGTGGCCCCGAATGAGCTGAACTTTAGCTTAATCGGACACTAATAAGTGGATTACATTTAACTTGAAAGATTTTATTACAGCCACCACGGTGAAACTAAATAAAAGATTGTAAAAAAAAACAGTCATTTACATTACACCACCCCATAGTGTTTCTAAACAAGCGATAACGATAGACGCAAACTACCCACTTTTTGTCGCAACAGCACTTTCGCATATGAAATGTGCAGAGAACCCCAGCACAACATTTCGAATTTAGAAACAAGATGGTGTGCTGTAAATGGTTGTTAATTATTTCTTACGTGAGCCGCTTTACAACAAAACCTACTCGGAATACACATATAATACGAGGTGCGGTCCGAAAGTGTCCGGCCTAACAAAGAAAACAAGTAGATATATTTACAAAACCTTTTTTATTTTTCGATATTGTCCCCCTCTATTTCAATGCACTTTGCAGATATCATGACAAGCATTTCTATCCCCTTAAAAAATACTCTCGAGTTTTGTCCTCAAAATGGGCGAAAACAGCTTGAACCACTTTATCATCCGAAGAAAATCGTCTTTCTCTTAAGTCTGCCTTAAGTTTCGCGAACAAATAATAGTCGCTTGGGGCCAGGCCGGGACAGTAAGGCGGGTGGCGAATTTCCTCGAAGCCACAACAGAAAAAACAAAGTTGCTACAGCAACTTTGGCAATTGCAGCAGTGTGAACGGGAGCATTATCGTGGAGAAGCCGAACACCTCTCTCGTCCATTTACCGTGGTATTCCTTTCTTTTATGTCAATCATTAGTATTCCGTGACAATCCCAGATTACCGTTGCCATTATCTTTTTGGTGGATTGCGTTACCTTGACCTTTCTAGGCGGCTTCTTACCAAGACGACGCCACTCCATCGATTCCCTTTTCGACAGAGGATCATAGTATAAAACCATGGTTTCGTCTCCCGTAACAATCGACTCCAAAAAACTTTTTCCGTAACGCCTATACGCGTCTAAAACTTCTTGAGAACACACTTTTCGCTCAGTTCGCTGCAAGCTCGAAAGAAGTTTGGGTTCCCACGTAGCACTAACTTTATTCATGTGAAGATGTTCATGTAGAATCTTAAGTACTGAAGTTTTCGAAAGCCCGGTTCTTGCCGCCGTTTCTTTAGTCTTAAGTCTGCGATCACTCAGAACTTCCTCTTCCACTAATTTGACGCAGTCCTCGGTGAGTACTTCCACAGGCCGGCCGGAGCGAGGTTCGTCGTCAATGGACTCCCGCCCTAAACGAAACTGCTTACTCCATTCTTTTACGGTGGAAAATGATGGAGAAGTATCGCCGTACACTGCATCGAACCTTTTTTTTTATATCGGTCGGGCTGACCCCCTTCCTTTGTCAGGAATTTGATCACAGAGCGATATTCCAATTTGATCGTTTTGAAAAATTTCCGACTTACTATCGTTAAAACGCCGTGAAATCAAAACAACAACCAACAGAAACCCCAAAACCATACACGGAAAAGCAGGTTAGATGACAATCGCGATGAAATATTTATTTGTATTTTTAAGCTGCCCAATTCTCCAGCCAGAAACTTTTGGACCGCACCTCGTGTGTCACACCGTGTACCACAATGTGTCAGTAATATCACAGAGAACCCATTCAATTTACTGGCCCTGCGTTTACTAGTTTTACATAGTACATTTGTACATTTTTTCTTGTTATCATTGTTCTTATTAAGTGTTTTTATCCGACAGATGGCGCAACTGCGAAGAGGTGCGACAGGTAGAAACCGCCCCTGTGCACATATAAATAAGAAATATTTTTGTAAATCTCACGGCGGCGCCGGCCCGTCGCTTGTATTATACTATAATTATAATTAATATAACTTTTTTATGAACTCGTGTTAGTGCGCTCGCGCGCGTTTGTATATTTCCGTTTCTCTTCTGTTTTTATTTTCACGGTTTTCTGCAAGTACAAATTGTTTTTATTTCCCCTTGTACATATTGTATATAGGAGAGTTAAGATAAACGGTAGTCAGGCTACTCGGTATGTATGTATAATGGTATAGAAGATTTTTTATATATGTACAATGTTTATGTATCTTATTGATATGTTTATTTATTATCGATAGAGCGCTTAGGGTTCGCTGAATAGAATTTTTGTACGCATAATGTTTAAGTAAATTATAGTTGTTTTTATTATTTGTTTTACTTTTTGTAGCGTATATAGGGGGTCCGCGGGCTCGTCCCTAGAATCTAGGTCTCTCGTTAGTGTTAGTCGTTTCACATGTATTTAGACATGTCTCGGTACGGAAGCGCATTAGCCATTTTAGAGGTTAAATCTGTGTTATAATTTAAGTAACGCGCCACCATCACAAGCGTCCGGCAGCTGCGCGAGCCTGGCCGCCTTCGCCCACTCGTGTATTGTGCTAGTGAAATGTTCAGCGTCCCCTTTTTATTTTTATGTCCCACGCGTTTACATTACGTGACTTGCGATGGCAGATTGTGTGTAATTTATTTATGAAATTCTGTATATAAAAATAAATGTCATTTATTGAGAAAATTGCACAACAGCATAAATATTATAATGAAAAGCGAGTCGCGTAATGTAAAGCGTTTGGAATGTCCTGTGCACTCTGGCGACAACGAATCGATGTTGTGAAACCTCGGGCTAACGTTGTATAGGGTACGTAATCTCGCCCACAACCCAGTGGCTATATATACAGATTTTTTGCAAAATATTCTGTTTGTTATACTTGAGTAATGTAGTACGCCCGTTTTAGCCCTCATTGTACAGATGCAGAAAATGAAGCAGTAAGTGGGGGCCTTATTAATGTTAAAAAAAAGATATATGAACTCGTCCACGTGAATTGTCGAATATTAATTCGTTTGATTTTATAAATCAACATTATTTGTGATGTGTTCAAATTATTTCCGTTTCACTGCTTGGTTTTTTGCATTCGGAAGTTGAGGCTCGAGTTCCGATGGCAGTTGCCTCTTTACATCCAACAGCTAGTAGAGTTAAATTTGGAGTAAATGTGAACTTAGAAATGAGTAAGCATCTCACGAGCATTATATTTCTCAAACATATCGAATAATAAGTGAAAGAGTTCTGTTTGGAACCGATTTGTAGTTCACGCTCGTTATAAACTACGAATAATAAAGGGGGGAATCGTAACTATACTTGAAAATGTCTCCATGAATAATTGGCCACAGTAGGCGGGGCTATTTTAGTACGTGTGCATTTAGGTAGCTCGAGGGAAACAATAAGACCTGCGGCCTCTGTGGGCTCCGTTGAGTCACATGTGAGTGGGTGTGTGTGCGTGTGCGGGACTCGTTTTATAATCGATATATAGAGTTACGCTTCCTGTACATTATTTATTTATTATTCGTAGGTACTATATAATTTTTATATTGCTCATTTCTAAGGTTTCTGGAAGAGCGCTGGATTGATATTTGCTATGTATTAGATTTACACGTTTGTAGTAAAACTACGTTTATAAACCCAGTGTCTAACGCTCTGTAATGTAGTTGCTCAAAAATTGTTCAGGTACTTTGTAGAGATCTAAATTACTGACATTTACTTTTTGTCGCTTGGGGTACCTACTTTTCCAGTTGTTTGGAAAACAAGTATTATTTTTAGGATTGGCAGCATTGGAGGCGTAGCCTTTCCTTTCGTTACCAATCAGTTCTTTATTTATGTTGTCCTGTTCATTGAGTCACTAAGTGATACTTTTTACTTTAATATAGAACTTTGGTCAATTCACGTGCTACCTTAGACTTCTAGGTATAATTTATGTTCGATATAGGTTATATGAAGTTAAAATTATGGCATAATAGTAATATTTTTATAGAGCCACATTTACTAGATGTTACCGTATCTTTTGATTTTTTTTCTCTTTAGTTCCTGGCATCCACTCTTCTTCATATACTCTTATAAGAGCAATGAAAATTATTTTCTGTCAGAAATTCGGCTAGTGAGCAAAATGAAGAAAGAAAGCTCAGTGCCCCTTATGTTGGGATAAAAATGATCAAATAAATTACAAACGTCGGATTCTAAAAGACTAGTATCCATGGCCGAAAGATAAAAAAAAAACCTTGAAGTTTTAACATTTCCAGTTTTATTTTTTTAATTCAAAATGCGAACTAAAATAATTTAACGATAATGTTTTATGTTATGTAGACAACATAGTACATTACATACATAAACATAGGTCAAAGAAAAAGCATTTCTATGTGCTGTAAATAGTGTATTTTCGGGTGCGGAGCTAAAATTACACATGGAATCTGTTCCCTTAATGATTTAAAAATTCAATAACGTTTTTTAACATAAGCTAGTTTACGATATGAAAGAAAAGAATAATATAAAATAACGTATATGGTAATCTCCCTCAGCATCAGCCTAACCTTACCCATTGCTGGACCCAAACATTTTTCGCCATATGCAATCCTCCACCTTTATTATAATTGTCTAAATCTTATAATATTCATCTAAAAAGTTCAAGGTCACTTTTGCCATTTTTTCTTCATCTGTACTGCGGGAACGGGAGGGGGGGGGGGGGAACTGCAATTTCTCATTGTAGTTTGTTTACGATCCTAAGTTGTGGTTTTGTCGTATTTTGTATGATGCAAATTTCCCAGTATAATAAATTGTGCAATGTTTTCTTTTATTATTAGCAATAAATAAAGTCCAACTTTAATTTTATTAACTTCCCATTTGTTGTGTCCACACAAAATAGTAATTTCTTGTCTATGTTTATGTTATCTATAACATGTCCATGATGTTTTCTTTTTAATTAGTCTCAGTTCATGTTGCAATTTGTCTATGGATTAAAGAAAAAAATATTAACCAAAACAAAAACCGGACTGAAAATTGTAACTTTTTTTTTCGTTTTTATTTTACAATTTTTTTTAGCTTCAAGTACGTAGGTATCCACTGAAGTGAAGTTATTGCCTGCCATTACTAATATAGTTACTAAAGGACTACGTTTTGTGGTATAAATGAGACACTATGATTTTTTAAAACATTAGATGTATCATATGTAATTCTAGATAAAGTTACGTATGCATCTGTTATAGTTAAGTAAAATATAGTATTCGAACTTCGCTTCACTCGGCTCACCTCATTAATTCGCACTCGCCTTTTGATATCCCTCATTATGCGACAGTTGCCATAATAAGTATGCAATATCTAACAAATCAATACATAACAAACTGGAAACTATTGCTTTACTATTGAATCGCAATGGATGAATGCATAATTTGTAATTGAAAGTCGAAACTTATTTTAAGTGATGTGATGCAATAATCGCCGAAGGCAGACAATACTTCATAGAAGATTATAGACTCGCGATATATTTTAGTAACATTTTATTATAATTCAGGATTTTTATTATTTTTATATTGTAAAGATATTACAATTTTTATCGTTTTTTTTTAGTTCAAATGTATTTAGGTAATTGTGGACGCCCAAGTCAGTCCTGAGAGATATGTCAGTAGTTGGTCTATAAAGATATGTAAATATTTCGATCTGGTTGTTATCTAGAAATGTGAGTCGCTTATGTCTTCGTGTTAAAGTGCATTTTGCTCTGAACTATGGCCCCTGTGTGAGCTATCATTATAATAAATTACGCTAGGTTAGAACCTGGTTTAATTGAACAGAATCGTCCCCGTAGAAGTTTGTCAGTTGAAACAAATAGTTGCTAGATCGGTGAACGGGTCGTGTTCGTAGCGAATGCTCTCTAATTATACATGTTTCTGTAGAAATTAGAAAAATCTTTGTGATAAAATTCTTAATAATATCATCCAGTATATTTGTGTATATATTATAATAATTAATTGATAAGTAAAAGCTATATTTTGTTATGGTGAACAAAAGCGCACTGTAAAACTATCGTTTGCCATATGAACTTAGTTGGGTACTTTGGAGTTTCTTGTGATTGCACCCACCTCTATTCCTTCTCCATATTGGATAAGTACGCGTAAGGTTTCGACGTAACAATGGAATATTTTGCAATATTAATATAATTTTATTGCTAAGTGGTTCATAAATTACTAGAACTGTATATTATTCAGATGTTAAATATTATTATTTCTTTCTTAATGTTTGTAAGCATGTAAAATTTAAAATAATAATATAGAATAAAAGATGTTATGATAATTAATTACATAAAATCTTCGTTTGAATGTCATGCCTTTTCTTTTTTTTTATAGTCCCAACTACATACAATACGCAAGGGTTTATTTAGGGTGTATGTTATCATTGAAACAACGTTTATAATTAACATTTATATTCTTAAACTTCTTTCTTAAACATCTGTATTTACAAAATATAAAGATACTTATCGTAGTAACTTGAGGTAAAGTTACAGAAACCCTTTATCCGTTGCATTTGACGACATAAAACGGAAATGCTAGATAACGAGCTCCTCTAACAAATGTATATAACATAGAAAAATATAATCCAACATTACATAAACTTTCATATCACGACACCTCAATAATTCAGAAACCGTGCAAGCCACTTCAGCATTGACAAATGCACAATACATTATAGGTAAAATTGATTATGTATTATTATTTTAATAGCTATGGACAACTTTTCATATCTAATTAGTTCTGCCAGTATCTATTTCATGCGGAGGCCACACAACGTTTGATACCATCAATTATCGCGTAATTGAACATGGAACAATTGTTTTATGTTCAATTGCTAAAATTAACGTCATTAAACTCTGCTCATAATGACAAATTAGCACAATTTTAACTTCTCATTAAATTATAATGTCATAATCGCATATTGAAGGCAATTTGCAATATTATGCGAATATGACGCGACGCGCCTTGTGTAAAATGATAGCCGTAGATTATAGACCTTTGCAATATAAGGCTTGCATTGCGTATGCTGGCACGCCATTACCCGCTGCCAACGCAGCCCCCCGTGCCATACCTATATGAGATACCCATTCGATTTGAATACAAAGAAACTTATAATGTTAGTGTGGTGTCAACAACAGAAATAATGAAATAAAAAGAACAAGCCGAAGTGACGCACACTGGTAACAACATTAGAAATAAAATAAAACCTCAGTCTTTAGCACAAGCCTACATGAACTAAACTAGTGAAACATGGTTGAAATCGTTGGTCAGTGGGAAAAGGGTAACCAAAGAAATGAACAATAAATTCATTCAAATTCTCACGTAAACGGGATAATTGACTAAAAGGCTCGTTCACGTATTTTTATTGGTAAAACACAGTAGCTATCTCTACAGTTCGTCGCGATAAAGATAGGGTGGTAGCATCAAAACATTAGCTCTGATGACGATTTTCGTTCAAGATCGAAACTTATCTGCTTTCCCAACAAAAATGCGTGAACGGTCCCTTTAATTCATAGGGTCCCAACCGGTGGTCCGTGATACAAACTTATAATGAAAGAGATTGAGCACTATTATACGAAACACTCAAATCTCGCATTAAAGAGTAATGGATTTATTTATATGACAGTTCCCTACACGCAACAAAAACCTCGTAGTGGTCCGCGAACAAAAATAGGTTGGGAACCACTGCTTTAATTTAATTTACAGAGGTTGGTTGTCATTTTTCTCTCCTGGTGTCTTAGTTTAGTGCCTTACAAATTCAATTTAAAATATTTTGTAACTGTTGACTACGTTACTATCACAGCCGTAACTAAGAACACTGGCACTGTTGTGGCATTTGCACACCTGTATATTACTTTTTTTTTGTAGGCGTGGCTACAAGCAAATACATCGGTTCACGCGGTGGATCATCGATGCGATGGTCCAAACCGTAGATGACATGGCCCAGTGATGTCATAATAAAATTATATCGTTGCAAACTGTAGCGCACTAGGTACTATAACGTTCGTTAGTCTTGAAATGTCTGAACTGAAATTTACCTATTTGGGAAGGATGCCAAAACATGTCATCTCGCTCACATTTACATATCCGCTCACTACGATCAGGACCAATAGGAGTAACCGTACACCACAGTGTACCTACCGCCATCACTCGCTGCCGCCCATCTAGTTTATGTTATTCTTACAGTGAACCTATATCGAGGCCACCCCAACATCGCACCCTATCAGAAGCCATCCGAAAGTGGCACTACGTGTCCTTTTAGAACGACATAAGTTTTTTGATAGTGGAGACGTGTTTCTCCCTAGGCACAACGACAGAATAAGAAATAGTACTGTTACGTAGTACTGTTACTTATACTGTGGTACTGGTACAACAGCGCTTGATTGATTCCAGCCCCCTTACTACCATCTCTTATTGCGATTCAATTACTGAATAGAATGCTTATTCATTGGTATGATTAAGCAATCTATTGAATTGTTGAATCGCAATAAGAGATGGTGGTAAAGGGGCAGAACTTTGTACCCCTGTAAATTAGCTTGATAATTCTTTATAAATTTATTATAATTAAATTTAAAAAGAGCATAAATAAGTGCCTACTCTGCGTTCGTACTGCATTATTTCACGTTTATAATAACTGATTCTGAATAATAACTTACTTATTAATAATGTTCGCCCTGAACGTAATTACAATGATTTGCACGAGGCACAAAGTGACCTTTATAAAGATTTAAAATTTGATATATTGCATCCAGTAAGATTCTGTTTGACAGACATTCCATATTATTACCTACGCTAAACGGTCTTCCCGTACCTATATTTTAAATGTTCTTATACTCCATAATTTTCCTGTATCGACGTATGACTAGACTGGACCTTAATTCCTTTGTTAGTGTAATTAAATTTACAAATTACATTAATTAAGTTAACAGTTTGATTTGGAAGAACGTTACACGCAGGGCCCACCTAATCGACGGGACATAGGATGACCTGGAGCTCTACAGCCGAAGCTGAAGCCGATTACCTTCGATTTTTTGAATGCGAAAATTACACTACTACTTAATTTGTAGGTAATTATGTTTAGTTAACTGGACGACACCTTAGAACTCTCTTACTAAGCTGGAGATGTTTGTCAATAACTTTAACCTAAGATCAATTTTTGGATTCTAAAAATTCTGTGGTAAACGGGCTCAGATTCGGCGGTACAGCCCCTGGTCTACTATTTTTACCAAACTATACTACATAAACGAACTTGTGATTTTAACTGTTTATTATCTGAGTAGGCAGGCAGACCTATTTGTACTTCACAAGCACAGAATAAGAAAATAATTGTCAAGTCCAAAAATTATGGCAATTGGCAATTGAGTTTGCATTTGATTAGAATTACTGATTCGATTTGAATGTGGTTTTCGATATTCATCTGCATATTTTTCTAAGACAGTTTTAAGGTATAAAACTTCGTCCTAAACAAACCGGTTCTAAAGAGTAATAAAAAACAGTAAGAACATCGGAGTTAGCCAGTGACATTTTCATTGAAGTCGGTTTTTTTTCACTAGTAGTGAAGTGGGTAAAGATGTAACATCCAGTGTCTACGTCGATTAGACAGAACTGCGCCTTACACAAAAAGTTGACTAAAATTTCAAGTCTTTTAGATACATAGAAGTGAATATCTTAGGAGCAATGTAAGAATTACATTGCCAGTAACTTACACATGTGTACGTTTACTAGGTAATAGAAAAAACTGGATTAGGGATGTTCAATTCTCTAACAAAATTCAGTGGTATGGCCAGATATCCATAAAACGAGTAGGTAAGGTGTATTCGGCTGAGATAGGATCGGACATATTTTTGGTAAGTTAAGAGGGTGTGTGTTTTAATATGAGAAGAGTTCTAGCGAGCATGTGGGTCACCGATCTGTTGCCAGCCTTTTAAGGGAAAAAATGACTCTGTTCTTGAAGGCTTCCATGTCGTATTTATTTAGGAATACTCCTGGGGGGAAGTTGATTCCACTTTTTCTCAGTATTCCAAATTTAAGTTTTCGCAAGTGGTACGTAAGTTATCGCAACCAAATACATAGTAAACTGAGCGGAGACCTGGATAGATTTTTTAAAGATACGATTTTCTACTCTACGCGATCCGATCTAAAGCGAATACACCTTACCTTAGATAAAAATTAGTATGCAGTAGCTGCCTGTCTATTGATACCATAATCAACCAATTGAATAAAATCTAGCTATCATACTAACTCGCACATAATATGTAAGTAAGTATAACAGTACCTAGGTTAGGTAGGTGCGACATTTAAAATTGAAGGGTAGATGCAACTTATGAATGTATTCGAGAATGTTATTCTTTCAACTTGTTCCACATAAAACCACCTTTATAAGTAATAATAAATGTCATTTCCACGTAATAGACTCCATTTACGCTTCTAAAATTACCAATTAATATTATAAATTTTTAACCAATGGTTAACATAAACCGAATCATTATTGGTAACTTACATTCGCCAAACGAATGTCACTCAAAATCACACATTACATCATTGGCGCCGCTCGTGCTAATGATGTGATGGTTTCGAACATTTGTATGCAATTGATATGCTGCTCTCTAATGTCTAATGTACTGTATCTTAATTAATAAAAAAGTACGTAACGCCATTACGAATTTTGGCGCCAAAGCGGACATCGCTAACTTTTTAATTTGCTCGCGTTTCACGAGGCAAAGGAATAGTCTTAAACCACTATTTTCAGTCAATATTAATTATAGTCACATTAAAGTTTTTAGACGAACTAAGCTCGCCACTCCCGGTCGTTGGGCTCCCGTTTCACGTGGTAGTTGAGGCACGGCTGGAAGTTCACGTGTATCGA
Source organism: Hypsopygia costalis (assembly GCA_937001555.2). Lineage (NCBI taxonomy): Eukaryota > Metazoa > Arthropoda > Insecta > Lepidoptera > Pyralidae > Hypsopygia > Hypsopygia costalis. The sequence goes on from OW443332.2 coordinate 27,432,274, forward strand.
GACTGGATGCAGCGGCGCGGCAAGGTGGGCCGCTCGAGCGTCCAACACGTCGTACGGGCCCAGATGTCTCGACAAGCACGCGTAGTCCACACTCAACGGGACGTAGTACTTGCCTGTAATTTACGAAATAACAACAAATCAAAAGGGTTATTTTTATATATGAGAGGGGGAGCAAACGAGCATGTGGGTCATCTGATGGAAAGCAATCACCACCGCCCATGGACATCAGCAACACCAAGGGGTCTTCGATCCGTTGCCAGCCTTTATTTGCTCCTTCCTTTCTTTCTTCCTCACTCACTTGCAGGAACACAACAACCTTCAAGGGAATTGATATTTGGCTGCGGTATTCTGTGAGGTGGAGGTACCTACTTCCCCAGTCGGGCAGCTTAATAACTACCTCTCTTTTCGCCAGAGACTCGTTTGTCAGTCAGCAGGGTGCACCACGTGCAGGTGAAGTTGGCTTTGATTCAAAGATGTTGATGAACCACTTGCACCCCAAATTACTTAGTTTGATATCCTAATAAATTAGCATTGGAAGATAATGTTCAAAATTTTGATATATGTTACCTACTCACCTAGAGCATTCAGCGCGAATACCGGAACGTACTGCGTGGACGGTGGGGGTTTCTCGTAGTGGTTATGGTGGGGCGATTCACTCGACGTGTCCTGAAATTTTGATAATGATATTTTTTAAATACGTTTTTAACTTTCAAAATTAAAGTTTACATAGGTACCTACATATCCAGTGGATGAAGTCTGAATGGCTTATTTACCAAGTGGTACTTTCACAGCACTTATTAGTCATGGAGCCCAGGCAGATATTGGGTCTAATGTTGGATTGACAATGGTATTCCAACTCGAAAAAGCACTTCAAAATACATTATTTAACCACGATTTCAGAATCCAAACCGGTATCTGATATTTTATCGGTTACCTACCCATCTAAGTCAGAAAATCTTGTCTGACCTAAACATATTGTATAGAAAATAATTTTGTAATATTAACTACCTATATTGTTGCATTGGGGAAACCTGTAATAAATAAATAAATATTCGATGCAAGGCATTTAATAAAAGATCAGTCACTCGCCACTCGACCTCGACTAATTTGAAGTGAAGTACGAGTACATACCATCTTTTATTTATAAATAAATATTGTCAGACAAATTACACAGCCCCATCTAGCCCCAAAGTAAGCGAAGCTTGTGTTATGGGTACTAGACAACTGATAAACATACGTAAATACATTTTTTTTTGTATATAACATACTTATGATACATAGAAAACATCCAGACTAAGACAAACAGACATGTTCATGCACACAAATGTTTGTCCTGTGTGGGGATCGAACCCACGAGCGTTGGTGTCGAAGCCGCGTCATTGACCGCTACGCCACCGTTCTCGACTCACCGAGCCCGTTTAACCTTTTGTTTTGGTATTATCAACCCCGGTCCGATTTTGTGCCAGTGCCATGACCGATTTGAAAAAAAATATCGGATATCGTGCTTGGTCTGTGAGAGTGAGAGGGCTGTTTTCTGAAATTCGTTCACATTCTAGTTCTTTCTGACGGTTGAAGCCAAAGATTCATTCAGACTATTTTTCTGTAATCAGTGACAAATCTGGGTGCGTCTGATATACTTTGAAGTGCTCGTTCCGATTGGAATAAATAACCAATTGTTCTCAAAACTGAGTTCAAAAATAACGCCTCTTTATGGGCGCTGAAATTTTTTAAAGGATCGCTGTAGGAGTCTCCTCAGACATTAAGAACTTTAGTAGCCAAGATAGCTCATGCATGGCTGAGTTTAAAAATTTCGAAAATAATATTTCCTGCACTTTAAACTTACATGCGGATAATGTATAAGATCTTTCGAGGCATATGGACTAAAAAATATAGCATATAAACCCTATGTTTTTTTTATAGTACGTCAGGTGGCAAACAAGTATACGACGGTTACTGAAGCTATATAAACGCTCGCCACATGAAATATTGCTCGGGCGCTGGCACTCCCGCTGCCAACGCAGCAACTCCTTCCATCCTGGTAACCTGATGAGTGAGTGAGTTACGCAGTGAGGCAACCACAACCGGACAGCCAGATGTAAAATCTTCCCTCGAACCGTACCTACAGTACGTTATATATGGATTCAATGAATGAATGACTGAATTTAATTAAAACTGATTGTTAATGACCTGCGGCGATGTGTCTCGTGTTTCCTCCGTAGAGCCGGAAGTGGAGGTGGAGGGCGCAGGTTTGGCAGCTCGCCGCCGCTTGTGGGTGTACACCTTGCCGTTAGAATGCGGCGGTCGCGACACCATGTCAGCTGCCTGCAACCACGATCAAATTGTATCGTTATAACACGCTGATATATATATAAGGTGCTTTTTTTGTATTAGCCAGGAATTTAATGGCAGATAGTATTAAGCCTACTTGTTACGTTAGTGAAGAAATATGGCGTCCCAATATCATTAATAAGCTTTGAAAAAATAAATAACGTAGTCAATGAACAGGTTTCATAGCGAATAATACATTCCGCGCTATCAGATGAAGTCGATAATAACAATAACAGCTGTACGTAGGTAGCGTCGTCCCAATTGCATATTTCCTTTAAAATGCGTTGTAATCAAAATAGGATAGGTAAAAAAAAATGTAATCAAATGTAAAACTGATAGGTAATAATAACATACACTTACAGGAGGGCAGATGATTGTCCTTATCAAGGTCATTGAACTTTTCATCACACTTATTATCACAGGTTTTGAACTGTCAAATTAATATCATAATAAATAAATAATAAATATTGTCAGACAAATTACACAGCGCCATCTAGCCCCAAAGTAAGCGAAGCTTGTGTTATGGGTACTAGACAACTGATAAACATACGTAAATACAGTTTTTTTTTGTAAATACATACTTATGATACATAGAAAATACCCAGACCAAGACAAACAGACATGTTCATGCACACAAATGTTTGTCCTATGTGGGAATCAACCCCACGAGCGTTGGTGTCGAAGCCGCGTCATTGACCGCTACGCCACCGAGCTCGTCGAATAATGTATGTGTTTGTTTATGGAAACATCATAAAAACACTTAGTTACGATGTTAGTTTTCAAAAATAACGCAGTCACATAACATGTTCTACAATAACTTGGCTTGTTTAAAAGCTCATTCAAATTATTTACACAAAATCACAATTAGCCACTAATTTATCCACGTCTACATACATGTTTTACCACTTTTTTGCCATGGAATGTCTGCGGAAAAAGTCCACTACCGCTTTCTGTAACTGATCGAGGTCTATCTGTACTGAATTTCGTACAGATATTCTGCGTGCGCATTTACACTCGCGACAAGAAACCATACCATACCATTTCGAGAAATTTGTACATTTCGTAAAACTGCGGCGTATAGGCATGATTAGGTCAACACACGGACGAATCACGGTTAACACTGTTTTCGTTTCCTTGGATCCTTTCTTCCTTCTTTCTCGCGGCGCGAGCGCTGTTGCCGCGCCGCCCGTGTGGGGGCGGGCGGCAGGAGATCAAGCGACAGACATCGCTGCGAAGCAGCGGCGTTTACAAAGGGCGGCCCAACGTTTGAGTAAACTTTGACTTTACCGCGGTTATCACCGTGTTCGGAAAGCGTTTGGCAGCTCGTGACGTAGCCTTTCGGCACGGGTCATACCCGAGCGCATTGACCACGCCGTCTAGACTGCGACACAGAGGGATGGTTCATACAAAGTAAACTAATCTTTTCATGATGCGATTTTATTTCCTAAGAGAAAAAAAATAACACGTGGGGCACAAATTTCATTTACTATCGAAATCGGCATATGTAATACTACTACCCTTTTCAATCCTGGCAGATAAATCAAAAGCTCCCTGTATATATATTTATATTAGCTCAGCATATTGGCTCCGCTTCGCCTGATGGTAAGCGTAAAGGGGAGCCCCAATCGCATCGGCAACGGACAAGAGACCTTGATGTCTTGTCAGTTGACGCTGCGATGCTGGCCTACAAGATGCTTCTTTACGCTTCGCTTGAAGGATCCCATATTGTATGAATGAGGAAATACATATGCCGGCAACGCGTTCCACTTTTTAATAGTGCGACATAGTTAGGTGTTGCCAAACTTTTTAGTACGCGAAGGAATTAGTAATCTTCACATGTTGACATTGATCATTATTTGCATTAATCAAAACTAGCAAGGCCAATGTGTATAATTGAAAATTGGTTAAACCAATTTTCGACTAGACTCTACCTAGAACTAGACCTAAATTTATCGACGAATAAAATGAAAAAAAAATTAATAATATTGATTATTTATTTTATTAAAAAATATCATTTGAACCATAGCGAATATTTCGTTGAAATAAAAACAATTATAATGGCTAAAATCAGATGATGCTTAGCAAATAATAAAAAGAGATAATTTATTAAACCATGTTTTTTTACAAATATTGTTTATCAAAAGACGTACGTTTGAAAGCTCTATTTGTATTATGCTCGCACTAAACGCCCACCCTTCACGTCTTTATAGGCTGTAATTTTTTTTATAACGCCGAGGTTTAGTTTGGGCGACTTGTTTTATATTTATAACAGGACAGTTGTAAATGGTTAATTAGGATATAATTAGGATTGATATCAATCAATCCTAATTAAAATTTATCTAATAACTAAATAATTAATCTATCCTAATTAAAATCTAAAAAATCATGAATGAATGTATGTATATTGATATATACATACATTCATGACAGGGTTGTGTGTTATTATAAATACTGTAACAGATATAATTGGTTTTATTATTGTTAATAACTTATTTTTTTAACCATTTGGCAATAAGAGTAAACCCAGCTCCACACTTGGTTTTATTGTATTCCACTTGGGCTCTTTAAATAGTATCGCTGTATCGTCTGCCTAAGCAAAAATTGTTTGCATATGCGGTATGCAGCTGGAAACAGAGGCGGAATTGTAGTCTTGGCCGCCCTAGGCCGTGTCTTCGACTCCCTAGCTCGTATCGAGTCCGCCTTAGGCCGTATCGTGGTTCTTATTAGCTGACTTCTTATTGCCTTTTTACATATATATTATTTTGGTTCTTAATTTTTTTTTTTTTAATCTGCGATCAGTAAATTAAACTATGAGCAGATCTGTTGAATGTCCATTTGACTTGCACGAGGAGTGGTCCATTCAGTTCATTGACCTCTGCTCTCTCTATTTTATTTAAGGTCTATCTCATGAATCGACTGTATGGTTGCGTTTAAGTCTCTTCGGATGATTGATTATCAGCAGATCTAAAGGATTTGGGTGGGCAGCTAACTTTGTTTTGTACTTGACGGAGTATTCTTTGATCTCCTCGCCAACTGTGCTGATGTTAACATTCTTATTTATAAGCTTTATACCTATAATTCTTCTCCGCAAAACCTCTGTGGCAGACTATAATTTGTAAGAATTACCCTTCGGTAATACCCTACTCCGACCGCCCTTAACATTTGGCCGCCCTAGTCCCGGGGCTAGTTGGCCTTAAGGAAAATCCGCCATTGGCTGGAAATCATTTAACGTCCTTAATAATTACCTCTGTGTCCTGTGATCTTGAAAATCGTCTTTCGATGGAATTCTTGAACTTGTAGGAGTGCAGGTAGTCGTCGGAGTGGTCTGGTTTCCTGACCGCGCGGAGCGTGGGCTCGCGGCGCTGGCGCGCGTCCAGCGGCAGCGGCTCGGCCTCCGACATCATGTCGCTCTCCGCCGCCATGGACAGCTGGCCCACTGTTCATGGAAAAAATAACGATTAGAAGCCTGGGGAAACGGGCAATAGTTGTTATTTTTCATTCACAAGTTCATTGCAGTTCCAGTGTTGCCTTGAAATTTACAAAAAAATAATCTGAAGAAATTAGAGGAATTTGGCTACACCCTCAGCCATATTAACTTTATGAAAATGAGTGGATGAGTGGTCATTTAAATAATATAGTAAATACGTTACGGTAGAATCATTTAAACGCAAATGATCTTCAAAAATATAAAGAAACGTAAGGTTATAACGTCAAGCTTGGAATAAAACGATAGCATTTGATTTGGTACTATAAACTGGTCTAAAATAGATAAAAGGAAAATGAACGTTCGTAATCTTACGAACTACGATGAGAATCTATCTAGCTCATCTGAACTAGATAGATTCTCATCCTAAGAAGAAGCACTGCCTACTTTTGGTTCATAAATAAATAATAAATAAATATTCCTGGACAAATTACACACTGCCATCTAGTCCCGAACTAAGCAAAGGTTGTACTATGGGTACGAGATAACGGACTTAAATACATTTTTTTTTTGTAAATATGGACAAACATATAAAACGGCCAGATCAAGACAAATAGACGTATTCATGCACACATTATGTTTGTCTGTGTGGGGTAAATACGAACCCGCGACCCCATAGTCAAGTAGCCATTGCAAGCCATTCGACCACAGGGCTCGTCAAATGGATAGAAATAGATTCTCGATCACGGGTTTACTTTATAAGTAACACTAGTTACATCACATCGGGGTACAACTTTCAACAAACTTAAGTACGTTACATCATATCCTAATAGTGTACCTCAAAGGCTTGGTTTGTCTCTGGCCTCTCCGCCTCGATTCTCACCTCTATCACATTCCATGGTGTATGATTGTTCCGGGATCCTCTCCGGCTCATAAGGGTCAGCGGGAGCGTATGGTGGTGGTGCTGGTGGGGGTGCCTGTGCTATGACGCCAGTCTTCATCCCGTAGCCGTGGGAGCTACTCGATGAGCTCGCAGTCTCCGACGACGAGCCTTGATGGGACCGCAGCTTTTCCCTTGCGATATCTCCTACAGATGAAAAATCTCAACATTTTAATAAAGCGAAGTGCTGAGGTTAAACTTATAAAAAAACCGTATTTGGTAGGCCGATTTTAGTGAAACTTTTTACATATCATTAGTGTTTATTATTTTCCTTTAATAAATATTAAAAAAACAATCATATTCACATCATAATATCGCAGAAAATGAAACTAAGTAAAGAATTTAATTTAAACTGTCCTGTATCTCCCCGGGAACAGTTTGAGCTGGGCTCTGCGAATATATAAAGTGGAGAGATCTGTTTGTCTTGTCGCTGCTGTGACCTAATTATTCGAGCGAACATGTAAAATCGCTATAGTATATGGAATGAAACCAACCTTTAGTAACAGCTTCACAATGTCTCTGTAGATGCGAAGTCATCTGTGCACAGAGCCCGTCGCTGGGTCCGTAACCCTGGACTTCCACCAGAAACCGTACGGCCTCACCGGCTGCCTCCTGGTAACCAGCTCTGAAGTGCTCCTCGCTCACATGCCTCTCAGCTGCTACAACAGAACCCACGGCGAAGATGCAACATCCTCCTGCGGGCGACTCCCAACAACATTAGCATCCTTCAGTACCGAATTACACCATAATTGAGCAAATTTGTAAACGAATAAAGAACAGTTTACCCAGAGAACCTGCGGAAATACCCTCAGCCTGCGCAGGAAAAAACATTTAAAAAGCTGAAACTCAAACAATGCATTTTTAGATGTGTTAGGTAACCAATGTACTTAAAATCACATAAATTTTATGTAATATAATTAATGAAAATGCTATCAATCATTATTTATTAATCAATTAAAAAGTTGCTGACATTAGTTTATCAAATGTAAAGGGTTTAGGAAAAATATCTAGGATAGAAGAAATAATGGACGCTACTCGCAAAACTCATGAGATGACCTATCTGAGAAATGAAATTGAAAATTGTCAGAAGACTTTAGTTAGAACTACACTAAACATAAAACATTAATGTAATCAATTCATTGAATCAATCAGTTGAATCCGAGAAAATCTCGTTCAAGAAGAAACTAATACTAACAACGAACCTCACTTCTATGCTAAAAGTAATCGAAAATTAATGAATTTGATGTATGTTTTGATTGCCGGACGGTTCGAACAGGATGCGCCGACCGTGGCCAGGTTCTCGTGCTTACAAAGTGTTTTCAATTACATTTTATAAAATGGCAATGTAATAAAATTATTGACGTAAGTTACGTATTACAGATAGTCAATTGTTTCGTGTAAGTAAATAAATTTGCATAAAAATGTTAAGATGAACATTTATTTTCTCTGTCTCAAGCTAATCATAAAGAGATGGACATTGCAATAGTTCGGTATTCGGGTGTAAAAACAACACGAGGTTAAATATAACATTATTTTCAAGTTCTCCTTGTTATTGTAACATTTCCTTGATATTTAGGAAGTGACAAAATTTTAAAATGTTTACAAAATGTGCTCATATCGGTGTTAAGACGGTAACTTTTAATTATTCTCAGATTATGCACAGAAAATACTGTTTTTTTAATAATATTTAATTATAAAATACACACGTGCATTAGAAATAAATAGTGCGTATTTAGTATCTTTGAATATTTCTGACATTAATCTTAAAACACTTGAAAGTCTGAAGAAAACTATGTTTCTGGAAGTCGTCTCTTTCTATAATAGCCTTATAAATTACATATAAAAATAATAGCGGTACCTAATTTTCCTAAAGCCAGAAGTTCGGAAGTTCGTATTAAAATTCCTAACGAATAAGTAAAGGATGATCACCATAATTTGGAAGAAATTGAGGGCTCAAATACAGAAGGCAAATGAAGAAATTCCCCTTAAAATTCTAGACTATCCGAGTTGCATAATGTCCAGCGGCTGCGACATGTCAAAACTCTAAGTCAAGTAATGTACAATTTCAAATGAAAATCGCAACATGTCCTAATAGAGAATTGACAAAACTGCGAAATGTCCAAATAGTGAAAAATTTACGTATAAAAAGAATGGAAGAGTTTTTTTTCCTTGCCATGAAAAAATATAATATGTGCATATTTAGTGTTTTTGACACTCGGCAACCGCTGAATATTATATGTTGCAACTTGGTCATAAAACATATTGAGATAGACAATACCTAAGTAATTTTTTTTTTCAAGGTATGATCAGCCAAATGGTTTGGGTGTTTCATTCAAGAACGTTTTCTTGGTATAGGCATGTATAGGCTCTAACTTCCAATCCATCGGAATTTAATCAACAGCTACATTATAAAACTAATAATTCGTGAAACGTCCACGCACTTTGGTTGATTAGTTTTACCTTTTAATAAACTCAAAAAATAGATGTCCGGAGACTGCGGGGTACAAACCATTGGCGCGCTCTTGAAGGTACTTGAGGTGCCGGATGGCCATCTCGATGATCTCGGTCTTCTCGACCCTGCCCCGGCCTTTCTTCAGGTACTCGGGCGGGATGAGCCGCGAGAGATCAGCGAGGCAGTTGTTCATGCGGTCGCGACGCCGCTTCTCGATGATTCGATGCGACATCGGATCTTGCTATAGTTAAATAATATATTATACTCTACTGTCTAAACATAGAAAGTAGATAACTACTTACTATTGGAATATTTGACCTACACCTCAATCCAGTGCCGGAATAATGAGATAAATTAGTGGGGTTCTTCAAAGAGGGCGTGAAGAAGTTTTTATAGTATCGGCAACGCGCGTGTGATGCCTCTGGCGTTGCAGGCCTTCATAGGCTGCGGTAACTGCTTTCTATCAGGCGGGCCGCATGCTTGTTTCCCACCGTAATTGTATAAAAAGAATATGTTATCATTATCGCATTATGCCAAACTTATAACCCCGACAAGGAAAGTAGTAAAATAATACTTGAAGGGTTTCGTCCATTATTAACTATTAAGTTTTAACATTAATGATCTAAGTTGATGGGTTGTTGTGCTCAGTAGGTGGAAGTCACCAGGAAGCTCCTGGTGAGTGAGGAACTGCTGTAGCAGGTGGTGACGCGTTTGAGACCTACCTTGAGTTGCGACACAACTCAAGATCTCTACAATCTATGGATCTATTATAATCGCTTCACCGGATTTCGAAAATCGAAAAACGACATTCTACTATTTTGTGTATTAATAATGTAAGATATAAATCGGGCATATTCAGTGTGACTTGCCCTCGAGACCTTCCCCTTCTTGAGGTAGGCGCCGGGCGGGTACTCCGCCTCGTCCTCGGAGGGCGCCGCGAAGTTGAGCTGCTCGGCGACCCGGCCAAACCCGTCGTTTGAGTTGTAGCTGGGGACAAAAAGAATAATAAAATTTATTTATCATTAACTAGCATACCCAGTTCGCTACCGGCTTAATAATAAAAAAATGATCCGATCGTTACCAAACCTCACAGGATTATTCGCTGGGTCAATCTAAAGATTGTCTGAAAATTTCGTTGAATTCGGTCCAGCCGTTTCGGAGTCTATACGGAACATACTTACATACTTTCTCTTTTATAGGTATATAAGAAAGATAGATAGAAGAAGATAGATAGATTTGAATATACATTTTCACATGCTTTTTCAATGTTGTTGAAAATTTCAGAGTCTACGCGCGTAATAGCTTTAAGTATATCTACACCAGAGTTTCTTAACTTTTTCCGGTTCGCGGACCCCTAAAAAATCAAGCACAATTCAATACTTAATAAACACAGGAATAAATTTAGGATAATTTATTTTAGAACTGATAAAAGTTACATTCATATATAAAATTTAAATACTGTATTAATATCTATATGTATTATAGTAATGTGAACGTTGGTGCTGTTTTTTTGCGAGTCTTGCTGGTATTATTTATTAATTCAAACGTTCATAGATAACACGGCGGACTCCCATACACATACTCGCGGACTCTCAGGGCTCCGCGGTCCACAGGTTGTGAAACACTGATCTACACTAATCTGTACCAATTTCATAAAAGAGGTTAAGTGTGTAAGGTTGTAGGAGGTAATCTGTGGATCTACTGAACCAATTTAGAAAATTCTTTTACCAATAGAAAGCCACGTTATTTGTGAGTACCTATCATAGGTCATATATTAACCTGAAAAATGAAAAGTCTTTTTCGTAAAAATATTTACCGCCCAACGAAGTGGGCACGGATCCGCTAGTATGATATATAATCGAAATCTAGGCGCTCTCCTAGATACTATTGATCGATCGATTTGACTAGTTTTTTTTTTACAAATTTACAATGCCAGTCGCAATATGCGCACACTCAACGGTGTTTAATGCCGCTGAGTGTGCGCAGATAAGCTTAGCTTACTTTGTAAATGATCGCGCACCCCTGTTGTGGACCAGGCTTTTTTGTAACCACTGCTTATTCAATCTTAAATTAATTAAAACAAAAGTATTAAATCTATTTACAATAAAATGATACCCTAAATGATTTTTTCTACCTAAATTAAAATCGGCACTCGGATTTTTTTGTGAAAAATAACGTATCAATTTTAAAATAGGAAAAATAAAGTATATTTCACCATATACCAAGCAACCATACTTTATATTGTCTACGCACTCGGTATATTATTATAAGAACAAGTATGACAAGCAGTACACTACACGTGACACAATGTTTGCAAGTAAAGTATCCAATATCTAAATTACAGGTGTTTGTATTCCAATAACACGTATTGACGTCATTATATTTGCATTGCGGCGTGTGTTTCAGTCGATGGTTCGAGGTGTCCACTTGAAATTAGGAATAATGTATTTTTGATGTCTACCTATACTTGTCTTGCGCCCGCGACTTCATAGTTTCATACGAATCTACCCCGTGGAATTTTCAAGCTTTTTAACCTCAGCGACCTATGTATCCATATCGTGTCATTAGGGTGTAAGTAGCTCACCACGATCTTTAGAGCGAAAGCCTACCTCACCTGCACGCGGTGGACCCTGCCGACTGGCGAAAGAGGCTCTGGCGAAAGCGCAAGCTGCTCGCCTGTGGAAGTACCTTCACCTTACAGTACTTATTCTGTAAGGTGAAGGTACTTCCACAGGCGAGAAAGCCAAATATTAATTCCCTTGAGGGTTCTTATGTTCTTGCGAGTGAGTGAGGTCACCAGAAAAGAAGGAGTTGCTGCGATGGTAGCGGGGATGGCGGCGCGCGAGCGATATCTCATATTCATCACATTGGGTGGGCCATATCATAGTATGGCCATATGCTAGTCTGGGACCCAGCAATAAAAAAAAAATAAAAACTTGTGCTAAAGTCATAGACAATATTTACCTGTATCACAGAATAAGAAAGAGCACTATTTACCTGTAGACCAACCAGGGGCTCTACCGCGCCGCAGCTGAAGGGTCTGATCGGTGGTAATTGAGTTAAGCTTAGCTGGTAGAGACTACAGAGCTCTAGCGATTAAGTTGTAGATGTTTATCAATAATTTTAATCTAAGACGTATTTTTGGAATTAAAATATTAGATCTGCATCGGCTTCAGCTTCGGCGATAGGGCGCTCGATCCGTCCAGAGACTTGTGCTGTATATTGATAGATCAGTCAGTAACGGTTAGCTTTTAATGTTCCGTAGCAATTTTCAAAAATTCCTTTCTTACCGGATGCCTGTGAAATAATAGTAACTTGTATGTATGCCAAATTTCAACCCGATCAGTGCTATGGTTTGAGCTGTGCGTTGACAGACAAATAAAAAGGTCGAAGCGAAGCTATAGTTTGTTCTATCATTTCGCTCGTGTATTTTAAATCCCGGAAACTCGGTTCTAAAGTGCTCAACCGATTTCGATGCCCAATGAAGCTAAGGGTTTCCGTCTACACGATTATCCAATTTCATCAAAGAAGTTTGGTTCGAGAGTTATCGCATTATCTCTACACAATATTTTTTCGTAATATATAGTGTGTCCCGGGATAAAGTATAACCCTCAAAGAGGATGAAAAAAAAAAAACAACGACAAAAAAATAAAAATGTTTTCTTTTTTTTTCATGAATTAAGATTTTTCATTTTGAGGCTTCTACGTGAAAAAATCAAGTACAAGTACGAGTATATAAAAAATATATGTCGGTGTTATGTACTTATATTATTTGACGAGCTCGGTGGTCGAATGGTTAGCAATGGCCACATTGACTCCGAGGTCGCGGGTTCGATTCCCGTACAAGACAAACATTTGCGTGCATGAACATGTCTGTTTGTCTTGGTCTGGTATGTATTTACAAAAAAAAATGTATTTAAGTACATTTATCAGTTGTCTAGTACCCATAACACTAGCTTTGCGCTTAATTTGGGACTAGATGGCGCTGTGTAAACTGTCAAGAAATATTTATTTATTACAATAATAATATTTGAAGTAGTAAACCTAGCTTTTTAGAAAAAAAATATTGCTCAGTTACGCTGATAACTCGCCTCTCTTTTAATTCAAAGTGACGATCAACGTGTTACAGCTCACCGTGAACTGCCGAACTATTTATCTAACTGCCCATTTATTTATTACACTGCTTGAATATTTTTTTAATATGAATTGTAGGATGAAATAACTGCAATATTTTCTTATTTTGACTGTCTATTTTTACTACTGTAATAATTTACCAACCACCTGAAAATGAAATACCTGCCCACAATTTTTTTCAACATATATATATCAGCATCCCTAATGTTTAAATAACAGTTGTAAAATTATTTTAATTGGTATAATATTATATTTGTTCAATCCAGGAGAAGCCGGGCAAGCCGCTTTTCTATTAAAAGAACAATTATTAATTTCTTGGTACGGATCAATGACTTTGTATGTATGAACAGACTAAAACTTTTGGTTCTGTAAGCGTAGCCGATGATCCGATATCTTAAGAAAGCGGCTGGGAGCGGCTGGATGCGGAAGGCGGAGGATCGTATCTGGTGGAAAGCCTTGGGGAAGGCTTATATCCAGCAGTGGGTAGATACAGGCTGATGATGATGAAACATAGCCGGTCTAGGATGTCTTATTCTGTGTCATTGTGTCACGACGTCACGACACGTGTGTACTGTGTAGTGTCCGTGTCGATGTGCGTCGCGTGTTTATAAAATTCCAGCAATATTTCGGAAACCGACCTTACAAGTATGTGTTCGACCGAGCACGTGTTATCGTTAGGGTTGTCGATGATATCCTATAATCCTATTATCTATTCCTATTAATAACTATCAGTCGTTCGTGAGGACTCTGTCTGTCGATGCGGCTCGGGTGCTGTCACTAAATGACTGTTGCTATGTCAGTCATTTTTAGGATGCTTGAAAAAACTGGTTTCTGTCAACTCGTTTTGGAGCAGCGTGTTGAGACTAACCTAACTTATATATATTTGTATATTAACTATATAGGTACATATAAATATTTCATTTTAAAAGCACAAAAAATGTATTTTCGACTAACAGTTGCTTGTGAATTCGTCCACCTACTGCTGATATCCCCATAGGAATTTTTGAAGTTGTAAACTACTAGCACCTACTAGTCGAGCCTGCGAACTGACACCTCGCTATTGTTACGCACACGCGCACACACACACTAAAATACATCAAAATCGTTATCCAACATACTTAAAAAGTTGTATATCTGTGCCTAAACTATGTGTTTACAAAAACAATTTCTCTTTTTGTCAAAAAGTGAGCAACCCTAGAGGCGCGCCGGGCCGCGCCCAAGGTCTCGTAATGTCTACACGGACGACACGATATAAACACGTTACTGTGCATGTGATCTATTAAATTTATTAATAAACATATTATTATTCGTTTTTATTGTGCCTATTGGCATTTTTGCATTTTCTCTACTAATGGTCCTATTTCTCGATGTGGCATTTGAGTAGGTACCTATGTGATGATTGACGATGTAGATTAATTGTACATTTTTATTATTATATTATTAAATTGTGTATTATATTATTAATTAATCCAATGTGGTGGCCGCCACGAAACGGCTATTTTAAATTTCCACAGTAGGTTATCCTGATAATTATGGGCATCTAATGAAAGGGCTTGATGAGCGGAAAACAGTAGCTAAACTTTTTAGATATCTTACTATTATCAACTAATAAAACCTTGTTTAAAAAAATCTTATTAATTTACATCCCCGTTTACAATGAAGGTCTCTAATCGACTCTATTACAAAAATACTAGGCAAGTACCTAGTCTTTGAAATTAGGGTGACCATGATGATACCTATATGTAGATAAGACACACGAGATGTATCTCGTGTATCCTATTAATATAAATTTCTAGGTGTACCTAGAAATTTATTTAAAAATAAGTAGTAACTATTATGATGATGATCAGTAACCTAGCTACTTAGGTAGGTAAGTAAAACAAAAAAGAAGTACATAGTATAATTTTCCCGATAACCCGATTAGCTGACGATTAAACCCTGTTCAATTATTATAATGCGCAGCGAGGCAAGGTTGACCTACAAATGCGTTTGTTGTGTCACAGTCCTCGTTCAAGGCCAGCGCGCGTGCGTTGTGCATTGCCCGCCATTTTGTTTACGGATCGGATCCGACGATCCGCGCAATGCGCGGCCCAGCCCCAGTCATTGTACGGACTTGTCCTCGAGAACTCCATACACATCGCTATTTCAAACACTATTTGCTTATTATTACATTTAAAACTTTTCTTAATTATGGATATGACGAAGAAACTAACAAAAGACCTTATAGAAATGTATTGGCAACGTAAATGTTTATGGCAAGTGAATTCAATGGAATATAAAAAACGCGATAAGAAGAAAAAAGCGTATCAAGAAATGGTTGCGTTCCTACGTCGGAACGGAGTGAAAGATGCCAGTGTGAAATTGGTGCGGGAAAAAATTCAAAACTTGCGACGAGCTATGCGTAAAGAGAAGAAAAGGATTGATGATTCGGGAGGAGAGTACTGCGCAACTCTTTGGTAAGGATAATCTTTTGTAAGGTTATCGAGAGATGATAAAACTATTGGGGCATCGCTGAGTTTTACATCGAGATGTCGTTAGTCGCTACCACAGATTAAAACATGATTAGATGCCACATATTAAACTTACGTTCTATTGGTACGGTAAAGTTCTTTTTTTATAACTTATAAGTTTTTTTATATATTTTTTTTGTTTATTCTTTTTTTTTTGTGTCATGTTAGGTACTACGACTTGTTGTCGTTTGTCAATGATCAATATGAAGACACTACTCCGGCGTACATGGAGCCCATGGATAACGACAATGTGATCGACTGTACTGATACGGACGAAGAAATGAATCAAGTAGAAACCGATAAGACAGTGAGTATTATTTAAATTTCAGTTTTAGTGAGTAGTCTACTAATGAAAACCATCAATTGCAGAAATACTGGTTTCTCTTAGTATTTAAAACAATAGCATACGAGTAGTAAAATGGAAAAATTGCTATACAGTCATCAATTCATCATCCACAGTTTCGTAAACATTAACGTTTTTTTTTAATAACTTTTAAACTAAGCAAATCAAAATGTTCGGAGGGGCAATTCTCGTAATTAAAATGTAGTCAAAATTCAGTTTCGATCTAGTCTCTATCTCACAAATGTCACATTTAGTATTCACGTAATACCATATGAAATTTCAAAAGTTAATTTAAGTGTGATTGTATGGAATTTAGACCGAAAAGGAAATACAATAAGAATAGAATTCTTTTAGCAATGATACTCATTAATCAATACATTATTTTAGTCAATTTTATAATTCAATCTCGGTTCGGTCAACTTTCATTCTGCGGTCCTAAAATAATTACGACAATTGCTCTCCTGAAGTCATAATATCTTACACACAAAGACTAATAATATTTTCAATTAGGCGATTTGACGAATTTTAAAAAAAAATTAAGACTAAGTATTTTTTTTTAAGATTAAACCGGAAAAAAATGTCAATAACTTTAATCTTACGCCTATTTTTAGAATCAAAATATTCGATCGTAATCGGCTTCAGCAGTAGTGCCCCCGTTATGAGCAACGAAGAAGCTGTAATGTGAAAATTGGAAAATTTCTATGGCGGAAAGTATTATGGAAGACTATCCAGCAGTAGATAGATATGGGCTGATTATGATGTTAAATACGCGTGTTAAATTCTATTAACCTAGTTATAATTTTGTAGGAAAATCCCCGGAACGACATAGCAGATGCAAATTCAAGTAACATATTTAAGAAGAAGACAACAAAGCAAGCGACATTACCTAAAAATCCAGACGAATTTCAAGCGCTTGGCATAAATTTGGCAGCAAAACTGAAGAGGATGGAGAGCACCCAGCAGATATTCGCAGAATTGTTAATACAGAAAGTTCTAGCTCGAGGTCTCCTGGGGCAATTGAACGAGACCACAGAACTCATTGACATAGTCCAAGAAGGCTGTATCACCCGCC
The DNA here is from genome assembly GCA_937001555.2 of Hypsopygia costalis. Classification (NCBI taxonomy): domain Eukaryota; kingdom Metazoa; phylum Arthropoda; class Insecta; order Lepidoptera; family Pyralidae; genus Hypsopygia; species Hypsopygia costalis. The sequence goes on from OW443332.2 coordinate 27,449,476, forward strand.
TCGGGGCGCCGGATATAAACAAAAATAAAGCAAACGAGTTCTCTCGTGACATTGCACAATGATGTTAAAAATAAGCGAACGATGCAGTCACGTGACGCGGGCGTCTATTTGTTATTCCAGCCGAAGCAACCTTCAACCCGACGAATAAATATTTTCATAAGCTATATATAAACGTATTTATTCCTCGTGTTCGTATTGATTTTAGCATTAAAAGTATAAATATATGTATATTTTCCACGTGACCTATCGGGGCGTTTTGCTATCAAAAATACAGACAGTAGATATTTTTAAAGCGTCAAAATATTTCGTATTACGTATTTAAATACGGGAATAAATGTGGGTGCATGCCCTTTGTACCTATATAAAAATAAAAGATCTAATTTTAAAGACACAAAATTTTCAGTTGGCCCATTATTTATCCTGGAATTTCCTTTGTATAATTTTCAAATAATATAAATAAATAGTTAAATAAATATTTCTGGACAAATTACACAGCGCTATCTAGTCCCAAACTAAGCATAGCTACAATGGATACTTGATAGGTAACTGATATTATGTACTTAAATACATTTTTTTTGTAAATACATACATAGAATACACCCAGTTTAATACAAATAGACATGTTTGTCATTTACGGGGGTACAAGGGATCGAATCCGCGACCTCGGAATCAAAGTGGCCATTGCTAGCCATTCGACCACCGGGCACGACGTACTTAGGTTTCTATGTACAAAATGAATATATCACGCTTGACATAATATTTTTAATGACAAAATTATGTATAACATATGTTACTGAAATGGTAACTATAACACTGGAATACTTATAGTTAGAGCTAGTCTAAGCTACTATGTACTTCTATTTTTACTACTACTACTTAGTAGTAGTCGACTTCTTCTACTTATTTCAATGACAATAAAACCTAAGTCAAAAAAATAATAAATACAAATAATATTTGATTTGATATATAATTAAGCATATCTATATAATTCTCTATTTCGAATTGAAAAGTAACATACTGCAAACGTGATAAAAGAGTAGAATTATATGTATAGAAATTAACAGGAAGCATTAAAAAGAGAGAAATGTTGACACTCACGACTTTAAGGGAAAGAGCACTTTGCTGACGGAGAGCTGCAGTGTAGGCGGCGGCGAGAGAAGCAGGTTCATCACAAATCAAGCACAGAATCTTATTCACACGTTATGGCACATCGTCCAGCGTCGCATGGCTGTCCCCGCACGTCAAATCTATGTGCATGTAAGGCGATAGCACTGTCATTGCGTATACATTGTGTTGTAGGTTAACCATATGGTAAGACTAATGGGGGATATTTTCTCGATATTCAAAGTAGATTTAAAAAATAATCATAGTCAATAAATTACCTTTCATATAAATAGACTGCAGACCTCAAATGAAATGCCGGAAGTAGTTGGATGTAGAAAACGGATGATTGCATAATAATATGATTATTAGCGATGGTCGCTTTCTGTTGGTGGTATTGCGGGAGTATTCGGACATGGAGAATTTTGTGAGAGACTTAATTAAATCTCCCCATCTGGTTGGAGAGCGTTCACGTTGCACTCTTGCCTTCCACCATCCCTTGGAGCGGTTACTGTAGCCATATTAACTCTCGCAATATGAAACTTCGAATGCGCACCGCCACTCTCGCTGCCAACGCAGCAACTTCTTCCTTTCTAGTGATCTTACTTACTTGCAAGAACACAACAACACTCAAGGGAATTGTTATTTGGCTGCGGTATTCTGTGAGGTGAAGGTATTTCCCCAGTCTTGCGCTGCCTTTCTTTCGCCAGAGCCTCTTTCGCTAGTCGGCACGGTGTACCACGTGCAGGTGAGGTTGGTCATAGTTAGTCACTTACACCCCGAAACTAGTGTCCGAGTTTTGTAGCCTCGTGTACACTTATTTTATTCAAGATTGTGGGCTAGTTTCTTCGAAATCTCTTCAAAAAATAGACATTAGAATATTAAAGAATCGACCACTAATTAAAAACGAACAGTTGACAATGAATGTGAGACTATTTTGTCAATTTAAAAATAAGACACTACAAGATCCTTCAGTTTTTAAATAAGGATCTTAAGGATTAGGCAAGCTGTTTATGCCTTCATAATGGCTCTAGCTCAAAAACCTTTTTTTACTGCTCGTCTAATTGGTAACTCACTACCCTGGACGCTGAACGTCGGGCCGGTTTACACAATAAAGGTCACGCAGCGAGCGATGGAGAGGGCTTTGTTAACATAATTCTCAGAGTCACAACTACGGTGTGAGGGATGACAGATGGCGGAGGAGAGTCCTAGAGTGGAGGCTGCGTATAGGGCGGCGAGGATTGGTACGCTAAGTAAACGGCTGAATGCGGAAAGCGAAGGATCGTATATAGTGGGAAGCATTGTGGAAGGTATAGGCCTTGTTGGATATAGATCCAGCAGTGGGCAGATACAGGCTGATAATGATAATGAATATACCTGATATTGGGACGTAAGTGTCTCACCACCAACTTTAGAGTTAAAGTCAACTATATTTGTATGTGGTGCACCCTACCGATAAGCAAACGAGGCTCTGGCGAAAGAGAACCTGTCGCGTCCGACTGAGGATGTAACTCTACCTCACAGTCGATGTTGTGATGGGGATGTTTGCATTCCTACCTGGGAGTGAGGTGACCAGACGTAAGAGCGAGCACTTCTTTGTAATGCGGGCGTCTATATGGATTGTTTTACAATTGAATTGTTTTACATTAGACGGGTCTTACGCTCGTTTGGCATCAGGCGTTGTATAAACAAAAATGGTAGTTAAAATAGAGTATAGCAGAAACATAAATAAATATTTTTTCCTGGACAAATTACACACGGCCATCTAGTCCCAAACTAAGCAAAGCTTGTACTATGGGTAATAGATAACTGATAGTTACCTAAATACATTTTTTTTGTAAATGCATACATAAATGTAATACACAGAAAACATTTTTATTTGTCTTGTGCGGGGATGCAAAAATTCGTCACCGTCACAAACCTTCCTGGTAGCTCAGTTGAAAGAGCATTCGATTGGTCATCGAGAGGTCGCGGGTTCAAATCCCACCTAGGCGGGGAGGTAAAGTTTTCCATTTTTAAAAATATTTATAATAAAGTAGATTTGTCCGCAAACTCCCGATCATTTGGTCACCCCATTATGAGCACGTGTGACACGTTTTATACTCAAGTTAGTAGGTATATGAAGTATACGTTCGAGTGACACGGGGCTCACTAGTTATCGAGCCGTGTTTTACTTGCAACTGAGGTTATTCATATAGCGTGGAAATTAAATCTGAGGAATAAGTAGGTAGCTATCCATAGACCACTTATTAGGTTATGGCTCATTTACACCGCCGCACAGTGGTCCGGATTTTGGATATGGTGGACTTAGAACCCAAGATCAGTATTTCTGGCTGAAAAAAATCATACGGACAATTAAGTGAACGCTCATCAACGTTTGTTCTAGCGGTTTTCATGAAATTGTTTAATTTAGCGAAAAAAAAAAATATTGAAAAAAAAAATGTATGGAGCAAATCGGAAATTATTCTTTTTCTCAAAACGTTTAAAAGTGTTAGCAATGAAACCTATTGGAAACTATTGTACTACATTTATTTGTTAAATTTACAAATAAATTTTTTGCTTGTACTTGCAGTCTTGGCGTTTATACAGGGTTTTACTTAAAATATTTAATTAAAAAAAATAACATGAAATATATATTGTTTTAGTCTGTTAAGTGGTTTCGGGAAAGCAAAATACTAAGAAAAAATTTATTATATGCACACAAACATCAATTTTGAAAAATACATATAACTTAATTTCATAATGATATTTTACTTCTTGGTTATTAGCGTTGTTACTGAAAGCGCAGTTAGTGATGGAATGACGCATTACCTGCTAATATTCCCCTCCCCCATTCCCAAATATTGCTATCTCTCTCTCTCTTTCACTCCTTTAATCCCTTGCTAGTTGCGCGCTTATGAATCTAATAAAACAGACGGGAGCTCATGTTGACGCGTCATTAGACATTCAACCCTTGAAGAGTCAACATACCTGAAAATTGTAAAGTGAAGAATTTACCTACTCAATCATGGCTATATTTGGTACTAACCTGGACATTTACTTGTTTCTGCGAAAAGGGGACCTCAAGGACTACAAACGACTTCATCAAGCAATTTTGGATTGCGTTATGCTTGAAGTAGTTGCGCAAGAAGATTCTGAAAAAATATTGAATTTTGCAAGATCTTTCACTGTGAACTTAAATCGTCGATGGGTCGAAGCACATAGGATACAAAAAACATTAATGAAGAAGCATATGAACTGGTTAGAAAAAAGAATTAAGTGGCCAGAATGTGAATCTGTAAATCTCACCGCAGTTTTTGAAGGGATCGAGAATTTGGACCCTCGTTCTACAGAAGAAGAAGCAGCTGTTCTACCCTTTGCATCTACTTCGAAGGCGACTAGTGACATGAGTACTTCTACAGACATTGCATCAAGGAAGCCATTTGAGGACTTGGGGAATAAGCAAAAGAAAAGGCGATCGGGTACATTACTCGACTATCCGGAAGAGGAACTGACTTTTGCTTTTGTCACAAAGTTAAAGTCTAATGGGAAAGAAGATCTTGCTCGCATCATCGATCATCTCATGAAGAAACCTGAAAAGATTGAAGCTGTCGAATCACTTTTATCAACAGACGAAAAGAAGAAGACTATGCAGGAAGATCAAGCGTTGGCCTTAACTACTTCATTGGCTCTGTCAAAGTGGAAGTATCTCACTTTACGGTCTGCATTATCACAGCAATTGAAGTTTCCGTCTTACCACAAGTTGTTAGAGGCTAAGAAAAGGTGTTATCCAGATCCCACAGATATGGAAATATCAGAAGATACAGTGAAAGTGAAACTACAAGCACTTTTAGACGTGACAACTCGAAGAATCCTGCAAGTCGTTGGTAATGATGTAAATATATGCAGTGGAAACTTGAAGCTAACCTCCAAATGGGGATTCGATGGATCTTCAGCTCAGAGTAACTACAAGCAAAGAAGTGAACTGGCAGAATTCAACGACTCCACTGTGTTCATGACGAGCCTCGTTCCTCTGAAGCTAGCGAGTGGAAATGTTGTTATTTGGAGCAATCCAAACCCATCTTCAACATCTTATTGCAGACCTATTAAATTTCAGTTTGCGAAAGAAACGACTGACTTTGTTAAGCAAGAACAAGCGGAAATGGAGGAAGAAATATGAAATTTGACTATTTCAAGTTGCGGAAACTTGGAAGTTACTCATGAGTTGCACATGACAATGATTGATGGGAAGGTGACTACAATTGTTACAGATACTCCATCTGCAGCTACGTGCAATGTTTGTCTTGCAAAACCTAGTGAGATGTTTTTTTTTTTTTTCTTTCACAAATGTTTTCAAGACTTGTACGAGGAGATGTATATCAATATGGATTATCAACACTTCATATGTGGATTCGAAGCATGGAGTGTCTTTTACATATTTCGTATAATTTAGATTTCAAAATGTGGAGTGCACGAGGGGACAACAAGAACCTTAAGAAGTTAAGGAAGGATATGGTACAATCGGAGTTCAAACAACAAATGGGACTTTTGATTGATGTTGTCAAGCAGGGCTTTGGAACTACGAATGATTGAAACACGGCCAGAAGATTTTTTCGGGAATACGAAAAAAGTGCTCAAATAACGAAGATTGATGTTGATTTGATAAAACACTTCGCAGTCATATTGCAAGTGTTATCTTGTGGGAAGGCTGTCAATATCGATGGATTCCGTGAATACTGCAAGAGGACCGCAGAGATCTTTGTACATCACTACCTCTGGTACAATATGCCTTCCAGTGTACACAAAATGTTGATACATGGCGCTGACATGTGCAAACATTTCTCTTGTCTTCCTATCGGAATTTTGTCAGAAGAAGCAGGAGAAGCCAGGAACAAGGACTTCCGAAATACCAGTGAGCGCCACACGAGGAAAACGGGAAGAATCCAGAATAATGAAGACATTATGCACAATTTTTTGATATCTTCAGATCCTTATATATCTCATCTGAAACCTAAATACACCAATTTTAAATCATCAAGAATGTTTCCAGAAGCTATGCAGTTATTAATACCAGACGAAATAATAGAAGTTGAAGCAGAAGAAGAAATAGACGTTGATGAAGAAGCTCCAGAAAATGCGCCAGATCCTTTGGAATAATTTTTAAATTTTTATTTATATTAATATGTATATTATTTTTAGTTTTTTAATTTAGTTACATTTTTAATTGTATAATTTAAATTTTGTTTAGTTGAATTGTTATAATTTATTTTATTCTTAAATAGTTTATGTAGTTAAATGATGTATGATTAGAATTGTTTTTTTTTTTGTTATAACATTTATATGATGTATCGTGTATTAGTAATTGACTGTATTATGTTGGATTTTAGAATATATTAGTTTTTAGTATTTTATTGTAATTTTGTTCAATAAATGACTATTTAGTTGTAAATTGTATAATTAATTGTATTTGTTGAGATTGAAATGTTAAATTTGCTTATATAATTTTATTATATGTTTTATGTTACCTACTTGTTTTCTTGAACCGAATTGTAATTTTTTAAAAATAATAATTAAATTAAAATGAAAACGACCTTCAATTATTATACAACCTGTCCCTTTTGATGTCCCATAACTTATTGCACGTAGGTGCTCTACATCACTTATAAAAAATCATAGAACAAACATTGTTCGGGGCGCTATGTAGAGTACGTCCTTTAAATTATAGGACATCGAATATTTTTAACAATTATGTTATTAAATGCTATAAATATGTTTTCTTAGTATTTTACTTTCCCGAAACCACTTAACAGGCCAAAAAAATATATATCTCATGTTATTTTTTTTTATTAAATATTTTAAGTTAAACCCTGTATAAACGCCAAGACTGCAAGTACAAGCAAAAAATTTCTTTGTAAATTTAACAAATAAATGTAATACAATAGTTTACAATAGGTTTCATTGCTAACACTTTTAAACGTTTTGAGAAAAAGAATAATTTCCGATTTGCTCCATACATTTTTTTTTTCAATATTTTTTTTTCGCTAAATTAAACAATTTCATGAAAACCGCTAGAACAAACGTTGATGAGCGTTCACTTAATTGTCCGTATGAATTTTTTCAGCCAGAAATACTGATCTTGGGTTCTAAGTCCACCATATTCAAAATCCGGACCACTGTGCGCCGACGAATGGAATGGAAGTGACTTTTTGAAACGAAAGCATAATGTATGGTATGGTATGTTATGAACTGCTATGTTATATATGGTAGTTTAATTTCCAATCCCTAACTTTTTAAAAAGTAAACAGAAAAGGCAAAGTAAAAGTTACTAAGTACATACGTTGATTTCAAACAAATCTGAATTCAATGTAATACTTCTGTACATTTAACTGTGTTTTTCTCAAAATATATTCATTAGGACATTCCCTGATCTTTACCTGTACACTTCAACTGTAATAGCCATGTGTATTTTAATAAATTTTAATATAATATTGAAAAATTGGTTTAGTGTATCTATTTCGTATGATTTCAATGAAACTATTACAATACATAATTATGTTACGGTAATTGTCAATTATTAATAATTAAGCTTACTTGGCACTACATCATTTATCAACTAAGCTGATTGCGCCTCGCTTCCGGTGACAGGACACAAGAAAACCCTAGCCTAACCAAAAAAGCAATTCAAATATAAATAAAACACGTTTTATTACATTGACTTAACAATGTAATATGTTAAGTCAATGTAATAAAACGTGTTTTATTTAGATTAGGTCGGTGATTATTAATAATCATAGAAATAAAAATATGAAAATTAATAATGACAAACGTATGACATCGCTCAAAACAAATATATTTTATTTGAAGCCATGGTTACCGTTTAACTCCGTTTTGGCATTATTTTACTAAAATTGTTATCTCAAAATATTATATTTTAGCAACAATTTGAGCTCGTGATGCATCGCTTTTTTATTTAAAATTGGAGCTTTTTTATGAACACATAATAATTATTAGCGCACAATAAATCTGTTAGGTATCTACATCATTTTTTCTATTTGTTTATCGCACACTGCAATTTATCTAAATGAAACACCATTTTATTAAAATTTGTCCTATTAGTCTAATTATTCAGATCACAACACAATGGAGATCAAAAATACAAAATCAGATACAAATAAAGTAATTTCTAGAACTGAGGTCTTGCTTTGGCAGGACGTTCACGCTTTCTTTTTTAGGCTCTGAATAAGTATGTTTTTGGCCTCTGCAGGTAGTGTCACATACTTGAGCCGGAGCAAGGCCGATGATATGCTTTTTTACATAAGAGGGTGGCAAACGAGCAACGAAAAGCAAACACCACCGCTCATGGAGATCAGCAACACCAAATGGTTGCCGATCCGTTGATAGCCTATTATACTCCTCCTCCTTTCTTTCTGGTAAACTCACTCACTCGCTGAAACACAACAACCCTCAAAGGAATTGTTATTTGGCTGCGGTATTCTGTGAGGTGAGGAGGTACAGTCGGGCAGTTAAAAAAATACGCTATGCCCTATCTCTCTTTTCGCCAGAGTTTGTCAGTCAGCAGGGAGCACCACGTGCAGGTGAGGTTGGCTTTGGTTCGAAAATGTTGAAGAACTAATTCTAAGTTTTGATCTATGACACGATAGCCTATGAACCAGAGCTCTACATCCAAATACTTTAAGGTGGGTATCTGACACAAATCAGGTATTACGCCATACCATTTTTTGGTAGGGAGTTTCTATATTAAGAACGCGCTGAGGCGACTGTGTCTCAACAGCATCTTGATCAGTGGTTCCCAACATTTTTTTATTCGCGGACAATTACGAGGTTTTTGCTGGGTGTAGGGTCCTCGACTGTCATTGAAATCCCTTAATCTATAACTCGTTTTTTCGTATTTTATTATTATTATTTTTTTTTCTTTTATACTACGTCGGATGGCAGACAAGCATACCGCCCGTCTGATGTGAAGCGGTTACCGTAACACAACAACCTTCAAGGGAATTGTTATTTGGCTGCGGTATTCTTTGAGGTGGCTTTGAGGTACATTCCCCAGTCGGGTAGCTTACAATTACGCTCCCTACCTCTCTTTTCGCCAGAGCTTCGTTTGTCAGTCAGCAGGCTGCACCATGTGCAGGTGAAGTTGGCTTTGGTTCAAAGATGTTGATAAACCACTTACTCCCCAGAATTTCGTATAATAGCGCTACAGTATTTCGTATAATAGTGCTCAATCTCTTTCATTATAAGTTTGTATCACGGACCATAGGTGGTCCGCGGACCACCACCGGTTGGGAACCCCTGGATCTTGATAATAAACCTTTCTTGACTTGACTTTTCTGTTTAATTAAGTCAGCTCGCATGTACAATGTATGTATACATGGTATACATTACACTACTTATACTAATGATGTTACTGCTCTGATAAAGTATATACTTTATCAGAGCATACCTACATACTCATATAAGTATATGGGTACAGAACTGTGGTTCCCAACCTTTTTTATTCAGGGACCATTAGGAAGGTTATAGTGTGGTCCGTGGTTCGCGGACCACCGTCTGAGAACTTCCGGTATAGAGTATAGGTATATAGACATATAAAAATACAGTTCATTTGGCACATTCAATAATCACCCATATCCCTTTTCATAACAAAAACGTGGTTTTATATTCCAAATTACACAGAACTCGAATAATATGATCAGGGGCGTAATTTTTGGGGCCCGAAAATTAGGTTTTTAATTTTTATTTTGGAAGTAAAAAAACTTCTTTAGTAGGTTCGGAAATACAATGTTGCATAGGGCCCGCTTTAGTTTTAGTTTGCCACTGAATATGATATGATAACAATCGTCAAAAATTTCCACCGGCCGCGGCGCTCGGCAATGAGTAATGACTAATGAGTAATTCGCGCAGCCATTCTCACGTGTTCTCGTGTAGCGTCGCGAGTGTGCGCCCGCGCACGTTGCACCGCTGCGCTTTGAGACTCGACACCGGATTAAGTCAGCGCGGTGTCGACACAATAACGAACGTGTCAGAAGCATCAATAAAAAAATTAAATAAGAAAATGTTTAAAAATCTGTAACTCGAGACAGATTACTGAAAAAAATCACTAAAAAATTAAAATTAAGTCCTCCTATTGTTGAAGTCGGTTAAAAAGCAGCCTATGTTACCCGTACTATAATCGATTGACACCTAATTCACCAAAATGGAATAAATAGTTTAGGCGGTATAGAGACGTAAATATAAACATACATACATATACTGCGACAATCATAACCCTACCTTTTGGCTTCGCCGTAGTTCGCCGTAATCAGATGAAAATAAAACAGACTTCGACGGTACCATAATAAAAATAGAGGGTACGGACGGTATCAAAATTTAAACAATTACTTAAAAATATTGATCAAGATATTCAAGGATCAAACAATACTTTTTTGAAACTACAATTCGTACGTTTTAACGTACGAATTGTAGTTTCAAAAAAGGTATTGTAGTCGAGACTAATATAAAACAGTAACAGTATTATTACTTATACTGTACTTTAGTATTAATAGGATGTATACATATACATATCAAGAGGATGGTATTGTACAGACACGGAAATAAATTCAAACTTGGTCTGTGAGTACAGAGATAGTAACACTTCCAGCCTGTAAGGGTCCCGCGTAGCGCTACGAATGCTACGAATATCTCTCAGCTACGCTGGATCATATTATACTGGCAGTGAATGAATAAATGAAACATTTATTTGTATCTCATGGAAGTAACTAATTGTGTGTGCTACACATAATTAGTTCCTTCCAGTCTTACTTAGTTAAGACTAAGTAAGACTGGAAGGAACTAATTATGTGTATTACTTATAAAGTTAAGTGGAATATAGTGTTAAACAGGTGCCTAAACAGTAAAAAATATACAGGTGCAACTTGTTGTTATAGAATAAATACATATAGAATTATCAAGCTCCTCTCCCATTGCAGCGCCCCACAGGGTCCTTGATTGTTACTTTGTCATTAAAGCAAAGACCTTGTATACATTATGGATGCAATAAATAATTTAGTATTGAGTATAGTATTGAGTTGAGTATTGGTATAGTATAGTATTTAGTATTGGTCGTGTGGTTTCCGGCAGACTAGAATAGAATCACTCCGTTTCTTCCCGTGGATGTCGTACAAGGCGACTAGGGGAAATACATTATCAAATATCAATCTGGCCTCCCCGACCCGTTTGGCCAGCGTGGGGAGTGTAGGCCTCCTTACGTCTAGGACGGACGAGAGAGGGTCGTGCTCCTGTAGTGGAGACTAAAATGGGCCTGATGATGATGATGATTAAGTATTAAAAAAAACACAAAAGATGTGTGCCGCAGTAACACAAAGTGGCTCCAGCTCAACTATATCACAGTATAAGTAATAGTACTACGTAGCTATATGATACACTGATAAATAATTCTACTACAGCCAATCGCAACACTAGTAAATATGAGCGGGTAAAATTGGTGAATAGTGAAGGTGAATACGAAGAATTATCGTATAACATACTTGTTTGTAAAGTGTGTAAAACACACAGCACAAGTGGTTAGAGTATCTGACTCATGTCATTAATCTCATTATCGGAGCTCTACGAGATGTATATCGAAAATTTATGAAATAATAGCCGATTTAATATTATCAAGAACTGTTTGTTCTTATCTGTACGAATTACTAATTCGATAGAGTCGCAATTAGAATAAATTTAGAGTTGGCACCAATTGACATTTTGCACAAAAATTGTAAACAATATTACTAAAACATTTATCCTACGTTTTTATACATGTCATGTTTTTGAAAGATATCCAAGTAGTTTTATGTCAATTTGTATATCTGTACGTAGCGTCTGCCTATTATAACACTTAATGCTCTATAGCAGGGCTGTCCAAACCATATACAATACCGGGCCATTACATATTACTAAATAGATTAGCGGGCCGCAGTAGCAAATACCTACTTGACATTTTTACTACCTACTTTGAAAGTTTAAACTTAGTATAACCACTTTTCTAAATATATATAATTTTCAGTCAGATTCGATGTACAAAAACTGTAGGGCGCCATAAATGAAAAACACGTCACGGGCCGCACAAATATAAGCCGAGGGCCGCATGCGGCCCGCGAGCCGAGCTTTGGACAGCCCTGCTCTATAGCATATAACTTTTTATAATTGTATTTAAAAAAATATGTATAAGGTAATTGTATTTAAAAAAACAAAATGAGAATTTTCTTGAAAATGTAGGAGGTGTAAGTTGAGTATGGTATCGTTTTAGTTTTATCATTCTCGTAATTTAGAAGTTACGGGGGGGGGGGGGGGGGGGGACGACGACACATTTTACCACTTTGGAAGTGTCTCTCGCGCAAACTATTTAGTTTAGAAAAAAAAAATATTAGAAACTTCAATATCATTTTTGAAGACCTATCCAGAGTTACGTATGAGCTTGATGAAAAAAAAAAATTTTGAGTTTCATTTCTAAGTATGGGGAAATTTATTGTTTTTTTTTCTATTTTTGTGTGAAAATCTTAATGCTGTTCACAGAATACATCTACTTACCAAGTTTCAAAAGTATAATTCTTATAGTTTCGGAAACAGTGACTGTGACATACAGACATGACGAATCCATAAGGGTTCCGTTTTTTGCCATTTGGCTACGGAACCCTAAAAAGTAGTTCTTCACGTCTTTTTCAATTATGTAATATATTATATAAACCATTTATTATTATTATATTTAATTAATGGGCCCCGAAATGCCAGGAAAAAGCGGCCGAAGTAACACGCGCTTTCTCCGAAGTTACTCCGGCGTTATGCCCTTTATCATTTCCTCCCCTGGAGTATATACCTCTAACGACGCCTCTCTGGACGGCCAATGAAGGCAAGCCAGAGGTGATAGTCCTGCGGGCCTTCTTGTGTTTACACTCCGACCGATATTATTATTGTTAATTAAATTGAAATTTACAAGACTTTTTAATAAATGTTTTAAAAATATAATATGCACTTGTTAATATCTTATACCTGTATCAATCATTGGAATACGGTAGTAAATACCTACTCATATAATATCTCTTTCTATTTGATAGTTCAATTTTTGAGTGCCATGTCGTCATACTAATGTAGATGGAAACATCGAATTTGCGGATAGATCCAGTTTCAAACAAATTATTATTGATACCATTTGATAGAGATCGATAAGCATTATCATTATCAGTAATAAATTTTACAAATATTGCGTAGGTTAGGACATAATCGAGTGAGGTCTTTTGTCGTTTCCACACTATCCACCCCGTATTATATACGAAATTTATTTAACATAGATTAAGATACCATTAACAATGGACCTGATGTAGTCGCCTGTATAAATAAATAATTATTATTATCTGTTATTAATCATTCGTAAGCCCATTTAACAAAATAATAACGGGAATTAACGCGATCATGCTTAAAGGGTATTTGCATACCTTTAGTATTGCCTGACGTTTCGACCAGGAGCCCTACCGCCGAGGCTGGAGCTAATTACCACCGAATATTTTGATCCGAAAAATATGTCTTACGTTTATTTTATTGACAAACATCGGTAGAGCTCCAGGCTTTTTCTAAGCTAAACACCAGTACCATAAATCTAAGCTGAAATTTGATTTTCCCGATCAAAAAAATGCATCAATCGGCTTCAGCTTAGCCGGTAGGCCCCCAGGTTGCACCGGCCGTGGTCACAGGCTGACTGTCGACTGTCTCAACGAGGACTATCTGCCACCGTAGCCGAGGGTTGATGAATCTTCATCTGCCCTCGTGTTGTTCAATAAATTGCTCAGTACTTTTATCAAAATCCAGCGACGGACGTCCAGAGACGGTTTTTTTTTTCGTTCGAAATACTTTTAGCCAACAAAAAAAAATATTTAATGTATGTTTAATGTCTCTTGAGCCTTTGACGTCACTCAAGGTTTTTTCCAAAATCTAATTTTCTTAATGTTGGAATTTCGTTGCTTAAGACTTTGCAGGATTTCAAAATTAATTAGGTTTCTTCTCGAGACATCGAACTTGACTAAAATGAAATAATAAACCTACTTAACCAATAAATTCTTCCCATGTATGTTTACTGACGATAATTTTACGTGATACTGATAACGTCCTAAGAAAATTGAAAACATCGGCCGATGGAGTGGAAGAAAGATAGCTTGTTCCGCGCTCTCGCTTGCACGCTCCGCTAAAGCAACGTGACAATAGGTCAGGCTTTTTCGTGGGTACCTAGTACCTAGCCGGCGTTCGTCGATTAAAAATACGTTATCACGTCAAACAAACTGAAAAGAAAATCTTCAAAATAATGGTTTTCTTTATCCATAAGAAACTTATCGTACAAATACCTACAAAGAGATATTTCGGTCGTCGCGCGGGTTTACTTTTTCCACCCACGCATACCGACACTTAATAACTCTACAACGTCTTATGTACACAGCCGTCTTCATTCATAAATGTAATCAATAAGAATGAGCGTAAGACTGCAATTTGTGTGGTGTGACATTGGAATGAATCGCGAGATGCAATGTGTTGAAGATGTGACGTCACGCGACACGTGTGGCCCGCGGTCACGTGCGCCGGCCGGGGTAATGCTCGGAAGATTCTTGATAACGAACACTAGGTACCTACCTACATAAAGTTGATTAAACAGGCCGCATTCGCAACTATATATCACTTGATTGATTGAGACGAAGCCAAAGGGATTTATGGTTTATTTATATGTACCGTTAGTTATATATTTGAACAGAATATTAATAGGTTTTAAATAATGTACATGACATACTGCATGGGTATATAGAGACCACCGATCTTTCTCAAAGTTAACTCTGCCTTATTACAAGTGGTTTTTTTTATATGAGAGGGGGTCAAACGAGCATGTGGGTCACCTGATGGCAAGCAATCACCACTACCCATAAAGACCAGCTACACCAAGGGATCGCCGATCCATTGCCAGCCTATGCTCTTTCCATTGTTTCTTTCTGGTGACCTCACTCCTGTGAGGTGGCGGTACTTCCCCAGTCGGGCTGCTTATAAATACGATGTGCCCTACTTCTCTTTTCCCACAGCCAATTTCGCTAATGGTCAGGGTGCACCAAGTGCAGACGAGTTTGGGTTTTGGTCTCAAAATCGTAGTGAGCTACTAGATTCGCAAAATTTTCAGCGTGGCTCAACCAGCATTCTTATCATCCATCCACAGCACGACTGATCTCGTAGGTAAAATTCTGAAGACCTGCTCATAGGGCGGGCTTGAACGATGTTCGGAATGCTAGACAAATGGCTTGTCCGGGTCAAAATTTCCCCGTTCAGACAAAATCTCGAAGGAGCTAGTATCATTTTGTTTGCAAAATAAAAAGCTCCGTGCTCTTAGGTTCCAAGCTAAGGTTCAGCACGCGCTACTGTTTGCTGCTGGGAGAAAGGAAGTTGGGTTCACGCTTATCCTTGCAACAACACTGGTACTCTACTGGAGCCTGATACACTGAGGCTGGCAGTCAGCCAGAGACTGGGAGTGCCGGTCTGTGTCTCACACAAATGCCTTTGTGCCACTGAAACTTAAGACTGATAATGCGGCCGATTGGCCGAGAAAAGAAAAATCACAAAATGTCGCGGTCTCGGAATAAACTATTATTCGTTTTGGAGTTGAGACCCTGGGTTCGTGGGGTTGTAATGCGCTCATGCCACGAGGGCCTTTTTTATATAATATCTAGATTTATTTTTCTAGTAGGTCAGAATTATTTTTAGCATAAGGTAATTACTTAAGTACACATATGTATACGTCATCAACCCATAATCCCACTGTTGGGTTACGAGTCTCCCCTCAATCGAAGGGGTTTAGAACATACTCCACCACGCTGCTCAACTGCGGGTTGGTGGAGACCAGAGTTTTCAAGCCTCCCTAAGGCCACTGACTTGGCTTAACGACTGTCATCTAATGACAACAGCTGGGACCGACGGCTTAACGTACCGTCAAAAGTACGGAAGAGCTCGAGACAAATAATCCCATCCATAGACAGGCTGCGGTCGATGTTGCTTAACTTGCGTATTCGATTAGACGAAAACAACACAACGACGCCATCGAGCTCCTCATATATGTATGTTATATTGATATTTCAATTAATAAACTGTATGTACGTATATCTCTCCTCTGTATGTACGTACGTATAGCCTCCCCAACCCGTCTGGCCAGCGTGGGGAGTGTAGGCCAAATCCTCCTTCTGTTTGGGACGGACGAGAGAGGGTCGTGCTCCTGTAGTGGAGACTAAAATGACCTGATGATGATGTACGTATATAAATGAAGCTCATATAAATGAATTGTATAGATTTGTAGAGAAGGTGATTAAGGTCAGATCACCTGCCGTTGAAGGGATTGATTCCTTCGAGGACGTTCTGGCACTCATGGCTGGCTATGACAGGCTGTCACCGAAATGTGAGAACAGTGATAGTTCATTGATTCAGTTAAAACATGCTTTTGAATAACAAAATCGCGTGAAACTTATCAATCCACACAAATACGTTGATTGATAGATTCTAATTCTAGATAGATTAGTTAAATGATATACAACCACGTTCCCTGATAATCTGGTTTTGAAGTTCAAGGTATTTCGTTTCTATCAGCTACCTACGCATTGTGTCGTATAATTATTACTGATTAAGATATTTAAATAAGTAATTATGCCTACACGTGGTCTTCTGCAGTTATATCGTCTGCTATTTTACTAGTTTTCACGGTTCCGTATATCCGAATAAAAAGTAAATACCGGGCAAGTCGAACTCACACACCGAGGTTTCCCGCTTTTTATTAACTCTGAAAACAAATAACCATTAGTAAAGTAAAATTAGTTGAAAATATAGTAATTTAAGATTAAGTAACTAATCTCTACAATCCAACACCCAACAAACCACTATCAACTAATATCAACCACTATCGACCACTGTCAATCACCAACAACCACTGTCAACCACTGTCAACGACTATAAACCACTATCAAACACCATCAACCATTATCAGTGCAGTGCAGTGCACGCTCGATGATGGACGCGCCACACTGCATATTTTTTTTATTACTGCGATCTGCGTGGCAATAGCCGCTCCGCGACTGCCACTTCCGAACAGCCCTCTTACCATCTCTTATTGCGATTCAATAACTGAGTAGAAAGCTTATTCATACCAATGAATAAGCGTTCCATATATACCATTTGAAATAGAGTCGCTCATAGCCCACGAACTACTGGCGTTTATTCAGCACGCCATCGACACTATGGATGAAGTTAGTATCCGCAGCTCTGCAAGACTAACTTCAAAGTAGAAGAAATTTGTAGTGCTAAGGTGATGCTGTACAAGATTCTCGCTATAGCCGACCGTGATGCCGTCCCGCAGAAGGGACGAAAAGAGTGAGAAAAGTCTCCATCATCTCACCTCACTCTTAAAGGGGACTGATTCCTTTTTGTTTTTTTTTTTCACGCGCGCGATTGACAACCTTCCGGAGGAAACTACGGGAAGGAGGTGGTGAATCCTCATGGATACCAACGTAGCATAAGGCTACGTTGATTATGTCGGACTCTTACCGACTAAACACCACCTAGGGACTGCTTTTAGCCTTGCGGGGCCTTAAAAGCTTCATCTAAGCGATCAGGGACTGATTCCAATGACGTGATCGCTTTTATGGCGAAGGAACTCCATAAGCTCCCGCCTTACAGCTACGATTACGTCGATGAGAGCTGCTTAAGGTATTAGAAATCTGAATGTCAGCCTAGCCGTAGTGCAGTCTAGATTGGAGACTTCCAAGGCCACCATACGACGCTAGCTACGTGCCGAGCTAGCGTCGTTGCGCGGTGATGGCTCGGAAAGTAGATCACACGTGGTCTCTGATATGTCATTCGATAATCCCGCCGTATCAGCCTTCTGATCTGCAAATTTCAAGCAACATACTCTTTCGAAGCTCTAAATGATGCTGTCGCCCTCGAGCCAGGGTCTCGGTAGAGAGCCTTGTCTCTCGAGGCCTCGAGCTTTATGCTGCCGCTCGAAGTGTCTAATGCCGACGTCGTATATGATTTCCCCTATAGAAATTAGGTTTGCCGTAGGTACTTCAGGAATATTCTGAGCATGCCCGGAAATTTGATTCTTTGTCCGAAACACGCTGAAAATTTTAAAATGTACGGGATTTCCAAGGAATTTTTACACAAAAGAAGGAAGATAAATTGTAAATGATATAAAACAAAATCTTTTAATTAAATCAACCACAAAAGTATTCTCATTTCAGCCATTTCTTTAGGCGTTTGATGCCTTATTTGTCGTATTACTGTATCTTAAATTGCCAAGAGGGGTCAGTCAAATTACAAAGCTTCCTATCTGCCAACGATTTCTTTTAAACTAAGTTTTCACTTAGTGTTCTGAACGAGCAATCGTTCAGAGCAAATGTTCGTGGTCAGCGTCTGTTTATGTAGTAATTGTTTATGGAGTGGCCAGGTTGTGTTCCAGAACAGCTGTAGATGCTGTAGTCCTGGCTACGCAGCAGACTAGGACTAAATATTCTTATTCCAACCGGCAATGAAGACAAGAAAACCTGACACCGTCAACTTTGTGAAAACCGGGTAAACACAGGCTGTGTCTTGCGAACTGGCATACCAACTCCGTGAACGTGTCAGATCGTATCATATTTGTCTTTACACGTGTATTTGATAAATGACACGCCTGTAACTGGCAAATAAATTGATTGCACAACAGTAAATTTTTGGCATGCAATGTGCAACGGGGGAGGAAGCTCACAAATAAATTATTTAAAAAATTCGACTGTGTAAAAGTATTTAATGAATAATCATGCTATAATATAGAGGAAGGTATTCCCGCATGATAGACTCATCCATCAACGGAGAGCCGAAACTACCGAAGCCAAAATTTTGAATTTTGAACAATATATTCCATTTATGGTCCAGACAAGCAATAATTTAAATTTTAAAAACTATAATTAAATTTATTTTTATAATCAGGATTGTAGTCTAATACAAATTATTTTGTGATTGTATAATAATTTTTTTTACAAATTATCACTACATAGTATAAAACAAAGTCGCTTTCTCTGTCCCTATGTCCCTATGTATGCTTAAATCTTTGAAACTACCACAGAATAATATACTCTAAACTACGCAACGGATTATGATGCGGTTTTTTTAATAGATAGAGTGATTCAACTGGAAAGTTTATATGTATAATATATGCATAACATAGTAGAAAAACACTGATAATTTAGAGGTTTCTAATGTGATGTCGTAAATAAACACATTTTTTTGCTCTTTCATTGCAAACGCTGGCTGAACCCAACGACATAGATCAAAATAATGTAGTACAGTATTGTTCACCTTAAAATGGTCTACAAAAAAGTTCGCGATGGTATATGTCTATCTCTTAGTGGTAACACACAATAACCGTTATTTTATCCTTTGCTTTTTACAAGAAATAATGCCTTATTTACGAAGCGATTTTAAGCAATACAGAATTAATCCTTATCCAATTAAGTACCTTAAATACATTGCGCATTTAATATAGATCAATATGGCCCTTCACAGCATGTAATTTAAATGAATAGTGACGACGATGAGTAGACGAGTGGCTCAGCTCTCGGTCCACTGACTTCGCGGGGAGGTCTGTTCATGATTTTGCTCTGGCCTATGGTCTCTCACAGCTGGTGCATTCTCCAACGAGAATACCAGATATAGAGGACCATACTAGCTCTCTACTGGACCTTCTGCTGACCACACATCCGGATGGGTATACAGTCTCGGTGGATGCGCCTCTTGGCTCGTCGGACCACTGCCTCATCCGGACCCAAGTGCCATGTGCATGCCCTGACCCACCCCGGTATACCGGATGGCGTCGTATGTGGCACTATAAGTCAGCAGACTGGGATGGACTGCGTGAATTTTACGCATCGTACCCGTGGAGGCGGCTTTGTTTCGGGTCGGAAAATATAGACACCTGTGCATCTGATGTAGCGGAGACGATTTTGGCTGGGATGGAATTATTTATTCCAAACCGGCGGGTGGCTACTTCAGGTGCTAAGAAGCGGCCGTGGTTTAATCGGTCTTGCAGAGAAGCTAAATTTCGCAAGCAAGCTGCATATGAGGCTTGGACCACGGCTCGTATTAATGGAGATCCTGGTGTTTCCGACTTGAAACGGGAGTTCAATGCTGCCTCGAGGTTCAGTAAGAGAGTAATTGCCAGGGCAAAGTTTGAGTTCATCGGCAGGATTGGTGAGCGCCTAGCTAAGCACCCATCTGGGAGCCGTGCTTTTTGGTCGCTTGCTAAGGCTGCCGAGGGCAACTTTTGTCAGTCGTCCTTTCCACCACTCCGAAAACCGGATGGTAGTCTGGCCCACAGTGCAAAGGAGAAAGCCGATCTATTGGGGAATCTCTTTGCCTCAAACTCGACTTTGAACGACGGGGACGCCGCACCGCCTTCCATCCCGCGGTGTGGTAATTCCATGCAGGAAATCTCATTTACTCAACGAGATGTTCGGCGGGCATTGCTATCCCTTGACGTTCATAAGTCGAGTGGGCCTGATGGCATTCCGGCAGTGGTGTTAAAGCTGTGTGCACCTGAGTTGTGTCCTGTTCTTACGCGCCTTTTCGCGCTCTCTTATTCCACCGGGCAGGTACCGTCGTCGTGGAAGACTGCGAACGTGCACCCTGTGCCCAAAAAGGGTGACAGATCAGACCCATCGAATTACAGGCCTATCGCTGTTACCTCCCTTCTCTCCAAGGTAATGGAGCGCGTCATTAACAACCGGCTCCTGAAATACCTAGAAGAGCACGACTTAATCAGCGACCATCAATACGGCTTTCGCCATGGTCGCTCGACTGGTGATCTTCTAGTGTATCTTACACATCGCTGGGCTTCAGCCGTGGAGAGTCAAGGTGAGGCATTAGCTGTCAGTCTTGATATGGCGAAGGCGTTCGATCGGGTCTGGCACCGTGGTCTTCTTTCGAAGTTGCCTGCATACGGTCTACCAGAGGGTTTATGCGAATGGGTCGCTAGCTTCTTGTCCTGCAGAAGCATTAGAGCCGTTGTGGATGGCAGTTGCTCCGATAGCATGGACATTAATGCTGGCGTCCCGCAAGGCTCGGTATTGTCCCCGACGCTGTTTTTGCTGCATATCAATGATATGTTGTCCATTGACAGCATTCATTGCTATGCTGACGACAGCACCGGGGATGCTTATTATACGGGCCGCGCTAATATTCCCCGCTCTCTGGTGGAGGAGAGCCGCGAACAGCTTGTGTCGAAGATCGAGAGCACACTGAATAGTGTGTCCGATTGGGGGCGAACGAACCTGGTTCATTTCAATCCCACTAAGACACAAGTCTGCGCGTTCACCGCTAAGAAAACCCCTTTTGCTGTGGTTCCTCAATTCCTAAACACACCCCTTACCATCGCCAAAAACATTGGGATTCTTGGAGTTGAAATCTCCAGCGATGTCCAGTTTCGTTGTCACCTGGAGGGGAAGGTCAAGCTGGCGTCGAAGAAACTAGGTGTGCTCAACAGGGCGAAGCAGTACTTCAATCCGCGGCAGAGACTTATGCTTTACAAAGCTCAAGTACGGCCGCATATGGAGTACTGTTGCCATCTATGGGCGGGAGCGCCTAGATATCAGCTTGCACCTTGTGACTCGATTCAAAGGCGCGCTGTGAGGATTGTCGATGATCCCAAACTAACAGACGGTTTAGAACCGTTAAGTCTGAGAAGAGATTTTGCGTCCCTTTGTGTGTTCTACCGTCTGTACAATGGGGTGTGTTCAGAGGAGTTGTTTGATATGATGCCAACGGCCTCCTTCTACAGTCGCACCGCTCGCCATCGACAGGGAATTCATCCTCACACATTGGAGCCAAAGTGGTCACGTACTGTGCGGTTCCAGAGAAGTTTTCTCCCGCGTACTGTCAAGCTGTGGAATGAACTGCCTGTCGAGGTTTTCTCAGGGGACTACAGCATGGGGTTCTTCAAAAAAGGCGTGAAGAGGTTTTTACAGGGTCGGCAACGCGCGTGTGATGCCTCTGGTGTTACAGGCGTTCATAGGCTACGGTAACTGCTTTCCATCAGGCGGGCCGTATGCTTGTTTGCCACACTGGTGGTATAAAAAAAAAAAAAAAAAAAAAAAAAAGAATAGTTTAGAAGATATTACACATTTAAAATGCAGGGACATAACGGCTGTGGCGGTACCGGCCGCGGAGCCGGCGGCGTGTGCCTATAACTGGGGAAGGACTGGATAGGACAAAGCGCAAAGACCTTCTGTAGTACATTTAGTATCAGCATTGCACCCGTGCGAAGCCGGGGCGGGTCGCTAGTTACAAATAAATAAAGCAATGATAAAAGATTTTGGGAAATTCAATCTTCAAGGGCCGTGTGGTTTCCGGCAGACTAGAATAGAATCACTCCGTCTCTTCCTGTGGATGTCGTACAAGGCGACTAAGGGAAATACATTATCAAACATCGATCAGGCCTCCCCAACCCGTCTGGCCAGCGTGGGGAATGTAGGTCAAATCCTCCGTCTGTCTGCGACGGACGAGAGAGGGTCGTGCTCCTGTAGTGGAGACTGAAATGACCTGATGATGATGAATCTCCAAGGGACTAAAATGTGGGTTGAAAATTTGTGTGGGATTTAACTAAAAAATTTGCAAAATTTGGCAGTACTCGTTAAGTGTTGCCAGATGTGGACTAGTTCCAATGAAAACATCATTGGTTCCAATTTAATTAATTTCTACTCTTTTCGGTCGCTGTATAAGTAAATCAGTATAAAGGCAGTGAAAACTAAGTTACTACTACATCGGGATTAACCCATAATCATCCCACTGTTGGGATGCGGGTCTCCCTCAATCGAAGCAGTTAAGAGCACACTCCACCATGCTGCTCAACTGCAGATTGGCGGAGGTGAGTGTTTTCAAGTCCCCCAAAGGTCACTCACTCGGCTTAACGAGACAAACAAACCCATCCATAGACAGGCTGCGCTCGCGTTGCTTGCCACGTGGCGTGATCGATTAGACTGACACGCGCAAATACGCCATCGAGTTCCATAATAAAATAAAAAATAAAAAAATATTTTATTTTATTTTTATTAGTGTTTTTCCTAAGACTATCATCAGCCCAATGGGATAAGGGGAGGAGGAGGAGTGTCATGACCCTCATGACCACTCCTTGAATCCACCCTTGAGATTATTACAATAAGCCCAAACAAGATACCCCAGCTGTATGATGATGAGGAGTTGAGTGTCCTACAGATTTCTGGTGATGTTGCAACATCTGACAAAACTTACTACCTCTTTTTGTCCATCAAAATCGGTCCATTCGCTTATGCCCTGATGATGATGATATGTCCCAGATGAAATAAAGTGTACCTATAGTTTATGACCTGGATTGACATAGTAGGCTACTTTTTTATTCGCTACTTACTGTACATGAGGCGAATCCGCGAGCAGAAACTAGTTCAAGATCAATCATTCGACACACGTGCTGTTTATAGCTCTATGAAGCTAAAATAAACTGAATCGGATTAACAATCAATGGTTAATTTAATTATAAATTTATAAATACGAAGTAAGCGACCATCGGAAATAGTCCCGGCGCAGGCAGCGTGATAGAGCACGTGAGAGGCCCGCCGCCGCCGTCGGCTCACGTTGATACCCCACGAGGCTAGTTGCGTAAACTGCCTTAGGGCTGTCAGCTAGATAACAAAGCTTTATTTTTTTTATGATATGTGGAATACGTATATAAACAGACAGAGAGACGAAGCGTTAAGCCAAAAAAATCTCCCTTTTTCAACGTACACTAGATTTTTTTAATTATGCATGTTAAACGTGAATCAATCAAATAATTTGCTGAAAATATGGATATTATTATTAAAATTGCCCGGTCCAACATTTAAAAACGATCCCAAACCTTTTGGACTTTGTTTGATAAATAGCGTGCAGAGAATTTACAGGTCACCAAGGAATATTAATCGGTTGTATTCGTATAGTTTGAAAGATATCGTAACTTTTTTGGGAAAGTTCCGAATAGCAAGTTCTCGAGGGGAACCCAACAAAGATCAACACCAAACAAAGATCACTAGTTATTAGTGATCTTTGTTTGGTGATATTTAATAAACTGCCAGAACTAAGGACTAGTTCAGGCAGGGCACGCTTATTGGGAATTTATCAAGAGTCCTCTCTTAAAATTACACTAAATTCTCTAAACTTTGAATTCTTGCCAAAATTATAAACTGCAAGCTAGTGCGATCGTACTTACTTCAGAAATTTCCGATCGAATTAGATTCTAAGTATTAAAGTTCCTTGTAACTGGTTACATAAGTTTAGTTATCAAAGTGGACGAAAGGAGATCTTCGACAATGGTACATCACATTTTATTTAATAAAATTTTACAAAAGAACTCTTAATGTGACTAAAAGCGAAAGCAAACTGCGAAAAACTTGAAGATAATTGCCAACCCTAATGACGCTTCGCCTTTAGCGTGACGAGACGTGTAAACAAGTTACAACACAACCCAAAATACAACTTACACCTGCCTAAAATAAGACAGCAATTCACACGGCAACGTGTTATTTTGGCGCGCCCGTATTGATAGCGATTTTCCATCGGTCACATGTACCGAGCGGATGCCTGTCTGTTCTGTGGTTCCAGCTCACACAATTCCTTACATTATCAGTATTTTTTTGCAACGCAAAACCCAGTTAATCGTATCGAAGATAAGGTTTATTTTTGTTTGTTATACGCAGTGATATTGCTGCTGTCTAGTTGTGTCTAGGTGGATTTCGTAGTTCGAGCCATTCCGCTCTACTATTTTACATATTGACCTATGAGGAAGTTTTGTCATTGGGGATTTTTCCAGTTCTATTGTTTCACTGTAACGAGTTTCTTGGCAGCTCAGTTGGTAGAGCGCTCTACCGTTTATTGAGAAGCCGAGAGTTCAAGTCCCATCGATTTATGTTTGTACTCGCGCTAGTAAAGAAAACATTGACTTTGGTATTGAACTTTTGTAATAATTATATCAGCATTTTCAAAATTGGCAATTAAGTCTAGGAGTTGCAGCAAGTTTACTTGGTGTAAAGATTTATCATTTGAGTGTTTAGCGTTACAGAGGCGAAACAACCTTTGCTATGTGTACTGTATCTGCCTACAGGCAATCAGTAGGGATTTTGGTCAATTAAAAGGATGCGAAATAGATCTTAAATTAATAGGTTGATTTATATAACAGGCGTCAAAAGACGACGACAGAAAATTAAAACAAAAAAAAAGACCAACTGTATGGCTGGATGGCTTCCGGAGAGAAGGTGGAGATAGAGAGGAAGTAAACAGAAACTAAATAAAATTAACTAATTGAAACCGAAACTACTAAAGTTAGATATATAATAGTTTGGAGGAGAGAGAGAGAAGTTTATAGGATGTTGTAGAGTAGATGGGGTTTAGACTAGTCTAAACTATCCTTTTGCTTAATAGCTTAAAAATTTGTGCAAAATGCACGAGAGCTAAGCCGCGGCAAGGAAAGCTAGTACCTAGCGTAGTAAACGTGACACGTGTCTTATCACTAATTATTATCATACTACGCCTATGTGAAAAGACGTGCTAGACGTGTTGAAGAATTAACAAGATGTTAAATTGTTAAATGTTCG
This sequence comes from Hypsopygia costalis, assembly GCA_937001555.2. NCBI lineage: Eukaryota > Metazoa > Arthropoda > Insecta > Lepidoptera > Pyralidae > Hypsopygia > Hypsopygia costalis. Next base: position 27,475,248 of record OW443332.2, read on the forward strand.
AGCTAAAACTAACTTACCTGCTACTTGTGCACCCTGGCGAGTAGCAAGTGAGGGTACAATAAGTGAAATAGTTAAGATACAGCGGCAATCATCGACTCGAAGGAGCCTAACTAGGAAAGTTGTATGCTTCAACCTTATAGAAGACTGCTCCGTAATAACATTTTTGAAATTTATTAAAGTCGACAGGAAAGTGAAGAAGAAAATGCCAAGAAAGTGCTGTCAAGTTAATTTAGGGTTCCATGTTGTAATAGCCATTCGAATTAAACATTAGTCGATTGATTACTTCTAATCAAAAAACTCTCGACTGTTTATTAAGCCAGGTTTTTTTATAACTTGTAAAATTAACGAATCATGTACCTTGTAGTTTATAATATTCTACTAAACCCGTCCTTGCCACCCCGTTCAAATTACTACCCTGTATATTATTATGTTATGAACTAAGTAATTAATAGGTCCTTATTCTAATTCCGGGCTCCGGGTTCGGTCTCTATGGAAGTTTCGAATGAGCGTAGCTCGTAGCACTTTCGTAGTGGTTGTAGTGTGTAGCGGGGGCGTAGAAGGGTGCAGGAGGGCGCAGACAAGGGGGCGCGGGGGCGCGGCTTCGAGATGCCTTGGTACTACCCACACATTAGGTACGGAACCCTGAGTGAGTGGGTTGTGACGCGCGCTTTTTTTTTTATTCGTTCTCTAAATGGAAGATGAACATAACTACATTATTATAATATATCATAATTTGTATGTATGTCTATGTATCTTTGTGACGTGTTAACTCTCACTTATGATTTTGACAGGTATTTAGGAAAAGTGCAGTAGGTTTCGAGATATCGAAATTGATTAGAAAAACATTCGCTACGAAAGATTAATGCCTAACAATAATAAAAATAATAACTACTGTTTACAGAAACAGAGCTTACGGCAAACGATTTAACTCGAGTTTGGTTTCCACCGTCCCTTTAATAAGCTGCGTATATCTGTGGTATTTATACCTACTCAATGTCACAGCAAAGTAACTTACAAAGTAAATTCCTCTAGCGACAACGTTGCGAATTAATACTAGAAATACTCGGTAGCTACTCTAAGATATTGGTAATATTTATTGTGTTGTATTTGCAAATGCAACTTGCAACATAGTTTCTATAATTACGATTGTACATGTATATGTATATATAAAAATGAATGTTTGTCTGTATCCTTTGTTCTCTGTATGCTTAAAACGCAATTGGTCTATGTAGCGTTTTGCCTAACAATTCCTTTACGCATTCGTTTACCGCTCATCCGATTGCAATGAAACTTTGGTGGGATATTCTGGGTATACTGGGTAAGGTTTAGACAGGACAACGTCTGTCAAGTCAGCTAGTATATTATACACAACGTGACAGAAGTATACTTCTGATGAAAGTCATGACTTGTATTTTATCCTAAGAAAGATAACACCGTAGAGAACTTCGGAATTTTGCTTACAAATCTTTGGGAATCTGTCTTATAAAAAAAATACAAGTCATGTCTATTGATCAGAAGTATACTTCTGTCACATTCTGTATAATATATGTATAATGGGAATTATAGAAACTATGTTGCAAGTTGCAATTGCAAATAAAACACAATAAATATTACCATTGTCTTAGAATACGTATTTCTAGTATTAATTCGCACGCACATCGGGTTTTTCACTTCGGAGCAGGCCCCTAAGGCTCTGAACAGACCCCCCAACCTTCATGATGGCCGAGTCTAGCTGTATATATGCAGGTCAGTGCAGTGGAGTAGGTAGGTATGTAATATTTCTAAGTATTGTTGGGATATAATGATATTAAAGTGCACTTTATACTTTGTTATAGTTATGGAAGAGTGGAGTCTCCTGGTACAGGCAACAAGCTTATTTATATTACTCTAAAATTATTCAAGAAATAATAAAAAAAAAGAAATGATGTAAACCACTCATACTCACCCCGTAGCTGGACCACAGTGTTTACTTCTATAATAAAAATGTTCGTATAAAAAGAGTTCTCGTTTTTGGATCTCGTAAACCCAAAGACGTCTTTGTCTTTGAGGTTAGTACTAACTACTACTTTTGCCAAGTACTACTACGTTTAAGCTGCCTGACTGGGGAAGTACCTCCACCTCACAGAATACCGCAGCCAAATAACAATTCCCATGACGGTCGTTCTGTTCCTGGGAGTGAGTGAGGTCACCAGAAAGAAAATATGTATAGGCTGGCAACGGATCGGCGACCCCTTGGTGTTATCTCCATGGGCGGTGGTGATTGCGTTCCATAAGGTGACCCACATGCTCGTCCCCCCCCCCCCCCCCCTTCCCTCTCGTATAAAAAAACGTACTTTGGCACAATTATTTTGCTTGATTCATGACAATTAATAGCAATAATTTGTATTGTGCGAGTCATCACGTCACGGTGCACGTTTGTGATCTGCGTGCAGCACCTGCTCACAACATTGTAGCAAACTGTACTTAGCCACAGATCATAATCGCATTTGCCACGTGCACGAGAGTAGGTCATTGACAACCACCACACGAGATTGCTATCATAGTTGCATTGTCCACATCACAAGCCATCAAGATGGAGTTGAAGAATTATTAATTGAAAGCTTCCTTACGCTTCGTTTGAAGCAGGGGTTCCGAAGCGGTGGTCCGTGAGGTAAATTATGGTCCGTGATACAAACTTATAATTAAAAAGATTTAGCATCATTATACAAAATGCTAAGATCTCGAGTTATGGAATTATATGACACTCGGAGACCCTACACCCAACAAAAACCTCGTATAAAAAAAGCGGCGAATAAAAAAACCTTGGGAACCATTGAATAGAACCATCCGAAATTTAAAAATCCAACCAAACCGGCTGCACGCACGAAAAAGCATGACTCATTGTCACGTTAAGCCTGAGACGAGCGTGCACGCGAGAGCGCGGAACAAGCGATAGAGAGCCACGATCGGCCTAAGCATTCGGCTTGTGGCGCATCTATTTCTCTTCCACTCCATCGGCTGATGTTTCCTTGAGACGTAAAATTATCGTCCTTAAAGCGACTTTACAGACAACCAATTTTTTTTTATAGAAAATCCTAATGAACGGCTTGTCAACTTAGACATATCCTCAAAAACGTCTATCTACTTCTAATGAGACTGCTAAGTAGTTAAAAACAATGTTGTTATCGAGTTATGTTACCCTTGTACTAAACAAATAATAATATAATAAAATTGTAAACAGTTTAATAATAGAGTATACTCCGAAAATAGTCAGCCGATACAAACGTGAGCAACAAAGTACACAAGTGTGCGAGCGTATAGAGACGCTTCATCACTGTGTGCGCGGTCACGTTTTCCGCGGCGTGTGGAGGCCGAGAGACGGCGCGTGCAAGCGGCCGCGCGCCCCGCACTCCGCCGCGCAACGCGCAGGTCATGTGTTCAGACGCGGATCCAGCCCTCAAAAAATCGGTTCACAATTCGCAAAGATATCGAACGAATAACATACATACGAAAAAAATATTCAGTCGAATTGAGAACCTCCTCCTTTTTGACGTGACAACGTCTTATAATTCGATGGAGCCGGCTGCACGCACGAAAAAATATGACGTATGCGGCGTTACCTCGCTCTGAGGCGTTCCATTAAAATTTTCTTTTGAAAAATGCTAACTTTCCATCAGCTTATGACGTTGTCGCGTTCAACTATCGTCAGTAAACCGACTTTACAGACAACCGATTTTTTTGAAGTCGGTGAAAAAGGCTGTGGTCATCCTGCGGTATGCAGTATGCGGTATGCGGTTCTCCAAGAAAGGCGTAAAGGGGTTTTTAGAGGGTCGGCAATGCGCGAGTGATGCCTCTGGTGTCGCAAACGTTCATAGGCTGTGATGACTGCTTACCATCAGGCAGGTTGTATGCTAGAAGGAAATTTAGGTACCTACATGTTTTTTTGTGAATACATACTTATAATACATAGAAAACTCTAGCAGTACAAGGCGTATCTTCTAGCATACAACCTATATAGGGACACACATATATATGTATATATATATACATATATATGTGTGTCCCTACGTATAAACTAGTATAAAGCGACATGTCATTTCAGACATGTCTGCTTATACTACGATATAGTAATTAAAGAATATTATTATTGAACAAATGAGTTAATTTCTTACTTTTTAATTAGGTATATACAATCAATAAAATAAAAAATTAAATGTTTTTTTACGGGCAATCTATAGCAATTTATGCAATAAAAAAAATTGCCATTTTTGACATGTCGCTTTATACCAGGGATGTAACGGATGTGGTTATATCGGAACCGGAACCGGAATCGGAATTTTTGAATTTGGTTTATCGGAGTCGAAACCGGAATCGGAACCGGAATCGGAATAAAATATGAAGTCAGTCAGAGATATGTGTAGATATCATTTTCAATGAAATAATTACACATCATTATTCGTTAGTGACACTAACTTAGTGTTATCTTTATTATCAATACTTTAACAGTGTAACAATGAAACAATTGCTAAAATCGATAGATCGCGACTCCGCCGCGGCTTCGCGCTGCCCGGCCCGTCTACCCACCCTCGCCCGCCGCGCCGGCCGCCGACCTCCGATATGACTTCTGACTTCGGTTTAAAATTTATCGGAACCGAAGTCGGAACCGAGGATGCAAAAGCAATCGGAAGTTCCGACGTAACGGAATCGAAACCGAAGCTCCGTTACATCCCTGCTTTATACGTAGGGACCGTCGATATATATACCTATATATTTATATATATAAAATTGTAAAATATTTACTAAAGTCCGAGTTTCCATAAGCGTAAATTTTCATGTCAAAGTTGTTCACCTAACTTGACGACCATACGGTAGAATTCATCTTTTAATACTTCGTCACTATTTTATACACAGAAAAAAATCATCAATACGAAAGGATGGTACTTTAGTAATGTTTACTTTCTTTAAAATTTAGAGATATGTAACAATTTAGAGCAATTGGAGCAAAAAAAAAAAACTATTCTTCAAAGTTTTGCTACCTGAAATTAAAGATTTTCAAGTTATGTCTTTCTTGCTATAAGGGAGCAATATAACGCGATAGAACAACAGGCGAAGTGCATGGAATTGAAAAAGTTTATGTTTGAATATGAGTAGTGTTTGAGCATTTGCTTGTCCGAACAATCTGTCATTTTGGGAATCCGTCCTTATGCGAATAAAGGTACAGGACAGGTTATTTTTCTGACAAAAAGAGCGGTAGGGCATCTTTAAGCTGCCCAAACTGAGACTGAGAGGCAAATAACAATTCCCTTGAGGGTAGTTGTGTTCCTGCGAGAGGCTGCGAGTGAGTGAGGTCACCAGAAAGAAAGGAAGCAGTATAAGCTGGCAACGGATCGGCGACCCCTTGGTGTTGCTGATCTCCATGGGCGGTGGTGATTGCTTTCCATCAGGTGATCGATTTGCCCGTTTGTCCGCCCTCTCATAAAAATAAAACTTTTAGTTTGGGCCTGCGACTTCGTACGTGCGTATCCAGCCCCCTTACCACCATCTCTTATTGCGATTCAATAATTGAGTAGATTGCTTATTCATACCAAGGAATAAGAGACTCTATAACATTTGAAATAGAGTCGCTTATTCATTGGTATGAATAAGCAATCTATTCAGTTATTGAGTCGCAATAAGAGATGGTGGTAAGGGGGCGTATCCCGTGGGAATTTCCACAAATCTTACATACAATAATAAGTCATAATAGCTAACTGTATGAATAAAAATCATCCCGATATCCCGATCCATACAGCCGGTTCGAGTAACGGTTGCCTTTTACAAATACAGATTGTAATCAGCCCCCTTAGCCGAGTGTAATTCGTAGCGTAACGAACGTTAGCTAAATCGCGTGACATTTGACAATTCTCATACTAAAATGTTCGATTTTGACAAATGTCACGTGATCTATTTAACGTTCGTTACGCTACGAATTACACTTGGCTAGGGGGTCAGATAATTCTAATTTATATTATTGAAACTTTTATGTTGTTGTATTAATTTTAACTGATTGATATCAATACCAATGCAATGCGAACGGACTCGTAAAGTAAAAGCGGTGAATGTTGTATCATTAGATATTAAATTAATATATTACTTTACTATTATTATTATATGTATAATACAGGTATGTGAATTTCTGTTTATTTTTTTATCGCGTAACTTTTTCTCTTTATTTATAGGTAGATAAAATATACATAGGTTTTTTACATTAGTTTTAGTTTAATTCTTTATAAATTTAATAAATTAATGTAAGTAATAATATATATTGCTTTGTGTAATAAAAAATAAAGTAATATATTATTATATCATCATCATCAGGTCATTTTAGTCTCCACTACAGGAGCACGACCCTCTCTCGTCCGTCTCAGACAGAAGGAGGATTTGGCCTACACTCCCCACGCTGGCCAGACGGGTTGGGGAGGACTATAACATATTATTACATGATAATTATAATCATTCACCTATTTATAACTTAATAGTTAATTAATTGATTCATTAATATTCATTGAATAAGTTCAACTCGTGTTGGAATCGCCCACCCGAGACTCTAGTAACCTTTAGTTCTGTTAATGAGAACGTGCCGACTTTACAAGAAGACCCGCAAGCAATTAGCAAGCGGGCTATTTATATACGTAATCTACCTTCCACCACAACTTCCACTTCCCAAGTTTCCAGGAATAGAAACTTGGGAGTTTTCGTAAGCGAAGTAAATATAAACACCGGCCAAGTGCGAGTCGGAAAACGGCAAAAAAATTATGTCTGTTGTATGGGAGCCCCAATTAAATATTTGTTTTATTTTAATTTAATTATTTATCTTTTAAGTGAATATATAACTAAATATATATTCTGTGAATATTTCAAGCATCTACCTGTTGCTGTTATCAATATCGAGCAAAAACGAGCAAAAAAAAAAACACGTTTGTTGTATGGGAGCCCTCTTAAATATTTATTTTATTCTGGTTTTTAGTATTTGTTGTTATAGCGGCACACACAGCAGAGTCTCAGTAATAGGGTGTGTTTTTACCATTTCAGTACGGAACTCTAAAACAAGTAAGCATTCATAAAACAATTTTAAACAAAATTGTACGTTTTCAGATCTAATTGTGTCTAAACGTTCAACAAGCTTTAATAATAATAGTTATTTGATCTGATACTAGGAACCAGAAATTTTAAAATGAATCATTTGTCTCTTAACCCACAGTCATGTCCTTCCCTAAGTATATAACAGTTCTAAAAGTAAACCTAATGATGTCACCATGTCATTTTATATGGAAATCTTAACAGAGTTCTTCAGCGGGATCAGATTGACAGAGTACCAGTACAGTAGTAGTAGTAGTTTGGGGGTGTAAGTGGTTCATCAAGATCTTTGAACCAAAGCCAACTTCACCTGCACGTGGTGCACCCTGCTGACTGACAAACGAAGCTCTTGCGAAAATAGATGTAGGGAGCGTAATTGTAAGTTACCCGACTGCAATGTACCTTTACCTCACAGAATACCGCAGCCAAATAACGGTTCCCTTGAGGGCTGTTGTGTTCCTGCGAGTGAGTGAGGTCACCAGAAAGGAAGGAGATGCTGCGATGGCAGCGGGGGTGGCGGCGCGCGAGCGATATTTTATGTTGCGAGCGTTAATATGGCTACGGTAAATGCTTCAAATCAGGCGGGCCGTATGCTTGTCTGCCACCCGACGTAGTATAAAAAAAAAAAAAAAAAAAAATGTTATTTGGCTGCGGTATTCTGTGAGCTACTTCCACAGTCGGGCAGCTTAAAAATACGTTATGCCCTATCTCACTTTTCGCCAAAGCCTCGTTTGCCAGTCAGCAGGGTGCACCATGTCCAGGTGCGGTCGGTTTTAGTTCAAGGATGTTGATGAACCACTTACACCCCAATTACACTTGCATTACGCCAATTACATCTTGGTAGAATTTAGACTAGAGACTTAAAAAAAAATGGGCCCACCACTCATTCCCACCACTGTGTCTCCTGTGTAGCCAGGACGCTGTTAATCCTGGCTACACAGGAGACACAGCCAGGATTAACAGCGGAGACCGCCAAAAAAGGCAATGAACAATGGAGTCCATTGCAGTCCCAGGGGTGAAACTACGGCTGCCTACGCCTAGGAACTCACAACGAATTTAATCAGACGACTTGTGACTCTAGTTTAATTTCAAATTATATCTATACCTACATCTAATAATGTATCGAATAATATTCTAACATGGTATAAGTACAGTTATGCAGGATACCGGATATCCCGACAACAGGGTGTTCATTCGCTTTGCGTAAGACGTAATGGTAATCTATACCAACATAAATACGTAGCTAACTATTTATAACTGGGAAATTAGTCTTTAACTTAGTTACATTTTTAACAACTGAACCAATTTTGATAAAATCTAGTATAAAGATAGCTCATACCCTGAAAAATAGTTTTTATTATTAATTTATTATTATAGATAAACCGCATGGTATCGGCATGTATACTTAACAAGGCACCATCATCGACCCATCTCAAGGAGCGACAATAAGTATGCACTTTTCTCAAGAAAATGTTTTGTTAACAATACAATGTAAGTAGGTCATAATAATGACATTAATGTAAATGTATACAAAGACCTTATTCTTTGACTTTTATTCGTCATTTTCGTTATCTATGGTTTATTTTAATTATAGTTGTTAGCAATAAAGCTGCCAATCCTCCGGGTTTGACCGGGAGTATACGGGTTTGAATAGTGCATATCCGGGCAACGGGGTTTTACATCGATATGTCCGGGCGGCGAGCGAAAGTCAACCGTTTATCAAATCAAAGCAAAGATGCTGCAACAAACTCTTACCAGTAACAAAAATAATTTTATTAAATCAATAAATAAAATAATTTTATAAAATCAATAAAAAAGTTTGAGTTGATTTATTTGATGTAGGCAATATGCCTAATTATTTGATTTTAATAAATTATACCTAACCTAAAAATATGTTTTATTTTAATATAACAAAAAAATAGCGATGATTTTAAAAAAAAAAGTGGCAGCTCTAAATAACAAGCGCTAAACATGTAAACAAACTTAAAGCCAAGTATTATTTATGACAGTCTTTGTGAAAAAAAATTAATATCCTCAAAAGTAAACACTACAGCACTATCCTCTGTCAGTATGTCACACATCATAAGTTCAACTACCTATGTCCATTTACATAACAATAAACCATAACAACACTGCTTCCTTAAACCATAAAATAAATTAAATCAATTTACTTACTTGTTATATTTAACGGCATGCCCGTTCTCCTCCCAATAATGTCTTGTTTCCATAATTAACTTTATTTCAAAACAAAAACAGAAATATCACTTTGTCAACACTGTCACATTTGATCAACAATCAAATTAAATTCAAATAAATCTTGTATATTTCCCCACTTAAGGGTAAGTTTTGAGTATTCACGATTGACACTTTAAGTTAAGTCTTGGCAATCCATTTTTGTCAAACATACACTGCGATTATAAATTCTTATCGTATTTAACTGCATGTAGGAGTGCAGAGCGCGACCAGCGTAGCGTTATCAACGCGAGAGGTTCGCAGACGGTCTGAGCGACCGGCCGGTGCTACTCATGTGACGGCGCGGTGGCGTCAAAATATCGCAAAGAGTGACGAAATGAATCTATTTTTATAATTATCCTTAATAACGATTATATTTATGTTCAAACTAAGTTACAAAATTGCATAGGTTCATCGATATAGGCAAGGACGCTACAACCTACGCCGCATTCGCAAGTACAATTGCGGGGTAAGGAATGCGTTTCGTGGCGCCTGCCGCCGGCCGGTTCTCTAGCCACGCTTGCCCGCACGTGACCGCTCTATCTGACGTGACGTGCCTTCTCCGCCCGTCGCTCCCCCCTTTCGCCTCTGTTCGGTATACTCAACTGTTGTACGTAAAAACTCACACATTGCAGAAAAAGGAGTGTTAATTCACTCAAGTTCTTCAGATCTGACGTTCGTAGTACTTACGGAATTAAGTCTACCGGGAGTTCATTAACAAAGACTTTGTTTACCCAGGGGTTCCCCTGGGTGATAGTGAAATAGAACTTTGTAGGGTGCTGAGGAAGCGAGAGTGTATCTGGAGCATCATGGTTGCTCAAGTAGTGAAAGATATGTTGGCTTTGAGAGCAACTCTACCGCTACTCTACCTTGAATCATCTAGGTGAACATAGAGAACTAATCCATGAGGGTGTCGAACGAGCGAGGTTGTTTCTGGAGGACCCTATAGTTGATCGGTACACATAATGAAATATACGTCAGCTTTATGAGTAACTTTACCTTTATTTATTTAAACTTCATGCACAATAAAAAAATTGTACACAGGCGGACTTAATGCTATACAAGCATTCTCTACCAGTCGACCTTAGGGTGATGCAGAGATAATGTTCACATCACTTTAATCATTGAAGTGAACATAGAGAATTACTTCACTTTGCCTGGTGCCGAGCGAGCAAGGTTGCTTCTGGAATGCCGTATAGTTGATCCAGTACACTGAGTGAATGATACTGCCTCGTGAGCAACTCTACCAGGAACCCTACCCTATAAGCTGAAACCAATTCTCATCGAATTTTTTGAGTCGAAAAATAGGTCTTTAGTTTAAGTTATTGACAAACATCTTCAGCTTAGACGTAGAGCTCCAGGTTTACTATCAGCTGCACTAAACACAAGTACCATAAATCTAAGTTTAAGGCTTCAGCTTACCCGGTACTATAAAAAAGGGCCTCAGGGCTATAAAAAATAAATAAAATAAAAATAAAATAAAAATACTTTATTATCAGACCCTGAGGGTCCATAGACTGTGTTAGTAATACAATTTGCACTTAAAACCTATGTTATTAAATTTTAAGATTTCATATTTCATTTCATTTTCTGTATTTTATGTGTGTGGAGACATGTGACGTAATCCAATGTTTCCACACCGGACTCTCCAGCTTGTCCGCAATAACTTTCAGGATGCTGTTGTCACTGCCCCGGACTCTGCGCATCATGTAACTGTGCTATGTACTATGTAACCCCCCGGTTACATAGCGGAATAATCCTTTTTTTTTTTCAATTTTTCAATTTGTGAATTCTCATACTAAAATGTTCGATTTTGACAAATGTCACGTGATCTATCAAACGTTCGTTACGCTACGAATTACACTTGGCTAGGGGGGCTGGGCCCTACCGCCGAAGCTGAAGCCGATTACCATCGGATTTTTCGAGAGCGAAAATGAAACTATTGCTTAGTTTGTAGCTAATTATAAAGAAACCCTAGAGCTCTACCGACTAAGCTGAAGAAGTTTGCCAATAACTTTAACCTAAGACCAATTTTTGGAATAAAAAATACCGATGGTAATCGGCTTCAGCTTCGGCGGTAGGGCCCCAGCCCCCCTAGCCAAGTGTAATTCGTAGCGTAACGAACGTTAGATAGATCACGTGACATTTGTTAAAATCGAACATTTTAGTATGAGAATTCACAAATTGAAAAAAAAAAGGATTATTCCGCTATGTAATCGGGGGGGTTACATAGCGGATTATTCCGCTATGTAACCGGGGGGTTACATAGCGGTGTAATCCAATCGCAATATAACAACATCGGCTTACTTCAGAAATCGCGCACCCCTGTCGTGCACAAGGCTCTTTTATATTTATTTTTATTTTCATCTTAAATTTATATAACATTAAAACAAACTATTTGCAATATTTATATATATTTAATATTTAATAATGAACCACATGTGTCGACATAAGAGCAACTCCAACACTTGTCTGATTACCCTACCTATACATAGTTACACCAAGTAGTCACACTACTGTGACTATGGATAATTCCCGTAGATCAATCCATCAAACATTATATTGTACTTCTGTCTGATTTTTAAACCAATTCATCACATATATATTAGGGTCTAAGCGGCTCACCATGATCGTTACAACCAAAGCCAACGTTACCCATAAGTGATACACCCTGCCGATAAGCAAACGAGGCTCTAGCAAAAAAATGGTAGAGTACAGCATATTTGTATGCTGCCCGACTGGGGAAGTACCTCCACCTCACAGAATACCGCAGCCAAATAGCAATTCCCTTGAGAGTTGTTGTGTTCCTGCGAGTGAGTGAGGTCACCAGAGAAAGAAAGGAAGGAGTTACGCTCGGCGACCTATTGGTGTTGCTGATCTCCATGGGCGGTGGTGATTGCTTTCTATCAGGTGACCCACCTGCTCGTTTGCCATAGAGTCGCTTATTCATTGGTATGAATAAGCAATCTATTCAATTATTGAATCGCAATAAGAGATTGGTGGTAAGGGGGCTGGTCACGTGTCCTAACGCGAGTTTAACATTTTTTACCCATCCCAATAAGTACCTACACAACGCCGCTAAAGAAGTTTTCACTTCAAAAAAGGAAAAAATAATACCCACGTACAATTACAATAGAAAATATAGAACAGCTCCTTACCACCATATCTTATTGCGATTCAATAACTGAATAGATTGCCTGTTCATACCAATGAATAAGCGACTCTATTCTATTTGAAATAGAGTCATCATAATAAACCACACCCACACCCACACTGCCAACGCAGCATCTCCTTCTTTTCTGGTGACCTCACTCACTCGCAGGAACACAACAACCCTCAAGTGAATTGTTATTTGGCTGCGGTATTCTGTGAGGTGGAGGTACAGTCCCTAGTCGGGTAGCTTACAATTACGCTCCTTACCTCTCTTTTCGCCAGAGCTTCGTTTGTCAGTCAGCAGGGTGCGCCACGTGCAGGTGAAGTTGGCATTGGTTCAAAGATGTTGATAAACCACTTACACCCCAAATTTCTGTTATTTATTTCTGTTATTAGTGGACTTCCAAAATCGACGCATTTACTTAGAAAACCTAGATAGACACACGCACCGCGCCCACTACACGTGATTAAAGGGCTTCTACCGAACGTGAGCGTGACATGTGTTCAAAATAGAATTCATTCGCAGTTATATAAATAGAATTCAGAGTATGTACTTAGTGCAAGGTATTCGTTTGCATTCGATCATATCAACGTAAACAAACCGACCAAATAGAGACCTCTCATGTTGTCAATTTATAAGACGCGTGTTACATATCAAAATTATATGGCTTACTTGCTCATATTTTTAACTGAGCAAACCCGGCTAATTTGGATATGTAACACGCGTCTGGTAAATCCCCAATATGAAACTTTTTCTCAATTTGGTCGGCTTATCAACGTTAACACGTTCGAAAGTGACCAAAAAATCTCGCTCTAGGCACTTAGAACCCACAGAGTGCTGAGTGAGAGTTTTTTATTCACGTTCGATAATGTCAACGTAAACAAACCGACCAAACAGAGAAGTATTCTAATGTTGTGAATTTACCAGACGCGTGTTACAAATCCAATTTAGCCGGGTTGCTCACTTCGAAATGTGAGCGTGTAAGCTATATAATTTTGATATGTAACACGCGTCATATAAATTCACAACATGAGAGTACCTATCTATTTGGTCGGTTTGTTTACGTTCACATTATCGAACGCGTACAAAAAACTCGCACTAGGCACTCTGAGCATACAAACGAGTTAATCAAAATGGTCGTGTGAGTAGGTACTTTGCTGTTCCAGAGAGGTTTCCTCTTTCTCAAGATCAGTTCTACTAGTACTAATTCTAGTTTGACAAGCTCGGTGGTCGAATGGTTAGCAATGGCCACTGTGACTCCGAGGTCGCGGGTTCGATTCCCGCACAAGACAAACATTTGTGTGCATGAACATGTCTGTTTGTCTTGGTCTGGGTATTTTGTATGTTTTCTAAGTATGTATTTACAAAAAAAAATGTATTTAAGTACATTTATCAGTTGTCTTGTACCCATAACACAAGCTTTGCGCTTAATTTGGGTCTAGATGGCGCTGTGTAAATTGTCCAGAAATATTTACTTATTATTTATAGAATAATGGATTTATATCACACTACTCCCAACAAAAACCTCGTAGTGGTCCGCGAACAAAAAAGGTTAGGAACCACTGCCCTAGAGCATCCCCGTGCATAGATCTCTCCATCATCGCTAGCTTTGCGACCTTTAGATTAATTGTCAGTGTCCAAGTCTCTACACCATTGATCGTGGCGGCGAGGTCTTATTGATTGAAGACTTTATTATAGCAATTATAGTAGACCCTGTTTCTCGAAATTTCACATCATTATCATCATTATCAGCATGTATCTACCCACTGCTGGATATAGGCCTTTCCTAATGCTTTCCACCATATACGATCCTCCGCTTTCCGCATCCAACTGCTACCAGTCACTTTTTTTGAGGTCGTCGGTCCATCTAGAGAGGCGCCCTACACTACATCGCCCCATACGTGACCTCCACTGCCATTTCAACTCGTTAACTCTGAGAACTATATCAACCACTTTAGTTCTCCGTCGAATTTCTTTGTTCCGGATTCGATCCCTTAGAGAAACTCCAAGCATTGCTCTCTCTCTATCGCTCGCTGTGCGACTTTTAGTCTGTGAACAGAGAATTCCTACATACACTTATTATTTTTTTATTAAGACAATAGCGAAGCTTTTTATAAAAGCTGGCTATATACAGAACGATATTTTAGGAATATTATTTGTCCAGATCGTCCACGTGGACTTCAGAAAGTAAACAATTCCTCTTCTATCGGGCAGAACAAGATAAAACATACTGACACCCGATTTTAAGTTAAAACTCCAGCTGTGAAAACGGCATCCAATTTTCTGCAATAGTTTTTGTGTGTTGCACATTCAGATATAGAGACATCCAGACAAAAGTTCAAAAATTAATTGTTTTGGCTACTATTAGACTAAGCGTTGCCAGATTTATTTTCTATCAAAGCGGGACTTCACACTTTTGGAAGTAAAAAGAGCGGGACACGTTTGAAAAAAGCGGGACTATAAGACAAATACATATTTATTAGATATAGGTACCTAATTTTTTTATAGGATGAATGGATAAGTGTTTTTGGCATGAGTGCACATAATAAAAAGATCGAAAATATTTCAATAGTGTGAATAATAAGCGTAGTACTATTACTTATACTGTGATACAAGGTAAAAAACATAAAACATTGAAATTGTTTATATTTTTCCAAAGATGTGAATTCTGGCATTCCGTCTATTTCAGTTGACGAAATCATAATTTTTGGCGTCCACCGTCAAAAGTGACAAAAATCTTTACCCTAAAAAAGCGGAACGTCCCGCCAAATGTGAGACGTCTGGCTACGTTGACTAGGCTAAATTCTACATTCGGTTGAGTAGGTAACCGAAAGAAATTCGTATCTGAAAAATGCAGAACCTTCGCTCGAACTTTTCAATATTATTTTATATCACATCGGGTGGTAGACCCGCGTGGTAGTGGTACGGCCCGCCCGTTGTGAAGCGGTTATCGCAGCCATTTTAATACATACATCTGGTGGCAGAAAAGTATACAGCGCCTGATGTGGTAGCCGTAGCTATATCAACACTCGCAAAAAGAAATATCGCTCGCGCGACGCCGCTCCCGCTGCCTAAGCAGGAACATTTTCATTCCTGGTGACCTCACTTACTTACACTCAACAATCCTCAAGGGAATTTGCATTTTTCTGTGAGGTGGAGGTACCTACTTACCCAGTCGGGCATCTTACTACGCTCGCCCTACTTATCATTCGCCAGAGCCTTATTAGTCAGATAACAGGGTACACTCAAGGTGGTGAGCCACTGACGCTCCATTTTTAGCAGTTATGTTAAAATTATGACTAAGTGATATATAAAAGTTATTAATGGGGTAATGAAAATAATAGTTATTTCAAAGAATTTTAATAGAACACCTAATTGCGTTGTTCTATGTATACTCGACGGATCTCCTGCCTCTGCTTTTATCGACATGTTTATAATATTTTGTTTTCTACGGCCCGATAGAAAAAGAAAACATGCTCATGCTCGTGCGGATGAAGAGGGGCAGCGTTTCAGACGTTTCATTTAATTATATTACAAAGTACTCTGTGGGGCAGGGTTTGTTTCGATTCAATGTTTTTTTTTTATACTACGTTGGGTGGCAGACAAGTATACGGCCCGCCTGATTTGAAGCGGTTGCCGTAGCCATATTAACGCTCGCAACATAAAATAGCGCTCGCGCGCCGCCACCCCCGCTGCCAACTCAGCATCTCCTTCCTTTCTGGTGACCTCACTCACTCGCAGGAACACAACAACCTTCAAGGGAATTGTTATTTGGCTGCGGTATTCTGTGAGGTGGAGGTACATTACCCAGTCGGGTAGCTTACAATTTCGCCAGAGCTTCGTTTGTCAGTCAGCAGGGTGCACCGCGTGCAGGTGTAGTTGGCCTAGGTTCAAAGATGTTGATGAATCTCTATACCCCAAACTAAAATGTGTGTTTTTGTTATTGTTATTACGGCCCTGGATACAACGTCTTCAAGCATAACTTTTGTTATTTTGCTCGGCTTCTTGTAACAAATCAATAGCGACAGTAATAAAAATACACTTTTAGTCAGAGTAATAATAATTAAAATCTAACGAACTTACCAAGTGAAACTAAACGACAGTAATGCGATCAGCTTCATTCGAGGCGATTAATTTATTTCCATTGAGAAGCTTCAACAGTAAACAATTTACGAAAGTTCGATCTATTTACATACATGAGACTTAATAAGGTCCCAGCACTCCGAGCAGAACGAATGGGACTGGGACTGGCAGGGCACTTCAAGTTGATTGACAACTACACAAAACGACGGCCACTACATACTTTTTCCAAGTACTGGCATGCCTCGCTACAGGCGGGAATAGTGAATAAGAAGACACTATAATTTCGTCACTTTATCAACTCAACGTATTCGTACGGTCCCGAGTTCCCGTTTGATTAAAGATGTTCAAATCGCCACTGTTGAATAGTTGCAAAAATTTTTATACCGTGCAATCAATGACAAAAAGAAAACAAATAAAAATTGTTTTCATCAACAGATTAATGACAATAAAAAAAAAAAAATGTCATTGGTTGTACGTTATAAAAATGTTTAGTAGAAACACAACACTAGTTTCCGGCAGACTAGAATAGAATTAGAATCACTCCGTTTCGAGGATGTCGTACGAGTATGTCGTGTCGAGTGTAGCCCAAATTCTCCTTCCGTCTAAGACGGACGAGACACGGTCGTGCTCCTGTAGTGGAGACTAAAATGGCCCTGATGATGATTATGATGACAAACACTATCTGCTTACCTTGATAACGGCGAAACCGGTCGGTAAAAATAAAAATAAATGTAATTACGTGGAACATGTATTATAAACATTGAGACATGAGATTAAATATTTTAAAAGAACTTATTTTCATCAACCTCTACCTACCCACTGTCATATATAGGTAGGCTTTAGCCAAGGCTTTTCATCAAACATTCTGAATCCACCCACTTTCAGTCACTTTTTTGAGATCTTCCTCGACCCATTTAGCTGCGCCCGCTCTGGGTCTAACGCTTCGTCGTCCTACACGCAGTCTCCGCTCTTATAGTTTACTCTACTCTCCCATCTGCAATCACTGACTTAGCATATATGACCAACCCGCTGGTACTTCAGCTTGCCAACTTTGAAGGCTATTTCGACAACTTTGTTTCTCTGTTGAATTTCTCATTTCTGATTCGATCTCTTAGAGCGCATTGCCATCTTCATCACTCTATGTGCGATCTTTAGCCTGTGGGCTAGACCAACCGCCGTTTCAAGTTTCTGCACCTCTATGTCATAGTAGACAGGAGCCAGGTCAGGACTCAGGATGCACTGGTTGATTATTAGTCGTCAAGCATTAGGATATCTGTGCGATGAAGATGTACCGAAGCTTTCCCAAAGCTGCCCAACCTTTTTGAATGAGTCTATCGATTTATTGAAATTACCAAGATGAAGCTGTATAGACTGTCCGAGGTAGGGAGTCCTTAACTACTTCAATAGTCGCATTCTCTACGAGAATGTTGAAATACAAGGGGATGTTATACTCATCGTACTTGACATTCGGGAAATATGTCAAGAAGACATAATCTCCCCGAAACTATACACCGCTACACTTGAAGACATATTTAAGACACTGGACTGGACATGGGACATTGATGTGAAAGGCGAGTACATTTTGCACCTTCAGTTTTTTTTTTTGGCAAATGGCAAAGTTTGGCCTATGGATGCTTGATAAGTTGATAACTGAAAAACATACTTATATATATTGTTTGTAAATATGGTTATAATACATTAAAAATACCCGCACACATATATTTAGGTTGCACATGAGCATTTATCTTGTGCAGGGATCCAACCCGCGGTTTCGGAGTCAAAGAAGTCATTGCTAACTATCGGAACACAGAGCTTGTCAAATTTGCCGATGATTTGGTCATAATAATAAAATTATTATATTATGAGAGTGAGTGAGATAATGAATGAGAGCGGAGATATTGGTACTTGTGTTGACTTGTGGTATGCGCCAACACATTTTGCTAGAAGTGAGTCAACTACGATAATTACGCTAATTCAGTTCACTGCGCTGATAAGCAGTGAACTGAAATAAGCGTAATTGCGTGGCGAAGGCAGTGTTAGTGTTACCCATGTCTAATGAAAAATAATACAAAACTCTGACTATAAAAGCATCGTATCCGGGAATGTAAAACCATATGTCATAAAATTGTAGAAAAAAAAACAATTTATCAGAGTGTTGCAACATTGTTCCGAGATTGCAACACTAACCAAATGCCAACTGTCAAACTCTCAGCAGTTTTCAGGAGGCGTTCATTATTTTGCATTTTTGCCGATATTATTGTGATTAATCATTAAAAATGTTAGCTTTGATCAATCGTATCCTGGATTGGATTAAAAGCTTGTTCTGGAAGGAGGAAATGGAGCTCACTCTCGTCGGATTGCAGTACTCTGGGAAAACAACTTTTGTTAACGTCATTGCTGTTAGTATTCATTGAAAACATTAATCTGTGCGTGAAACACGTTCTGTGCCTGTATTTCCTTGTTTTATGTGATTATTACATTGCATCAGAGTGCATTTATATACCAAGACTATTATACACGGCGCAATATTGGTAGTTTTGGTGTAGTAATGTGGTGGTGTTTGGGTGGTCGAGTGAGTCGAGAATGCCCGCATTACTCATTCGTCCCTAGCAAACGTCGCAATTTGATCGCCAAATTGCCAGATATCACTAATCAGCACATTATTGTTATACACAATATGTAAATGTGTACTTACATAATAATTAATGGGGAATTCAGATAGTGAAAGTTGAATTGTGTATTGTAATAGACTTAGTGTTATTAACCATCGCGAGTTTATCTAAGCGTGTCTAGGTTGGCCATCCAGATCTTGTTCATACTTTTCTTGTGTTTGGACTTTTTGACTTTCATGTATGACATGCATACCTACAGATACATGCTATGTATGATCTTCTATTTCATTTTACTATTCAAATCTGACTACAAATGTCCAGTACAACTTTAAACATGACAACACAGTATGGGCAGCTGTATTGCTGTGCAACAATTTGATAGTACCAGCTTCTGACTGCGGCTTTGCATGGCGATCACACAATACAAGGAAAAAATGGGTGTGATCATATTCCATATGAAAGCATATGTTCATCCAAATCTATGCAGTCATTTA
The DNA here is from genome assembly GCA_937001555.2 of Hypsopygia costalis. Classification (NCBI taxonomy): domain Eukaryota; kingdom Metazoa; phylum Arthropoda; class Insecta; order Lepidoptera; family Pyralidae; genus Hypsopygia; species Hypsopygia costalis. The sequence continues at coordinate 27,494,918 of OW443332.2, forward strand.
TGCGTAAAGGAGTAACAAACATTTCAACATCTTGATACACTTTCTCATTTGTTGCATGTGCATGGGGGTATCCCCACATACTGTTTCTTTTTTTTATGTAATAGTTTCTTCCCCTTTAATGGTCAGGGCTCTAGTGTTTATTAAATTCTTATGAACTTATATGAGCCAATTTATTTACTTTGAATGTTGCTATTAAATATCTTGTATCAATATTTTACTTCTCGTAACTGATGCAGTAGTTTTGTCACTGTGAACTCAACTGAATACTTCTTCCAACGGCATCATAAACTTTGTGAATAGTGCGGTAACTTGTTGTACAACCCTGATAGTAGATAGATTGTCGCTTTATTAGAGTTACATACTTTTCTTCTATTCCTCTCTCTTTAGTTCATACAAGATTTTTCCATGATGCTTTGAAAGCAATGCAGTAAAAATAAACAGCAGGAGCAGGCATACATTTTCGCCGCGCGGTAGAGGGGGATATTACTTCCTCTCCTATGCCGCGCCGGCGGTCTACTCTCCCTCCGTTTTACGAATTTTCTATCAGGTCACATGTCCTGACGCGAGTTTAACATTTTTCACCCATTCCAAAAAGTGCACAACACCGCTAAATAAGTTTTATTTCAAAAAACTTGTTAGGAATAATCAACCAACTGCAGAGAATTTTATTTTCTAAAATGTGTTCTGTTCTGTTCTTCAACCAGTATGTTTGTTATAAATGTGACTCAGAATCACATACACATTTTTTATCACAGGTTCTTTGTTTTGAGAAACTAGTAACAGTAAACATTGCAAAAGTTTTTCAATATTTAATAACATTGATTTAGTTTATCATTGTGAGTTAATTATTTTGTTAACAAAGTAATCACAATAACATTGTTGTTTTTTATGATATACCTACAAAAGTATATTCTCATTTATTATCAAATTAATTAGTGTTTTACTCTATTTTGTATGCTAAGTATATTGCGTTAATGTTCATTTTGTCATAACATTAAGAAAAGATAACAGAAACAGATTGCCAATGCACTGATAATATGATTTTGGCAATTTATAAAGCAACCACTATATATTTATTTGTATTTTTAATACATGGTACAGTATTTTTAATGAGATGAGAGATGAGAGAGAGAATATGAGTTTTATGTTACTCGCTGATCATGTATCTTTCTGTAGATGAAACAATTTTTAAAATTGGTTCAGTAGTTTTTGTATTTATCCACAAGACTACAAATAAATATTCCTGGACAAATTACACATGTCCATCTAGTCCCAAACTAAGCAAAGCTTATGCTATGCATACTAGATAACTGATATAATACTTAAATACAAATTTTGTTTTAGTATATACATGCATATAATACATAGAAAACACCCAGACCAAGACAAATATATTCTCTTTATAATATTAGTAGTGTACATTTTGTCAAAATTGTCATGGCATAAGTATATATTTATACATTTATACATATACCTGAAGTATAGGTTCATACCACTATTACTTATACTGTGGTATAGGATTACTCACACGTATCTCTGGTTCAATGCCAACAATACAGACATGCTAATTGATATCTAAATATTAATGTGTACGGTATTGTGTTCTGGTATTTTACGGCTGTTGTAACCGCTCCCAATTAGGTGGGCCACATGCTTATCTGCCACCGGACGAAGTATTGAAAACGTTGTACCATAAATGTAGACTCAAAGGCAATCAAACTTTTGATACCTGCTGCGTTTTTTACGTCTTGTTCTAAACCAGTTTATGTAATCCTAGTTATGAATCTAGACTTGACTTTGACACCCACTTTTTTGACCTTGTTTTAGGCAAATCTATTTTTTACCCGCAGAGTATGTTTTATGCACTATACAAAAGCACAGACTAAGTAAGAGAACTAATGTAACAGAAGTCACAAACCGAGAGCATACGGGGGCCCACCTCACATTACCACCACTGTTTCTCCTTTGTAGCCAGGATTAACAGCGGCGACCGCCAAAAAAGTCAATAAACAGTGAAGTCCATTGCAGTTCTGGGGGTAAAATTACGGCTGCCTTTGTATATAATAAATATTTCTGGACAATTTACACAACGCCATCTAGTCTCAAACTAAGCAAAGCTTGCACTATGTGCACTTTTTTTTTGTTTATTACATTTATTACCTTTAATATATATTTTTTTAAATTTCCAATTAAGATTAAAACTCACCAGACCAAGACAAATAGACGTACATGTTCGTACACACAAATATTTATCTTGTGCGGGGATCGAACCCGCGACGTCAGAGTCAAAAGTGTCCATTGCTTGCCATTTGACCCCGGGCTCGTCAATAACTCAAAACTAAAAATAAAACAAAGGATAAAAGGTCTCTGTACTTTTTTTTATATATGTACTAAGTATGCCCGCAGCTTTACCCGCATTATGTCGGTTATCGCGTCAAAAGGAAGCCTATACCCTTCCTTGGGATATATTCCAATGTCAAGTTTCATTCAAATAGATTCACTCGTTTTGTTGTGAAAAGGTAACAAAGAGACATAGACATTTTCAGATTAGTATAGATAATTGTTTATTATCTTGTACAGTTACAAAAGATATTACTAGGTTTATGATGGATGACATTTTAAGACAACATTAATAATGAAATAAAGGCTAACTGCTCTTATAAATTAGCGGCAATCACAACATGCTTTGTAACAAAGTAAAACATTTTTTTTTTTATTATTTTGTACTTCGTCGGGCATCCGACCGATTACAAGAATACGCCATATTAACGCTAGTAACATGAAATGTCGCTTGCGCGCCGCCCTCCCCGCTGCCAACGCAAATCTCCTTTTCTGTTGAAGTCACTCACTCGTAGGGACACAACAGCCCTCAAGGTAATTGTTATTTGGCTGCGGTATTCTGTGAAGTAGAGATAGAGATACTTTACAATTAAATTAACTGTTTACAATTTTAATGAAATTTACAATTATTAATGGTCAATTGAATGGTGTGATATGAAATATCATTTTGAAACTGAGGAGTGGCTGGGTAGTTCGACGATCGATCCTTTAGTACCTATTTTGATCAAGTATCGGAAGCAAGGGTCAAATAAGTGACATAATAATTGATTAACTCCACAAAACAATTACTTGTTGCATATCTGTCAGTTTTGGGTCCTTCAAAGCCAAGTGAAAATTATTATTTTTATTATGTCAAAAATTCTCAAAACGAAATTTATAAAAACACATAAAATACATATGTTTCCAATGTTGTCATTTTTTTTTACACTCCGCCGGGTAGCACACAAGTATACAGTCCGCCTGTTGTAAAGCTGTGACCGTAGTCTACAGACGCGTGCACATACAGACTTTAGAAAATTGTTATTTGGCTGCATATTCCTATGATTCCCCTTCGGTTAGCTTATAATACGCTGCGCCCTATCTCTCTTTAGCCATGGTCTCATTGGTTAACCAGCAGTGTGCACCGCGTGCAGGTTAACTTTGATTCAATGATAATTGTGTGCTACTTCCCAAAAAAGAAATAATTCCAATATTAATGCCAGCTTTGCTTGTCAATGTAACAACAATCAAACAAATGTACTTAGTTCATTGACCATCTATCTTATCTTTCTCAAACACTCAGATACGTATGTCCTAACTAATGTGAGCGAGTCTTATTTCACTATCACTACATTGAGGGACGTGTAAAATATGTATTTGGATTATTTGCTTGTACTGACCTATCGCTAACTGAACCGTCTTTGTGCTGTGGTCGCTTGAACGCTGCGTAGTGACGCTGCATTGAGCCGCATACCGCAGCGTTGTGCGGCACGATCAACATCCTAAAGCTTTACTTGCCCAGTTTATATACCCTTCTTCTTCTCTGTCGTTTCGCTCTTGGCAGAGCGGTCGTGGTCACGTAGAGGCATCCACATCGGTGGTGGAGGCGGACACAGCTCTCCGCACGATCTCCCGCCATCTCTCCCTGTTGGCAGACTGTCTGGCGCAGTCAGATACACGGGTTCCCATTGCCGATTTAACCTGGTCAATCCAACGCATAGGTGATCTTCCGCGTGGTCTTGTCCCTTCCACCTTTCCCTGAACCCATTTTATATACCCTATCTTACGCTAAAGTCGATTCCGATTTTTTTTTTGATGTAACCGCACCCACTACCCACGTCACGCAATACGCGGGTACGCTTTTATGGTTTAGTTATTCAAAAATCTACTTTTTAATCCATCATCATTTACTGCCTTCACCACTGCTTTCCACCAAATACGATGTTTCCGCTTTCCGCATCCAGCCGCTTCCAGACGCTTTCTTAAGGTCATCGGACCATCTAGAAGGAGGGCGTCCAACGCTTCGTCGTCCTACATGCGGCCTCCACTCTTACCTTCCTCCCCCATCTGCCATCACTTGCTCGGCAGATCGCCCATTGCCACATCAGCTTGCAAACTCTGAAGGCTATGTTGACAACCTCGGTTCTTCGTCGAATTTTTTCGTTCCGGATTCGATCCCTCAGAGAAACCACGAGCATAGCCCTCTCCATCGCTCGCTGCCTTAGTTTTAACTTTTTAATTGCATGTCATAATTTCAAAATAAATTCAACCCAGAGCGAACTCAGCCAATGGACTCCAGGACCTCCACCGTCTAAGCTAAATATGATTAACACTAATCTATGCCAAAGTTTTATTTTCATGATCAAAAAAGTCAATTGATTCCCGTAATTATTTTACAATCGCAGATTGAAATATGACCGATTCCAGATTGAGTATAAATTGAACAAAAATTATGATTTCATGAAATAATTAATATCAATTCTTGTTACTAGCAGAATACCAATCTTGGTTTGTCTTATTTGCGGTCATGTTTCGATTTAATCACACTTTAATTAAACTTTCAAATATTGTGATAAGGGAATACCAAATGTGACATAATTGTGATAAGAGAATACCAAATGTGACGAGACTGGATCGGAACTGAATTTTTACTACATTATATTTATGAGAATTGCCCCTTTGAATTCTGATTAGACTTTAGGTCACTTTGGCCGGAATCTGGATACTTCTCTTTATACCACGTGGGACGGTGAACAAGCATACGTCCCTCCTGATATAATTCAATTACTATAGATTATTAAATGCTTGCAATAAAAGTAGTAAATTAATGACACTCATAATATTATCATTCTTTTATTTCAGTCTGGCCAGTTCAGTGAAGACATGATACCGACTGTAGGCTTCAACATGCGAAAAATTACTAAGGGAAATGTTACTATTAAGGTAAGTGAACGTGGACCGTAGTCTGTCCATGGATGAGTTTATCTCCTTCGTGCTGCGAAGGGAATATGACGCCTTCAGTCGCGGCTGTGACCTTTACGCAACCTGAAAACCATTGCCCTCCGCCGACCCGCAGTCGAGCGGCGTGGTAGAGTCATTACTTATATCTCAATGGGTGGACCATGGTTTAAACCCCTTCGAATGAGGGGAGAACTATATCCAAGAGTGTGTGAGCATTATTGTTTGAAATAAAACAAAAGTCTTTATTTTGTCATTGGGCGCTTGTGGACATTTAGAAACATATTAGGTTGGGGAAAAAGTCTTTTCGTATTTTATATGAAAATTCAAAACATTTTTTAATAAAGTTTATTTACATTTAACTAAAGTATGTAGGTGCCATTATGTTCGATAACTTTTTGTCATCTTGTAGGTAGAGACATGATCCCATTACTATAGAAATTTTGGGACTTCTGTTCAAAAAACCGCGACAAGTGGTTTTGGCAGTCTTCTCGTGATGTTAACCTGACATTGCCTAAAGAATTCTTAAGAGACCGAAACAGGTGGAAATCAGAAGGTGCAAGGTCAGGACTATACGGCGGATGCATTAACACCTCCTAGTCAAACTCTCTTATTTTTTGCTGAGTGGCTAAAGATGTGTGAGGTTTAGCGTTATCATGATGAAAAATCACACCCCTTCTATTAATTAATTCCGACCGCTTTCTCTCAACTTTTTGCTTTAATCTCGTCAGTTGTTCACAGTAGAGTTCAGAATCGATAGTCCTGCCTGGCGGTAACAGCTCATAATGAATATCTTCCCTTCCAATCCCACCATACACACAGCATCACCTTGTTGCGGGTTAACCCGGGTTTCGCCAGAGTCTCTGAAGCCTGGCCGGTCTTTGACCACAACCTTTTTATGCGCCAAAACTGTTATGTGGTCAATTCCTAGTTCTTCAGCTACGTCGTAACTACTGATATGCTGATCTTGCTCCACTTTTTCAGAAATGGCATCCATTTTATCCGTAACAGGGCGACCAGAGCGACGTGCATCTTTGACATCAAAATTTCTGGATTGAAAACGCTTAAACCAAATTTGTGCTACTCTCACAGACACTGCACTAGGTCCATAATAATCACAAATTTTTTTCGCAGCTTGCGTTGAATTTTTACCTTTTTTGTAGTAAAATTTTAAAATGTATCGAATTTCTTCATTAGATTCACTCATCTTGACAGTAAAAAAAACAAATGAAAATCACACATTTACCTAATTTGAATTTGGAATTATCTTTTTTAAAATTTAAACTTTTTATAGATATCAAAACCTGCCAGATACAAATGGTATAACCAAAGACATTTTATTACAAGTTCATACATACTATAATGCGAAAAGACTTTTTCCCCTACCTATTATTTATCTAAAACTAGCTGGCCCGGCGAACTTCGTACCGCCTAATTGTCAATGAATGTCGTGGTATACATATTAGTTGAACAAAATTTATGATGTCTTGAAATTAATATAATGTATAATAGAAAATAATAGAGAAGCACGATGGCGTCATTGCGCGTGTCAGTCTAATTGTACACGCAAGTTAAGCAACGTCAACCGTAGCCTGTCCATGGATGAGTTTATATTATCTCGAGCTCCTCCGTGCTTCGGAAGGTACGTTAATCCGTCGGTCCCGGTTGTAATAATTAGATTAACTCGAGGTCCTCCGTGCTTCGGAGGGCACGTTAATCCGTCGGTCCCGGTTGTTATCATTAGATTATCTCGAGCTCCTCCGTGCTTCGGAAGGCACGTTAAGCCGTCGGTCCTGGTTGTTATCATTAGATGGCAGTCGTTAAGCCAAGTGGCATTTAGACGGCTTGAAATTACTGGCGTCCGCCAACTCGCAGTTGAGCAGCGTGGTGGAGTATGCTCGAAACATATTCAGTTGAAGGAAGACCCGTATTTAATATTACCCAGCAGTGGGTAAATATTACCCAGCAGTGGGTAAATATTAAGTTCAGTATTTTACTATGTCACAAAATAAAGTACCATGACACTTGACAACCAATTAATATTCATTTTCAAGCATTCATTCATAAACAATTTTCAAAACAACAACGGACAACTTTCGCGACGTAAAAGTTAGACCAATCGATTTGACATTTAATTGAAAATCAATAAATATCCCAATCCGTTTTCAAATTAAATTTTTCGACAATATTGTCAATGTTTTAATACTTATTATCCTATACCCACATTACTGAACGCACGCATACATTTGACGTACGCACGTTAACGTCACGTTTGACAGGTCCGACATCCACGAACATTTTGTATGGAAAAATGATTTTTCTTTTATTTTATTTTTTTCGTAAATTTTCCAATGTTTTTAATAGTTATTCTGCTATTCTGGACGGAGACAAATCCAACAAATCAAAAACCATGGCAATCGGTCCAGCCGTTCTCGAGTTATAAGTGTTGTAACAAACACGACTTTCTTTTATATATATAGATTTATATTTTTTAAATCTGCTATCATTTCGGAATTGGTTTTTCTTCGTTGTCAACCCTTAATCACCCCGCTGCTTCGATATGGATCAATTGAAGGGGTTTAGAGCATCAACGCTGCTCAACTATGGGTTGGCGGCGGCCAGTGTTTTCAAGCCGTCTAAAGGCCACTGACTTGTCTTAACGACTGTTATCTACTGACAACAGCCGGGACAGACACCTTAACGTGCCCTCCGATGTACGAAACAGCTTGAGATAAATAAACGCATCCATGGGCACGCTACGGTCGACGTTGTTTTATGAATAGGTTTTGAGACGGAGATTAGGGGTGTAAGTGATTCATCAACATCTTTGAACCAAAGCCAACTTCACCTGCACGCGGTGCACCCTGCTGACTGACAAACGAAGCTCTGGCAAAAAGAGAGGTAGGGAGCGTAATTGTAAGCTACCCGACTGGCGAATGTACCTCCACCTCACAGAATACCACAGCCAAATAACAATTCCTTTGAGGGTTGTTGTGTTCATGCGAGTGAGTGATGTCACCAGAAAGGAGAGAAATGCTGCGTTGACAGTGGGGGTGGTGGCGCGCGAGCGATATTTTATGTTGCGATCGTTAATATGGCTACCTACGGCAACCGCTTCACATCATATGGGCCGTACGCTTGTCTGCCACCCGCCGTAGTATAAAAAAAAAGACGGTTTCTTGCTACCACCAATCCGTGTATTTCCTAAATTGCAACAGCTCCGCCGCATTTTGGCTTCACAGATAGGTTGATCAGCGATGATCACCAAGAAGGCAATTAATACTAACGTTCATTGCAGTCTCTGACGTAAAACTTTGGCTCCTTGGACCTCACACTGAATTTAATCAGAAGAAATTAGTCGGAATAGGTTTGGAATTTGGCTTCCCACTTGCAACGAGAAAGACTGCAATATGAGAAATAAACAATTCGACAGCACTACTGGTGACGTGGTGGAGGTGACTAAACAATTGAAGCTACAGTTCTTTGCTGATTTGCCTGTCTTCCACACGATTAGTTTTGGTCAATAGTGAAACCAAGTGCTTGCTATTCTGCTGGCGAAAGCTAATGAGTAGTAACTTTTGGGGTGTAGTTGCTCACCACCATCTTTGAGCCAAAGCCAATCTCACCTGAACTTGGTGTATCCTGCTGACTGACAAACGAGGCTTTGGCGATAGAGAGGTAGGGTGGCTCAGGCTAAGCTTATATACCCAACTGGGAAAGCACCTCCACCTCACAGAATACCGCAGCCAAATAACAATTCCCTTAAAGCCTGTTGCTTGCGAGTGAGTGACGTCACTAGAAAGGAGGGAGTTGCTACATTGTTGATATTTCATGTTGCGATTGTTAATATGGTACGGCTACGAATGGTATGATATGGCTGCGGTAACCGCTTCACATCAGGGGGGTTGTATGCTTGTTCGCCACCCGACGTAGTATAAAAACTATTTAACACTACACAAATTTCATAATTTGCCAGTGTAATGTATTTTATTTCAGGTATGGGATATCGGCGGCCAGCCTAGGTTCCGCTCAATGTGGGAGAGGTACTGCCGGGGCGTCAACGCTATAGTGTAAGTATTTTTTTTAATTAAGGGTATAGCTACCATAATGTTATAATATATATATGATATAGCTACCAGTTGACTGGGCGTGTGTTTGCCTGTTGTTCCTTCTTCTATAATAATGATAATAATAAATTTATTTATTCTCATCTCACACAGTCTTCGTATTACAAAATAAGATAGCCATTTAACAGAACAATATTGTGTGAGAAGCTGGTGCCTGATGTAGGCTTCAAGAACCTGTATTACAGGTCGCCAGGTTCTCACCTCTCAGTGCAACATAATTCCCTTATATTAAAAGATGTATTAGTATTTGCGCGAATACAATAAAGTGATATAAGTTATGTACAAATATTAACATTTTTTAAAAATTTATAGACTGACTTTAGGTCATCTTGAACTTGAATAAACCTGAACAGACATGGACACCATTGGAAAGATGCGACTGCAACCCTAGTACGTGATGGTAGTCGTGAAACGTTCGTTTCAGATACATGGTGGACGCGGCCGACCAGGACAAGATCGAGGCGTCCCGCAACGAGCTGCACAGCCTGCTGGAGAAGCAGCAGCTGACGGGCATCCCCGTGCTGGTGCTGGGCAACAAGCGCGACCTGCCGCACGCGCTCGACGAGCACGGCCTCATCGAGAGAATGTCAGTACCACGCGCGCATTGGACTCAATTATGTCCCGGTGGAGATTTTTTGGGTCAAAATGCAACCAATTTTTGAAGTGAAAATTTCTTTATGCGCACTGTACACAAATATTGTCATTCATAATACAGTGGTTCCGGGATAAAGTGGAACCCTCAAAGGGGGTGAAAATAGATCAAAATTTATCAACAAAAATATATAAAAAAAATCTTTTTTAGATAGAACTATGTGTTCTATCTAGAACACATACCTAGTTCTATTCTTTTTTCATACATTTTTATTTTTCACTAAGGTCTCTATGTGAAATATCGATACCTTTCAAAGTAATCGGTCTCGTTCGTTGAAATAAAAAAAAACGTGTCAGTTAAGTAAGCAATGAGAATAATTGAAAAAAAAACACACTGTATAACTTAATAGATTTTGTACCCTGAAATGTGCGCATAACTCATTAGTCGATTAATCGATACTACATAGATAAAAAACAGAAGTTCATACACGCAACGCAAAGTGCTAACGCAGAAAATCAGGACCAAGAGAGCACTCGAATTAGAGCGAAAAATTGTTTTTTAATTTTTGCTTTGGAAATTCTTTACCATCGGGTTCTTGCCGGTACACTTTTAATTTTCAATGTTCAGTTTTCGTAAAATTATTTTCCTATTCGTTTTTATAATAAAATATAGTTATTTCAGAAATAACAATCGATGAGGAAGATTCCCGAAAAATCCATGCCAATATAAGCCTCTTTAGATTACTAGAGAGATATTACTTTCTTATTGTTACTTCCAGGAACCTCTCCGCAATCCAGGACCGGGAGATCTGCTGTTACTCCATCTCGTGCAAAGAGAAGGACAACATCGACATCACGTTACAATGGCTCATCCAGCACAGTAAGTCTGGCAGCGCGCGTTAATACCGCCGCGAACGGTCGAACACTCGTCTCACGGCCCCTGGCCCGTCGGGACGACCGCCCAAACTTGGTCGAGTTGTACAAACGTTCAAACCATGTAGAATTTTGGCGGAATATTTAATGTAAGATTTGTTGGGCGGTTGAGACGATCGTGCGAGGGTAACACTGCAACCCTTCACACCTTCAGTCGCTTGAGACTTCATTTCCATGCCCGACTTTGCACTGAATTAATATTTCGTAATTTGTTATTTGTATATTGAGATTGCGCGCCTTAACTGTATAGTATACGTCACCATCTACTAGGGTAATATTACATTCAATATTCATTACAGTTCTAATCAAAACAAAATTTGTGTTAATTTATTTAATAGGTAGTGATTTGCGAGGAAAATTGTTTCTCCCACTATTTTTTTTACTGTGATTTTAAATATTGTGTTTAATGCAGGTACTCGCAGAGGTGGTCTTACAAGCAAATTATTGTGTTTATCAAGAGTGAGAATATATTCTTGACGCAGTAATTGCGATTTTTTTTTATAAGTCCATCATTGCTGGGATAACCTACCTGCCCATAAGTGTCTAAACACACTATGCCGAAGATACGCGACCGAAGCTCGGCGTCATTACGCCTGCAATACTTTATCAATGACAATCAACACATTTGACCAAAATTACGTTGCGTTTTTACATACCAATCAGTCGCGCACGCATAATTTCGGCTTAGTGCGGTTTGAGTTTGACACTAACTCACAAGAACAGATAGTGGAATTAGGACAAGCACTGTTACTCGCAGCTCACTACAATCCTGTTCATTTGTCGACTTTACGAAAGTTGATAAATTGTAATTCAGTAGGATTTAAACGGTCACTTTGTACTTTTTAATACTTATGCTATCTGATTATGACGCTGACTATCGATTTTTTTTTTTTTGTCATGAGAGGGCTGCAACCGAGCATGTCACCTGATGGAAAGCAATCACCACCGCCCATGGAGATCAGTAACACTAAGGGGTCGTCGATAGGTTGCTAACCTATACTCCTTCCTTTCTTTCTTTGTGACATGAAATAATTGTATACATAACTGTAATGAATGTTGTATGATAAAAAAATATTTCGTAATTAGTTGTTACGTATGGAGTTTATATTTATCAAGCGTGTGAGGGTATGAATGGGCTCTAAGGCGTAGTTTCGCCTCCCTTATTACGTAGCGGCGTCGCTTGCTCACTATTGTTAAAATTCCCATGTAAGCTTCAAATCATATTCACAAATAAATAGTATTATTTATAAATTATCTTTTTTAAATTCCGGGTGGCAACACTAGCGTCACTCGAGTCAAAAATTAAATGTTATCCCCTCGCGTGCCACGGTCCCGTGGTGGGTGCAGCGCTAAAATTTGCAAGTAAAAAACTGTGTTATACTATTGTTTATGAAGCTTCATAGTTTTTAATAACTTACATTTATGAAACATAGTAATTTCTGTTTTTGGCATATTTTAATTCCAACAACTACAGAGTATAAGGTTTTAACAATTTTATGAGTTAAAAATAACAAATTATGAGGTTTAATATGTTTACTGTCACAGTTTTTTGATTGTGTTATTAGGGAATAATCAATTTTTCGCGCGAGTGTCGCTAGTTTTACAGCAGTAAACGTTTTAAGTTTTCTTTTTATTTTCTGATAAAGTTAATTGTGAATTATGAAAAAGTAAAATATACCCATCGTGTGTGTACGAACTAAATTGTGCCTTATTTCTGAACACCGAGGGGTACTCTTCGTTTATACTACAACTAAAAATTATTTGATGATTGTTAATGTCGATTTTATCATTCCTATAATCTGTGATACACAAAGAATTCGCGGCGCACTTTTAGGAAAGTTGATTTTCGTTCGACGATCGTTCGTTTCAATTCGACGATCGTTATGAGGTCGCAAATGGAAGACATAGACTTATTAAAATCATAACAGAATGGTGTACAAGAGTTTTTCTATTGAATATATTACTTTCAAACATCTTTCATTATTCGCACATAATAACAAGAAAGATGTAACATAAACGTTTGAAACTAAACTATTACGATTGTTTTTATAAACCACATTTTTTCACGGTCGATGCTAATACGCTAATGATTTTGGAAAAAAACTGCTTCGCGATATTTTTTTTTGTTTACAAGTGTGTAGTGCAATAGAGTTTCTTTGTATTAAAATTATATTTCACAATCAAATCAAAGGACAGATTATTAACTAGGTATAGAGACAGAAGAAAAGTCAAAAAAGTCTCAAGATCAAGATCAGATGTCTGCACAGATTGTTAATGGCAATGAAATTAAGGAGTTTATAGTGAGTGGGACGAATAATTTGGAGTAGTCATGTCTGTACAGTATGTTAATCAACTAAGTAGCACTTTAAGTCCGAAACTATAGTTTGTTTTGGAATAGATTGAATTATTATTGTTATTTTATTTCGTTTGGCGCCATTTTGATCCAATAGTTGGTGACAACCAATTTTTGCTCAAACAAATACGTACATAACTATTAAGTTTGTGGCACACTAAAATTGTAGCTAAGCGACACGTTTCTAAGGCGATTTTTTAAGAATTCTTTTTTTGGTATTGGCTTTAATAATGTGGCAGAGTTCATACTTTTCCGTATTGAAGATAGGATTGATACAATTTGACCATACATAGCCGTTACTTAGGTTAGTGAAATTTGAAACTACGCCTTAACCTGTGTTAACGATGATGTTGTTCCACACAAACTGTAACGCCGCAATGGCGCACTGTTTTCACATTTGGTTACATTATTACTGTAGAAGAAATCGTAGTTAGATCAACCCCATAGATATTCGGACGGACCTATTTATTAAACTGTCGTTTTGGTAATGTACGTGACCAGAAATATGGATGTCGTTATTATTAGACGTATTTTCTTTTTGCTGCTATATTACGTTTGTGCAATTAAAATGTTTTCGTAACACAAATATGACACTAACTACAAACTACATAACATATTAGCCAGGCGAATTGAATAGGTTTGGATTTTTTAATAATTAGAATTTATCAATACAACAGTTTAATGTATCAAAATGGTCCGAAATGTTAACTGCAAGCCTAGACACAATTGCAGGCGCCCATCTTATTATAGCATAGGTTTTACAATTTTTGACACATTAATAGTAATAGCCGGCCCACACCTGGCGAAGCACATGCACAGGATTTACATAAAATTTTTAGTTTGTACTGTGCTGTTTACTACCTATACGTCTGTTATACGTTTTGCATTAAAGAAGACCATATACCTTTTTACTTTTTCGTCTCTGTAAGCTTGCATGGCTTTTTCAATGGGAAAGTATTGTTTTTTTGGCAATCGAAACTGCAATATGCATCGCGAGTTGTGCGCCGGCTCTAATAGGTGCGCAAACACACTTGGTACACGTTTTATCATGATGGAAAATAGTTCTTGCAGCTATACTGTGTACATTAGGTCTTCTAATTACAACTACAGAAATGACAGTATCAAAATAGCTTTTATTCTCATTACCCCAATGTGTATTTTGGGTTCTTTGGCCTCTATGACGGGTTCTAAACCCTGATCAATCAATCGATATAATATTGTTTTCAGAAAAGAGTATGACTAAATGCAGAATAAACATTTACAGTAGCGCGCATACAAATTTATTGGACGCTACGAAACGCGTTATTCTAATAAAGTTCTTAATTGACTTCTCCGCTTGGTCGCAGTAAACTATAATCACAGTATAAGTAATAATATCTACTGCGTACAATATGACCACTCTCTGCCGCTCTCTTGTACCAACCTCGTCTCCCCTGAGATGAATTTGGAACAGTTTGTGTGGCGCCGCACATACACGCGCTCTTTTAAGTTCTGCATATTTTTTATGTACGCAACATTTGTATGGAGTAGTCGGGGTGTGTTTTTATAGTTCTAATTCAGAAGCATAATTTTTTGCACAGTTACTGACTGCACATAAACATGTACCAAGTATGTTTCCGGCCGAGAGTTGCAAACGAACAAAGTAATTGTAATGTGAAATGAGTACACGTGCGGTCTTTAAAACCTCTCTAGCTTCGTGAGTGCACCGCGGTGGGTGTGGCACATGTTTTTCAACCATTCTTATTGTATAAACGGTGCCAAGCTTATTTATTTACAAAAAAAAAACCTTCGTTTTTGGTCTGTTTGTTAACTTGCCGTATTGAAAAAATGTTGCCACATTCAAAAATTGTACGGATAAGTGTACAAAACATAGCGATCGGCAAAGTAAAAATGTTATGTGTGACATATCATTTTGTTTGTATCTTAATTCCAACGCATCTAGCCCACTACAGTGGAAGCGTAACGGCAGTATTAAAGAATAGAACTATTAGCATAATATATCCCATATCAGTCTGGGATATCCAAGCCAAGGATATTCCCACCCTTAATTGGCGGTTTTCCAATATCATGTGTGAGCTACGGTTATGATACTACTATTTGAAATATTTTACTTAATATTGCCAGCGGTATGCGTCATGTGCCTAAACGTATGTGATAGATGTACCATATAGCATAGAAATGCATTCTATGGTATAAGAAATATCCGTACCGATACTAGGGACCAATGTCCCCTGTATCGGTACTGGTGTTATCTGTACGCGCTAAGAACAGCGTTTAGTATTAGATGTGAAAATCGCTTCCATCTCGCTTTGACTGTTGTGTGCCAGCGGCTTTATCCAAATTACCCATTCGCTATGTTTTGAATTATTCTCGTACTATGTTAGATTATTAGATTCCTTGATAAATTAGCGTTATATATTGTATGTAATTATAAAATAATATCTCATATTGTTAGCTAAAATAAATAAGTTAAATATCTCGCGTGAGACTAATGTTCGTTTTACTTAGACATTTAGATAATGTACACTGCGCTGAGTATGAAGGGGTGTTTAATAAACTGTTATTTTTTTTGTATTAATTAGACTCACGCAACATTGTCAAATATGGAAAAGTCACTAGATGTGTAACTGATAAACCTGCTTCGAATGCACATTATGTTTATATTATATAACGTACAGGGCTCGGTAAGTTTGCTGGCACATGGGAAATAAAGGTCTCATCGTGCGGACGAATTATTACATTTCAATTTGATTATGGGTAGGAATGTATACCTATCAGAACTGGCAACACCGTTAGAAAAAACGATATCGCAAGCAAACTACTGTGTACCACTATTACGTGTGTGCACTATTACGAAAATGAATTTCTACTATATCAATTTTGTCATTTATTAATGTTTGTGGCTTCAAAACTACAATAATCTATTTATAAACAATGAACTTGTTGAAAAATATAATTTTTCCGGATAGACATGTTTTTTTGGCTTGCGATTTTTTTTTTCTAACAGAAGCGCCGCTATCAGAATAGCTTGATCTTAAAAGACTGACCTAGGCATACAGTGTGACCAGAAGATTTTCTTTCCATACAAAAGTAGTTACTTAAGCATTATCATACGAAAACATTCTTTTGTGAAGCGGTTTTGTATCTTAATGGCTGCATTTTAAAAGTCAAACCATGTACTTTGATTCAGACAATATATAAATAATAAAAGTGTAACATAGTGATCGAAATTGCCTAATTCTGATTTTTTATTTATAATTCTATTCAGCTGTTTGCCCGAGAGATAGAGAGAGAGAGAGAGATAGATTGAAGTGCAAGTGTAATATAAAGATCAAATGTCATTTTGTAGAGCACTATCTCTATCACGCATTACTGTAAACACTACTATATCCTTTTTATTATCCCATGTGCCAGGTTGGTGGTTTCACTGTTAAGCTATCAACACTTTGACATCTGTGCAGAGGCGTGGCGTGTATTACGTATGTTCTTGACAATACATAGTAGGTATCATATAATTACTACGATAAAAAGCAAGGATTGTACTCGTACTTTGAACGCACCACGGCGCCTCTGTACCGCGAGCTGTGTAGAGCATCCGTACAAATTGTTAAAATTTACCCTACAACATTTCCGTATATATTTGTGTATGTACATGGCTATTTTTATGGGTCTTGTACTGTTTCTAGCGGAACATTTGTGCAGCTCAGATTTCCTTACAAAATATTGACGTATTCATGAACTTAGTCGTATGCGACAATGTTACTATTCATTTTTTCTTGCCTGTACTTTTGAAGTAAAACTTCTTTACGCTCGCTTGACTTGGGGAGTAAGCTGGTGAATGCGTGACGAGAGCGTTACGAAAAGTGTGATCGGGCGATGCGTACGGAAGTTGAGAGGGATAAAGTTAGTGAAGATAGAAAAGAGAGAGTTACGTTTCGTATATTACTGTCGAGGCAAGAGAGGTCCGAACACACATATTCTTACTCTGTCTCTCATAGCCAGTTACGGTTGGTATAGGTGGAGCTAAAGAAGTTTTACTTCAGTCGTGTGGTCTAAAGCAAAGCATACTTTTTTCTTTTTATTGATTGAACCTCAACATTTAAAATACACAATAGGGGATTAGGAATGACTGTTCAGTTTACTTTCGTATTGGAATACCACAGAAGCATTAGGACAATCATTCCGGACTAATACGTGCGGTTGCTCCATACAGCAGCGATAATACAATAATGACGTCTTTGTCGATAGGCGTCCAGTGTTTATTTAGTATATATATATTACTGTATTAGTTTTAATCAGGGCAACATATAAGTATGTCAAAATCCAGAAGGCCAATTCTCGTAATTTTCCTACGAACGCAGATTGAAAGTTGACCGAATCGAGATTGAATTGTGAATTGACTAAAATTATATACTTACTTGATTTCATTAATTGTTATCAATTCTTGTTGTTGGCAAAGTAACATTCTTAGTTTGTTTAATTTTCACTCATAATTCGATATAATCCCGCTTAAATTTAATTTTGAAGTTACATATTGTGTTACGAGAATACCAAATGTGACAGTTGTGAGATCGAGACTGGATCGAAACTGAATTTTGACTATATTTTAATTACGAGAATTGCCCCTCTGATCATATTTGAGATAGTTATGTGTTGTTCGCGTGTCGGTATCACAAGGGCTCACTGGCCAATGAAGTCTGACCAAAGAAAGTATCATCTAGTGTATGGGCTACCGCTCGGCATCTTATAGGAGAAAATTTATTATCCCAAAATTCAAATCTAACTAGATCGAATTCTCACCCCCTGTATATGTATATATCCCCGCTTTTACACTTTTGGGGGTTAATGTTTTTTTAATCTTAGCTGATGTCTGCCCTAGATTTCATGGTTAATAATTGTTTATATGGATACATTTTCCTGTAGGTGTGATGTTTAAGACTGTACAAAACAGTTCTCGCACCATGCAATAAAAATATTGTAACAAAGAAGATAGAGATGGGCACAGGTAGGTTACTGGGCACTTATTCTAAATGCCTGGCAATTTGCTCATCTCTACAAATTTATTGAAATGGAATTGTCATAAACATTACAATATTCTGGACTGTGTAGTGGAGGCCGCCAGTTGTGAGCCCTTGTTTTGTAGCCACGTTTTATATTTTATGGTGCGTTTATGGCTGTAACATATTTATCTTTTTTTTAATAAAAAAAAAAACAAAATCAATATAGTGAAAAATTGTAACTTATGTGTCTTATTTTCTCTCTATGATGAAAATGCATGAAAATTATTAAGCAAACTGTATCGTCATCAAACCTTATTCGACGAGACGAGACGAGCTCGGTGGTCGAATGGTTAGCAATGGCTACTTTGACTCCGAGATCTCGGGTTCGATTCCCGCACAATACAAATATTTGTGTGCATGAACATGTCTGTTTGTCTTGGTCTGGGTGTTTTCTATGTATTTTTCTATGTATTATAAGTATGTATTTGCAAAAAAAAAATGGATTTAAGTACATTTATCAGTTGTCTAATACCCATAACACAAGCTTTGTGCTTAATTTGGGACTAGATGGCGCTGTGTAAATTGTTCAGAGATTATTATTCATCCCACTGCTGGAATACGGGTCTCCCCTTAAAAGGGTTTAGAGCATACTCCACGCTGCTCAACTGTGGGTTGGCGGAGGCCAAAGGCCACTATCGCATATTATATTGCTACTAAACCAACGAACCAAGCTTAAGACCCTACCGAATAAGCCGAAGCCGATCACTCGAGTGCAAGGTATTGTACTTTTATAGCATCGCTTATAAACTCTTATTTACCTAGGAAAGTAAATAAGATCCTAGGAAGGTCCTTCCTATAAAGAAGGTGGTTTAATAATAAAAAAAACGTAATTATAAAAACTTTATTTTTTGAATACAACAAATGAAGGATACATTCAATAAAATAAGCCTTGTTTTATATACCTAAGGCATACGTTCACATATACGATATGATAATATATACTTAGTCAAGTATAAAATAACATACAAAATAGGGTTCTAATCTTCGATCATTATTATAGGACTAGATGCACAATGACGAACAAAAACTTAAGCAAAATAATGTCCGCGGTACATAGACGAGATGACATAAATCTAATAAGATATTATTTAAGACATATATCAAAGAAACTATAACTTGCATTGTAAATTCGCCCTTGCGCTTTCGTAAGGGCATTGTAATTCGCCCTTGCGCTTTCGTAAGGGCATTGTAATTCGCCCTTGCGCTTTAAGTGCTTATCAAATTCAGTGCATGTTTCCTCCAAATATTGCGATTTTAAACAAAAAATAATATAATATAATAATAATCTTTATTTCACTAATACAACAATGTTACATTACACTGAATTTTTTTAGCTTGTATAAATGGGCCTCGATTCTCAAACTAGGTCTGACCTGTATCTTGAGATTATTTACGCCAAGTTTTTACAAAATGATATTAATTCAGTATTAAATTCAATCTTTTTTTCAGTGCCCTGGAAGTGTGATATTTAAAACTTATAAGCGAGCACTTTGGCATGTTTACAATTGAAGCGTTCAAATATGTAAAAGTAAAGATCGTCATTTGGAATCTGTTTTGGTGAGGACGATTTTTGGGTATTGATTTTGTATCTAGTAGTAGTAGTATTAATGATCGAAGATTATAATTTAATTTTATATAACTAAAGCACCCTTGATACAAACTAATGAATAGATTTTATAAGATAACTAATTAATTTTTCACCTTTTTTGTCCCTACATTATGCAGTCCGTTAGCTCTCAGAATATGACTAAGCTGTCGGGCGAAGTCCGTTGTATTTTATAGAGCAGACTAGCGGCCCGACCACGCTTCGCTGTGGCTCAATCTTTTCGTTTCCATCCATTTCCTTAGAGATGGCACTGTATGTGAAAATAGTTATTTGTTATGCAAGGCTGCAAAGTTAATTTTTGGCGCGAGTACCTTGTATTGAAACCTGAGCAAGCGAAGGATTCTAGGATTGAGCCACGAGCGAAGCGAGTGGTTCAAATATAGAATCCTGAGCGTAGCGAGGGTTTCAAAGGTACGAGACGCTAAATAACTTTGCTGCCGAGCGCAACACACAACTTTTCACCTCACTAAAGCGAGGAAAATGTTAGGTGCAAGAAAAACAGTTTTAATAAATATTAAATTACTGTTTATTTATTTCAAAAATTAAAAGTAAAATTACTACAATTGGTAATATTGAAAGTTAAAAACTATTACGAAACCAATGAGGTTCTTTATATATGTAATTTATTGTACGAAACCTTTATTGAATAAAAATATTCGAATTTTAAAAACACTTTCCACGCTAGCGGATAAAGTGCGATTTTCCACGCAGATTTCGAATGATAAACAGAGCTTTTACGAGCTAGTGAGGTGAAAAAGATTTTCCCGCTTTTCTTTTCAAATTTTTCCAGAATTTTCTTTGCTATAAACCTCACGGAGCCCGAGACCTTTCCAACGAATGCAAAACCGTGGAAATCGGTTCGTGCGTTCTGGAGTTATAGCGTCAGGAAGGAAAACCCGACTTATTTTTATATAGTAGATAATACCCGACAATTATTTTACTGCGATTATTTTAGTCTTGGGGAATTCACCGATCTGTATCATGCGGAATGAAACTAATAAACGAAGGTGATGATTATATTTAAATGATAAAAAAAAACCGGCCAAGTGCGAGTCGGACTCGCGCACTAATGGTTCCGTACCATTTCTATAAAATTATCTATAAAAACGGCAAAAAATCATGTCTGTTGTATGGGTTGTTGCCCCCCTTAAATATTTGTTTTATTTTAATTTAATTGTTTATTTTGAAACTGAATATATAACTAAATATTCTGTAAATATTTCAAGTGTCTACCTGTTGCCGTTATCAATATCGAGCAAAAAAATCACGTTTCTTGTATGGGAGCCACCTTAAATATTTATTATGTTCTATTTTTTAGTATTTGTAGTTCTAGCGGCAATAGAAATACATCTGCTGTGAAAATGTCAACTGTCTAATTATCATGCTTCATGAGATACAGCCTGGTGACAGACGGACGGACCGGACGGAGTCTCAGTAATAGGGACCGTTTTACCCTTTGCGTACGGAACCCTAAAAACATATAACACACTTGAAAACACAATACAATATCATCGTCAACATTCAAAAATTAGTATTATGCAATGTGGTAAGTCTTATCTTGCACTGATCTTTGGCTTAACAACAATAGATAAGTTTATGCAGAGCGGTAATGTTATATCCGTCAGCCTACCTTCGGCTATAACCGAGGCCTACTCTAAGTGCTAATGGACTGAACTTCTTTAGTATATTCCGACTTATTGATTATTGGCGCATTAAATACCCATTTAGGAAAATATATTGTACCCCATGTTGCACAGAAGTTTAAAATAACACAATTTATACATAAATCACTATCATTAGACTTCTCTCTCGCTCGGTGGTCGAATGGTTAGCAATGGCCACTTTGACTCAGAGGTTGCGGGTTCGATCCCGGCACAAGACAAACATTTGTGTGCATGAACATGTCGGTTTGCCTTGGTCTGAGTGTTTTCTATGTATTATATTGTATGTATTTACAATAAAAAATGTATTTAAGTTAATAACAGTTATCTAGTACCCCATAGTATAAGCAATTGGGACTAGATGGCCGTGTGTAATTTGATCAGGAATATTTACCTATTTATTTATCATTCCCTTTTTTTAACACCTTCGGGGAAGGATTAGAGAAAAAACTATACACTAAAGTTGGACCAAATTTCACACAATGTGCAAAATTTCGTTAAGGTCGCTTAAGTTATGGAGTTTATCGCGGCCAATTATTGCAACACGGGATATTTAATATATATTATTATGAAGTCAAATTCTCTTAGAACTAATTAATAGTAGTACGTAATAGCGACATAAAAAGTAGGTAATAGTCTATCTTGTCCTATAAAATTCTTAAAAAATAGTTATCGCAGTTTAAATTCGTTGCGAGTTCCATAACAGTCTTTATACCTGGTGAAATGCTTTACTTCTTACGGACTGGTAAATGTAGAAAAGAATAGAAAAATATTGGCACACAAAACATGACTAACTATATTACACATAAAAGAAATTATTTTCTCTTTTTAACTTCAAAGTAAGAAATGTATAGCTAAATAGTTGTTAGGCGCTTCACCCACTGGCTACGCGTCCCGCCGCGGTGCGCGGAGCGGTAGGACCCGCGCGCGGCGCGGAGGAGCAGATCTGCATCACCGCGCGGTTTGCTCCGCGTCTCCGCGCGAAGCGGCATACGACGGCCCCGCGCCAAATAAAAACTACACTTCACAGTCGATGGCGGTTACTATTGTATCTCAGATTACATAAATGATAAAAGTATTTGGAAATGAATTGCTCTTGTTATGTTATGTTAATGTAACGATATTGGCAATTAAAAGAGTCGGCCTTGAGTTTCTTGCCAGTTCTTCTCAAGAAGCCCCGTCGCCGGCTGGCACTTAAATTCACTTTCACAGATAGTGTGATGAAAGTGAATCTAAGCTCTGCGGATTTAGAGTAGTAATGATTTAGATACATGTTCTTATATTTAATTTGTATGACGTTTCTAAGTGCTTTATAAAGTCCAAGGAATAAAGATATTTTGACTTTGACTTTGAACCTCGCGCCTCCGCGCAGATAGGCAGAATCTGAGCGCGTGACGCGCCACCGCGCACCGACGCGTTATCAGTGTGTTGTACCAAGCGGGTTTTCTATACGAACTTTGATACTTGCTTTAACCAACTTTGATACAACGTTAAAATCTGCGATCCCGCGCTACGCGATGGAGCGCGGTGCAGTGGGCAAACCGCCTTAAGTCTAGACTTATATAGCTGTCGTTATATAGCGATATCTAATTATGATATGATTCCTTCCGAGTGTTTAGTCAAAGTCGAACGTATTACCGTTTACAAACCGACCAAATTGAGATAAAGTTTCATATTGTGAATTTACCACCAGCCACATAATTTTGATATGTAACAGGCGTCTTATAAATTCACAACATGAGAGTTCTTCTCTATTTGGTCAGCTTGTTTAGGTACGTTGTCATGATCGATCGTGAACAAAAAACTCTCACTAAGCACTCTGTTACGATGCGAAGATTTCCAATTTGCTAAAATATGCTCCACGTTGATAAACTTCTCAATCTTAATTTCTTCCATCATTTTTTTAATAGCGGGCTGAAAGCGTAATATAAAAATTATATAATACATTTTTACATGAGGATTTATGAGGCTACATAAACAATCGATTTATGTCATACAGACATACAAAATATCATTAAAACGTTTTTTTCTACAAATTTAACGCAGACTAGATATTTTCCAATTATATGGCTTTTAGATTAATAAAACATAATAAGACCAAGAAGAGATATCTTTACCTTACTCTACTACTTATTCCAAGAGGAGCAGCCAGCACCATCACCTCCACCACCAGCACCATCGTTGTCGGGCTCAGGTCGCGGACTGCTCTTGCTGCCGTCCATTCTTTTAATTCTCTTCGGGTTGTAGTCATCAAACCCCATGTCTTCGATCTCGTCTGAAATCTCATCGACATCGCCGACAATGCTCAGGAATTCCTCCTTCAAAGCATTGCCCACGTTCATTTTTGCCATTTCTTCTCTAATAACCTCTACCTTTTTAGTTAACACATCTACTTTACTTATCAGTTCAACTACGAGCTCGCGAGGCACGCCTGCTTTAGGAGTTTGTTTGTTCACTACACCGTTATTACTCGGTTTCTTATAAAAATCCATTTTTTTGAAACTAGCCAGCTCGTCTTCGGTAAGCAAGGCAGGTAATACTTTATCCATATCATTATTATGGATACCGTCAAGAACTCTACTCAATTGACCCACGAACTGGTCCCTGTGGCTATCTTTTAGACCCCCAATCAAATTATGGCCTTCGTTCCAGAAGTATCTAATGTTCTTAGCCCCGATAGCATCGTGTAATTCCTGCACCATCGTCATAAAAAGAACACTAAGTTTGGTCTCCCAGTACTTTTTAGTGTTAGCCGATATTTTCCACAGAAATAATGTTTTAATGTAATAGCTAGCGATTGGTTTCATCCTAAGACCATCACGCAGTTTTTTTACCTGTCGAAGAATAATGGATTACATATAACAAGACTGTTGCAGATAAAGGAGTGTGCTGAGTTCAAGTGCTAAATTTCTTTGGAAAAACACCCCTTCTTCTGGTCGGTCGATAATATTGTCCTCATTATCAGTTATGTGTAAGTGCAGTATTTACTCGAAACATTAAAAAATAAAGCGACTGGAGGTGGCTGGATGCGAAAGGCGGAGGATAGCTTTTGGAGAAAATCATTGTGGAAGGCTTATGATGTCCAGCAGCATGTATCTGCTGATTATGATGATGAGACTATGTAGAAATAAATTCCTATGTATTATAATAGTGTGCATGTCGGTCGGTATCTCATTTTCTACTGTTATCAGGTTAAGGACTACACCTGCTCGTTGTAATGTGTTAGTCCCTAAGTACCTATTAACATACCAATCTGATCGTAGTCTTCAAATTCTGACACCCCTTCATCATTTCCTTTTCGAAGTCTTGAAACGAGAGTCGCCAGCAACGGTTTTGTAGCTGCATGTCTCTGATAGCTTTATTGGGTTTGGGTACCACTAACCAGTCTGCAGCCTCGCTGCCTGCGTTGGGCTCCCTGGAGTGAAAATTATACAAGTATAAACCTTATTTTGATAATGGCTAATTTTATGATAAACTAAACTAGGTTCATGCTACATACATGTGAAAACATGAAAACTAAACGAGTGCCTACAGGTTCACGTTATCTAGCGAGTTATAACTAGAATGAAATATTTGGATCGTCATTGTTCATGTTTTTCAATTGGTATATTTCAGAGTTCGTTTAAAAAATCTACAATTTATACCAATTCACAAAAACGATGACGATGGTCTGAAATTAAAGACGGCATCTTTAATTTCAGACCAATCTCACTCTATCTAATATATCAAAAATAATAGAAAGACTACATTCAAAAACTATCTTGAAAATATAATCTGCTTTCATCTGATCGATATGAAAAATATATATATTTTAGATCAAGTGTATTGTAGATGCAGTGCGCTGATTTACAGATACAGTAACTTCAAACTTAAGAGTCAAACAGAAAATGCCTAACGTTCTTCTTCCAATGTCTCCCGAAGGCAATTGATACCGTATCATTACCATTACTATTGCGTAAATTAGAAAAAAGGGTATCAGAGACATTTCCCTACAATAATTCAATGTTGTTTAATGAGCCGGAAACATATGGTAAAGGTAGAGGCCGTTATTAGCACTGAAAAAACAATTAGATATGGTGTTCCACAAGGAACCGTCTTAGGACCTATCTTGTTCTTAGTTAATATACATTGATGACAATGATGACAGTGGTGACCTATGTGAATTGACTATACACAGTGCCGAAACAATAACATTTGCAGATGACACTATTGTCCAATTTACAGGAAATGATTAAAAGGAGCTGGAGACGCTTAGAACTGTTCAGAACTGAATTGTTTAGATAGAGCGAGAATGAGAGTATAAAAATGTTTTGTAGAAACACAAATACCATCTGTTTACCTTGATAATGCCTTAGCGGCGAAACCGGTCGGTAAAATTAAATATAATTACGTGGAACAGTACAAGTGTTTTATTATGACATTGTGATAGTAATTTTCCACCAAGTGCCGACAATCAACAGTATCTATCAACTTTAAATATTGTCCTTCTTTTACGTCGAGAGAATCAATGGATTCTTTGCATCCTCTGTCCTGCCGGTTCTTCGACCGCTGCCGTAGCCAGGCTGGTGAGCCTGGTGTTACCCAATTAGAGCAGGTTATTTACCGCCACCCGTACTCCGCATTGTTGCTCGTTTTGCATTACACGGGGAGCACATGTGGGGAATAGAGGGTAAAACATACGGACGCGAGCAAACGATGATCCCCCTTCTATGATGAGCCCTCCCTTAAATATTTGTTTTATTTTTATTTAATTATTTAATTTAAAAGTGAATATATAACCACAGTATAAGTATATATCTCTTTGACGAGCTCGATGGCGTAGCAGTCAATGACGCGGCTTCGACACCAAAGCTCGTGGGTTCGATTCCCACACAGGACAAACATTTGTGTGCATGAACATGTCTGTTTGTCTTGGTCTGGGTGTTTTCTATGTATTATAAGTACGTATTTACAAAAAAAAATGTATTTACGTATGTTTATCAGTTGTCTAGTACCCATAACACAAGCTTCGCTTACTTTGGGGCTAGATGGCGCTGTGTAATTTGTCTGACAATATTTATTTATTTATATAACTAAATATTATGTGAGTATTTCAAGCGTCTACCTATTGCCGTTATCAATTGCGAGCAAAAAAAAATACGTTTGTTGTATGGCAGCCCCTTTAAATACTTATTATATTCTGTTTTTTAGTATTTGTTGTTATAGCGGCAAAAGAAATAAATCACCTGTGAAAATACGGACGGACGGACGGACGGACGGACGGACGGACGGACGGACGGACGGACGGACGGACGGACGGACGGACGGACGGACGGACGGACGGACGGACGGACGGACGGACGGACGGACGGACGGACGAACGGACGGATGGACGGACGAACAGCGGAGCCTTAGTAATAGGGTTCCTTTTTACCCTTTGGGTACGGAACCCTAAAAAAAGATGAACCATATTGCATAAAATAACAAGCTAATGTGTGTTTCATTGTTTAAAGAATATAAACCCAAATTCTGAAAGTGTGGCTGTTTGAGGCCAGCTCACCTGTAGCCCTCCGGCCAGCGAGGACACATGAACCTGATGACGGGCACCAAGTCCACGTCGAGCACGAACGGAGCGTCCTCGGGCTCGTTGCGTAACTTGAGCGTGAACGCCGGCCCCGACTGCGTGTACTTCAGCGAGTACGTGACGCCGTTCACGGTCACTTTATTGTCCAGGTCATTGACCGCCTTCTGTACTACACCCTGGAATAGTAACCACGGTAGCCTCATTTACAAATACTTAGAAATTATCAAAATCATGTTTGCTGCTAGCTAGCTCTCGCATCAAGCGGTACATTTCCTGAGATGAGGAATTAAAAAAAAATTGAAGACTGAGGTTACCTAAATTGATTAAAAAAATGTAAGTATAAATCTCAGGAATAAGCATTTGCAATTTCTCTACTTTTGGGGAAAATCTCTTACCACTTGCAACATTATTTTTGTACATGTGTGCATGGTACACACGCGTGCTGTACGTAAATCCGTTTCTCGCCTCACTATAAAATCTCGTGTCACGGTGTTGCAATATGCCGTAAAGTATATTATTTTATATGGCAGAGCAACTTCTGCCGGGTCAGCTCGTAAATATTATATTTACTAGCTAAACTTGATTATAATATAAACGTACCCGAATCCAGTCCCGGAATTTATTTTGTAAGAAGTATTTGTCATCGTCCCGCCAGTCCAACGTGACGCGGTTGCAGCTCTCCCAGTTTTGTTGCCGGGGTAAGTTGTCAAACGCTTTAGTAATTTTCATTTTAATGAAGCCTGGCTCTTCATTTTCTATTGTGATGCCATTCTCGCCGTCGTCATAACATATAGGGAGTCTGATCACGATGTCCATGTCGAATTCGTCAAGTTTGGACACCTTAATGCCGTCATACACGCTGCCCGCATACATAGTCTGTCAAATGTAACAAGTATGAGAAATCCAGCTAGTTTGGTCACCTTTGAACTTAAGTGAACCTGTCTTAAATTATGTTAAAACAAGTTATATACACGGTGAAATTTACGTGGTTGTTTTCCCGGATAAGGATGATTTGCCTTCAGCAGTACTATCAATTCATAGAGTTAAATTTGAAAAATACAAATGTTTCTTTATTTTCAAATAAATAAAAAAATATTCCGAACTCGAAAGCGTGAGAAACAATAGTACGAGCCGTCGCAGCGCGATGCCGAAAGGTCTCTGTCTGCCTTCGCGCTCATCTTTTGTAATGCGCGCGCCGCCTGCTTTGTATACGCCGCCCGGTTCGTGCCGAGCGTCGCAGTCGCACCGGCGAAGCGGAAGCGTCTATTAGTTAGTCGACCCGCCGGTTCCGTGCGAGTTACACGTGAAACACGCGACGCGCGCGGGCGCGGCGATGTATGTCCGCCACTACGTTTATTCCAATTTGGAATACCTTTCTATGGTGCAATTATACGCTAGGACTAATTATGACTCTCATGCCGCCGTACGACTTTATGCTGATCCGCGACATTTAGAGTCGCTCTGTCTTCGTGGAATTTTGGACCCCCAAGTACCACACGCTCGGCACTAGCGGCGACGCAGCGTCTCCTCAGCTCCGCAGTTCCGACCGCCGGCGCATGCACAGGTTAGAGGTCAACCCCGTTACGCCCCAGAGCTCGACGAGGACATCATCGAGTATTTCGAACGGGACCCTCGTCGAAGTACGCGCATGGCTGCGACGACCTTTGGCGTAAGCCAATATTACGTGTGGAAACTTCTACATAGTGAAAAATTGCATCCATACCACTTTCGTAAAGTTCATACCCTCCACGAAAATGACGCAACGGCCAGAAGTACTTTTTGTGAGTGGCTAATTCAAAATGATAATGCCACTATTTTGATACCATTAGACGTGATAGAGACACCTTATTAAAACTAAAAGACAATCAAATAAAACGTGCACGACTGTGTATTGAACGCAGTGGTTTACACTTTGAACAATTACTTCGATACGGCGAAGAATAAATGCGTGCGTACGAATCCTGCCGTTTATCAGTAGAGCAGGTAAGTTGACTAAAATCATTGTAAATAATTTGATTCCAATTTTTTAAATACTCGTCCATAATTTATAATTACTCGTCTATGATGGCATTTCGATGCTTCAACATAGATATTTTTTTTTTCTAAAGCTGGTTTTAAGTTTTATGTTTATAGTAAATAACATAATACGGTTAATAAAGGGGGTAAAAGTATTTATGACGGTCCTAAGCCCGTAAAGTATGAAGGAAAAATTGGATTATTTTAGTATTTTGTACTTCATAGCATTTTATAACTAAGTAGGCAAACATTCAATCAGCTGGGTGCGAGAGGTTAATGAACGCGCACGGTGGCGCGCCAGCCGTTGCCCCCGTGCTCGCGTGTCTGTGTCTGTGCGAGCGGTCCTACTATTGTTTCGCGCTTACTTTCGAGTTCCGTTTTTCACATTTGTTAATTTGTTATTATTTGTTTGGAATAAAAAAAAATATTACGTATGTATAGTACTACTAAAGGCAAATCATTCTGCCGCGGGAAAACAACCACGTTAATTTCACCGTGTATAGTTGTTAAAAAAAAAAACTAAAAATGTGACTAACAAATAATCCATAATAAAAAAATATACCTACTCCCGGATAAATCCTGATGTTGAATAATCCTAAGATTTATTAAAATAATCAGACAGCAGAACTGGCGTATAGCACAGGCATGGTCAGCATTCGGGGCCAATAAGCAGATCTTCGTAGTAAATACTATACCAGGCAGAAATGGATATGGGCAGGATATATAGCCAGAATGGACGAAAAGGGTAATGGAGTGGCGACCATGGGCCAACACGCGCGGTGGCGTTTTGCTAGGTAGACCACATAAGTCATGCAGACCGCTGTTGAACGCAGATGACATGGGAGAGACGAAGATGGAAAAGTATGGAGGAGGCCCATATGATGTCTGGAGATGGATAGATTAAAGACTAATGGATGGACGGTGGGGTCATCACCCATCAGGCTGGATCCGGCCTTAAGGTATGCAATGATAATAATACTCACTTGACTGCTATTTGCTTGAAAATAATTACAATTCTTCTTCATCTTCTCTTTAACTTGTTCAAATACACTTTTGAAGACCTCCTGTGATAGCTTGATGTCATTGTCTTTCAGGGCTATATAGTTTTCAAAAACTTTTGCTAAATAAAGATCCAATATATTCTTCTTTGGTTTACTCATAATTACTGAAATGGAAAATAGTATGTTTATGCAAAGGCAGTATCGGTATCAGAAAGAAAAGGAAATAAGCCGGCCAAGTGCGTGCCTAGTCTGTCTGGCGATGCGCAGTGTTAGTGTTCCGTAGTTGCCAGTCACAATATTTCGTGACAACATTATGTATATAAGTAGTTCATCACATTTTTGTCTTGTTTGTAACACTTCCCTTGAACAAAAATTTGCATTTTAAAACTCAGTATTTTGCAAACACAACCATGAATCCAAATATGGTCTTCCCGCATTCAATATTTGTGAAAGACTTATCCAACAATACCACATCACAGAATAGATAAGGAAAAAAAAATCATCCGCACATTACGTGTAGGGGAAATAACTACCCAAAATTTTCTTTTCGAATTTTTTTTACTATTTGGTTGACGTAATTTATATGTAAATCCATGGCAATTTCAGGTTTCTAGTACTAATAATCTCTGAACTAAGCCGCGGAGGGAGAGACAGACAGACAGATATGGCGAAATATAAGTTCCTTGTTTTCTACTGCAAGGATGGTCCTTCAGCCTTGCTTGTAATATAGTTACCATAAATTGTTAGCCACGGAGTAATTATTACCGCTTTTTTCCTGAAACCATTTTGAATGGAAACCTCCTTTCAATACAAACCTCCTTGGTGAAAATCATTGGCTAGCTATAAATGTTTCTTTTTTTATTATTTTTATAAATTATCTGTCTTTCTTGTTTTGTTTGCAACAATAGACGTCTCGCGGGAAGCTTTTCGTGCTATGATTTACTATGAATATAAACGCGAGTTAACCTTCAAGGAATCCCATGAAAATTTACAAGCTGCCTTTGGGTACTCTGCTCCTGGGTTAGCAACAGACACTTATTGGTTTCGTGAATTTAAACGTGAACGATGACCGCCGACCAGGCCGACCAACAACTGCAGTAACTCATGAAAACGTCATCAGCGTGGAGTGGCTATTGCGGGAAAATAGAAATATTACTCATAGGGAGATTCAGGATGAATTGAAGATTGGATCACAGGCAGTTTCCACTATCCTACATGAACACCTTAAAGTCAGGTAGGTTGCTTCGCGGTGGATACCTCATTCTCTCACAGAAGAGCAAAAATACCGTCGTGTTTATTGGTGCAAATGTATGCTGAAAAAGTTCGAAGGAGGAATTTCACAAAACGTATCCTACATCATCTACACAATGGATGTTTGAGAAGGACCAGTTGCCCACAAAACTTGTTCGCGGTCGGAGCGTTAATAAAAAAATAATTTCCGTTTTTTTTCGGCGTAGTGGACCAGTAGCAGTAATTCCGCTAGAAGACCATAGAACAGTTACTAATGAATGGTATTCCAAAGTTTGTCAACCTCAAAGCTTTTGGAGAGTTGAGAAGTGAGCGCCCAAGGAGCGGCGCCCGTGGCATTCTTTTTCACCAAAATAACGCGCCCGCTCACACAGCTGCTAGAACCATCGACTTTTTGTCAACTTCGGGAGTACAAATGTTACCCCATCCTCCGTACAGCCCAGATTTAGCTCCGTGCGATTTTTTTTTATTTCCCACAGTAAAAAAACATGCTGGGGGGGGCAAAAATTTAACACCGCAAACGACGCCGTCGAAGAATTTCGTCGGTTATTTTACGATCTCCAACAAGATGCGTTTTTCAAATGTTTTGAGGACTGGTTTGCTCGAATTCATAAGTGCATAGGGGTTGGAGGGGAATATTTTGAAAAACTGTAAATAAACTTTATTGATATTTTAACTATTATTCATTTCACTAAAAACTTTTGGAACAGCCCTCGTACTTCCGACACAGCTATTAGACGTGGAGTATAAAAAACACTGAAGAAAGATGTATTACTTTTAATTTCTATTATTCTACTATTCCAGTTCCACAGTTCAACGAAGAATGTTCAAAAAGCCGCTTAAGCTCCTACTTTTCGTCTCATTTCCGCGGTAAAAATCAAGTATTCCGATTGGTAGTAATCTATCAATCGGAAATGAGAAAATATCGTTTAGCCAATCACAGACCAGCGTAGCTTGAAAAAATGTGTTGCCAGTGCAACTAACTTAAATTAAACATTACAAAATGATACCGAAACTAACAAACCCTAACACTACAGAAGCCTAAAAAGGAACAAACTCATCAAGTGACTTCAAAAGTTTAATATTCGACATAAGCAAGTATGAAATATTGAATCCAGAAAAAACGAAGTGGATGAGCACCACTGACAGTTCAATGATTTCAATAGACGGCATAACGATTGACTGTGCAAGCAGTTACGTTTATCTAGGCCAGAAAATCATGTTGGGTAAAGGTTCGATGGAAGGTGAAATTGACAGACGGATACAGTTGGGATGGGGAGCATTCAGGAGACTCGCCGATGTATTCCAGTCTGGGATCCCACAAAGTTTGAAGACGCGAGTCTACAACCAATGCATTCTTCCAGTGATGACTTACGCTTGTGAAACATGGACGCTTAATGCCTAAATTATTCACCGCTTAAAAGTAGCACAAAGAGCAATGAAGCGAGTAATGCTTGGCATCTCTCTTAGGGACAAAGTAAGAAATGAGGTCATTCGCCGACATACCAAAGTCACTGACATAGGCACAAAAGTTGCACAACTGAAGTGGCAATGGGCCGGCCATGTGTGCCGAAGAGATGATGACAGGTGGTCGTACAGAACTCTTCTGTGGAGACCTCGTGCAGGAAGTAGAAGTGTAGGCAGACCAGCTGCCAGATGGTCGGACGACATAAAAAAGACGGCAGGGCCGACCTGGAGGAGAATCGCCGCGTCAAGATCTTCTTGGAGAGCCATGCAAGAGGCATATGTCCAGCAGTGGACACAGAAATGCTGAGAAGAAGAAGAGAAGAGGCAAGTATGGCACAACAAGTGGAGCTCAACATCAACATGTTCAGCAACAAATACCCAGGGCTAGCACTCTCGTCCCAAGAAGTCTCGAACACGATAGCGTTTGTATTTTTGTGAAGTCTTTTATTTATTGTAGAAATTAATTAATATTTCTTATTTAATACATTTTCGTATTTTGGATAAAATGTTGTTTCCTTTCGTTGGACAAAATATTTCCCACCGAAATACGTGACAATCTGATCTATATGCTGGTTCTGGAGCAACTGTAGAATTAGACAATATTGTGTCATAATCATAAATTTAAGTTTGCCTCAAAAATTTAGAATAAATTGTAAATCTTCAACTTGTTGCCCCCCCAGCTTTACTTGCCTCCACGTATAGCATAAATACTAGTATCAAAAATTATAAGTGTATCCCATTGGTCAATGTAGGAATCAAATGACCAAAAGTTTTAGGATGCCCTGTTAGTGCAAAGATCTGTATAATTTTTGGCACAAAATTTTAATAATTCCTTAGACTTTGCCAGGTTCCAAGCAGTTTCTGAAAATGAGTTGGGCAATTGGCTTAATTCCTTCCTTCCGGCAATCTCGGCACACTGCTAGATAATAACAGTTTTCAGATTGCTCTGACTGGGAGCTTCTGTCTCCCAGCTACACTGCTGTCCGCGTGGGAGCGAAGTTGGTCAAACTGGACTTCATGCGCTGTACTGTCAACTAGGTGGTGGTAGGTTGGCCCATTACGGCTCTCTAAATAATATCATTAGAAGAGCTCCGTTTTGGAGAGTGTGGGTGTGCTTCTAAACAAATTTTCACAATTTAATGTATAATGATATTGATTCATAATAGATAAAGAGATAGTGTATTATGGTGCAAGTAATCTAAGAGGTTGTTATCCCTGTATATTAAATATAGGGATCAGGGCTGCCTCTTTCTTCGCCCAGAGAATATGCATTGCTATTCAGCAAGGAAATGCAGCCAGCGTTCCTTCCGCTGTGCCACACAGGCACAATTTTCTTTACTTTTTCTATTATTGTTTTAGTTTAGTTTATTTTAATTACATACCTAGTTTATTTCATTTTATTATTAGTTAAATTATTAATTTTACTTTTTCTTATAAAATACATTAGGGTAATGTAATGCTATATTTTTAATGGAAGTAATTAATTTTCCATCATGTTTAATTCCTGAAAACCACAAGATATACACGGCAGAATATTATGCATTAATGTAGACGCGAGTGAGACAAATTAACATGCCTCCTACGATCAGCCGAGCAATTAAATATTGATAGGTACTATCCATATTAACAAAGAAATTTTAATCACTTTTATCTTATCTTAACATAAAAATTTAATGAGTTCTACTTAATACATAGATGCAAAATAATTACTTACATATTTTTACCTTGTCAACTTCCTCACTCCTTTTATTTTATTTAATTATCGTCGGAGACCGAAGCCGTTTCTTTTTAAACAAAAATAAT
The DNA here is from genome assembly GCA_937001555.2 of Hypsopygia costalis. Taxonomy (NCBI): domain Eukaryota; kingdom Metazoa; phylum Arthropoda; class Insecta; order Lepidoptera; family Pyralidae; genus Hypsopygia; species Hypsopygia costalis. The sequence goes on from OW443332.2 coordinate 27,529,624, forward strand.
GTTTCCTTTTTACACAACTTCACAAGCAGATTCCTATGCGGTCAACAAGTTTTCAGTTTTTTTTTATCTGATGACAGACAGACAATACACTAGCAACATTATCAAAGTGAGTGAAGGTGAAGATACCAGAAAGCAGTATGACCATTCCATCGTTTATGATCCCCTATTTTAAAATACAACGCCATCTGTAGGACGATTTGAATACTATGTTGGCAATCATTTCGTCTATCTGACGTTTACCAGTTTCAAAGAGAATTTCAGAGAGACAACTTACTTGCAGGCAATTTGATCTACACTACTTTGCGTCCTTCCGCCACTAATTAGTTCATGCAAACTACTGTCGGCCAGCACCCACCTATTATCGTTAGTAGATGAGGCATGCGACTGCCGTAGCTGCTTTGGCCGTCTCTGCTCCAGCTGCTGCGGTTGTCTCCTACCTACTTACTAAACGTAAGCTCATACATATTCTTCATATTTCGTACATAATAGGGCATGCATACTAATAGCTAGTGTCTAGTGTTATCACCGCAATTATCGGCAGAAGCCGTAAGTTTAAATATTGTGAATTATAATAAAACGTATTTATTTTTCAAAGTAATTCGACAATTACAACCATTATGGACCAGTCTCATTAATATCGATCGATCAGTCTCAACTAGCAAGCCACTACTATATAAAACTAAATTCTAATAATTTTTGGTCAATTAAATACAAATAATAAGTATATTTTTTTTACGTTTAGTCCATCCATAAATATATAATTATACACTTCTGGACACATCTATTGGCCCACCTTAGAGTTTAGGTTTCGATGGCCCCTACCGAAATATGATTGCTAGATTGAACAAAAACTATTGATGCAGTTTTAAACCTGATACATTTTACCATCTTTTTCGATCATATTGTTTTAAATTTGAATTCAGAATACCACACGACATGGAGCTACGCCTAACAAGTCGGGTATGCGCCTTGATTAAGGCCGTTGATTTTTGAATAAAAAACATTTTTTATCAAATAAAAGTTTAATTTAATAACGCGTGTTGCCTCCATGGGCATCTACCACAGCTCTCATACGATTAGGCATAGAGTTTATCAACCGCTCTATGAAATTTTGAGGGATCCTCCCCCATTCCTCTTCTATGGCAGTTTTCAACTCCTGCATCGTCTGGGCAACTGGCTGACGAGCCCTAACACGTCTTTTTAGCTCGTCCCACATGTGCTCAATGGGGTTCATGTCTGGGCTTCTTGCTGGCCAGACCATAACTGTGATGTTCACATCCCGAAGATATTCCCTGACGATGCCGGCCGTATGGGCTCTTGCATTATCATGCATAAAAAGGAAATTTGGGCCCACATAGTCCGCGTATGGCATCACGTGAGGTTCTAAGCACTCACGAATGTACCTTTCAGCATTTAATGTTGGCAGCCGTGGTCCCGTAACAACCTCAAGTTGAGTTTTGCCGCTCGCGGATATACCGCCCCAGACAGTCCATGAGCCACCGCCATCAGCAACCCTCTCTTCAAAGCAGCATTGTGCGAAACGCTCTCCCTTACGCCGGTAGACCTTCTTCCTTCCATCATTGCCATATAACACAATTTTAGACTCATCAGAAAAGAGTACACGGCTCCAATGCTGCTGAGTCCAATTTAAATGAGTACGCGCGAAATGAAGGCGCGCTGTTCGGTGGGCTCGCGTTAGTTTGGGGCCATTAGCTGGCTTGTGTGGTACCATATCGCGTTCTTTTAACCTTCTCCGAACAGTTCGAGCGCTCACAGATACTCCGTGGAAGTCACGAAGTTGGTTTTGTATCTCAATGGAGGTAAGGTGACGATTTCTCAAGCTGGTCGTCACGATGAATCGATCCTGCCTTTCAGTTGTGACCCGAAATCGTGGCCTTCCTTGGCGACGAACAAAGCCGCCAGTCTCTAGGTACCTCCGATAAACATTTCGGACCGCAGATCGACTTAAATTAAGTTGAGCACTCACATTTCTTTGGCTGTGTCCGGCCTGGATAAGTCCGGCCTGGATAAGCTTGGGCGGCGACTTCAGGCGAAGTATCCATAGATTATTGATAGAACCTCACTTTAATGTTAAGAATAAGTGATGTTTGTTGCAAAACCAAAGAGAAAAATCACACTTTCAAGAATTAAATCCAAGTAAACCAATAAAATCAAGTTTTCTTAGTATTCGATTGTTAGATATCAACGAACAGACTCCAAATTGTCTTTTGTTTCTTTAAATTCTGTGTTCGAAATTCAAAAAAAGACTATTGAATGAAATTATGAATGTGCCAGGTTCAAAACTGCATAAAAACTTTTTGCTCGACCTAATATAAAATTTTAGCTAGGACCAAACGAAACTGAAAATGCAAGGTGGGCCAATAGATGTGTCCAGAAGTGTATATCTCTTAAATTATTTTAATTCTTATTGAGAAATATAAAATACACAACATAACCGACTTAATTAATAGTAGGTATGTAAACATACCATTGTTTTTTACTAAACAAACAGAAATACTTACGGTATTAAAGCATTTTACTAGTTTAATCTTCATTACTTCTTAATTATAACGTAAACATCAATTAAATTAATATAAACCAAATAATACATACACTAAAGAAAGTATCTATTTGTACTGTTTGTACATGTGCGAACTTGTTTTGGCGCGATGTCTACCTACTCCCTGCGTCGTGAAATTTCGATCCGTCGCGTTCGCGTTCATTCGTTCGTAACAGTTCGTTCAATTTAGGCGTTTGTTTTCTAGGAAACGAACCTTCGTCGTCGTTGTTCGTTTCGTCGAATCGGAAGTGTCCGATGATACTACCGGTAATTTATAGATTAGCGGGCCTTTTTTCAAAACGATCGTTATCGAAAATTTTCTATTAAAGCGGATAAATAAAAGCTACTTTCAAATTATTAAGAAACTTATTTGCGAACAACAATTTGATTCTATACGACTTTATTTATATCTAATTTTATTATCCCAAATCAGAGAGAACCTCTATTGTCCATTATTGTGTGTACATTATTTGTGTGTACACGAATAGCTTTAGTACTCAAACATATCACTAGAGGCAGCACTTTCCGTACATGCAAATAAATTAGGTAAATGTCACTCAATTCTCCCATCTAGGATTTCAACGAAGAGTGAATCACAGCAATCAGAAAAATCTAAAAATAGCAGCAAAATGTTGCCCGTTGATAATTCTAGAAATACACTAACTCGATGAAATTCTACCACGTTGTCCACTCTCGCAAAAGTCGTCGGTAAGTGTACATAACACACACAGCAAACTGTACTTCATACACTTATTTATCATACCGAGAGCTCGATATTGATAAGCAAGTACCATAAAGATGGCAGGAGATGTCTCTCAAAGTATTAATACATTTTAAGAGCCTTTACATTTTAACTGTGATATTTGCGTAAAATGTGATCTCGGAAACAAAAATACATTAACAATGTTGACTTATTGAAAAGTACAGAATAACTATTGGTATAGTACGTAGCGGCCTCGCTTTTTGTAAATTTTGCTTAACTTTTTAAATAAACTCAAAATTGCAGAGAAAGATTTTCATAAAATGCGCGCAATCACTATTTTGAGCTCCTGGATTGTACTACTGTTCCAAACAAATGAAATAAAAAAAATAGAATGTTATTTGTTATATAGTCGTATAGTACATAGCGGCCTCGGAATTTTGAAATATCATTGATTTAATATAGAAAAAAAAATCATTCTTTTAACCAAAAAAACTTCGAAAATCGCTTTAAGTAAACTGTGTAAGAGGTGGGGGTCTTCACGGGATGCGGCGGAACAGCAAAAGAATAGAAGATCTTGAGAATGACGTCAGGTATATTTTGTAATAAAAGCGGTTACAAAAAGGCGGGCGGACAGGCGTAACTGTGCCTATAGCTGAGTCCCACACAACCACTTCCAAGTAGGACGATGGCGGCGGATGCACTGCTGAGAATGTCCAGACGTAGATGAAACAGAGATTCCGCGTTTCCCAAGAGATCGTTCCAAATAGGATGCAATCCTTAGGTGAACGAGATTCCTGAATTTCTACACACCATACAATAATTTCCACGAAGAGGTCATTATTTACAAAATCCAAACCATAGCGCGTTTTACTTTTGATACAGCGCCATCTGTTGCGGATTATCGGAAACTCGTAGTTCTCCTGTTGACCGTCGGTTATGTATTTGTGAGCGTTTTATAATGTGTTTCTTACATACTCCCCCTCAGTTCCCGAAGACGTCTCGACGAGAGGGACTGGAGTATTACTGCTTCCGAGGGCGACCCCGTCCTCGTTTAACTGTTGAAGTTATAGCAGCCTTGTCTGTAACCTTCTTAGGGCGTCCTCGCCTTCGTATCGGTTGAATAGGCTCAGGGACTGGAGTTTCATCGTTCCCTCTATATGGGGTCAATGCTGAAGCGTGGTACAGTCCTATGGGGATACCAGGTTTATCAGGAGTAGCTACTTTAAAGGAAGCTGCGCCATGTTTCTTCATTATAACATAGGGTCCATCTCTACGAGGAGCGAACTTGGCTGTAACTCCTTGAGCTGCTCTGCTGATAGGATGTATAGAGACTAAAACTAAGTCTCCTGGTTGATATTGTGGCTCCGTACGTCTATGTCGGTCCACGTATTCTTTACGACTTTCTTCCTTCATTTCCTGAACTTCTCTTGCCTTTAACAATGTTTCAGCTAGATTTTTAAGTTTCGGAGTTATCTCTGATATAATGTTTTCAGAAATCATAATATTCTTGAAGTCAACTTCGTTATCCCGCGGCGCTCTCAACTCTCTTCCGAACGTTAAGTAGGCTGGGGTGTAGCTTGTTGACGAACAACATGTACTATTCATTGCAAATCTGATTGCTGGTAAAAATTCTGACCATTTACTATGTTCCTTTCCTCGGATCATTATAGCTAACTGGGTTTTTAAATCTCGGTTCTTGCGCTCGACTGGGTTGGCTTCGGGATGATAGAGTGGAGTGTAATGGTGCTGTATATTCAGACTATACATGACTTGTTGCATTACTGCACTAACGAACTGTGTACCATTATCGCTTATCAGGCGACGCGGCACGCCGTATCTCAGAAATATTTCGTTAACCAGAGTCAGCGCACAATTTTCGGCTGACGCAGTAGTGAGGGCAAATAATTCGACCCAGCGCGTACATACGTCCTCTGTAATTAAGATCCACATCTTATCATCTTCCGTAGGAGGAAGAGGTCCAAATAAGTCAAAGGATAGGACATCAAACCGTTGGTTCATGGAAGTAGTTTGTAGTAATCCTGCAGGTTTTTGATTGGAAGGCTTATAACGCTGGCAATCTAAACAGTTTCTAACGTAACTTGTTATATATTTCCGCATTCCTTTCCAAAAGTAGCGGCTTGAAATTTTCTTATAAGTTCTCTCAGCTCCGTAGTGTCCTGCTAAAGGATCATCATGATATGCCTGTAAAATATTTGCCCATTCATGTTCAGGTACCACTAACTGGGCATCATCAACTTCACTGTCAGGGTGTAGTCGATATAGCATACCATTATTCATGAGATATCCTTTGTTACTCCAATAAATCCCGTTTTCGGTGTCCTTTAACTCCTCTAGTGAGTTGATAATTTTCTTAATATTCTCGTCTTTGAATTGTTCTTCACGCACTTCCTTGGTGCTTCTTTGGGGCATATCAACCATTATCGTACATATAGCACAATTGGATTGATCATCACAACATGGAGGTCGAGATAGTGCATCAGCAACTGTATTTAATCTACCAGGCTGATAACAAATCTTTAGATCAAAAGCTTGGAGTTGTAGTGCCCATCGGGCCAGTCTTCCTGTTGGTGACTTTAAGTTCATCAGCCATTTTAAAGCTTGGTGATCAGTCACGACTGTTGTTTGCGAATTTTCTATGTATGCTCGAAATTTATTCAAGGCCCAAATAACTGCCAATGCTTCTCTTTCCGTAGTAGAATAGTTTCGCTCTGCTGAGGTAAGGAGCCTGCTTGCATATTCTACAGGGTGTTCATCCTGTTTCTCCCCCTGGACGAGAACTGCTCCAATAGCATAGTTACTGGCATCTGTTTTTAAGATGTAAGGCTTGCTTTCATCTGCTTGCCGAAGAATAGGGGTGCTCGTTAGCCTATGTTTCAGTTTGTTATATGCGTTTTCTTGTTCTGCGGTCCAAATCCACATTGCCGTTTTCTTTGTTAGCTTTGTTAGTGGTTGGGCTATTGTTGAAAAATTCTCGATGAATCGTCTATACCAAGAGCACATTTGTAAAAATGATACTAATTGTTGTAAGTTTTTGGGACCCGGTCTTTCCAAGATAGCTTTTACTTTGTCTGGATCAGTGGTTAAGCCATCTGAAGTAATTATATGTCCTAAATATTTGATAGATGAACAACAGAAACGACTTTTCTCTTTGTTCACGGTAACGTTACACTCTCTCATTTTGTTTAAGACGTCTCTCAGGTCAGACAGGTGCTTTTCGAACGTTGATGAAAATATGATTAGATCATCCAGGTACGCTAACATCTTAACGTGATCAAGGGATATCCGGAATCTGTCTATCAGACGCTGAAAGGTAGCTGGAGCATTTCTGAGTCCGAATGGCATTCTTTTAAATTTGTATATCCCAAATGGAGTGATAAAAGCAGTCTTATCTTCATCTTCTTCTCTAACTTTAATTTGCCAGTATCCTGCCTTCAGGTCTAATGCCGTCATGTAAGGTGTCGGCTTCGCTGAATGCAACAAATCGTCTATTCGTGGTATAGGATAAGTATCAGGTATTGTTATAGCGTTTAGTCGACGATAGTCAATGCATACTCTGACTTCTCCATTTGACTTTGGTACCATTACTACCGGAGAGGCCCATGGAGATGAGCATGGTACAATAATATTATTCTCCAACATTTTGTCTATTTCCTCTTTTAAAATTATCTTTTGCTTTTGTGATAGCCTATATGGAGGTACTGATATTGGATTGCCGTTATTAGTTAAAATACAGTGTTCTCCAAGTGAAGAGGGTTTACTATTTCCAATGAAAACATCATCATAATCAACAAGCATTTTATTTAAATTGTCTTTCTGCACCTTATTGACAGCTATGCTACAAAATTCGATTGAGCCAGTTTCAGTATCAGAGTCACGAGTGTATTCTACTACTGGTGGAGGTAAACTGCTACTGGGAAAAAGTTGTTGAGACTTTGGGGATAACATGACTTCAGCCTCCCGGACATTCATTTCGGCATCCCTCATCATGAAGTCCGCGAATTGAGGAGAATATCCATCGAAAAGCACCCTAGGCTTCTTGGGAGGTGATAATGAAATTGGGACCAACTTATAGGGGTGTACTGTAGTACTAGAACCCTTAGGCAGGTTTGCTTCGATCGCCGGTGCTTCCACAGGTCGAGGTGGTCTTGCATTGAGGTGGAGGGCGACAGCGTCAACTGCAGTAGTGTCTGGTTCCGCGAATCTTAAGAACTCTTCGTCATATAGTTCATAGGTTGTTTCACCATCAATAAACTTCCAAGTGAACTGGGGAAGATTTATAACCATTTGTGCATCTTGTATGAATCCAATCCCCAATAGTGTGCGGTTATCCTTGGAATCGGGCAGCACTATAAATGTTGTCGGAATTACTCTATCTTCCAGTTTTACTGGTACTAAAGTCCGTAGTACCCTTTGCTGTTTTCCAAAACCATCAGCAAGTGTGACGCGAACAGTTTCTTCCATAAAGGTGTATCCCTTTTGGCGTAACTGCTGGTAAAGCTGATATGAAGCCACGCTGGTTCCCGCGCAAGTATCGACGTAGGCAGTACCCCGAATGTCATCTATGTCAATAAACACGACTGGTCTGTTCTTAGACACAGTTTGGATATTCATTGAACAGAAGTTCAGATCTGTGGTCTGAGTAGTTGGACGCTTCTTGGAACAGTCTGGACAATTGCTGCGAACTAACCCTGGTGCGCCACAGCCATAGCAAGAAATCTTGGGCATCGAAGGTGAAGGGACTTGGCTCGATTTACATTGAGTGTATTCTATGTGCTCTGGTGGTATAAGATCTCTCTTCTTCTCTTTCAGCTTTCGGCACACGTCAGTAGTGTGACCTGCGAAGTGGCAGTATCCGCACTTCTTCTTGGGCCCCTTGGTTTTCTTTTTGTTGTCGTGGTCAGCATTAGGTTTCGATAGATTATTATCGATTTCTAGTTGTTCGATACCACGGGCTGCTTCTAAAAGGTCATCGAAAGTCTTAATGTTATTTCGAGCCACCTTCTCTTTTATAGTTGCCTTTAACTGGCCGTATAACATGTCCAGTTGTTGCGTTTCTGTGTGCTCAGGTGCTGGTAGTTGGGCAAACAACATCCGTTTGTGTGCCACAAACGTCTCTGTTGCAGTATCAATGTGTTGGTGTTGACCAACTATCTCCTGGTATAAAATATACGCAGGTTTCTTCGGTGCGAAGGCATAGCGGAGACGTTCCTTAAAGGTTTCCCAAGATGTAACCTTCTTCTTCACTCCTTGCCACCATATACCAGCTTCCCCTTTTAGTAATAATGGAAGTCCTGTGAGAGCTTCTTCATCGGTGATGTTTTCTAAATCTTTATATATAGATACCGACGCTAGGAAAGCTTCCACTAGATCGGGATTCTTTTCACCGTCGAACACAGCGTTGCAGGCAGTGAACGATCCCTTTCTGTTGGGCGACAGCTTGGTAACCAGTTCTTGAAACTGGGTGTTGGTGAAGTTGACTGACATCTTCCGTCTTGGTTCCTTCTTCGCTGTAACTGTGGTGATGCGGCCGCTGCGTGTGATGTATCGTGGTTTCCCGGGCCGCCGTTGGTCGCCAGATTGTAAGAGGTGGGGGTCTTCACGGGATGCGGCGGAACAGCAAAAGAATAGAAGATCTTGAGAATGACGTCAGGTATATTTTGTAATAAAAGCGGTTACAAAAAAGCGGGCGGACAGGCGTAACTGTGCCTATAGCTGAGTCCCACACAACCACTTCCAAGTAGGACGATGGCGGCGGATGCACTGCTGAGAATGTCCAGACGTAGATGAAACAGAGATTCCGCGTTTCCCAAGAGATCGTTCCAAATAGGATGCAATCCTTAGGTGAACGAGATTCCTGAATTTCTACACACCATACAATAATTTCCACGAAGAGGTCATTATTTACAAAATCCAAACCATAGCGCGTTTTACTTTTGATACAGCGCCATCTGTTGCGGATTATCGGAAACTCGTAGTTCTCCTGTTGACCGTCGGTTATGTATTTGTGAGCGTTTTATAATGTGTTTCTTACAACTGTTAATTTCTCGAATAAACGATAATATTGTTGAGCAAAATTTATACGAGAATAATTGTTACTTCATGATGAATTTTGTAGCATGAATTTATTATCTTATTTCAATAAAAACGATAAATATAAAATTTTAATGTAATTCACTCATACTGTATGATCCATTGATGGTCGAAATAAAGGTAATTATTATTATTATTATTATTATAACTTCAAAATTACTACAAAAAAAGAAGCACCGGCGGCCTTCGCGGGTTTAGTACTGCGCGAGAGCTCGTCAGCGTGCAAATGTAATAGGGTTCTTAAACACTATTAGTTGTATTATTTAATATCCAAGTTTGTAGGTACATATCTCTTGTATAATTAATTATTTTTGTATTATTATTCGATAATGAGAAAACAAACAAACGCTTATTAAATTCATATTATTTTGACAAATTTAACAATAAATACAATTGAAAATTTCCGCTCAAAAATGTCAATGAAATAAAACGAAATTATATATTCTGCCTAAATTATATATTATTTACTCTTGTGCGTATCTACTTAGACTCGTGTTTAACTCTTTATGAATAGTATTTTTATTTTTTGTCATTTTTTATCTACTAGCATTTCGGCCTTGATCATATGTAATGTTTGGAGCAACTTGCCAATATGGATTTTCAACATTGAAAATAATACAAAAGGATTTGTCGTACTGGAGGCGCTCTGCGTCCTCCGGTCTATGAATTGAAGAGGGTTGTGTTAGATTTTTCTGAAACCAAATAATTTATTTCCACTGACATATAAAAAGAAGCAGACTCAAAACAACTTGTACAATATAAGGCGTGCTGCGTTGTATGACATGACAAATAAGCTACATTATGGTTTTTCGATGACATAATGTTGATACTTGCTACAAAAATGGTAATGGTAAAATACAATGCTTACGAATGTGACAGAGTGTCTATTACACAAAACACGAAAATTAACTGATTATAACTACATTATTATCAGCAATTGAAAATAAGTTAAGAGTGAAAAATAGCTTCATGTTCTAAACATGTAATGTTTGGTCTGCCACTCATCATATGTCTGTGTTTATTTCGCAATATGATTTATTTTTTACTTTAATTTAGTTTTCTATAAATATTAGATATTATTAACCTAAATAAAGACATGTATAATTATTTTATTAATAATTCTCATAAATAGTTAATGCATCATCAACGAAACTGGTCTATTTCAATTTCTACTAATTAGTAGAATTTAAGTTGTTTGTACTACTGACAACATCGGACAATATTCATGGAAAGTCCCAATAGACAAATTCCAATACGTGGTACGTGGCAGTTGGAAACGCGCTTGATTCTGCGAATTGAAGTATTTACCCGACCAACGACGGAAAGGAGGGTTATGATTTTCGAGTGTACGTACCTATATATTTTTACTCAAATATGCGCGGAAATATTGTTATTACTTTTATACCTAAAAGTACACTTGTTTGAGTACAGGGCCGTCCAAGGCACGGCCCGCGGGCCGCATGTGGCCCTCGGTATGCCCTCGGCTTATATTTGTACGGCCCGTGAATCGTTTTCTACTTATCACGTGTATGTGACGTGTCAAATTATCAATCGGTCATTGTCTGTACTGTCTAGTCCGGTGCCGTCGGTCTGTTCGCTGTGTTATGGGGATTTGTCTCCCATTAATCCTGCTGGATAGCCTGATAGTCCTGGATGCAGGGACTATAAAACCCGGATAAATTACATACCTCGTCCGACGATGTCCGTGTCGGCACCTGTTGGATGTCGTAGAATATCGGCGCTGTGTTTACTATACAGCATTAAAATGGCGAGCGATGGCTAAATTTGTATCATGAATGAGTTATGTAGGTATGTAATTATAGTTAAAATGTTATATGTTATTGTTTCCTAATATTGTGATGTTAATTAAATGTACATAATTTATTTCCTTCTATTATCATAAATGCAGATTAAAATATTATAGAATCAACTTACCACGATTTATTACGGATGCGTAGAGATGGGCAAAATACCGGGCATTTATGAAAAATGTCCAAAAGTAGTTGAGCAGCATGGTGGAGTACGTTCAAACCCCTTCGATTGAGGGGAGACCTGTATCCCAGCTGTGGGATGAATAAGGGTTTATAACTGCTGTTATATCTAGAAACGGGTTTTAACTGTGACAGATAATGAAACAAATATATTAAGTTGACTTTCTTTCTATATTTAAATTATCAGTACAGTACTTATTAACTATTTATTGCAATTAAATCATTAAACAACATATATATTATATAAATATTCTATATACATAAAATGAATGTAGCTAAGCGCAAAACTCGAGAACGGCTCGACCAATTCGGCTAATTTGTTTTCCAATTTGTTTTTATAAAGAAAAAATATAGTCCCAAACTAAGCAACGCTTGTACTATGGGTACTAGATAACTGATTTTATATAAATACATTTTTTTAATATATACATATATTACATAGAAAACACTCAGACCAAGACAAACAGATATGTTCATCCACACAAATATTTGTCTTGTGGGGGGATTGAACCCGCGACCCCGGAGTCAAAGTGGACATGGTTAGCCAATCGACCATCCATCTGGGTTTCGACCAAACAATCAAATCAATCAAGACCAAACAAATCAAGTAACAAACGTATAACTAGGTAGTTAGTAATTCTTGTATCTATCTCCGAGTATATAACGATATCTTTCTATTAGGATAACTGAGATATCGCAGTGGCATCTTCGGCATGGTCTTGCCCTTACACAATATCATTAAAAAAAGCATTAAAACGATCCGACATTTTTTTCTAAGGCAGACTAGATTTTCTAATGGCCCGATAGTCGTTTGAACTGACAGTCGGTGATAGTTTTTGTAAAGTTTATGCCGACGTTCGTAGTCGGCCGACTGTCGGTTTAAATAGGAGACTTTCGGCAGCGTAATTAATTACGTACAATCATAACTTAATTAATAATCTTTATTAACTCATAAACTAAAAATATAACATATTCTTAAATTACGATAATTCTGTCTTTAATGCGAAAAACAATTAACATTAAATAATCACTTTGTAATAAAATAATAGACTTTTGAGAACAATAAAATAGACAATGTATAACTTATTATATACAATTTAATTTAATTCCACTTTTTAAATTAAGGATCTGAATAATTCCTGTATATGCTCGTATACAACGCTTAGGTGTTGTATTACCTTAAGTAAAACATAGGAAAATTGACAAAATCTCCGAAATGGTTCACTTCTGCATAGGGAAATACCATGGTTAAATTACCTACAAGTACTCCATAACACCTTAGCAGGAATACCTCGAATTTCAAGTAACCCTGTATATTTTGCTTGGAGTAGTTTCTAGAGCTTGTTTTTTACAATTGATAGGTATTATTTTATTGTATTATTTATTGCTATAATTACTAGTGCGATTAGCAATTTGTGTTTACTTGAATCTATTAAGTTGTTTAATCTAATAGTAATCAAAATAGACAAATTCAGACAATAAAATCGCTAGGCTAACTCGTAGACTAGAGATATGTACTAATAGGCCCTGTGCCCATTATCGGTATGGCTCGGCACGGCTCGTCAAGGGATCCCCGGTATGCCTACGTACAGCGCACACCAGCGGCAATTAAAAAATTCCAGCTGCGAGCTGCTCTTGAAGGTATCGACTATTAACGGTACATAACGGTACATAACGGGATATAACGGTACGAAACAAGAAATAACGCTAGCGTTTTTTTTCTAAAACAGCAAATGTGGAATTAGGCGTCATTGCTTTAGTAATGTTGTCAGGAACTGGTGGCGTAATATTTTTTTGTTTCTCGCCATAATTTCAAATTGTGTTACACTACGTGTGAAGGAAACAAATGGGCACCAATTGTTGGCCTATGAAGATTTTCTTAATTCCACGTAATAAAGACACTACGGCTAGGTGACCGGCCATTCTCATGTCAAGATCACCGGTCACCCAAAAATGTTTTATTTCTTCGAATTTACGATGGAAGCAATTCTTTCTTAATGGGAAGCAAAGAGAAGCAATAAGGCAGCAATGTTTGGACATACGTTCAATGATATATACGTTTAGTGACCGGCCATTCTGACGCACTCAAATTATAGCCTTGGCAACCTAAGGCATAACGAGACCAGTCCGTTGAGATGTCTGCGTAATAACGCATCATTAAGGCCGCCTCGGTAGGCCTAAGGATGCCTCGGCAATAATTGCCTGTGATGTGCGCATGCATGTAGGCATGCCCAGGGATCCCCTGCCGTGTCGTGCCGATATAGGACGCAGAGCCTTAATGTTCGAAATCAAAAATTATAATAAAGTTGCGCGACAGCGATGACTCGGAAGTAAACGCACCAATAGCAGCGAGGACGGAGCTGAGGTTTCAACTGATGAAAGCACTTTAAAAGTAATTATTCAAAGTCGGAAACCCGAAGAATAATCCGAGAGGTCCAAATCTTTCCTGAGTATACGGGGATATTGAGCAGCCCATACCAAGCCTGCCAGTACTTTTCTTTCTGTCGTCCGTTTCTTTAATTCTCTCAGGGCTGTTGTCATCAACGCCCGTGTCTACGATCTCGTTTGAAATCACATCGGCATCGGTGTTCTGGCGTTCCTCTTTCAAAGTGTTGTCCACATTCATTTTTCTAATTTCTTCTCCAAGAACCTCTACCTGTGTAGTTAATACACTCAGTCCATTTTTGAATTCATTTATGAGCTCGCTATGTGCGTCTACTTTAGGAGTTAGTTTCTTGGGTACTAGATTATTGCTCGGTTTTTTATAAAAGTCCATTTTTTTTAAACGAGCATGCTCGTCTTCAGTAATCAAGGCAGATAATACTTTATCCATATCGTTATTATCGATACCGTCAAGAACTTTTCTCAATTCACCCACGAACTGGTCCCTGTGGCTATCTTTTAGACCCCCAATCAAATTATGGCCTTCGTTCCAGAAGTATTTAATGTTTTTAGCTACGATAGCATCGTGTAATTCCTGTACCATAGTCCTAAAGAGAACGCTCAGTTTAGTCTCCCAGTACTTTCTAGTGTTGGCCGATATTTTCCACAGAAATAATGTTTTAATATAATAGCTAGCGATTGATTCCATCTTAAGACCATCACGGAGTTTTTTTACCTGACAAAAAGAATTGGATTACATATAACAAAACTGTTGCAGTTAAAGAAACGCAGTGCAGTACTGAGTGACATGATACGGATGTGCCGCGTGCAATATAAGCTTATCCTCATCATTAGTGATGTGCAGTGATCGGCGTTAGTAGTGCCATTTGGGTTCAATAGACTTGAATGTTGATGTTAATATGGATATGACCACGGGATTCCGCGGTTACGTTAAGTAGTTCATTATATTTTTCCAGGTGTCGCTGTATCGTTAAGTGTGTAATACGTGAAAATTCGATTATATAGAAATTAGAAAAAGAAATTCTCCAGACGAACAGTTAAGAAAAACAATAAAATAAAAGTTAAGTTACGTTAAATAATAGCATGGTAAAGCATATAAATAGGTACGTAAAATACAAATAATACTAAAATAATTCAAAGTTAAATAAAATTGTTTAATGAAAATGCCGGGATTTGGGAGGCATATCCATATTAAAACAACGGTCACAAATCCCGCGTAATGGCACTACCAACGCCGATCACTGGTGATGTGCGAGTACCACAGTGTTTAACTCGAGACTAAATAAATACTCGCTCAAACCTTGGTATCTCAACAGCCGCCAGAACAATGTCAGTTTTAAAATATTTTCGACTTTATTTCCATTAATAAATTCAATACCTTCTTGAATATTTTGATAAGTAATTTAACTAAGAAACCCGACTACGCTGCTTGTTAAATTCGGTATAAATACCCAAAAATAAAAAGTTGAAAAATTTTATGTATGCAAGAATCGCGGGGTCTGCAAAAAATGCTAGGCGGCGCCGCGCGCGGGTGCGAGCGGGAGACCGCGAGCTCCCGGGCAGCGGCAGCCAAACTTCTTGTCTGCACTCAGTCACTTAGGCTGTGTTCATTTTTGTATTAAATTTAAAGAAAATGTTTCAAATTGGCTGAACGTTCGTCTTTTTTTTCCATAAATATTTAACAACTCTATGTATATTTCCCTTAAAAGGCTGGCGACGGATCGGCGACCTGGCTGTCTGATCTGATCTGGTGGTGCTGCTGATACGGTGGTAATTGCTCTCCACCAGGTGCCCACATGCTCTCCCCCCCCCCCCCCTCCCCTGCTCTCCCTTATATAAAAAGAAGTCTTGTTTTTTTCTCGGTAATGGTTTCTCTTCGCACTACCTCTTTTTTGTGCGTGATAAGCCGCGTCCATTATTAGCAATTTTGTTCCCAAACAGTTCTTCGTGAACTTAGTAGAACTCGCGTAGTCGCGGGTGGGCTAGCGACTGCCGGCCGCTGCCTAAAGTGGGGGTAGTGGCTGGATGTGCCAGGTGGAGGATCGCATAAGGTGGAAAGCATTGAGGAAGGCCTACATCAGCAGTGGGTAGATAGAAGCTGATGATGAGTGGATACTTTGTGGGAATGAACCTTCTATAATGGCGTGGATGTTTTTTTTTTATACTACGACGGGTGGCAGACAAGCATACGACCCGCCTGATGTGAAGCGGTTACCGTAGCCATATTAACGCTCGCAACATAAAATATCGCTCGCACGCCGCCACCCCCGCTGCCAACTCAGCATCTCCTCCCTTTCTGGTGACCTCACTCATTCGCAGGAACACAACAACCCTCAAGGGAATTGTTATATGGCTGCGGTATTCTGTGAGGTGGAGGTACATTCCCCAGTCGGATAGCTTACAATTACGCTCCCTACCTTTTTTTCGCCAGAGCTTCGTTTGTCAGTCAGCAGGGTGCACCGCGTGCAGGTGAAGTTGGCTTTGGTTCAAAGATGTTGATGAACCACTTACACCCCTATGTCGGGTGGTATCCTACTTTCTACTGCTCTACTATTAAGGATCATTTTACGCCTACTCGTTAACATACCAATCTGATCGTAGTCTTCAAATTCTGACACCCCGTCATCATTTCCTTTTCGAAGTTTTGAAATGAGAGTCGCCAGCAACGGTTTCGTAGCTGCAAGTCTTCCATCTGTTTATTGGGTTTGGGTACCACCAGCCACTCGTTCGACTTGCTGCCTGCGTTGGGCTCCCTGACATGGAAATGATATAGGGATAAATCTCACTTTCATCATCATCAGGTCATTTTACCCTCCTCCGTCAGTCCTCCTCAGTCATTTTGGCCTCCCCAACCCGTCTGGCCAGCGTGGGGAGTGTAGGCCAAATCCTCCACCTTCTGTCTGAGTCGGTCGAGAGAGGGTCGTGCTCCTGTATTGGAGACTAAAAATGACCTGATGATGATTACACAATGGGCTTGTTGCCCATGTTACAAAATTATAAAAACTCTCTATCAGTAACGTAAAATACATAAAACTAGAACGATCTTAAAATTTCAATAACTTATGTCCGACGTGCTTTATGTTCGGTCAAAGTTTGGTGGGAAAGTCCATTTTAAAGTTATGAAATTATAAAAAAAAATATTACCATTGTAGAAACAATAAAAAATACTATAACTTTTGTTACGGCACTGGCTACATAAACGCAATATTTAACATAGCTGTCATACAAATTTCTGATTTAATGCATTTAGATTATCACGGTGTGACGTCATAACGTGGTGGCCTTTTGTATGGAGCGTTTTCGGCATAGTCCAAAATTGTGATCTTCAAGTTATCATATCTCGAGAAGTTTTTAAGCAATCGAAGTAATTATTTCACCTTTAGTTATATTATGGTGACGTCTTTAAATAACAAATCGAAAAAAAAAAGGGATACAACGTGTTTAAAAGCCAAATTGTGACTTCCGGCCGGCCTTGTTGATGCTCAAGCTCACCTGTAGCCCTCCGGCCAGCGAGGGCACATGAACCTGATGACGGGCACCAAGTCCACGTCGAGCACGAACGGATCGTCCCCGGGCTCGTTGCGTAACTTGAGCGTGAACGCCGGCCCCGACTGCGTGTACTTCAGCGAGTACGTGACGCCGTTCACGGTCACCTTATTGCCCAGGTCGTTAACCGCCTTCTGGACTACACCCTGGAATGACAACCATAGGGGCGGACTAAGGCCTAGCCAAAATAAAAATTAAAAACCTAACTTAGGGCCCCAAATGTACCAACCAAGGCTGGTTATTGTGGGCAAGGTGGATGGGAAAAGACCTCGAGGACGATCACCAATCCGCTGGTTTGATTCCATAAAACAGGTTATGGGCCTCACTGTAACTACGGCCTTCAGACAGGCTGAAGACAGGGTGGCGTGGAAACAGCTTGGCAACTCTTCTACCAAGGCCTATCAGAATGGGCACGACCTTCAAGTAAGCCCGCTATACCCTTAGTCCGCCACTTAAATACCATCCACCCATAAGAAGTGATTTAAGTGGCTTAAACAAGCTATCTCTCAAGGAGCTTTTTTTTATACTACGTCGTAAAAATTAAAAACTTTTTTTTTTTTATACTTTTGAAGTAATTTTGAAGTTATATTTATCCTTTTTATTGAAATAAGATAATAAATTCATGCTACAAAGTTTATTCATCATGAAGTAACAATTATTCTCGTATAAATTTTGCTCAATAATATTATCGTTTATTCGAGAAATTAACAGTTTACTTAAAACGATTTTCGAAGTTTTTTTGGTTAAAAGAATGTCTTTTTTTATATTAAATAAATGATATTTCAAAATTCTGAGGCCGCTATGTACTATACGACTATATAAGAAATAACATTATTTTTTTTTTATTTCATTTGTTTGGAACAGTAGTACAATCCAGGGGCTCAAAAAAGTGAATATGCGCATTTTATGAAAATCTTTCTCTGCAATTTTGGGTACACTCTTCAGGTGGTCCCATATTTCTACCCGTGCGAAGCCGGGGCGGGCAGCTAGTCTAATATATAAAATTCTCGTGTAGCGGTATTTGTTACCAAACTCCTCCGAAACGGCTGGACCGATTTTTATGAAATTTTGTGTGCATATCGGGTAGGTCTGAAAATCGACCAACATATTTTTTTCATACATCTAAATGATAAAGGTGACCCACTCCTAAATATTTATTTTTATTTTATTGTTATTTATTATATTTTTATTTTATTATGATTGAAAAATACATTCATCTTCAAATTTTCACCCTTCGTCCATGAACTCCTATTTTTAATAGGAATAATTTATATTGCAAAACAATGGTTAACCGGTCAGCTAGTTTTCCTATATAATTATAGTATAGCACATTATTATCTGCGTTTATCTATAATCGGCATACCCTCAAAGGTACCCTACATTAAACGTACTTTTATGTTATCACTGTGCCATTGGCTTCTTTATATCTATAAATACTGTATTAGAGGTACATTCATCAGTCGGGTAGCTTACAATTATACTCCCTACCTCTCTTTTCGTTAGAGCTTCGTTTGTCAGTAAGCAGGGTGCACCGCGTGCAGGTTAAGTTGACTTTGGTTCACCCCAAAATATTATACTTTGGCCTTTGTACTCTATAAATGGCGCACGCCATATGAGTTGTAATCAAACTGCATTGTAAACTACAATAGGTCGGACCGCGATACATGCAGGGGGCGTTGCGGCAGACTACAACTCTATAATTTACACAAAAACCAATGTTTCTGTACACTACCAATGGAAGATCTGGGGCCGATTATCAACGGATTTTTTGAATGTGAAATTAAAAGTACTGCTCAGATTGTTGGTAATTGTGTTTAGCTCATCTGGCAGAAACCGTAAATCTCTTCCAGCTCAGCTGAAGATGTTTGTCAATAACTTTCAGCTAAGACCAATCAATCAATCAATCAATCAATCAAAGCTTTATTTGTTAAACATAGGTACAGTAATATAGATGTCATAAATACACATTAGTAGATCGCTATGTTTTGCCACGGATGACATACAAATATTTAGAATTAAAGAAATATCTCTACGCTAATTTCACAATGTGTTCAATACAGTCAATTATAGAAATGTCACAAGAATTAATGTCAATATAGAATGTGAATTATTTCAAATTTTATAAATTGTCGTTAAAAAAATCATTTACAGAGTAGTAACATTTTTCAATTAGCAATTCAAAAAGTCGTTTTCTAAACATATTTAGATTTAAGTCTTTCAAGTAATTTGGTAATTTATTATAAATTTTTGTGGCCATACCCAATACATTCTTACGGACTAATGTTTGTTTAAAATTTTGCGTGCTTAAAGTGTGTTTATATTGTGTTCGTGTCGGATTCTTTTTTACTTCTGATAACTTTACATATAATACTAATTTTTTTTTGACAAAAAGAGACGTTTCAAATATATACAGGGCAGGAAATGTTAGTATCTTTAACTGTCTGAACATTGGTTTGCAACTATCTCTAATGTTCATATCACACATAGCACGTATGCAGCGTTTTTGTGCCCTAAATATGTTATCCCAATTTGAACAGTTGCCCCAAAAGATAATCCCATACCGTAGCACTGATGCTACAAGTCCATGGTAAGCTGTCAGTGTGGCATCAGTTTTTGCAATTGTTCGCAATTTATATAGCGCAAATGCAGATTTGTTAAGTTTTTTGCAGATATCATCTGCTTGTTCCTTTTTTTTTTGACCAGGCGGTATAGCCTCTGGTAATGTAATAACCATAGAGTCCATCTATTGTACCAATTACTGTGTTTTAAATTTAAATCTGTGTTTAAAATAAATGATGGATGTTTGTTACTCTTTCACGCAAAAACTACTGAAGGGATTGTGATGAAATTTGGTACACGGGTAGAATATAATCTGGAATAACATATAGGGTACTTTTTATCTCGACATTCCCACGGGAACGGGAATAATGGTACTGAATGTGTAAATCACTAAGTACTGAAGGGATTGTGATGAAATTTGGTACACGGGTACATCTGGAATAACACAGAAGACACTTTTTATCTTGGAATTCCCATAGGAATGGGAATAATGGGACTGAACTAGTAAATTACTGACTACTGAATGGATTGTGATGAAATTTGGTACACAGATAGAATATAATCTGGAATAACACATAAGACACTTTTTATCTTGGAATTACCACAGGAACGTGAATAATGGGACTGAATGTGTAAATCACTAAGTACTGAAGGGATTGTGATGAAATTTATTACACGGGTAGAATATAATCTGAAATAATACATAAGGTACTTTTTATCTTGAAATTCCCACAGGAATGGGAATAATCATTAATTACGACAATGGCATCGATTTGAAAATATAACGTAGTGGACATGAATTACTTAAAAAGATTTTTCAAATTTTACCATTAAGAGGGTGAAACGGAGGTCCAAAGTTTGTCAATATGGCAAAACGAGATTAGTTGGACTATTTTATCCTAAATTTTACACGAGTACTTCTATTGATTAATGAGTAAACACGTGTTTGCCCCGAATGTCACGCGAGCGAAGCCGCGGGCGAAAACTAGTGTTTAAATAAATAAAGAACATACAGCTGATCTCGATTTTAATACAAACATACCTGAATCCACTCACGGAATTTGTTTTGTAAGAAGTATTTCTCATCATCCCGCCAGTCCAACGTGACACGGTTGCATTTCTCCCAGTTTGGCTGCCGGGGTAAGTTATCAAATGCTTTAGTAATTTTCATTTTAACGAAGCCTGGCTCTTCGTTTTCTATTGTGATGCCATTCTCGCCGTCGTCATAACATATCGGGAGTCTGATCACGATGTCCATGTCGAATTCGTCAAGTTTCGACACCTTTATGCGGTCAAACACGCTGCCCGCATACATGGTCTGTCGAATCATAAATGTAACAAATATGGTAAATCTAAACTTAGTAGAACTAACTGATGTGCTTTGAGTACAGAAGATAGAGGGCTTCACTGGGAGGCACACTCGACCCGACTACACGCCGTTTATCCGATCTGCTGAAAAGTTTCAGCTTGCAAACTTTGAAGGCTGCGTAGACAACTTTGCCTGTATGTGGATGGGTTTAATTATCTAGAGCTCTTACATGCTTCTGAGGGCATATTAAGCCGTTGATGCTGACTGTTGTCATTCGATGACAGTCATTAAGGCAAATCAGCGGCCATTGAGCGGCAGGAAGACATTGGTTGACACCAACCAACCACCAAGCCGCAGTCTAAGTGGAGGTGATGTGTGTGTTAGCTCTAAACTTCTTTGATCGAGGGGAGACTACATTCCAGCAGAGGGGTGAATATGGGTTGATGCTGATGCAGTTTAAATATCGGATAAATGATGTTTGTTGATTTAGGGTCGGCAATGCTTGTGTGATGCCCCTGCTGTATGGACGGCAGCATGCGTGTGATGCCCATGGTGTTACAAGCGTCCAAAGAATGCAGTAAATTCTTTCCAACAGGTGGGTCGGTGATTTGTTTTAGTAAGAAAAACAGTGTTATATAATTTTAGTTTTTAATAATTGTATTTAATTTTTATGATTCAGTGATCGCGCTACCTTAACTTATACACAATAACTCTTAATCATGGCCTATGGTCAACAATTTGTGGACTTACCGTACCAGACAGCATTTAAACTAAAAAAAATAACGTGAATATTTCAGGCGGAAGCCAGGCAATAATAAAAATACTCACTTGATTGCTATTTGCATGAAAATAATTACAATTCTTTTTCATCTTTTCTTTAACTTGTTCAAATACACTTTTGAAGACCTCCTGGGATAGATTGATGTCATTGTCTTTCAGACGTATGAACTTTTCAAAAACTTTTGCCAAATACAGATCCAACAGATTCTTCTTCTTCTTAGGTTTGGTCATAATTTACTACTATTATATACAATTAGTGTATTGGAAAGAAATGGGAGCTTTTTACTCATAAATATGAATAATTTTTATAAGAGGACATGAGAGCAACATCTAAATAAATAAAAAATGATATCCCAGATGGGATCAGCTATTGGATCAATTTTGTTCATGTTATCTTTATTCCAAACTTGAACTTAAAGCACCTTGTAAATGTTGCTCATATTCACTTTGATTCCCTCTTTGTGATGCATAGTTATGTATGTAGTATTCAATTCTTCTTTAGAGCGATAGTAATGTTCTCGCCAATGATAATGCTTTTTAACTTTAGCATAGATATCTGAATAATGACTATGTTTAGTATGTTCAATTCCTTTATGCTAGACGGGCTTTATGACTAAATATGTACATGAGGTTTAATTTGATTATTCTATTACTTTAAATTCATTTTAATTAAGCACATGCCCGGCACAAGTACATGATTGAGTGTAGTAACTAAATTACTATAAATTTACATCATGTTTGATTCCTGAAACCAAAAGAATACATTTATTTGATTTGGCAGATTATGCAGTTACGTAGGAATGCCAGTGAGATGAATTAACAGGTTAGCATTTTAACAAATTAATATTTTATCACTGAAATTATAATGAATTATTATAGGAAATAAGTACCTATTCATAATCTACGTACAAGTATATAAAGGTGAAGGTGCATAATCAAAATACTCACATAGCAAGCCTAACTTCATTGTGTCTATTAGTTATGGAGTGCCTAGGCCTGTGAAAATTCCACATCTAATCTAAACATTTATTTTCCAGTAATATTTTGTTCCAGTGATCCATTAAAAAAAAAGAGCAACAATGGAAATTAAAAATACTTCAATTTTTTGTACAGATAGAAACTCACTCATGAGTCAACCAAACGGAAAAATGTTGCCACTTGCGTAGGTACTTTGCGTATTAATTATAAACTCTAAACCATGACATATTATACTATGACCATGATATGTATTGCCAAGCTCTTTGTTTCAATGTTATTGCAAAATGTTTCGAAAAAAATCTTGCAAATCTTGAAAAAAAGAATACATATTAATTTTTTTTTCAAACAACGAATTGATTGTATTTCTAACTGCCGATTCTACTAATGTTAGGTTCTTGTAAACGCATTCGATTAAGCATGGTACCTACTAAAATTTGATTTATAGCAACATTTCTAGAAACTGCTCTCGAGCTGGTAGCTGGTATTTTGGCTGGTATAGTGCCACAGGCGCCCATTAAACGCTCATTCAAACGTCAGTCAATTCCATCAGTCATGAATTGCATTTGCTCGACGGTGACTGATGAAATTAATATCGACATTAGACTAGACGGTCATTCTGACTGATCGTCAGTCAAACCCAAAATTTCTCAGGGAATACACGCACAGGCAAGAACAATGTTTATTCATAAAAAATGGCCTGCTTATCGCAATTTTTTTTAATTTATTTTCGCAGAAAAGATGTTGATGATGACCTGTTGATCTTAGTAACAGCATACCTAAAAAACCTGTATGTGAAAATCTATAATTCCCGAAGAAAAGCTCGGAGCAACTTTGCGATTTAATGGTACTAGTAGAAATATTGAAGACATGACGTTTTCAGTAATTAAGTGACCTGCTGCTATTTCTGAAGTAATTATAAATACATGTCGGGCTGTACTTATATACGTTTTACAGGATTATATGAAAGTAATACAAAGCTGAGAGGAGCTCGATGGCGTCGTTGCGCGTGTCAGTCTATTCGATCACGCAGGTTAAGCAACATCTACCGTAGCCAGTCTATGGATGGGTTTATTTATTTCGAGCTCCTCTGTGCTTCAGAGCGCACGTGTAGCCGTCAATTCCGGCTGTTGTAATTAGATGACAGTCGTTAAGTCTGGTCGGTGGCCACTGGTCTATATATGCATGCAACAGATATGCTTATATGCATGTAACGCAAACGGCTATTATATGCATGTACACAGACTAAAAAAGTGTCGTAGAAAGTCTGTCGTTTGCGCTAGGCCTAACACTGCCACTATTGAACTGACTAAAACTAAATATGTGATCCGTGATCCGATCTACAGTTTTAAATCTATTTTAAAAATATCGATCTATATCTATAAAATTCAAAGTCCTGACTGACTGACTGACTGATATATCAACGCACAGCCCAAACCGCTGGGTCTAGAGATTCCAAATTTGGCACGTAGGTTCCTTATGTCGTCTAGGGGTACACTAAGAAAGGATTTTTCAAAATTCATCCCCTAAGGGGGTGAAACGGGGGTCTAAAGTTTGTATGGGGAAACGAGATTAATTGGACTATTTTATCCGAAACTTTACACGAGTACTTCTATAGATAAATGAGTAAACACGTGTTTCAGGACTTTTCAATATTCAACCCCTAAAGGGGTGAAATGGGGTGAAAAAGTCTGAAAATCGTCATGGGTATGGTTTTTATAGTTTATCGGGTCGCTGATTACGAAAATAACAACTATTATCTAATCAAACATAGCCGACGTGACAAAAAGTCGCCTCTGTGGGGGTGCGATGGGATGGAAATGTCTAAAATGGGGTGAAAAGGTCTAAAAATCATCATGGGTTTTGTTTGCATGGTTTATCGGGTCTCTGATTACGAAAATAACAACTATTTTCTAATCAAACGTAGCCGACGTGACATAAAATCCCCCCTGTGGTGGTGTTATGGGATTGAAATATCATAATATTAATATGGGTGTTGATTCTTTGGTTTTCTGGGACGTCAATTACGAAAATGGCATCGATTTGAAAATGTAAGATAGTGGACAAGAAATTACTTAAAAGGATTTTTCAAAATTTACCCCTAAGAAGGTGAAACAGAGGTCCAAAGTTTGTATGTGGAAACGAGTTGAGTTCGACTACTTTATCCTAATTTTTACACGAGTACTTCTATAGATAATTGACTAAACACGTGTTTCAGGATTTTTCAAAATTCAACCCCTAAAAGGGTAAAATGGGTACCAAAAGTCTGAAAAACGTCATGGGTATTGTTTTTATGGGTTATCGGGTCGCTGATTACGAAAACAACAACGATTTTGAAATTCAATGTGGCTAACGTGACCATCATACTCTGATTGAAATGTCTAAAATGGGGTGAAAAGGTTCAGACCAGACCAAAATCGTCATGGGTATTATTTTTATAGTTTATCGGGTCGCTGATTACGAAAACAACAACTATTTTGTAATCCAACATAGCCGACGTGACATAAAATCACCCCTGTGGGGGTGCGATGGGGTTGAAATGTCATAATATCAATATGGGTGTCGATTCTAAGGTTTTCTGGGACGTCAATTACGAAAATGGCATCGATTTGAAAATATAACATAGTGGACATGAAATTACTTAAAAGGATTTTTCAAAATTTACTCCTAAGAAGGTGAAACGGAGGTCCAAAATTGTATGGGGAAACGAGATTACTTGGACTATTTTATCCTAAACTTTACACGAGTACTTTTATAGATAAATGAGTATACACGTGTTTGCCCCGAATTTCACGCGAGTGAAGCCGCGGGCGAAAGCTAGTATATCATATAATAATATATCGATATTTTTTGACGATTCCGACATCCCTATGTGGGGAATTCCTGGGAACTACCAATATGATTCTAGTGTTACCTGCATGCTAAAATTTTATTCAAGGGAAGACTGAATATATCTAATATAATTTTAAGTTCAATCTCTATTTGCTCTATAAACGGCTACAACTATCAAGTTGTGTTGAGTAACATCAATTGCACAAAATTCCACAACAAATTCGACAGTGTATGATTGAATATCTAATATTTCGTTTTTCCGAGCAATTATAGCTAATCCACCTTGTTTTTTTTATATTAGCTCAGCATATTGGCTCCGCTTCGCCTGATGGTAAGCGAAAAGAGGAGCCCCGATCGCATCGGCAACGGACAAGAGACCTTGATGTCTTGTCAGTTGAAGCTGCCATGCTGGCCTCAAGATGCTTCTTCACGCTTCGCTGCAAGGATCCCATATTGTATATGATTTTGTCGCAAATATTTAGCTTACACTTCTGCTATTTTTAGTTTTATGAAGGCATATGACTCAAGTATCACAGGTCTAATCTAGTTGTTGTTGGCAAAAATAATGTGGTAATCATGATCGGATTTTAAGAATCATCAAGACATCCAACTCCTCGCCACTTTACAGCAGAGGTATTATTATGTTTGGGCTCATTGTAATGGTGCAGGTTCTAGATAAATGGAGATCAAAGTCAGTGGGAAAGAGATGTTTTCTTGGTGGGGGGTTTATTAAATCATTTACACTTGTAATTTTACATTTTTAGTAATGTACACACCGCCACTATTATCCATGCCCTATCGCCTAGTTGCTTATCATCAGTTCCAGAAAACAAAGTAATAACAGGTTCGATAATATCGACGTATAAAAGAAACTTGAAGTGGAGGTTGTTCATTCTTATCACAGTATTAGTAGGTATCGGCAGCGAGAGAAACTTGAAGACCTCGCGTTATGTTGTGATAGGGCGGTTTTTGATCGGTGAGTCATTTCATTTATTTCCTTTGTTTGTTAATTGTTAGTGTAGAAAATTCTATACTAGTGTTGCACTTTTATGGAGCATCTGCAGCATAAATTATTACTATTATGAAAAAATACACTATCACTAACTATAAACAGTAGGTATTTAAATTACGAAAATTTTATTTGAAAGGTGACACTACGTATTTAGGGTTCAGTAACAAACAATAACTAATCCTATAAGTATATTATATTCCTTAGATACGAGTATACATATAAAACGCAACCAACTAGTTAAAATTGTCTGTCATTCAATTGAAAGAATACTTAGCTGTTTCCTTGAACACATCATTCAAACTTTACACGTCAAAACCTCGCGTCGTTTACAGTAAGGTGGCTGAGTGGCTGAATATAACGTTCAACAGTACAGCTAGACGATGCTCAGCTAACTGATTCAATTTGCTAGATTAACCTCCATGACATGTTTGAGTTGATTTTCGATTAAGTAACGGAAATAAGAGCTCCACTTCTTTCTAGTTCATCAATTACCTGGTGCCGAGTATCGGCTGATATTTATTAGGTACTTTAACTATTTTATGTTATTATTTCCTTTTGACCGTAACAACTTTATTATTTGTGACCACTAAATAACACTGGAAAGTTAACTTCATTATTTTTGACAATAAAACAATTTGTAACAATAGAAAAATAATAATTGTTGACACCATATTGCAAACAAAACGAAACTAGTGCCGCGGTGACCGAAAAACATACTAATTCAATGATACGGCGGATTTTCAGTCAGTTGTGATGTTGCACATTTAAAACGCGATAATGATTTAACTACAGTATAAGTAATAGGACTAATGGTTTAACTAAGTTTCGGTTGAATGGCGTTATTCAATGAATCGGCTAGTCTGTCAATTGAATGGCTATTTTAACCAGTTTCCGTTCGTAAAACACTGCTCGTCTTTATCATACCTACTCAAGGACGTTGTTAAATTATGAAATACGGTGTAGTTATCTTTATGACATTACATTATATAGAAGCGCTATAGGCGAGCATTACGATGCCGAAAAGTAGTAACTAAATGCTTACTCATCAAACTATACACGCAGTAAGCGAAGAAAGAAAATAACGTAAACGCCTACAGCCTTGGTCACACAACTTATCTGCGAAAATAGGGCGAAATACTTCGTATTCGGTCTACGGCGAATCTTCGCGGGCCACATATTGCACGTTGTAAAGTTTATCGCGATGTACAAACGCAAAAAATAACATGGACGCCGCGGTTGCTCTGTAGTAGCAAATAATATTTTTTTACATCTATGTCATCTAAAAAACAAATTAAAAGGAGAAAAAATTATCGCTACTCCAACCCTTGTTACGCTTCAGCTATATTATACATTGTAATAACATTAACACGTCCGTTAAGAACGATGGACCTGCGGACTGCGGGTCGACTGATGAAGTGTGCGCACGGCGCAAGCTAAGTTCATCGCGATAAAACCCTTTGATGTGCGAGAGTTTACCTACAGCGGAGAGATGTGCCTGAAGCTTCGCCCGAAGTGTAGAAGTATTCGCGATTATTTGGCTACACATACATCGCGATAACCCGAATATTCGCGTTGTCGCATACATAATGTTGATTGGTATAGAAAGTATGTGCGGAGGTGCGACCCGTCAGAGATAGACGTCACCCGTCATAGATAGATGTTCTGTTCTTTTCTCTTTCACTCTCTCACACACGTTTCGCTCGTGTAAAGTGCATTATAAAATGATTTTTTTTCGTAATATTAAAAAACCTACTACTGACGCATGAATTCAGATTTTCTTATCTAATAATGTAACATACTTAATCTATCACTCTATATCACTGTCTATAACACAGAAAGTCTTATCTACAACTTTTCAACAATTATTGTTTTTAAATAGCGCTAAGGAGTTGCCCCAACGTGTCTCAGTGAATGTCGAGCATTTACCTCGCTTTCTTCTTGCCACAGTAAAGGCAGATTGTACTCTACGACTACGGAACCCATCTCTGCGCAAGTCGGAGTCGCATTTTCCCTGTTCTTATTTTCAACATTATCCAACTTCAATGTTTTGAAACTGTTTCTGTGTTAACGAGGATGAGGAGGAGGTGGTTTATCTCATCATTACCTATTCAATGCCTTCCTCAATGTTTTTCACCATTTGCGATCCGCTTTCCTAATTTATCCGCTTTCGTCCACGTTTTTGACGTCATTGATAAATTGAGTGGCGCCCAACGTTTAGTTTGAGACATACTGGACATTAGTTTAAAACAAGGTACCTTCATCATATGATATTACTGTGGATAACTACAATAAATAGCTATTTTTGTTTCGCAGGATGCAAACCAAAGTAGTGCAATCGAATCTTGGGAGTAACAATTGCTTTCATAAATAAAGGAATCTGTAATATACTACAACTAGTATTGCGGAATCTATGTCACATACTGGCACCACCAATGAAAAAAGTATTTTATATTAATACAACAAATTAACATACATTAATACGACACATAAACAATAATAATATAAATAAGTAGATCCATTATTATTAAAATGAATCGAGATCGAGAGAGAGAAGAAGAGGAAAATAGGGATGAAAGTAACAGTGGTATAATTATTGCCGGAGTACTGGGGGCGGCAGCAGCTCTGGCAGGTGGGCTGTATTGGTGGAGCACAAGGAATGCCGATGACGCAGAGACGCCTCAACGATTGGCAGAAGAACGCAATAAACGGAGACCAACACAGCAGGGAAGCAGCTTTTCAACTGCTTGGGAAGCAAGCAGATCTTCAACTCCTGCGGAAGCGAGCAGCACCTCATTAGTCTCAAATTTATTAGGCGGTATTGCCAATATGGATCTATACAACTAGTAAGTATACACAGTTGTACGGCAGAGTAGAGTTGCAAATGTTCTGTATAATACCGAGTCGTTAGGTATTATACCGCTATACAAATGTACCGTATACCGAGTCACTATGTATTATACCGTTATACAAATGTGCCGTAGAATACCGATTCACTAAATATTATACCGGTATACAAATGTGCCGTATAATACCTATTTTTTATATCAAATGCGTATGCCAAATAGATGCTTTTAATGTAAGGATAATTGAATGTGCGCTGGAATTCTTTCACCTCTGGTGGTGGTCGATCACGGAATACGGCGACCGTATCCAATTCACCTAATTCGGCGACAGCATTGATTATACTTTAGGCACCTAATTTGGCAACGGCTGTGCTAGTGACCCACATGCTCGTTTGCCCCCTCTCGGCTCTCATATAAAAAAAGCATTCAGCCGAATTTAATATTGATATACACAATGTTTTGAATACCGAATACGGCTGAATCGCTCGCAAGTGAGTCGCAACGTTCTAATGTCAATATTATATATATATATATATATATATATATATATTTCGGATAAAAAATTTAAAAGTGATTTTTTTTTCATACAATTTGACATATTACAAGTTGGTATTCTATACGCAATTGGGACTGTGGCGTCGCCATTGTATTGAAACTTTTAAGTAAATTTTCGTTTTGACTGCTTAGTGCGAGTTATTTGGTCACATCGTGCTAACGTTTACAAGCCGACCAAATTAAATAAAAGTTTCATATTGTGAATTTACTAGGCGCGTGTTACATTTCCAAATTATCCGGGTTGCTCACTTGAAAATATGAGCAAGTAAGCCACATAATTTCGATATGTAACACGCGTCTTACAAATTCACAACATGTGAGTTCTTCTCTATTTTTCGGATTTCTAATGATCGGTTTGTTTACGTTGACATGATCGAATGCGAACAATAAAACTCACACTAAGCACTCAGATGATGATAATGATTTTGTTTCAGTGGGAGTTTTGAGTCTGTGAGCAGATTCCGTGACGTACTAGCAGATAATCCCGATGTTGAGTCTCTGCGAGCCCGTGACGTACCGGTCAATCCTTATATTAATAATCTGGACACGTTGCTCCACGACATATATGTGCGGTTCATAGCACTCAAAGATTTTGACCTTTATTACAAAGTTTTCGATACAGTATTGCTACAATTGCATAGACACATGAAGAAAGTCGATTTGTACTATAATCGATACTCCAGCACAGTAAGTACAGTCCTACTAATATTATAAATGCGAGAGTTTGTGAGAATGAGCTTTGGGATCTATATTTTAATGCGTAAACGGTTGAACAGATTTGAAAGTTTGGTGCATAAATAGAATGTACATAGTAAAGCATGTTTCCTGCCATCCTGCCAGTGTGTTTTCGAAACATTGAGGCAGCAAAATTGGCCACGCCTGTTATTTCAATGTTTTTGACCAGTGTTCCGAAAAAATACTCGCGGGAGACCCAGAGGCGCACTAAGGCTATAGCGGGCCCTAGGCAACATTGTAATTCTAGACCTATTTTTCTGTCATGACACATACTTTATATACTATATATCATCATCATCATCATCAGCCTGTATCTACCCACTGCTGGATATAAGCCTTCCCCAATGCTTTCCACCAGATACGATCCTCCGCCTTCCGCATCCAGCCGCTCCCAGACGCTTTCTTAAGGTCATCAGACCATCTAGTAGGAGGGCGTCCAACACTTCGTCGTCCTATGCGCGGCCTCCACTCTAATACCTTCCTCCCCCATCTGCCATCAGTTACTCGGCAGATGTGACCGGCCCATTGCCACTTCAGCTTGCAAACTCTGAAGGCTATGTCGACAACTTTTCGGTTCTCCGTCGAATTTCTTCGTTCCGGATTCGATCCCGCAGAGAAACCCCGAGCATAGCCCTCTCCATCGCTCGCTGCGCGACCTTTAGCCTGTGGACCAGTCCGATGGTCAGTGTCCAAGTCTCTGCACCATACGTCATTGCAGGGAGGACGCACTGGTTGAAGACTTTAGTCTTCAAGCACTGGGGTATTTGCGCGGCGAAGATATGACGAAGCTTTCCAAAAGCTGCCCAGCCCAGTCGAATGCGTCTGTCGATCTCTTTGTTGAAATTACCCCGGCCAAGCTGTATGGAATGACCGAGGTAGACATAGTCTTTAACTACTTCAATAGCTGCATTCTCTACGATAACCGGGCTAGGGATGACAAAATCGTTGTACATGACTTTCGTCTTGTCGAAATTCATCCCCAGCCCCACACGTCGAGATGCAGCATTGAGATCGACCAACATACGACCGGATCCTCCAGCGATTCAGCCATTATGACCACGTCGTCGGCAAACCGAAGGTGTGAGATGTACTCGCCATTAACACTGACGCCCCGTTTTTTCCAGTCCAGCGTCTTAAATACGTCTTCCAGAGCAGCGGTGAATAGTTTCGGGGAAATGCTATATATATATAGGGGAATAGTATATTATACTAATCCCCTAAATATATATAATACTATATATATATATTATACTAATTTTCGGGCCCCAAAAATTACGGGCCCTAGGCACGGGTCTAGGTTGCCATGGGCCTTAGTTCGCCCCTGGGGAGATCCAGCTTCGCATGTGTGAACGTCCTTGTTAATGTCAATGTTTAAGTGTACTGT
Source organism: Hypsopygia costalis (assembly GCA_937001555.2). Lineage (NCBI taxonomy): Eukaryota > Metazoa > Arthropoda > Insecta > Lepidoptera > Pyralidae > Hypsopygia > Hypsopygia costalis. The sequence continues at coordinate 27,561,922 of OW443332.2, forward strand.
GGTAAAACCAATGACAAATATAATAAGTTTAGTAGTGTACCACTTAATAGGTAGATGGCGCCACGCTGCGACTTGACAGCAGTAAAATATAAAATGCAAAAACTCGTCACCATCACAAACCTTTTTGGTAGCTCAATTGGAAGAGCACTCGACTGGTCGTCGAGAAATCGTGGTTTCAAATCACACCTCGCAGGGGAGATGAATTTTCAATTTTTAAAATATTTATAAAATATAATAAATAGCTATTATTATAACTGGATGGCACCATCTATAGATATCAATGCCAAAATAATGCAGTAGGTAGGTATAGTACTTCACAATAAATATTAGACATCGCCATAATAATATATATACATAGATATAATAGTGTTCGATACCTAAAAATTCGTGGTGCACGGCAGTTGAGTTTCACTTGAACTGACCTAACCACCTCCTCCATGCCTTCTTAGGTTTTTAATGCTTTAATTGCTATATTGCTGTCTGTTTTGCTACATTGCTAAGAGAGGAGGTCAAATTCCAAAAGCTTCTTACTCCTACTAATTTGTTCTGATTAAATTCGTTGTGAGTTCCAAGGTCGCCGTAGTCTTGCGAATAGGGATTAAAGAATATTGAGAAAAGTGCACACAGTAGTCTCAAATGTCGACGCTGACGGATAGGAAACCATCCAAGCTTGGACGTAGGATGAAATATGGTTCAATTTCCGTAGACAAAAAATAAATTGAATAGCATTATTTAATAGACGATCTAGCTTATTTAGAAGATCTACGTTTAGATTCGGATGACACACATCACCATAATTGATTAATGGGTAAATTAGAGTTTGGATCAAAGTTATCTTTCTCTCTCTGCCCACAAAGTTCGTCAGTTCTGCGAGCTATCTGGCCACACTGCCACACCCTAAGCCTGCAGACGGCTGCAGATAATCAAAGCTATATCGCTAACTCTAGTTTTACTACGGATATACTCACTTCTGAGTCTACGTCGAAAAACAGATATTTAGGTACAAGAAATATAATTTGTTGTTAAGTAGTAAAAAATTTGCATTAATTTGTACGCAAACGGAGTGTACAGGCTAATAATAAATAACTAGTTAGTCACTATATAATCGTATCATGGATCGATTGTGATGTTCACGGGCCTAATTCTTGGTCAATCAAAACCAACGACGAAGTATATGTAATAGTGCTACGTACCGACGATGACCGATTCGGGTCTCGAGTTAAATCAATGAAATAAAAAAAAAACAGGTTTTTATAGTACATTTTAATATTTCAGGTGCAGTTAGCAGGCAGTCACTATGACCGATTACGAATCAAAAAGCCCGATGAGTTTGATGTAGACATTATTATCGGTATGCCCCTCAATATTAGAGTCCATCATAGCCAGCCTGACGACAGTGACATTATCTTGGAAGATATGACTTCTGGGTACGTGAAGCTGAAGATGGGAACACAGTTCCAAAAACTGCCATATAGAGACGAATGGCAGGTGAACAAGACTCTCTACTCGTGGAGAGACGATGGCAATTACTTACTTCGATCCAAATTTAGTGATTGGTTCAAAAGCCTTGTCTACCGCGCAATGAATGAATTTGAAGGGTATGGTACTCAGCGATCAGTAATTGTCAACGGAGTGTCCTATAATCTCGGTGTTTCTCAGTCCGGCCCTGCCATGACTTTAAAAATAACGAACAGTTTTAGAGGATTCAATCTGGCCGTGGATTTAGTGCCCGCATTGAAGTTCCCTGAGAGCCGCTGGCCGAGTTGGGGCTCCTATCGTAAGTTACAACCGCCTTACAGCCATGAGATATTCATGGTGGTGCCCAAGCCCATAAACAAGGAAGGCTACGTCAACGACGTCAACGTTACTCGATCTTGGCGAATGTCGCTAATTCACCAGGAAAAGCAACTTTTACATGACACTTATAACCTCAGGCAGATTATACGATATGTAAGTATTCAAATACATACCTATACATATATAATGAGTGTTAGATAGACATAGATTAGGTATCAGGCCTATCTGGGATGGCATTAAAACGAACGGCCTACGTGATGGAAAGCGGCTATCGTTGCGCCAGATTGCGACTTTACAGCGGTAAATAGATATGGATGAATTCGTACCCATCACAAACTTCCTGTCAGCTCAGTTGGAAGAGCATTCGACCATTTAACTGCACCAAATAATATTTAATTCCCACCTGGAAAGTGCAGGTGAATTTTTCCATTTTAAAAAGGCGTTTGTTTTTCATCTTGCTTTGGCTTTTACCTAACACCAGTCATAGTAAAATATAACGTCAGAAAAGCACTTTTTATAGTCAAAAATAGTAAAATACCTTTTAAAAATATTTTGATTATGGCGCAATGTTTAAAATTTAATTAATCTTGTGATGAAAATTTTTCAATTTTGCCTTGTTTACTGTTGAAAAAGTAAGAGATGCGCAGAAATTATTCTACTAAAATAAATTAAAAGTAGATATTTAATCAAATTTATCAATGACAAATATTCAAGTCCCAAAAATCGGAGGTCTGTGCAATCTAATGTAAAACGTATTTACCGATGAAGAAAATTTAGAAATTGTGCATTGTTCACAGATGAAAAAGCTACGTCATGTGCTGGAAATGGATGGTCACATTGCGAGTTACTATATCAAAACTTTGTTTTTGTGGGAGGTGTACGAACGTAACGATTTCAATTTTTGGCAACAAGCGCCCTCAAAGTTGTTCATAATTATGGTGAAGAAATTTAAAGAAGCATTGGATGCACGCAAAATTCTGTACTTTTGGAACAAAACTCATAATCTTATTGGAAACGTCAGAGCCGAAATATTGGTTGGCTACGCCAATAAATTGAAAAAATTGATTCAAGTGTTAGAGAATCCGGCGCAGTATGTACAAGTCGCTGATTACTTACTGACTAAAAGCGAATTGAAACAATACGAGGCTATCTTAGACAGGGCCATTAGATAGATATTATTAATTTCCATGGATTGTAAATAAATGTGTCAACGTTATAGAAACTCCTTATATTTTTTATACCTATATACCAATCTTAGCTCTATATCTTCCGCCTGATTTACAACCTAAAGTTATTTGGCCAACGACACTTTTGACAGCTAATTAATTATGTCTTATACATTTAATAATAATCAAAGAGCTTTGCTATCTTCATCAATATTTACATTTTAAAGTACATATTTTACTTACATACTAGCTTCTACCCGCGGCTTCATTTCGCATGAACACAGAAGCTAAGTGTTAATCCCGAACATATTCTATATGTGAACTAAATTTCATCCAAATCCGCTCAGCCGTTTGCTGGTAATCTTTCAATAACAAACATCCATTCATCTACACTTCCATACATCCCCAAACGTTTCACATTTATAATATAAATACGGGACGGGGGCCCACCACACATTCCCAACACTGTTTCTCTTAGCCAGGATTAATAGCGGCGACCACCAAAAAAAGCAATGAACAATGAAGTCCACTGCAGTTCCGGCAAACCGACGCGACGGTCCAAACTACGTCTGCCTTGGACCTCACAACGAATTTAATCAGAAGTTAATAGGAGTAGGAAGCTTTGAATTTGAATTCCCCTCTTGGCAATGTTGGAAACATGATTTATAGGCATTACACATAGATATTAGTAGGCATGATAAAATTATTCATACTGAAACTACATAGGAGTCTACTCTACGTTCCATGTAATAAAAAAAATGAGAAAGCGTAATGGAGCACCAGTGATTTCTGTTTGCGCGAGCTATGCAAGAAGACAGTATCTTAGCCAGTGTGCAAAAGCCAGTAAACAACTAGCGGCCCGTCCCGGCTTCGCACGGGTGGTCAATTTAGTAAAAAATATATAGCCTATGTAACATAGAGGGATAATGTAGCATTCTAATGGTGAAAGAATTATCGAAATCCGTCCAGTAGTTTTTGAGTTTATTCGTAACAAACATACAAAAGTACAATGTTTCCTCTTTATAATATTACTATAGCAGCTCGTCCCGGCTTCGCATGGGTAGCCATATTTTTTTTTATTTTTTACATTATTTTTTATTTTTTTTATATTTTTTAAACGCAATTTAACCAACTCTTTTTCCCATCGACTATCGAATCAAATTTTAGAATACGTACCTACATGAATATATGGTGTCACGGACTTTTAGTAGATTACAATGTCTACAAATCAGTAGTATTGTTCTATCATCAATAGTTTTTGCAGCGACACGACAGCAAAGGATGATTTGATTTTTTAACACTATAGGCGTTTATATATTGCAATCTAAATATATAATTCACTTATACATAATTGATATCTCGTCATAACTTTTAATCAGTGCTTCCAATTTTAATGAATTAGAAAGGATTTTACTTCTAGATAGATACCATTGATGATAAAACTACATAGGGTAAATATCTTGAGAGGAAATAAACCCATTTTTGTTTTTGTTGGAACATTAATTGAAAAATAGAACACAAATCCTCTTATTATAATATAAATATTGTCAGACAAATTACCCCCACTAGCCCCAAAGTAAGCGAATCTTGTGTTATGGGTACTAGACAACTGATAAACATACGTAAATACATTTTTTTTTGTAAATACATACTTATGATACATAGAAAACACCCAGTCGAAGACAAACAGACATGTTCATGCACACAAATGTTTGTCCTATGTGGGAATCGAACCCACGAGCGTTGGTCTGCCGTGTCAGACCTATATCCGTTATCTCACGAAACATAGTTTTGAGAAATCGCCTTCTAAAGATTTTTTCAGATATTCTCGTTTTGTTGAATATATAGAAGCCTTAAATCAAATGTTTTTACATAATCAGACGTATTAATATGTGACAAATATCGGACAATATTCAGATTTCTTTTTATACTAATATATTACAAGTTAAATGCAATAACAGATATAGGCGTGACAAGCTCTCCATACAATGCTTGTTATGAGGTGTTCTGTATCTTAAGATATATGAGTTAGCTGCTACAAATCTAACACGGACTGTTTTCCTCAACTCAGTTAAGTATTAGTTACCAGAAATTGGTTCAACACTATTCTGAGACAATTCACTACTAAAAATAAAAAGTTTTGCAATGAATCGTTTATTACTACTTAATTATGTTAATGTTATTAATCACTAATAATGTAAACGTCTCGTCATAAAGATTTTTGAACTTAACTTATGCAACTTTGATAAACTTTATGATCAATATGATATATATTTTAACTGGTAAACAAAATCTGGAATCAATTTCTTCACTGTGTGCTTCTTTATGATTTTGATACAGTGTGCAAATATCTTGCTTGGGTTTAGATGTCGATAGATGCATTTCTATAATGAAAATATGCCCAGCTGCATTTTTTTACATCAGTTTCATCACAATAATTTATGTATAACTTATATAAACCCATAACCACACTCCGCATGGCAAATAACGTCAGTTTGGAGCATGATACAAGTTTTAATGTGATATAGTTGGACGAATCTTCTCTATGTAATCTTTAACGGTCCGCTTATATTCTTCTGGAAATGAATTCCACGGTCTAACTCGACCATGCTATTCAGGAGCTGCTGGTAACTCATCAACATCAGTAATACTGTTTTTAAAATTAGCTTTAAGTACAGTTATTATATCATCGTTTTTAAATCCAATCGTAATTGAAAAAAAAAATACTTTGCACACTCTCTACACAACAAAAGAAAACTCTAGATGAAACAATACGTTGACTTGGACTATTAGAATTAATATTTCTAATAGTCCAGTCAACGTATTGTTTCGTTTAGAGTTTTCTATTGTTGTGTAGAGATTTCTTCGTTTTCTTTACGTGTCTAGAGATAAAATTTCTTTGTTCCTGCTTATTGAATCCTCTAAAATTTAACCATATTTCTTCTCTTTCTTCGTCTATAAAATTTTTATAGCATTTTTTGCGGCATTCTTTTCTGCAAGGTGGCTTTAAAGTATATGTCCTTTTCTCCATTTCTAGACGTTTAGCAGGATTCCTTTCCTACTTCTTGCTATTTTCTTACGCAGATGATGAACAACCAATTCTGAAAGTGTTTTCACTACTAAGTTGCTATATACTCGTAAGTTTTTCAGCACTTTTATCGAATGCGTTTTTCATTGTCGGCAGCTGTTGCAGCATTTACATTATTAGTGCAATACATCTATGGTGACAGATGATGTCGATTGGTAGAATCAACTTCAAATTGTTGTGCCAACAATTTGAAGCCCAAATATGGTTTTCGAAGGATCAGTCGGTGTTGATACCTTATTTAACATACAATTATCTTGACTGGATAAGATAGCCTTGTCAGCATTTTCAGCAAATCAAGATAAATCAAAAGAAAAATCGACTGCACGTAGCCATCAAGTATCATCAGAAAACTCCATGTTTTCATTTAAATCGACCAAATCTTCTTTCTTAAGCTTTGGCAGCGTATTTGAAAGTATTTGGTCAGGCTGAAGTTCAGTGTATTGTTTTGGTGACGATTGCTCAAAATCAATTGCTGGTGACTGTTGTTCAATACCGTATATGATATTGGTGTAGTTTCTTTAGATAGTGAACAAATTATTGACCTGTTAATTCCTGATTTTATTAAAAGGTGTTTAGAAATTGATGAGCGGCCTTATCTTCTTGATCTTGAAAGTTTTTCACCATTAACGACAGCTTACGAGGCTCAGAATGGATATCAGCTTGTGTTTCTACGGAGCGAAAGTAGCTGCCTGTGCGCATCCGTCACGGCTAACTCATGTTTTACTAGCTAGTTACCAGAGTTAGGCTTTACTGAAGAGTTCACAACTGTCCTGAATATGTCTGTTAAGTATATGATACAAGATTTACCCATGATAATAGCAGCCAAAATCATAGTTACATGAGTTGTGTGACAGCTGCGTATGCAAAATCGGTAAGAGATTTTGAAAAAGTATCAATAGGACTGGATAGAGGAGGCTAAAAAAATACGAATAACACCTGTTACGCGTAACTCATGTATCTTAAGATACAAGACCTACGCCTGACACGGCAGTGGTGTCGAAGCCGCGACATTGACCGCTACGCCACCGAGCTCGTCATTTTATTGTAACATAAATATATGTCGTGGATATATAGTCTTGCGATTTTTTTTTGTAGATTTTATTAAGGCCTATTAATCCATAATACATTGTTTTGTTATAACATCAACGGTGTTCACATCGCACGTCAAGAAAGATTTTGGTTCTCTACCTTGTGTTACAATATTACAATTTTCTTACGGATCCCTAATTTTTTCGAAATTAAAATATAGCCTATATTACTGATAATGTAGCTTTCTATTGGTGAAAGAATTTTTGAAACCGGTCCAATGGTTTCGGAGCCTATTCGTTACAAACAAACAAACAAACAAACAAACAAAAAAACAAACAAATCTTACCTCTTTATAATACTAGTTTAGATAAATAACTTAACATTGTATTCCATGCTGTAATACACCTGTAAGGCAATTGTTGTTGAGTGATTAAAACAAGGACTTATGAAGAAACCGAGAATTTGTTCCATTAAGGAATAGAGCGGAATTTTAATTCTTTATGCATTTATGATACGCACACATACGAGTATATTTAATTCACACTGTACACAATGCTCACACAGCTCTACACACACACAAGTCTCTTCTCGGCCTTCTGCAAAGGCTTATCTGTTGAAGCTCAAGCTAGAACATGGTCGAATCATGTCTTCGAAGCCAGATATCTTCGCGGAGGTAGAGAGATTTTATGGCAAACTTTATACTGCACCTGTCCATATATTAGCTGTTCGTATGAGTGATCGCCGAACCCCGCTAACACGACATGAAACCGAAGACATTTTGTAATATGACAAACAAAGCTACTGAATAAATAATTTTGATAATCAGTAATAAATCAGTCATAGAATTTACATATACGTATGCATCAGTGAAACTATACAGGTACCCTCACAAACAAACATGTTATTCTAATTCTGATGAATGCTCATTTAATACATGTGGTTTATTAAGTATTGGCCCACGTAAATTTAAATCATATAATATAATATAATTTAAATCATATAATATTTTCTGTGTATTTTATTATAATTTTAGTTTTTAATGTAGTTGTATTAATATTATTATAAATTTAATTTTAAGATATTTATAAATAATTTTAGTTTTGTAATTTAATTAAGTTTTCTATAATTAGATTGTATTTTATGAGTATTATTGATGTTTAGAAAATTAGGAGTTTTGTATATTTAGGACTTTCGATAGTTAACAATAAGCTATTGTATGCATTTATATTTATTTCTATATAATAAAGTCAATCATATAATTATTTCGATAATTTTGTATAATTTTTTACAATGTTAAATAATCTATTTAGTTATTTTGTATAGAAGCTATACTTTGCTATGCATTCTAGTTATAAGTGTGATAATGTACCACAGAGAAGAGAGGAGTCTTCTAACACATATTTTTAACACACTTTTATTAGGTCGACCTGTATGTAACTAACTATGTAATGGAATAGGTAACTAATTTAACCATCTTCCAAGGATCGTAGCGTAATGAAAATTGGCAGCTGTATGTAGTTCTGATGACAATACAATAATATGGTACTCTCGAACTGATGATAGAGCCGGAAGATATGAACTGGAACTTCATGATGGAACATCGTATCATAGCTGTTTTTGGATTTCTTAGAAAAGTCTTGTAACTTTGACCACGATTAGGTTTCAAGGTCTGATGCTGAAGCCGGAAGATAGGCACTGGCATTCCATGATGGAATATCGTATCATAGTCGAGTTTGCACTTGTGAGAAAGGCCACGTAATGGACTTTGAACACGATCAGGTTTCAAGGTTATAACAAATCCATCGGGAACAATGCAACCTCACCTGCACGTGGTGCACCCTGCTGACTGACAAACGAGGCTCTGGCGAAAAAAGAGGTAGGGCATAGCGTATTTTTTAAGGTGCTCGACTGGGGATGTACCTCCACTTCACAGAATTTCACACCCATATAACAGTTCCTTGAGAGTTGTTGTGTTCCTGCGAGTGAGTTTCATGTGCTTTAAAAGCGTGTTTTTTTTAGTTGTTTTAAACTATATTTATTAACTTAATAGAAGTGATCTCAAACCATGTAATCTGAAACTTGTAATGTTTAATAAAAAATGTTTGTAAATTATATGTTTGAATTTTTATTAATTTTTAATCTATACACCTATTAATCCTCCTTCTGTCTGGGACCGACGAGAGAGGGTCGTGCTCCTGTAGTGGAGACTAAAATGACCTGATGATGATGATGATGATCATGACACCTATCAAGCTTCATGTCTATCGAAACCATCGGGTAGTCCCACTTTATATGCTTTTAGTACTCGTACATTTTGGTGCTTTATTTTACTTACATAGATTAAGATAAATTGTTACTAACTACTGCAACGTACAGAAAAGTCGGCAATAAAATGAAATTAATTATTATTTTTTTTTATATCCATTTTAACATATATTAGGTACGATTTACAAACTTGGTTGATAATATCGAAACAGAAGGAGTGATGTGGGATTATTTCTACTTGTTTTTTAGGGTTCCGTACCTCAAAAGGAAAAACGGAAACCTTATAAGATCACTTTGTTGTCCGTCTGTCTGTCTGTCTGTCTGTCTGTCAAGAATTTTTATGTCGAGAATGCGTGGAGGTATCAAGCTGAAATTTGAACTGTATACTCAGGTCTACGGTCCCATGAAGTTATAAAAAAATCAAACTGCTAAGTTTACGTAAAAAAAAGTTACGGCCGTTTAATCAGCAAAATACGCATATTTCGACACTCTCAATCAAAACCTATAGGGTACTTCCCGTTGACCTAGAACTATGAAATTTGGCAAGTAACATCGTTATAGACTACAAGTACAGGAATAAATCTCAAAACTATACATTTGTAAATAGATCTTAAAAAATAGGGGGTCTATATTTTTTATAGGGTGCCGAAATTTCAAATTGAAACTACTAGTTCAAATGGGGTATGATATGAAAGGGCTTGATGTACACATTGCAAAATATATTTTATTTATTCTTTTCGACGCATTATTTCTTATTTATAATGAAAAATATCAAATTTAATATTGATACTACGTACGGAACCCTCGGTGGGCGAGTCAGACTCGCACTTGTCCGGTTTTTTTTTATTGGCAGAGATAGTAATTTTTACCCGACTACGGCGAAGCAAAAAGGAGGGTTATGAATTTGACCTGTATGTATGTATGTAGGTATGTATGTACGTATGTATGTATGTATGTGGCTATGGATGTTCATCTGTTCCCTCATAACTTCTAAACTAGTTATCATAATTAGACAAATGAGGTATCGTTGGAAGCCTCTTGATCGTCCGCTGGTTATAGGCTACTCAGTATGATGTATAAAAAACTACGTTAAAATATACTACGTGTAAGTAAGTTGTTTTTTTTTTTTTTGACAACTGTTACATTTGTATTAAATAATGGGTACTATACTATATTATATAAACTAAATTAAGTAAAAATAAACTAATCTTAAAATACAAACTTAATTAACTAAAAATATACTAATCTTAAAATAAATATTATTATGTAAATATAAAGAAAAAAAAAAAGAAAATTAATAACTAAACCGCGTCAAAAAATTCCTCCGCGTCACCGTCAAAAGGCATCGTGCCCAGAACGCTGGCAGCATTGCCACGCTGAATGGCAATGCTTATACGTTGTGCCAAATATAGGCCAGCCCTCTGGTCACGGGAAGAATCAACCAAGCGCTTTGCTAAATCTCTAAATAGAAGCCTTGCACTCGGACCCCATGGGCCAAGCGTTTCGACCCCAAACGGCTCAAATATATAATTACCTAGAAGGTTTAAATATTTGCGCCGCTTAAGTATCTCCGCTGATGCAGCAGCAGCTCCCGCAGATCCCGACGTGTGAGGGAGATGAGAAGTCGCTAGAGTATCGACGCAGGTTGCATCCCATACCAAAGGCCTTCCCATCTTCCATGGCAGCAACGACATCCCATCAGGTCTCTTACCATCGTCGCGTGCCAGACCATTTGGTTCCAATACAGCTGGGACGCCGGCGGTGACAAGAGCCCGACGAATAATGTCATTTATGCTGCCGTGACGTGGGATTCTGCCAGCGCTCCTGCGATATGAAAGCCCATGGTGTCCAAGACGGTCGACAGCTTCTCCACATTGACAATGATGCGGAGCAACACAAGGAACGCCTAAACGGAGGCAAGCAGTAACACGAAAAAAAAAAAAAAAAAGTAAATTGTTTATATAAAAGTCGGTAATTGTTTTATAGTAGGTATGTACATATATAATAATTTCAGCGGAGACTATTTTCTTGTTTCGTACTTTTTAGAGCGTGTTTTTAGTAGCCGGGTTTTAGTTTTTTAAACATTATTTTTTTACATTGTCAATTAAGGGCCTCAGCTCAGGACACGTATCGTCATCGTGCTTGACAGTTGTTTGTATTTGTTCGGCAAACATGAATCGAATCGTGGCCTAGATCGTGGCAGATGTAGGCGGCACTAATCTTTTGGGCCGCGGCAATTCTTCATTCAAAATCTCATTCGATTATGTAATTCTTAAGGGGGACTTTCATACATGCCTTGAACGATTTTAGTACCAAAAAATTGTTATGTGTACAGTCCATCAATTTTCACTGTCTTCTCCTTGGCCCTACTAATTTTCCATATAACGGTCCACCTTCACTGTTGGATCTCATTATTACTTTTTCATCGGAACTAGTCGGCTAATTTCTTCTTTTCTAATTTCAACGGCTAATTTAATGTCTCAGCTTTCTCAGCACATGATCTCGTATTATATGTTACGGTAAATGTGATTACTATGGTTATTATTAATAATAACTAGTAATTATTAATACTTACCTCATGATTTGGTAAATGTGATGAAAACTGTATGTGATGAAAACTTGGCATCACATCATTTACCATCTAAACGCGGAGCTCCTGTTTCCGGTGACAGGACACAAGAAAACCCTAACCTAACCAAAAATCAACTCAAATCTAACCAAAACATGATTTATCACATTGACCAAGTGTTAGTCATTATCAATAATTACCAATTTATTACATTGACCATAACATATTTAGACATCTTTTAAGTAGCGACCGCCAAAATGACTGGGGGCCGCCTTTCTGGAAATGATGTAGTCTCCAAGCTTGCTGCCTTCGTCCCATCGTTCACTCTATATATGAGAGTCATGCCCCACTTTGGTTATCACCTGACACAAAAGACAATGAGCAAGGTCGCCGCCAGCCGATGGCCCAGAGGGGGCATGTTGTTATGCGAATGAGAAAAGTATGAATTGTACCTAGGTAAAGTCAAGAGCTCATGAAACTATAGCGATTGTAATAACAACGGTACAGAGTCCAACGTGTAAAGTTTCACGAGTTCTTGACTGTACAATAAATAAAACATATAAATTAATAGAATCTCTAGAGGGGGGCAGCTGCCCCTCCCTGTCCCCCCTTGGCGACGCCCTTGACAATGAGACCAGGGGCGGCGTAACTATATCATCAGGGACCCGTGGCAAATTCAGATGGTCCCTCAGAGGATGGGGCCCTCTCTAATAAATCATCAAAGTAACCAACACTAAAGAAGTATAATAACTTTGAAACTTTCGCGTTGTATGATTTATGAAATATAAGAACGGGAATTAACGCGATCATGCATATGGGTATTTACATACCTATATTATTGCCTGACGTTTCGTCCAGGGTTACACCGGCCGTGGTCGCAGGCTGACTAAAGAAGTATTTTGTACAATGTTGTTTTGGATTGCTAATCTATAATTTTATTTTAAGGAAATAATGATAATGATCCTACCAATTACAATTTTGTATAAAAATTGTATAAATTTTGTATATTATTAAATGATTTTGTATAAATAAATATACAACAAGATAGGCTTTAGAGCCTAACTTAAAAACATACTATTTTTATACTAAGCTTTCGAGCCTGGGGCCCCTAGATCCTGTAGTTACGCCACTGAATGAGACACTACACTTAGATAAAATGTTTTCTCTATACATCATTTTAATTTGACCTTTAAATCACATTTATTGGAGAAAAATATAAGAAGGAAGGAATTTTAGGCAAATAAAATAAAAATACAATTAGGATCTGCAAGAGCGTATAGTATAATGTGATGTGTCTGGCAGTCGGCGAGCAAGAACCCTCTGTAAGTATTATACGAGTATTACATGGTATTACTCTTTGGCAAGAAGAGAGCGACAATGGCACAATACACTGAGAGAACAATGGTGGTGTATTACTTTCATAGGCCACCAATGACAGCAGGCAAGCAAAGGAAATTCCTCATTCTTCCAACAGCTTCTAACACTTATAACTTAAAAATATAATTTACTTCGGCCAACATGCCAGAATATTATAACTGTTTTAAGAAGGTTAATTATTAGATTTTTTTAATATTTCTAAGTTAACAAACAAAAATAAAATATTTGATTACATTTTCCCGCCTTCGGTTTCGGTGTCTGTATCTGTATTTTTTTATATTATATTATATTGATAACAAGACTTAACATGGATTATCATATCAATGATTATCATTGCATGATTATGATGAGTGATTAGGGTTGCCAGATCGAAAAATCGAAATATCTGGATAACATTTCAAAATGTCGGGATTTTGGGGTGAAATGAAAATTTATGAGTCAAAATTTTAAAGTATATTTTTATAACTTAGATTAGTTTAAGAAAACGACTCTTTAAAAAAAGATTAAAATAAAATTTACATTATTTTTTTACGATTTCTTTGCCACAAGTATTTGGCATTGCTTTTTACGTAGTCCACCAATTTGGATCCCTTCGTAGTATCGAGGAGAGATCGAAAACTTGAGCAATTTTCACCAAAACTCAGTCTCAGTCAGTATGAGAAACTCAGCTTTTATCAAATCAAAGCCATTTCCTTTAGAATATAAATTATTTAGCAGACTAAACATTGTATATATTTGTCTGGAGATTTTGTTATTTGTCGGGAGTCTGAACATCACATGAAATGTCGGGAGAATCCAGACGATTCCCGACCATCTGGCAACCCTATGAGTGATGACTCACGATACGATATGACATGCCAATGCGTGTGGCACACTTTCTGGGGAATTCCCTTTTATTTTTTTTTATCACTTGGCTTTATGGCTCTGGAAAGAAAGTCCTTTAGAGCCCGTATTCGTATTATTTTATTCGTCTTATTCTCGTCTTTAGGGACGTGCCGACAAATATCATCAGGAATGTTCTTGTTCCCCAATTACTAGTAACCGTAAAATAGATAATGCAATTTTACTGCTGTATTGCACGATTTCTTGGACGTGGAGTGCGATTTATTATTATTCTAGTAGTGTAGAAAATTTAAGAAAATATAACGAATAAGTAAGATAGTGTATTAAGGTCTAAGTGATTATTAGAATAATTATGAAGCAACGCAAGAACTAAGCTCTCTTATAAGGAAGTGGGTTAAGTTTAACTCGCAAAATTTGATTACAGACAATGAAACTAAGTAAAAGCTTGTAAGAAAAAGACCAAATTACACCACTGGAGCTATGGTCGCCTAGTTCTTGAGATGTTAGGCATTCGGCAGGGCGTACCACACGCAGAAAAGATTTGCTTAGTTTTTAAAAATGGTGGCATGTCTTTTATGTTCTAAAAAGTTTATATAATAGATTAGCTTGCGCCCGCGGCTCTGCTCGCGTGAATGTCGGTAATCGCGCGCCAAAAGAGCAAACTTTTGGTTCATGGTAATTCCATAGGCACAGCTCATTTTTTCGAGCTAAAAGCTGTTCTATTATTTATTCTGGACTTCTGATTTGTATGTATGCAAAAATTCATGGCATTGTTTCAGTAGTTAGGGTATGAAAACGAGAGTAGGTAATAAATAAATTTAAATAGACTTAATTTCGCATTTATAACAATATTATTAACTATTTATTGTGATTAATTTTTGTACACAAACAAACAAACAAATAGCCTTGTCACTGACATTCATGATGGTTTCTCAGTTGGAATCGTTCTTGTATGTAGGCATTATATTTTAAATACAATTATTAACTGAGAAAATACAATCTAATTATACAAAACTAAATTAATTGGCCGTGTGGTTTCCGGCAGACTAGAATAGAATCACTCCGTTTCTTCCCGTGGATGTCGTACAAGGCGACTAAGGGAAATACATTAACAAACATCGATCAGGCCTCCCCAACCCGTCTGGCCAGCGTGGGGAGTGTAGGCCAAATCCTCCTTCTGTCTGGGATGGACGAGAGAGGGTCGTGCTTCTGTAGTGGAGACTAAAATGACCTGATGATGATGAAATTAATTGTGAATAATTGTTCTTTTTCGTTCGGATAACCTGTCAGAGATTATCCGATATCCGCGAAGCTCGGGGGCCCTACCGGCTAAGCAGAAGCCGATTCCCACAGGATTTTTTGTTTGCGAAAATCAAACTTCAGCTGCTTCAGCTTAGATTTACGGTTCTGGTGTTCTAGTGTTGTTTTGGCTTAGCTAGTATGTTGTAATTTTTGTGGTATTAATAGATATTTTGTGGTTGAATCTAAGAAAAATACGTCTTCAGTTGAAGATAGTATATTTGAAAGTACAATGTGTCAAATTTAAAAAATGGTAAAAAACATATAAATAGAATACAGGTGTTTTATGATTAGCCAGTTCCAACACTCCCCATTAATCTAAAAACCCCATAAAGAATTTAAAAAAAAGAGGTAGAAAAAATAAGGATAACAAAATAATAACAAATTAAAATAATTATTTTGTTAACCCTATCCCAGCTATACACCTATTATGTGTGACAGGCCCAAGCGGTTTGGTTAAAACATCAGCAGGCATGTCACAGGTTTTCAAGTATTCTAACAAAATTATCTTATTTGACACTTTCTCTCTAATAAAATGAAAACGAGTATCTATGTGCTTCGTCCTGTTGTGGTGGACGGGGTTATGTACTAAATTTAGAGCACTCTGACTGTCTGACCATATCTTTACAGAGTGTAATTTACCTGTAATTTCAGATATAAAACGCCGCAAATAACTTGCTTCCTTTGAAGCAGCCGTCAGTGCCATGTATTCAGCTTCCGTGGACGAGAGCGCTACCGTAGGTTGTTTCTTCGCCTCCCATGCCACTGGTCCACCAGCTAACTTAAACACGTAGCCCGTGTATGACTTCCTGTCAATTGGACAATTTGCCCAGTCGGCATCAGAATATCCTACTAAGGATTCATCAGTTTTACTATACGTTATGCAATAATCTACTGTTCCTTTAAGATATTGTAGTATCCTTTTTGCTGCTTGCCAATGTTCACGTGTAAAACATGTATTGAATTGGCTTAAGTAGCTCACTGCGTATGCAATATCGGGACGTGAGTTTACTGCTAGATACATGAGACATCCTATCAGATTTTGGTAAGGTAATTCAAGTGACTCACCATCGGTTATCTTTTCTAGCTTTTTCTGAGCTAAAGGGGTACTCGCCGACTTACAGTCGCGCATATTAAATTTATCTAATACTGACAAAATATAGTTCGACTGACTTACTTTGATAATATCTTCACTACATTTGATTTCTAATCCCAAATATGATTTTAATATACCGAGATCTTTCAAAGTAAAATATTTTTGCAAATCCTTTTTGACAATGTCAAAAGTAAAGTCAGATTTACAGTAAATAATTATGTCATCGACATAAATTCCTAGAATGACAAGTTCACTACCAAAAAGTTTTGTATATACACAAGGTTCGGAAGGAGTTCCTATAAAACCTATTTTTAAAAGGGTTTCATCTAACTTCTTGTTCCACTCTCGAGATACCTGTTTAAGCCCGTAAAGAGATTTACGCAATAGACATACCTTGTTTTCATGTCCTTTCATTGCAAAGCCAGGAGGCTGTTCCATGAAAACTTCCTCGTGTAAATCTCCATTTAAAAATGCGGTATCGACATCTAAGTGCCACATTTTTAAACCCATTTCGGCAGCCAATGCAAATAAGGTGCGTAGGGAAGAATGACGGATGACCGGTGCAAAGGTTTCATGGTAGTCCACGCCTTTCGTCTGCTTAAAGCCTTTCACCACAAGTCTTGCCTTGTACTTAGTACAGCTTCCGTAAGCATCCTTTTTTAATCTGTACACCCATTTGCATGGTATGACCTTCTTATTATTTGGTCTATTCACAAGCTCCCAGGTATGAAGTTTCATTAGTGAGTTATGCTCATCGGTCATTGCTGACATCCACTTATGAGCATCTTCAGTATGAACAGCTTCATAGTAACTCGTTGGTTCATTTGAACATATGAAAGCTTGATAGGTCAGGAAATCTGGAGGTTTCCTACACCTAGAGGGATACCTTGGTTCCTCAGTTGGCTGTTGATCCAAGCCTACGACTAAATCACGTTCAACTTCTTCGGGGCTCACCGAAGTAGACGGACAATCTGCATTCACGCACCCTGGATTTACAGAAGTAGATGGTTCGATATTAGAACTTGGACAATCGGTACAATCATAAAATTCATCCTTTTCGTCAACAAAATTATCATCAAATATTAGCATCGGTGACGTTTCATTCTGATGATTCGATGACTCCGTTTCTTTTAAAGGTGTAAAATAATTCTCAAAAAATGATGCATCTCTTGACTTTAAAATGTGTCTAGGATTATTACAGTCTCGAAAAATATACGTGTTGGGATTTTCCGAGTAACCAACAAAAATAGCTTCTTTGGCTTTCACGTCGAGCTTTTTCCTTTGACATGAAGATACATGAACAAAAGCTCTACATCCGAAGACTCTTAGATGACGGAGATCATTTTTTCGTCCACACCACTTATCGAGAGGAATTTGACCGTTTAAATATCGATGAGGGGACCTATTTTTCAAATAAACAGCTGTCTGAAGTGCGTCTTCCCAATATGCTTGAGGTAAGGAGCTTTCGGCCAACATCGATCTTGCCTTCTCAACTATCGTTCGATTAGTGCGTTCCGCAACGCCATTTTGTTGAGGACTATACGGTGTTGTAATCTGATGCTCGATACCTTTTGAAGAAAGATAATCAGCAAACTCTTTGTTTACATACTCTTTTCCACCATCAGTTCTAATGGACTTTATACGGGTATCCAATTGATTTTCCACTAAAGCTTGAAAAATACGAAACTTATTCATAACTTCAGTCTTCGAAGATATAAAATAAACAAATATCAAGCGTGTAAAATCATCTATAAAAGTTAAAACATACTTGTTACCCTGAAATGATGTCGTAGACATCGCTCCACAGAGATCGCTATGAATCAATTCTAAAGGCGATGTAAGTTACTGAGGCCTTACTGTACGATGCTAATTTTTTAAACGGTTTTCTAGCCTGTTTTCCTTGAACACAAGCGATGCAATTACTTCTGTTTACCTTGGTATAGTCTACACCTACCCCGTGATTCTTAAGTTGATTCATGCCTATGCGACACAAATGCCCTAACCGCTTATGCCAGAGTTGATACCTGTCTAGACAGTCAGAATGCATAGAGTTCGCAATACAAATATTGTCCACGTTGTGAGGGATATTAACAGTACAGTCAAGCGTGTACAGTCCTCCACAGGGCGAAGCATGAAGTACAGAATCACCTGTAAAACAAAAATTATCATTTTTATAAAAATTACAACCGCTTTTATCAAAAACAACTATAAAACCCTTTTCAACTATTTTTTGAACAGACAATAAATTAGCATTTAAATTAGGTACAAAAGCAACATTATTTATAGATTTTACTACGTCTTTAGGTGTCGTAATCGAAATGGTTCCAATCCCGCAACACTTAATTTGTTCTCCGTTAGCGACGGTAACTTTTCCATTGTCAAACAGAGAAATGTTTGTAAACCAATCCCGTTGTGACGTCATATGCTTAGTAGCACCAGAATCTACGTACCAAACGTTGCTGGAATCGCCAGACGTATTAAGTGCAGTGAAGGAGGCAGCACTGTCCTTCATCTTGCCTTCCGCGGTCTTTTTCTGCCGTAGGGGACAGTCAGGCCGTTTGTGTCCTGGGGCTTTGCAATCATAACAAATAATTGCCTTTTTATTCTTCGGTCCACACTTTATCGCTTTGGTTTGTAAAACAGTATTATTTGATGACGTCTCCTTGGATATTTCATTTAAAAGTTTTGTCTTGACTACTGTTGACGTGACATTAACGTTGCAGTTCTCTAGCGCCATAATAAGAGGATCAAACCTTGGTGGAAGACCTCCTAAAAGTATAGCTGCAATTGACGAGTCGTCTATCACCCTATCAATATCCGCCAAGTTTTGTGCGGTAGACAGAACGGCGTTTATATATAACTCTAAGTTTTCGTAGTCAGATAAACTCATTCTATAAAGCTTTCGCTCCAACGCTAGTCTGCGTCCCATCCCCTTGTCCTCAAACGCGTTTTGCAAAGATTTCCATGCATCAGCAGCAGTTTTTGCGCATCTAACATGGATGATGGCCTCACCGTCCACTGACAAGCATATCTTTGCAAGTGCTTTGCAATCGTTCTTTTTCTTTAGAGATGCTGACGTCACCGTCTGGTCATCATCTGAATAACCAGCTACTGCTTGCCATAAATCCTCGTGGATTAAATAATTTCTCATTTTAAATTTCCACGTAGGATACCCATCTCTATTTCGAAGGCTGAATGTAGGAATTGACGAGGAATTCGACTTACTTGTACCATCTCCAGTTCCGTGTGCCATGTTGACGGAAAAATCGTTTTCCAATTGATACAACTTTTTGGTCACAAACACAAACGTTTCTTTTAGAAAACCGTTGAATACCTATTAATAGAGCTTCGTGCTGATAACGTGTTGTAATTTTTGTGGTATTAATAGATATTTTGTGGTTGAATCTAAGAAAAATACGTCTTCAGTTGAAGATAGTATATTTGAAAGTACAATGTGTCAAATTTAAAAAATGGTAAAAAACATATAAATAGAATACAGGTGTTTTATGATTAGCCAGTTCCAACATAGTAGAAACCCTGGAGCTCTATCGATTGAGCTGAAGATGTTGTCAATAACTAACGTAAGACCTAATTTTCGAATCAAAATATTCGACGGTAATCGGCTCCAGCATCGGCGGTAGGGTTTGCGAAGTAGAAAAGCGTAGCGATCGCTAATTTGAACTGTGGAGCTCTAAAATGTTCGAATTGACAAATGTCACGTGATCTATCTAACGTTCGTTACGCTACGAATACGAATTACACTTGGCTAGGGGGGCAGGTCATAAATAATAATAATCCGTCCCTCTACTGTAATTAACTATTACCTAGTTCACCCATAACTCATTTCCATAACCCATATAATTTCCAGCCCATTATGTAATATGCTCGGCAAGCATTGAGATCATTAAGCAGTAATCTCAATGCTTGCCGAGACCTGTTCTTGGGTATATTGTTCCATTGATATATTCCAAGAGAGGGTCACGGCGGGTATACAACATTACATTAACATTCTCAAGGGGCCTCTACGCGTTGAATCCATATCCCGGCGGCGGCACAGCTATGAAATGACCGAGTTTGAGCCGTGACTAAAAAGAGATACATAATAATAACCAGAAGGGAAGGAGATGCTGCGATGGCAGCGGGGGTGGCGGCGCGCAAGCGATATTTTATATTGCGAGCGTTAATACGGTAACCGCTTCACATCAGGCGGGCCGTATGCTTGTCTGCCACCCGACGTAGTATAAAAAACAAGGAAGGGCCCAGCCATATTGCTGATTGACTATTGTTGAACTTCTATGTCATCGACACAGCAGACAAACGTTTCCATGCACTTATGAGTAAGATCACCAGAGTTCCCAAGGAGATCTGCTGCTCCCAAATGAATGATTTTCAACTGTAACTATTAACTGCAAATTTATAGTTCAAATAACATTGACTTATATTTTTAAGTACAATACTATTACTTATACTGTGATATTTAGCGGTAGCAGCGCTTCCCCCGCCGACGCACGCGATGTCCCGTAGTTCTTTTTTTTTATACTACGTCGGGTGGCAGACAAGCATACGGCCCGCCTGATGTGAAGCGGTTACCGTAGCCATATTAACGCTTGCAACCTAAAATATTGCTGGCGCGCCGCCACCTCCGCTGCCAACGCAGCATCTCCTTCCTTTCTTTCTGGTGACCTAACTCACTCGCAGGAACACAACAACCCTCAAAGGAATTGTTATTTGGCTGCGGTATTCTGTGAGGTGGAGGTACATTCCCCAGTCGGGTAGCTTATAAATTACGCTCCCTACCTCTCTTTTCGCCAGAGCTTCGTTTGTCAGTCAGCAGGGTGCACCACGTGCAGGTGAAGTTGGCTTTTGTTCAAAGATCTTGATGAACCACTTACACCCCAAAACTTACTTAGCGTAATAAATTCTTTTTTCCTTCATCTATCCAGAGTGGTGTTATTGATTTTTGGATGGAGATGATAGATTTGTAGCTGCAACTAGAGCTACCACTTCTCCAAAAGAGCAGACCCGGAGATTTTTTAAAAATTGCTATTTTTTTGTTATAATAAAATAAAACATATTTTTAGGTAGGTAGGTATAATTTATTAAAATCTAATAATTAGGCTTAGTACTTACATCAAATAAATCAACTCAAACTCTCCTATTGCTAGAGCCACCGTGATTTGACAATATTTTTACTGGTAAGAGTTTGTTGCAGCATCTTTGCTTTAATTTGATGTACGGTTGACTTTAACTCGCTGCCCGGACATAACGATGTAAAACCCGTAGGGCGCCCGCATATGCACTATTCAAACCCGTATACTCCAGGTCAAACCCGGAGGGTTGGCAGCACTAGCTGCAACACCAAACTGTATCCCCCGATTTTGTTATCATTCGTTTTTTTGAATTGCCTTCCTATGGAAGCATTTTTAAAGACGTGTTCACGTCAACATCCGAACTGTCGGTCGATTTTCATATTTTTTTGCAGCATGTGGGTCACCTGATGGAAAGCAATCACCACTGCCTATGGAGATCAGCAACACCAAGGGGTCGCCGATCTGTTGCCAGCCTATTTCATTCTTTCTTTTGTTCTGGTGACCTCACTCACTTGCAGGACAACAACATCTCTCAAGGAAATTATTATTTGAGTGAGGTGGAGGTACTTCACCAGTTGGGCAGCTTAAAATAAATACGCTATGCCCTACCAGTCTTTTGGTCAGAGCCTCGTTTGTCAATCAGCAGGGTTCAGATGAGGTTGGCTTTGGTTCAAAAATGTAGATGAATCATTTACACCCCAAATATTATTATAATTGCAGATCATAGTCTGGTTATGGAACAGGAAAGGGGCCGTCCATTAACCACGTGAGGTTTATTTTTGCATTTTTAACACCCCCCCACCCCCTTGGTGATACTTGGTGAGGTGTAAGGCTAACCCCCCCCCCCCCCCCCCCTCAATTTTCAGAATATTAATAAAGATTTTTGTTACACCACTAAGGTGACAAACAAGCATACAGTCCGCCTGATGGAAAGCACTTAAAAAAATAAATACACGTGATATCTTACTACACCCCCCCTCCCCCCTTGTGATGTTTCGTGATTTTTGCCGAACCCCCTCCCCCCTCTTTCGAGCCTCACGTGATTAATGGACGGCCCCAAAGGGTTTGTTTTTCGGGCTGGAGTTTTATATATTATTTGTAATTTTTAGTAACGAACACAGCGCTACATTGATGATTGCATCGCCATATCGCATTCTTGCTTATCTGTTCTAGAACAAACGAAGGTTTGATAATATTGAGTTATAAAAGGAAGTTCGGTAGTGTTGTTTATTTAATATTCACTTAGTGGTCGTAGTGGTAGCGGCAGAAACTTAGAGGAATCCTTGCGTTGTGTTGTGATAAATCGATGGTTATATATTGATAATTACTCGGTAAGTCATATTCAAATTTCATATTTCGTCAGCCTTACTTTACCCTCGGGACTGCAATGGACTTCATAGTTCATTGTCTTTTTAACCGACTGCAAAAAAGAAGAAGGTTCTATGTTCGACTGTATGTATCTTCCTTTTTTTATGTGTATGTTCAACGTATTTTCCGCCATTTGTGAACCGATTTTCAAAGTTCTTTTTTTTATTTTTCATAAGAGTACTCCTGAGGAGGTCTCATTGTGGCTTAGAAAGGATCTGATGATGGAATTCTAAGCCGGCAGGGCAGCCTTGAAATTTTATACGCACTTACAATGTTTTTCTTTTAATTTCTTTATTTTCATGGTATTACCTGACTGGTAATCATCATAATATCATATTTCTGATAGGGACCATACCACCGAAGCTGAAGCCGATTACCATCAATTTTTTTTATTCCAAAAATTAGTCTTAGATAGTAAAGTTATTGAGAAACATCTCTAGCTTAATCAGTAGAGCTCCAGGGTTTCTTCTAGCTGAGTTACCAACAATCTATGAAGTATTTTCTGTCACCGGAAATAGGAGCTGCAATTGTCAATTATTACTAATTAAGCTGCCAAGTAAGCTTAATTATTAATAACTAGCGGCCGCCCGCGACTTCGAACGCGTGGAGTTAGTTATTTGCAAATAATTTTTAATTACATTCGAAAAAGCTAAATACCTAATGAAAGGAAAAAAAAAGTTAAAAACAATCAATATCTAGACGAATTTTTAGAATCAATGAAGTCGACGGATATTATTTTTTAAAACCTCTTTGTAAAACCTAAAGTAGGTACTTTTTATTGTTATAATAAAACATCCCTCCTTATAATAGTAAGTATGTAGTTGTTTTCAATATTTTTTATACTTAAATATCATTTATAATCCTTCTGCCATAATTACTTTAATTTTAATAACATTGGATATTCATACAAATTTCCAACCCCCGTTTTAACTCTAAAAAGGGGTTGATTTCTAAAGATACATTATTAGTACACCTCCATACCATCTATAGAGCATACATTTAAAATTTCAAGTCTCTTACTTCAAAAATATAGAACTTTCATACAAACTTCCAACCCTCGTTTTAACCCCAAAAAGGTGTTGATTTCTAAAAATACATTATTAGTACACCTCCACGCCATCTATAGAGCATACATTTTAAATTTCAAGTTTCTTACTTCAAAAACATAGAACTTTCATACAAACTTCCAACCCTCGTTTTAGCCCCAAAAAGGTGTTGATTTCTAAAGATACATTATTAGTACACCTCCACACCATCTATAGAGCATACATTTTAAAATTCAAGTCTCTTACTTCAAAAACATAGAACTTTGATACAAATTTCCAACCCCCGTTTTAACTCCAAAAAGGGGTTAATTTCTAAAGATAAATTATTAGTACACCTCCACACCATCTATAGAGCATACATTTTAAATTTCAAGTTTCTTACTTTAAAAACATAGAACTTTCATACAAACTTCCAACACCCGTTTTAACCCTAAAAAGGGGTTGATTTCCAAAGATACATTATTAGTACACCTCCACACCATCTACAGAGCATACATTTTAAATTTCAAGTCTCGTACTTCAAAAACGTAGAACTTTCATACAAACTTCCAACCCCCGTTTTAACCCTAAAAAGGGGTTGATTTCCAAAGATACATTATTAGTACACCTCCACACCATCTATAGAGCATACATTTCAAATTTCAAGTCTCTTACTTCAAAAACATAGGACTTTCATATAAACTTACAACCCCCCATTTTACCCCCTTAGGGGTGGAGTATCATAAAATCCGTTCTTAGCGGATGTCTACACCCTCTATGGAACCTACCTGCCAAATTTCAAGTTTGTAGGTGTTATAGTTTCTGAGATTTCGTGATGAGTGAGTGAGTGATTTTCTCTTTTATATATATAGATTGACAATGTATTACATTAGCCGGCCATTATAAATATTGATCAATTTATTACCTGACTACGGCGAAGCAAAAAGGAGGGTTATGATTTTGACCTGTATGTATGTATGTATGTATGTGGCTATGGATGTTCATCTGTTCCCTCATATCTTCTAAAATAGTTATCATAATTAGACAAATGAGGTGTCGTTGGAAGCCTCTTGATCGTCCGCTGGTTATAGGCTACATGACGTCACGTTAAAATTGCTACAGCGCCCTCTAGGGGACGTAAAGAAGTAAAATTTTTTTTTTCTTGACGGTGTCGTGTGGGGTATCAAATGAAAGAGCTTTGTTAGCACATTTCAAATATATAAATATTATTAGCTGTTGCTCACAGGTTTGCTTGCAATCACCTGATAATTGCAAGAATTTATAAATTCAGGCATCAAATGTAATAAAAACCAAACATGTGTAACAACAACAACATAGGCTGGGAGTACGAGTACCTCCACGTTACAAGTTACACACGAATTCACATAACTCCAAAATAAGTTAAATAAAAATAAAGTTTAAAAAACTAAAACCCGACTACTAAAAACAGGCTCTAAAAAGTACGAAACAAGAAAATAGTCTCCGCTGAAATTATTATGTACATTTCATTTCATTTTATTTATTCACATAACAATATTACAATTGTACATACTATAAAAGAATTACCGACTTTTAAATAAACAACTTATTTACACGTAGTATATTTTAACGTAGTTTTTAGGGTTCCGAATTGATTGAGATCGATTTGGCTTAAATATGGTGGCATCACAGACATTCAATATATGTCTTATTATATTGAATGTCTGTGGGTGGCATTTTCCAATATATTGAAGTAAAACTTCTTTACTCTCGCTTGACTTGGGGAGTAAGCTGGTGAATGCGTGACAAGAGCGTTACAAAAAGTGTGATCGGCCGTGGAGAACGGAAGTTGAGAGGGAGATATAAGTTAATAGAGATAAAGATGTTTTACTTCATCTTACTTCTTCTTTTCTTTTGCCGCTATAACAACAAATACGAAAGAATAGAATAAAATAAATATTTAAGGGGGCTCCCATACAACAAACGTGGTATTTTTGCTCGTTTTTGCTCGTAATTGACAACGGTAGACGCTTGAAATACTCACATAATATTTGGTTATATATTCACTTTTAAAAAAAATAATTAAATAAAAATAAAACAAATATTTAAGGGGGGCTCCCATACAACAAACGTGATTTTTTTGGCGTTTTATAGATAATAGTACGGAACCCTTTGTGCGCGAGTCCGACACGCACTTGGCCGGTTTTTTATTTTTTATTTTACTATATTACTTTTCGCAGGTGGAGTGTACTACTGTAGGAACTCTCGTGACGTATAAACGGCTCGACGATTAGAAGATCGCAATAAACGAAGGCAAATACTGCAGACAGACAGCACTACTGCTCCGCAAGAAAACAGCTCTTCAATTTCCATTTTCCTAAATTTATTAGCCAATATGGATTCACGTAACTAGTAAGTGTACACATATGGCACTGCAGACACTTGGAACGCTACTTTGTCAGAGACCTTTTACTACGAGCTCGGTGATCGAATGGTTAGCAATGGCCACTTTGACTACTCAGAGGTCGCGGGTTTCGATCCGCACAAGACAAAGATTTGTGTGCATGAACATGTCTATTTGTCTTGGTCTGGGTGTTTTCTATGTATTATATGTATGTATTTACAAAAAAAATGTATTTAAGTATAATATCAGTTATCTAGTAGTTATAGTACAAGCTTTACGCTTAATTTGGGACTAGATGGTTCTGTGTAAATTGTTCAGAAATATTTATTTATTTTAGTGTACCGTACCCAAAGGGTGCCAATGAGACTATTATCTACTGACACTTAGCTGTCTGCTTGTACCGTAATAACTAGACGCTTGAAATTTTCACCGATTATGTATTACTATACCCGCTATAACAACAAATACTAAAAATAAGCTACAGTTAAATATCACATGGGTTCGTCATACAAGAAACGTGTTTATATACGGAGATACGGAACCCTTCATGTACGAGTCCGACTAGCACTTGAGCAGTTTTATTTGTATGATGAATATGATCCGTTTGATGTAATGGGGTTAGCGTAGCCTATGGATGTTTTGCAATGCAGTAATGGACTCACCGCTGGAAACAATTCACCCCTAATAATCTCCTCCAGAGTATTTGAGTGAAGCAAATGTAACGCTTATATACGCCGAATAGTCACACTTGGAAATGAACTTTGGGGTGTAAGTGTTGACATAATATATCGTATCCCGTCCACTGGATACGACAATGCGCAAAGACCTTCTGTAGCATATTTAGTACATATCAGCATTGCACCCGTGCGAACCCGGGGCGGGTCGCTAGTATATTTATATAATAATATTCATTACCATTATCCGAGGGTCCGAGCGCAAGAATTTTATTTATAGACATCTCCAAACGTTTGGTCGACTCTTCCCGCGACCAGAGGCCTATTTCTCGCTCAGCGAATAAGCATTGCCATCCAGCGTGGCAATGCTGCTACACATTCATAACGGTAACATATTCAATCTGTTACAGAATTATTCCTGTAACACTTATTGGCGTGTTTTAAACCTGTTTCGCTAGTAACACTTATAAAGTGTAACAGATATAACGTTTCTGTTACCAATCTGTTAAAAAACTGTTTCTACATTTTTCTAGACGTGTGTACCTACGCACCATACTTACCTACGTACTTAACAATACCGCAACGCCGCGTGAGCTGTTGCAACCGGTATAGTTATGCCAATGTAAACCTTATTGGCTGTAACAGTTATTAACACTTATAAAACGGTATTTCGGAAAACAGATTCAAAGTGTAACACTTTCTTTCTGTTTCACTTTAAAAACAGAAATGAAAAACACTGTTCATAACACTCCATTCGGTTACCGTTAAAGTCCCTGGCTGCTAGCCTTCTGGATTCGATCAGTAATATAGAATTATATTATATATTACTGATCGAAGCCTTCTGGCCACTTTACCTTTTGATGGCGATGCGGAAGAATTTTTTGACGCTATTTAGACTATAACATTTTATTAATTTTAATTAGTTTAATAGTTAAATTTCCGTTTTTTTTGTTTGTATGTATTTTTTAATTATCAGTAAGTTATTTTCAATTAATATACACATATTTGTACTATTAATGACAAGAAAAAAGATTAGTTTATTTTTAGTTACTTTAGTTTCTAATGTAAGTAAATTTATATGCTAATAATCTTTTCTTGTCTGATATTAAAGTTAATTACAATAAAATAAAATCAAAGATCCTTCCAAAGTTTCCAGAGTAATATTTTTTAAGCTATTGCATAGCTTCTATCGCGGGCCTTGAGCGCGGGGACCGAATCCAGAAATTCCGTAACGAAAAAACCTCACGCTCCCCACTCCGACTGGCAAGGAGGTGTGGCTTGAAGGCCGTGCATCGTCTAACGTCGTTTCAGTTCGGCAGTCTTCGACACGGCGTTGTGTGCGTGCGATTAGACGTATTGTACGACTCTACGAAACTCGT
Organism: Hypsopygia costalis; assembly: GCA_937001555.2. Lineage (NCBI taxonomy): Eukaryota > Metazoa > Arthropoda > Insecta > Lepidoptera > Pyralidae > Hypsopygia > Hypsopygia costalis. Next base: position 27,590,370 of record OW443332.2, read on the forward strand.
TTTATTTATTTAATAATAGAAAAATTTGTTTTCTTATCGGTCACCACGCTCAAAAAGTGTAACTTGAATTAATATCAAAGAAAAAGCAATACTGCATGAATAAAATAAATAAATAAAATTATAATTGCATAAGTTGATACAAAATGCTATGCAATAGCATTACCGCGGCAGTCCCCGAGTGCCACACGTCTTTTTTTTGATGAAAATGATTTACTGTAAATCTTATTTGTTTCAGTGACTATGTTGACCCTCTGAGTGACTGGCACGTACCAGCTAATCCCATTATTAATAATCTGGACTCGTTGCTCGCCGACATTTATGTCAGGTTCATAGCACTGAAACATAACGAGCTCCATTACCGAGTTTTCGATGTAATATTTCAAAAGATGCACAATAACATGAAGAAAGTCGATTTGTACTACGATCGATACTCGAGTACAGTAAGTAAGGCCCTACTTAAATTATAATTCGGACGTTTGTCGGTATGAGTACCCGGATTAAAGGTTTTTTCTTTTCTGATCTACCGTACCGGCTTGTAGCCTGGTACCCTGTAAAACTGGCCACCAGTTATTGAAAAACAATGGACTGTGTTGTACGTGAATACGTTACCTATATGAAGTAAAATTATTGTCAAATAACGGTTCCCTTGAGGGCTGTTGTGTTCCTGCGAGTGAGTGAGGTCACCAGAAAGGAAGGAGATGCGAGCTCAGATGGCAGCGGGGGTGGCGGCGCGCGAGCGATATTTTATGTTGCGAGCGTTAATATGGCCACGGTAACCGCTTCACATCAGGCGGGCCGTATGCTTGTCTCCCACCCGACGTAGTATAAAAAAAAAAGAAAAATTATCTCAAAATGGCAGGGCTTCCTCCTCCTCGTACGCGATGTTCATAAGTCCTTACTTAGCGTAATAAATTCTTTGATCCTTCATCTATCCAGTGGTTTGATTGAATTTTGGATGTAGAGCATATATTCGAAACTACAACGCCAAACGGTATCGCCCCGATTTTGTCTTCTTTCGATTTTTTGGATTGCCCCCGTGTGGTAGCAAATTTAAAAACGTATTCAAGTCAAAGACAGGTTTTTATAGTACATTTTAATATTTCAGGTGCAGGTAGCAGGCAGTCACTTTGACCGATTACGAATCAAAAAGCCCGATGAGTTTGATATAGACATTATTATCGGTATGCCCCTCAATATTAGAGTCCATCATACCCAGCCTGACGACAGCGACATTATCTTGGAAGATATGACTTCTGGGTACGTTAAGCTGAAGATGGGAACACAGTTCCAAAGACTGCCATATAGAGACGAATGGCAGGTGAACAAGACTCTCTACTCGTGGAGAGACGATGACAATTACTTACTTCGATCCAAATTTAGTGATTGGTTCAAAAGCCTTGTCTACCGCGCAATGAATGAATTTGAAGGGTATGGTACTCAGCGATCAGTAAATGTCAACGGAGTGTCTTATAATCTCGGTGTTTCTGAGTCCGGCCCTGCCATGACTTTAAAAATAACGAACAGAAATAGAGGATTCAATCTGGACTTGGATTTAGTGCCCGCATTGAAGTTCCCTGAGAGCCGCTGGCCGAGTTGGGGCTCCTATCGTAAGCTACAACCGCCTTACAGCCATGAGATATTCATGGTCGTGCCGAAGCCCATAAAGAAGGAAGGCTATGTCAACGACGTCAACGTTACTCGATCTTGGCGAATGTCGGTATTTCACCAGGAGAGGCAACTTTTATATGATACATATAATTTACGTCAAACTATACGATATGTAAGTATTCAAATGCATATATGTACCTACAATACCTAATTAATATTGCTATAATACGTTATTTGACTAATCTGCAGCATATGGTTTTTCTTCATTTCTGCAAAAAAGTACATTAAGTCAATAAGAAAAACATTACACACCCTGTATTTGACACATACACGCATATATATTCCCTTTAGGCCGCGTTTCCACCTGCAAGCAAACTCGCGACAGTGTTGCAGAAGTTCCTTGCTGTATCGTTTACATGTTGCACTAAATTCTGCATTTTATTTCTGCAATCATTGTCGTGCGAGAAGCTCGCGGTTCATACTGTCGCAACTTATCGTGCAGGTGTTTACACACGAAAGCTTACGTGTGTCGCTATTCTATACTCTGAGATCATGACGTCAAGGCGCGTACGTGTAGCAGCTGCATTAACTATTTTGTTGTTGAAAAAGAAAAAAATATCAATTAGGGTTCGAGAATGGATAGGTCTCCTAGATAGGCTGGTCAAGCCAAATCTAGGCTGGCCAGGCCAAGTCAAATCTAACCTACTTTAAGATCTCACATTATTTTTTAATAACAGCAATTGTTATAGGTATCCAATAAAGCAAAGAAATAGAGTTTAATACCTGTTCATAACGTTATTTTGTTCCTATAAATACATTTAGATCTCCATTCTTTTTGCGGCGAAGCCCACAGCCAAGCATAACTTTTGTATTGAACTTGGCTCTCCTTTTTTACATTTATGTTTTTGGTGGGATATCATTACTTTTTGTAAAGAAAACTAGGCAGGTATTAAGATTTAATGTTATTTCTTGCGTTTCCGCTGCATGGCAAAAGGAATAATTTATATCTGGACTATTCCAGCTATAACTCAAATAAATTTAGTCGAACGACGCAGCATATAACGCAATACGCTGGCGCGAATGAGCGCCGCTAACTAAGAGCATACTTTGGTTCGTTCGCGGCGCGGGCCCGAACGGGAACCTCGCTTGCCCCCGCGTATGTACAAGTGCAGGCGCAGCAGCGGCATTGACAGCGGCAAACTTATAGCGAACGGGTTGTTTAAAGCTTAGATTATAACAAAAGTTTAAAGTATTTATTTATTCATTGAATCTCATGTATGTACTTCACTTTTATACTGTTACTGGTTTAGACACGAAGAACGTTTGTGGTTATAATATAGTATGACAATCATTTAATTCATCGTTGAGAAAGAAGCAGGATGAACATATATGTAATAATACCATAAATAACTAAATCGGTATTCGTAAGCGGTGCCTATGTTTATGTGTTGCTCGGGAGCGCTTTTATATAGATTTACTTCTGTTCTGTGTATAATTATGTGGCGCCGCGCGCCGCCGAAGACACACCGTTGGCCGGTTGTTTAGCGCGTATTACAAGTTTTTTGTATGGGGACACCACAAATTTTTTGACTTAACTTTATTTTTATATTTCTGTTATATAACAAATATAATAATACATATATTGGGATAGTTTCCCATATCTGCTTGTAACGTTGTAACGGTTCCAACACTACAATAAAAAAAAAATTGTAGGGGGACCCCCCCTATTTTTTATCTTAGGTCATCTGGAAGTAGGTTAGGTTTAGGTACTATAATATGTCAGTCAGTCAGTGCTAAAATTTACGACTTTTTGACCTTCATATCTTTATAACCGTTTGAGCTAGCTTCATGAAATTTGGGCTTCTAGGTGTCCTTGTGGATATAATTAAACACACGTAGTTTCATGTGTTTACGTTAAAGAGGTTTTGAGTTATAGAAGGGTCAAATTTGGCACCAAGTGTAATATTACACTCGGCGCTGGCTAGCCAGTTGCTTGAACTTGGCTTGACACGCTGCCGCGTGTCTAGATACATATGAAAGTCAATTCAAGTCAGCACAAGAAGAAATTGTCAGTGTTTTTCAGGTTTAATTTGTCACTGTCATTGTAAATAAATCAGAATCAACATAAAACGTACACAAACCTTTTAAATATTTATATTAGTTTCACCCAATTTGTTTGAAAGGTCAAGGTCATAAGCAAGTCAAGTCATGAACATGTCTTTTTATTTAAAAAAATATTTATAAATGAATATCTTGATAAAACAATTATATACCTACATTTTGTTTGGAATGTAAGATGTTTCTTAAAATGTGTTTTAATATTATTTTACTAATCACATTTAAACTTCACATAAAAAAATGTATTGTAAAATGTGTTTACCTGCGAAGACAATTCTAAATTTGTGCATTGTTCATAGATGAAAAAGCTACGCGATACACTGGAAATGCATCACATTGCGAGCTACTATATCAAAACTTTGTTTTTGTGGGAGGTGTACGAACGCAACGATCGCAACTTTTGGCGTCAAGAGCCTTCGAAATTGTTCATAATTATGGTGAAGAAATTTAAAGAGGCATTGGAAGCGCGGAGAATCCTGTACTTTTGGAACAGAACAAACAATCTTCTTGAAAATATCAGAGCAGATATATTAGTCGGCTACGCCGCCAAACTGAGGCCATTGATTGAAGCATTAGAGAGTCCGACTAAATATATATATGTCGTGAATTACTTACTGACTCCAAAAGAATTGATGCAATACCGGTATATTATACAAACAATTCGATAAAAAAAAATAACCACAGAGTATCTTAGATATAATAATTATATTTCATTTTTATACTCGTTTCTAACTTAATCATTATTATATTTAAATTAAATCCATGGTACGTAAGTCCATTATTAAATGTTGAAAACTGCATTAAAATTGCTAGTTCTGTTTAAGTTATTTCCTACGAAAGTTGTATATTAGAATTGGCACGTTTGTATGAAAAAATAAATTACATATAATTTACCAATTATTGGGTGGCTTTATGTATTTTACCGCCACTGTAAATGTTTTTGTTTCCGATTTATATTGTATATTTCTGCGACTTCACAGCAGTAACACATAAAATGCAAAAATTCGCCAACATCACAAAGCTTCCTGATAGCTCAGTTAGAAGAGCACTCGACCGGTAATTGAGAGGTCGTGGTTTCAAATCGAACCTAGGAGAGGGAATTTTTCACTAATAAGAAAATATTTATATTATATTTTTGATTTTAAATATTTTTTAATAAAATCATGTATTATTGTAAAAAACAAAATAACTAAAAAAAACATTCAAGCTAAAATGCTTTATTGACGAAACTGTGCCCATTTTATTGACTGTGCCTGTTAGGAACTTTTTTAAATAGAAAATTTATAATTTAAAAAATATTCATCAACATACACTAAATGCATGTTGATTATAGAACTGCCATGGCGTTGTTACAATAGATTTATTTTTTTAGGATAATCCAGGATAATCATATTCTTCTATTTACTCATATAATGTTTTATTTTGTCATTGACAGGGGCGGACTAAGGCCTACGCAACCTAGGCACGTGCCTAGGGCCCGTAATTTTTGGGGCCCTTAATTTTTTTTTTTTTGGTTTTTTATTTTCATTTTTGAAGTGAAAATTTCTTTTAGTCGGCCCGGAAATACAATGTTACCTATGGGCGAGGCCGCTTTAGCCTTAGGCCGCCACTGGTCATTGATCGCAATTTTGTTTTGTACGTCTGCTATGTAATCTGTTAGTGTTAGGGCTGAGGGCAAAATAAAGAAAATGAACAACTCGTTTGTTATTAAATTATCAGATACCCACCTACTAGTCTAGTTCGGGCGCAGATATATATTTTCAGTGAAATTTATTGAGCTTATAAAATCGTCCGGACGTTCTGTCTGTCCGTCCGGTCGTTCTGTCTGTCGGTCCGTTGCCATGAAACTCAAAATTTCGAAATTCTGACTTCGGATTCGTGTAAAGCATCAAAAAGTAGAACTGTAAAGTGACCTTGGTTTTCCGATATCAATTCGGGAAAGTGGCCAAAATCGCTATGGTGGCGCATGCTGCGCGTCCGATGTTTTATGCTACTTTCAATCCCTTCTTCCACTTAGGTAACTAAACTTTCATAACCAGTTCATCATCATCATCATCAGGTCCATTTTAGTCTCCACTACACGAGCACGACCCTCTCTCGTCCGTCCTAGACGGAAGGAGGATTTGGCCTACACTCCCCACGCTGGCCAAACGGGTTGGGGAGGCCTGATCGATGTTTTATAATGTATTTCCCGTAGTCGCCTTGTACGACATTCACGGGAAGAAACGGAGTGATTCTATTCTAGTCTGCCGGAAACCACACGTACTTAATTAAATTCAACGAAACTTAATTAAACATAACCAGTTACAAGAGAATTTTTTTTTCGCTGTTTGTAACTAGTTGTCAGAGAAGAATTATTTTTCCACTTTCGTAGATCAAATCAGTTCCATTTTTGTAACCAGAGATATAAGTTTATATGTATGTTAAGGATTGTTTTGGGGTGTGTTAAGGTCCTGTCACCGTCGCCATGAGAATAGGGGCGTGGGAAGTATTATGAAAATCGTTTGAATATAATCTTTAATACTGGCTTAATACAATAGCATCATACACTTTTATAGCACACTATATCTACGAGTACTACAATCGGGTGGAAGACAAAGATGTTGATGAACCACTTACACCCCAACCGAGAGTGAGGCTGGGTCCGTGAAATGTCTATATCACGTGACTGTCACTGAATACAAAACAAGCAAGAGCTACGCAAGGTGCATTACGTAGGATAACGGAAACACGCTTGAGGGTTGTTGTGTTCTGCGAGTGAGTGAGGTTACCGAAAGGATGGAGTTGCTGCGTCGGCAACGGGGATGGCGGCGCGCGAGCGATATTTTATATTGCGAGCGTTAATATGGCTACGGTAACCGCTTCACATCAGACGGGCCGTATGCTTGTCTGCCACCCGACGTAGTATAAAAAAAAAACTCGTTTTTTTAAAGCTACGTCAACCGTAGTCTGTCTATAGATAGGTTAATTTATTTCGACCACCCCTGTGCTTCGCACCACAGCATGAGCATGATAAGTCACTGATCTCGGGTAATGTCATTATGTGGCAGGTGTAGAGCCAAGACGAAGATCATACCTGTGCTGTGAGCCAAGCCTGAAACACTGGCCTCCGCCCGTTGAGCAATTAATCCGCCATTACATTACAAAATACCCATTTAGTTAAACTCTTAATCATTATATAAAATTTATTTTTGACGAGCTCGGTGGTCGAATGGTTAGTAATGGCCACTTTGACTCCGAGGTCGCGGGTTCGATTCCCGCACAAGGCAAATATTTGTGTGCATGAAGATGTCAGTTTGTCTTGGTCTGGGTATTTACTATGTAATATATGTACAAAAAAATGTATTTACGTATTATATCAATTATCTAGTACTCATAGTAGCTATTATATACCTTCAAATTAAATATAGTATTTTTTATATTAAAATATTTAATATAAATTATTAAATTTTAAACATTTACTTTTTCTTTCTTTTTTATAATTAATAATAAAGACATAAACATTTACCCGCCAGCGAGATCCTAATGACATAACCACATACCTAGGATTTTCGCTACGCTCTGTGGGCGTAACTGCCCCCTTATCACCATCTCTTTCAATATCTATTTCAAATGGAATAGAGTCGCTTATTCTTTGGTATGAATAAGCAATCTATGAAATAGAGCCGCTTATTCGTTGGTATGAATAAGCATTCTATTCAGTTATTGAATCGCAATAAGTAATAATAAATATTCATACCAATGAAGAAGCGGCTGAATAAGCGACTCTATTCCATTTGAAATAGAGTCGCTTATTCATTGGTATGAATAACCATTCTATTCAGTTATTGAATCGCAATAAGTAATAATAAATATTCATACCAGTGAATAAGGGGCTCTATTTTATAGATTGCTTATTCATACCAATGAATAAGCGACTCTATTCCATTTGAAATAGAGTCGCTTATTCATTGGTATGAATAAGCATTCTATTCAGTTATTGAATCGCAATAAGAGATGGTGGTAAGGCTTCTACATGTATTCAGCTTCATTCGTATTTCACCGGACGATTTTATATTGTCATATTACAGTTCCGCTTCTGTCAGCCGCGTATGCTCTGCAAGATTGAGAAAGGCAGTCAGAATTAAGTTGCATAAATGTAGTTAAACCCACCGACCTAATCTATGGTTAATCCCTAAACCTGTTCAATAACCCACAGCATAAACTTACTTACGATAGAGCTGTTAATACTAGCATAAAAGACTTGCTACGAATAGTGTCTTTGGCTTTATGAGCACATCTCTTGCAACCAGAGAGAAGGTGATCCATAGACATCAACTTTATCACCGCTTCATCTGACAGATATGGATTTTACCGCAAAATCCGCAAAATAACCTTCGAGCAAGAACGAAAATTTAAATATATTGAAATGAGGACTACACTGCCTTCCAAAATACGGTAAATATACAGAACAAATATTTTTTTCATTAAGTGAGTGGTTCACAAAAGCTAACCTCATTTGTACGTGGTACACCCTGCTGATCAACAAACGAGTCAGACCAGGCACCGTTAATTATATCTATGCTTTCATAAGCAGGCGAATACCTTTACAACACAGAAGACCCTAGTCAAATGAAACCTGTCTAGGTGTCACCATGCGACAACACGCTAAATATGACATCGCAAACACTAGAAAAGCGCGTGCATTGTTGTACCCATTGCTCTCCTCGAGACTGCTTCTAAAAAAGAAACTAGGCGTGTATAGACACGCATATGTAACGTCAGCTTGGTACGCCCTAGTGAGAAAAGGCAGCGTCAAAAGCTTCAAGCGCAGCAAGCGATCTCCCTGTGAAAGAAAGCTTACAGACGTTGGGCGCTATGCCACAATCGCTAGGAACCTATGTATGAAGAGCATAGGCCATTATCCTATATATATTATAGGTCGTACGACGACTCACCAAACCAGCTAACCCTACTGTGCATAAAGAAATTTAAATGGCTAGGAGTCAAGGCAGCTATGCATAACATTTTAGTAGGTATCTTTTAAACAATACGAGTAAAATACTAATTTAAACTTATCACACGTCATGAGTAAGGTAGTGCTCCTTTAGTTTCTTTACAAGTAGCGACTGTACAGCTATCTCTAATATGTCCAGGCAGTTTGTTCCAAAGCTGCGTCGCACGGACAGTAAAGGACTGAAGGAAAAACCAGGTGTTCGTTTTTTTTACTTTTACTTATATATATAATATGTATTTATTTAAGTAAAAGTAAACTGGTAAAAAATATTTATGAAAAAGTTGAAGTGCATTTTTTCTCGTGACGATAAAATGCTTAAATTGTTAAAGATAAGTTACCGGCCACAATGAGCCAGAGACCGACCCCAGCCAGCAGCGATGGCCAGCAGTGGGTGCCCGTAGCTATTGGAGTGGTGGTCGCCGCAGGGGCCCTCGCTCTGCTCTACAAAATGTATGGCGGTAGGACCATCAACAAAAAATATAATCAACAAATCGGCGCACCATACGTTTGCACTTGCAAGAAAAAAGGGAACGATCCTGTAAGTAGATTTGACTTGTTCAAAAAATCCTATATCTACCGTGACATTTTATATGTAGACGGGTCATAGGCGAGTATGTGTGACAGCAAATGAAAATGCATACAATACCTACGCATTTATACATGAAGTGCGCAAAGAGAGGTAAAGAACGTGCATACAGGAAGGCATTTTATCTATAACTTTTCAATAATTGTTTTTGATTCCTGCTAATCTTCTTGCTGCGACGCTGGCTTTTTACACATTATGTCGAAAACCGCGCCCACGCGGCACCGTTGCGCTGTCCTAGTTTCCCTTGGATTTGTATGATCTCTTACACACGACGCAGTGACGGCGAGTCTTCATACTGCTATAGATCCGCGGCGGCAAAAAAACTCTGCTGCTCCTGCATAATGTGTACAGATCCTTACGGCGAGACTGAGTGAATGCCGGACCTTGCTTTCTTCTTGTCAGAATGAGGCAGGTAAAACGCATCTATATTTAAAACATCTATATACTGTTAAACGAATTATTGTTGTAAGTAATTAAATATATACATTTGAGGTGTAAATGGCTTATCAGCTCCATTGGTCCAAATAAAACCAATCTCACGTACACGTGGTGTACCTTGCCGAATTTCAACGGAAGCTTTGGCCAAAAAGGTAGGGTCACGAGCACAGCGTATTATAAGTTGGTCTTACTGGGGAAGCACCTCCGCCGCCTCACAGAATACCGCAGCCAAATAACAGTCGCACAAGACAAACATTTGTGAGCATAAACATAATTATCTGTTTCTCTTAGTTTGGGCGTTTTCTATGTTATGTATGTATTTACAAAAAAAAAATGTATTTTAGTATTCTATCAGGTAAATTGTACGCATAATACACGTGATGTGACGTGACGCGACATAATACAGTTGACGAGCTTGGTGGTCGAATGGTTAGCAATGGCCACTTTCACCATTCGAGGGTATTGGAGGTCGTGGTCGTGGGTTCGATTCCCGCTTATATTTGTGTGCATAAATATGTCTATTTGTCTTCGTCTGGGTGTTTTCTATGTATTGTATGCATGTATTAAAATAGATATATATATTTAAGTATAATATCACTTACCTAGTACCCTTAGTACAAGCTTTGCTTAGTTTGGGATTAGAAGGCCGTATGTACGAGTAATTTGTGTCCCGGGACTAAGGGGGCAAAGGTGGTGTTTCATATTGCTTGCAATTTTTACGTAATGCGTAAAAATGTTTTAATATTTTCGTTAAGGTATAAGGAAGGAAGGTTATTATGGAGAGAAAAGTTTCTCCATAAGAACCTTCCTTGGAGAGAAAAGTTTCTCCATAAGAACCTTCCTTGGAGAGAAAAGTCTCTCTATAGGAACCTTCTTGAGAGAAAAGTCTCTATATTTCTATAAGTTTCTTAACGCAAATATTAAAACAAAAATTAGCAGAATTGGTCGATCCGTTCTCGAGTTTTGCGCTTAGCAACATGCATTTTATTTATATAGATGAATACAAGGCGGTGTGGAATTTCTCCTTGGAAACTTTATTTATTTAAATTTTAATTCCGAAAGAATGTGAAATTATCGATTATCGCAACTGGTCATACTGAACATTTTGTAGGCAAGGGAATACCCATATATTATAATTTATCTATAGGTACTTTATCATATCTAGATAACATTATTATAGGTACTTTCAAGTTAATAGGCAGTAAGTACCACAATTGGGTGCCTTATTGCAATTGGACTCTGTTATGCAGAATAGATCGAACCGACAAACAAAGCCAAATAGCTAGAAACTTCATATCAAGTTTTATATATTCGCAACAGATTCTAACAATTTTTTAACAGTTTGATAACAAGACATCGGATTATATGCAACTAGCTGTTACCCGCGGCTTCGCAAGCGTGGTTCAGGAGAGCTGCCATTGAACCATAGCGCGATTTAGAAATAAGATAGCGCCTGAAAGAAGGACAATGATTATAAACTTTATTTTTTCCCGTGGGAATAACATGACTTTCCGGGATAAAACGTATGCCACTCTCCAGGCTTTAAACTATCTTCAAAATAAAAATCATGTCAATCCGTTTGATACTTTCGACGCGAAAGAAGGACAAACAAACAAATAAACAAACAAACACACTTTCACATTTATAATATTTATTAGTAATATGAATATGGAAGTATGGATTGCATGTTTGCATATGCAAATGCATATAATTCTATTTTCATTGCTTATTTTGGTAGGTAGGTACTTTTTCATTGACAGTGCTTATTTCAGTAGTTATACGTGTTAGGCATTCAACTATCGCCCGGTTCATAAAGGATTCCATCAGATCACTATTTTCCGATTCTTCTAAGGACAAGAAAATATGTTTTTTTTTTCGTTTCTGACGGTATATGCCGGTTTGCCTTATATGGTGAAAGCTGGTCAAGCTCTTGAAAGTATTGTACCCAAAATTGCGTCTCATCTTCTGTCTAGCCTACGGATTACATCGAGTGGCGGAGGAGATCAGAAACAAATTCGGGAGAGTCAATAAACTACATCTACAAAAAAAAAATGTTTTTAAAATCACCATCACAAGTTTGCACTCGATATGAACTCTGAATATGAAGAGCAACTATCAGTAACACTACTCCCAGAACCAATATTAACACGGTGGGGAATTTGGTTGCCCTTTGATTTCATTGGTTGGTACTTTTTAATCGACTCCAAAAAGTAGTAGGTATTTTTTTATGTCTGTTACTTCATTACTCCGTCATTTGTAAAGAGATTAGAAAAAAAAAAATTTTTTTATTCATAAGTCATCCTTCCAGATTGGTCTATCTTTCTTTTTCATATCATAAAATTCAGTTCTGATAGTGTTTTTAACTTTTTAGTGGTGCTTACGATTGTAGAGTAATTTTTTGTATTATGTTTTTCGAGCGTATGTATGTATGTATGTCTTATTATTTGGCACGCTCTACAGCCTAAACCGTTTGACAGATTTCAACATAAGAGGTGTCGTTAGATTCGTCTAAATCACGCGAGTGACATAGGCTATATCAAATATAAAAAAAATCAATATGGCGGCTGTGAACAGCAAAATTGTCGTTGGAGGAATTTATTTTTCTTCTAAATATATCAATATGGGTATCAAAATAAAGGTCTCGATGACCTGATTTCAAATATATATTTGATATATTACTCGTATTATGCCTGCGGCTTATGCTGTTAGTATGCTGCTCGTGTGGAATTATATTATAGTTGAGCGTGATTAATAAATCTGTTGTAGGTGCTGTCGAGTTTTTTGATTTTTTAATTAACTTAACATGTTAAAATTATCAGCCTCTAAATTAACATAAGGGCTCTAGACAGACGGACTGCATTTCAACTGCAATTCCACTGCAAATTTGCAGTTTGAACGCAGTTAGTACGTCAGCAATGAAACTGCAAACCAACCGTGCAGCCCGATTGCAGTTGGTGTGCTGTGGGCGTGCAGTTCCAACGACTACATCCTGACTGCAAGCTAACTGTTCCAAAGCAATTGGTCCAACTGCATTAGGACCGCACGTCGACCGTGCAGCTAGATTGCAGTCAGGATGCAGTCGTTGGACATTGCAGACGTACCAACTGCATTCAAACTGCAAATTTGCAGTGGAATTGCAGTTGAAATGCAATCCGTCTGTCTAGAGCCTAAGTGACAAGCGTCACAAATTCGCTGCAGAAAATCTGGAAAAATTGTGTGAATGTTTATTGTCATAAGAATTATAACTAATATTAATATATGTATAAATAAATATAATATGAAAATAAACGTAATTCTAATAATAAGTAGTTTTTTTGATCGTGCATATTTCGCCCTTTTTTAGTGCACATTTGCATTCATATTTCGGCATTTTGAACTCGGGAATAATACCCATATAATCATGGGGATGTTTGATATTTTTTCGCGTCGGGTCCAAATTGTCAAAATGTACTGAATTTTTTGACAGTGAAACTTTAAGACTACAAGTCAACACAAGACGTCAACAAGACATTTGACAAGATGCTATGAATTGACAAATGATTGGACCCTGCGCTACAGTGCTGCCAAAAGACCCTAAACATATCATTCCCAAAACTTATACTGCGTGATATTTTTATTCATATTAAACTTTAAATAACTTAAAAGTAATAAAACGTCTGTTGTAACTGTTCTGCATAACAAAGTCCAATTGTATTCTATCTTGTTTATGAATTATGATGTCATTCTTGGCTTAATCTTCTTCCGATTACCACTTCTCTGAAACGATATGGTCTTATCTGTTATTTGCAAATTTTGACATAGCCACCTACTTTAGATTATTGACAATGTTTTATATATATCGATAAATTATTTCAATTTAGATATTCAATTTAGATTTTTTTTATATCTATTCAATATTATGTATCAAATTAACAATTCTTACATTTATCTGACACATATTGGTTATATGTACTAAAATTATCTCAAAATAGGAGCGCTTCCCGTTCCCCCGCACGCGATGTTAAATAGTCGTTACTTAGCGTAATAAATTCTTTGATCCTAAATCTATCCAGTGGTGTGATTGAAGTTTGGATGGAGAGCATATATTCGAAACTAAAACGTCAAACGGTATCGCTCAGATTTTGTCATCTTTCGATTTTTTGGATTGCCCCCGTATGGTGGCAAGTTTTAAAACGTACTTATATATATATACTTCAAAAAAATTATATCTCGGGATCAGGGTCCGTTCGCACAGATCGGCTCGGAGAGGAGAGCAGATTTTGGTGGCGTTTAAAACAGAGTTTTAGGTCATTGGTATAAGGTTTATTTTTAATACGCTTTTATTAGGTCGTCCTGTATGTAACTAACTATGTAATGGAATCAGGCAACTAATTTATACATCTTCCAAGGATCGTAGCGTAATGAAAATTGGCAGCTGTATGTAGTTCTGATGACAACACAATAATTTGGTACTGTCGAACTGATCTGATGATGGAGCCGGAAGATATGAACTAGAACTTCATGATGGAACATCGTATCATAGTTGTTTTTGGAATTCTTAGAAAAGTCTTGTAATTAATTTTGACCACGATTAGGTTTCAAGATCTGATGATGAAGCCGGAAGATAGGCACTGGCATTCCATGATGGAATATCGTATCATAGTCGTGTTTGCACTTGTGAGAAAGGCCACGTAATGGACTTTGAACACGATCAGGTTTCAAGGTTATAACAAACAACAATACAACCTCACCTGCACGTGGTGCACCAGAAAGAAACACATCAAACTATGTGCTTTAAAAGCGTGTTTTTTTTTGTTTTTTTAAACTATATTTATTTAAATTCACTTCTTTTGTTAAAAGAGAATAGTCGAGAGCCGATGTGGATTTTTAAAGTAAACCTTATGCCAATGATATAAACCTCTATTTTAAACGCATTTCAAAATCTGCTCTCCTCTCCGCGCCGGTTTGTTTGAACGGACCCTCATGGAGACTCTTGCGGTGCAAATTATGGCAATGGCGCATCTAAATAGGTGCCTACCTACTCCGTCAATACATCGAGTTTTTTTAAACTACGCCGGATACTGATCAAGCATACTGTCCCACCCTCTGATGTACTTAAAGAGACTATATACCATAGCCTTCATTTATTTTTATTCTTTACTCTATGTTTTTATACTACGCCGGGTGGCGGACAAGCATACGGCCCACCTGATATGAAGCGGTTACCGTAACCATATTATCGCTCACAACATAAAATATCGCTCGCGCACCACCACTGCTAACCCGGTGCCAACGCAGCATCCCCTTCCTTTCTGGTGACCTCAATCACTCGCAAGAACACAGCTACCCTTAAGGGAATTGTTATTCGGCTGCGGTATTCTGTGAGGTGGAGGTACATTCCCTAGTCGGGTAGCTTACAATTACGCTACCTACCTCTCTTTGCGCCAGCGCTTCATTTGTCAGCCAGCAGGGTGCACCGCGTACAGGGAAGTTGGCCATGGTTCAAAGATGTTGATGAACCACTTACACCCCAAAATCATCATAGCCGTAGTACTGTTAGTGGGCTGTGGCCTTCTATAAAGTAGAGGTACTTCCGAGTTGGACTCGATATGCTCTATTTCTCTATAAGATCCACTTTCTACCGACTTCTTGGTACGACTGCCGTCTAGCTTGCAAGGTGTACCAAGTGCAGGTGACGTTGGCTATAAGGATGAATTTGGTGGCCACTTAGACCCCAAATATATAGATACAATACTTATAAAACTATATAGGCGTCAGGTTGAAATAGCCAGTCGATGGTGGTCGAGTGGCTGTGGGCAGGGGCGCCGACTCCGTGGGTGCTCGGGGGCTCGAGCACAAATAAGAAATAAACAGTGGGTGCCGAGCACCCCTGAGAATAGACATCAAGAAACAGATCAGTAATCGCCTTTTAGGGATGGGGCGTTTTTTATTACCCGACGAGCGCCGGTTAAGACACAAGGGTCGCGGGTTCGATTCTCACACCAACGCAAATGTTTGTTGATGAAACAGATATTTGTGTTGGGTCTGGGTGGTTGTGGGTCTCACACTTCGCCACTTTTTCGAGTCATCAAATGAGCATGAGCACCCATGAGGTTATCTAAAAGCCGGCGCCCCTGGCTGTGGGTGCTCGGCTGTCCTCTCCTCGTCCTAGAGCGAGTCTTTCGTGAATTATTTCGCACCTCCTGGTATACAATTTTATACGACGACGACAGTGACAAACAAGTGTACGACTGTTACCTGATAGTAAGCAGTCATCGCTGTCTTCGGACGCTAGCAACATCAGCCTTTATGTACGCCTTTGTAGTTTGAAAAAGACTGTCTGGGGAAGATGCCTAATCATCAATCACAATTAAAGATGGGCAAAATGCAGGGCATTTACGATAAATGCCCAAAAAGTACTTATGAATTCCCTATTTATGCCCAAAACTAGGCATTTATTGGGCGTTTACAGGTACTTACTGGGCACTTATTGTATATGTACTTACTTGTAATAAATAATCTTCCTTTATCACTTGAATGATTTACAGTGCCAAATTCATATCATGAAAATGTGAGATTCAACCACAGATCAAACCTTCAGAGAAGACAACTCTACCTATTATGAAAAAAAATGTTGAAATAATCTGTCATTATTTCTATCAAGAAACGTCTGTCAAAGAAGACACATAAAAATACCATTTGGTGTGAAATTTCTTAAAAAAAACAATTAAAAATGGATATATTTGGTTTAAAATAATGGGACAAATAATATACAGCAGTTATGTGTGATTGGTAAGTCGATGTGGAGTTCTACTTTAAGAATTAATATCAGTAATTAAGTAGGTAAATTTAGAGTGAGCTTGATAGTCTTTAAGAGTTTCGAATGTGACGAGCCCGGTGGTCGAATGGTTAGCAATAGCCACTTTGACTCCGAGGTTGCGGGTTCGATCCCCGCAACCTCGGAGTCAAAGGTCAAAGGAGTAGGAAGGAGTTGTTGCAACGTATATTTTTTTTGTGTCTGTACTGTAACTGAACTTATATCACAGTGTCAGTAATACAATACAGACTTATACAACGGAATTGAGTAGAACGAACGGAGGATTCTTGGAAAAGAATAGACTCCAAAATCACTGAACCAATTTTAATGAAACTTGTCACAATTAAAGACCTCGACATGCTTGAAGTGTAAGTGGTTCATGGGGTTTAAGAGGTTCATCAACATCTCTGAACCAAAGCCAACTTCATCTGCACGCGGTGCACCCTGCTGACTAACCCAACGAAGCTCTGGCGAAAAGGTAGGGAGCGTAATCGTAAGCTAACCGACTGGGGAATGTACCTCACCTCACAGAATACCGCAGCCAAATAATTCCCTCGAGGGTTGTTGTGTTCCTGCGAGTGAGTGAGGTCACCAGAAAGGAGATGCTGTGTTGGCAGCGGGGGTGGCGGCGCGCGAGAGATATTTTATGTTGCGAGATTTAATATGGCTACGGTAACCGCTTCATATCAAGCGTGCCGTATGCTGGTCTGCCACCCGTCGTACCGTCGTAGTATAAAAACAAAGAAGGTTTCTGTCGAAAAAAATTGAGATCGATCATGTCGTAGGTACTTGAGGAATGATCCTCATATATATTTTCCATTGTAATCAATGGAAAATATGCACTCAGCGAATCTACTCTCTCCACTCAACTTCGGTTTAGGCCCGTAGGCTAGAATCCGGCCTAGTATTAGATACTAACGTAATTTGTCTGTGCTTCGGTTGGTATAGGTAGCAGCAGTTAACACAGCTTCTGTTTATCAGCTGTAAATGCTGTTGCCATGCTGTCGAATACTTACCTCATATGCTTGTGAACTTTTATCCAAATTTGTTCAGCCGTTTTCCCCTCAAGTTTTCCCCTCCCCTATAACACACATTGCATACATTAATTCTCACACAGTTTCACATTTTTTGTAGCATGATAGCCGTTTAGATATTATGTACAGTCAAGGTTTATAAATTCAGTATCACCCACCTTACCTTTAATTCAACACGCATTTATTGTGATATCAACATTTCCATAAATTAATTTCCAGAGAATGACTAGCGCTACAAAATAAATAAAATAAATTTTAAATATCGTATAGGGCATGCAATATTCGGCCGATTTTAGTATTCGAGTTTTACGAGTAGCATGATTCATACTATTCGAGTTATTCGAGGTTTACGAGTTTTTCGAATATCTCCTTTATATAGTATAAAATAAAGTCGCAACCGCTGTCTGCGCGCTTAGATCATTTAAACTACGCAACGGATTTCAATGCAGTTTTCAGCATTACATAAATAAATAAATAAATAATTCTGGACAATTTACACAGCGCCGTCTAGTCCCAAATTAAACGCAAAGCTACTAATTAATATTCCATGATAAGTGATAAATATACTTAAATACATTTTTTTTGTAAATAAATGCATATACATAATACATAGAAATCACCCAGACCAAGACAAACATACATGTTCACGCACACAAATGTTTGACTTGAGCTGGGATTGTTGGCTGACTTATTTTTTTTATTTTTTATTTTTTATGTGAGAGGGGGGCAAACGAGAATGTGGGTGGCCTGGTGGAAAGCAATCACCACCGCCCATGGAGCATGGAGACCAGCGACACCAAGGGGTCGCCGATCCGTTGCCAGCCTTTTAAGGAAAATGAAAACTCTGTTCTTGAAGGCACCCATGTCGTAGTTGTTCGGAAATACCGCTGAGGAAAGTTGATTCCACAGTTTTACTGTTCGTGGTATGAAATGTCTTAGGAAACGTACTGTAGTAGATCGCCAATTATCAAGATGATATGGATGGAATTTTAATTTATGGCGAGTTATACGATAGTGGAATTCAGCGGCAGGTATCAAATCAAACAGCTCATCCGAGCACTCCCCGTGATATAATTTGTATAGAACGCAAAGAGACGCTACATCTCTGCGCGTAGAGAGAGAGAGTCCAATCGATCCGAGATCATTGGGTCACCTACGATTCGAGCTGCTCTTCGTTGTATGCGGTCAAATGGAGCAAGCAAGTACTGGGGCGCACCAGCCCAAAGATGCGAACAGTACTCCATGTGAGGTCGAACCTGGGCTTTGTATAGTTGAAGGCGGTGTCGGGGTGTAAAATACCACCTGGCTTTACTAATCACACCAATCTTCCTGGAAGCTAGTTTGGCCTTGCATTCCAAGTGACCGCGAAACTGAACATCACTCGATATGTCGACACCCAAGATGGTAATGCTAGTTCTTACACTAAGGGGAGTACCTTCCAAACTAGGAGCTACGACGAATGGGGACTTTTTAGCGGTAAACGCACAAACCTGTCTTGGAGGGATTTAGCTGCACCAAATTCAATGTACCCCAATCCGAGACGTGTCCAAGGGACGTCTCAATCTCAGACACAAGTTTTGTTCGGTACTCATCGACGCAATCCCGAGAAACATTACAGTCATCCGCATAGCAATGAACATTGTGTATAAGCAGCAAGTCATTGATATGCAGAAGAAACAGCGTGGGGGACAATACACAGCTGGTACGCCAGCATTCAAGCGTAGTGGGTCCGAGCGTGCTCCGTCAACTACAACTTTGATGCTACGCTCAGATAGAAAACTGGCAATCCATATGCAAAGCTTCTCAGGTAGCCTAAAAGAAGGAAGCTTGGAAAGTAATGCTTTATGCCACACCCGATCAAAAGCTTTTGCTACGTCCAGACTAGCAGCCAATGCCTCGCCCTTGCTTTCCACTGACTCCGCCCACCGGTGAGTCAAGTATACCAAAAGATCACCAGCTGAGCGACCATGGCGGAAACCATATAGGCGATCATTTATCAGCTGGTGATCCTCTAAGTAGGCTACCAGCTGTTTGTTAATAATAGTTTCCATGATTTTGGAAAATATGGAAGTTATCGCAATGGGCGATAACTTCCATATTTATAATTATATATATACATATATATAATTGGACGGATCTGAGCAAGTGCCTTTTTTAGGGATCGGGTGGACTAAAGCCTCCTTCCATGAGCAGGGGACCACGCCAAGTGAGTAGGAGTACCGAAATAGGCGTGTTAAAATCGGAGCCAACTCTGGAGCACATGTTTTTAAAACAATAGGTGGAATGCCATCCGGCCCACTCGACTTATGGATGTCCAGGGAGAAGAGTGCTCTACGGACAGCTCTTTGCGAGAACTTAATGTCTGGCATAGAGCTCTCACACCGTGGGATGGTTGGCGGTGTTGCTCCCTGATCATCGAGAGTCGAGTTAGACGCAAAGAGAAGTCCCAGAAGATCGGCCTTTTCCCTTGCAGTATGGACCAGTGAGTCATCCACTCGGTGCAATGGTGGAAACGACGACCGACAGAAGTTACCTTGAACAGCCTTGGCGAGCGATCAGAACGCTCGAGACCCAGAGGGCAAGCGCACTAATCTCTCGCCAATTTTGCTAACGAATTTGGGCTTTGCCCTGGCGATGCAGCCCTTAAAGGATCTTGACGCAGCGTTGTAAATCTTCTTAAGGACACCGGTATTTGCATCTCCAGCTGCCTGAGTCTGCTGACCTAAAATGCCACACACGACGTGTGCTGGCTGTGCGCGGTCGCCTTTGGCGTATGAGTGGCACAATACTCTTTATGAGGCAATGATCCGAAGACCCAAGAGGGGCGCCAACAGACACACGATAATTTTCAGGGTGGGAGGTCAGCAGAAGATCCAAAAGGGACGCCATATGCTCCGACACATCCGGCACCCGCGTGGGCGTGGAAACCAGCTGTGTCAGACCATATGCCAAGGCAAAGTCATGGAAAGTTCTTCCAGCATGGTCAGTTGATCTAGACCCTAGCCATTCGACGTGGTGGGCATTAAAATTACCCAGTACCACAATCTCTGCAGAAGGCATCTGCTGGAGTATACTGTCGGACGTCGTCTGTATGTGCTCCACAAGACGCTCCGTTTCGACATTTCCGCTGTGGGACCTGTAGAGGCACGCGTAAATGCGAGAGCGGTCCTCAAAATCTGCGCGCAGCCACATAATTGACAGGTCCCTCGCTTCAAGACTGCCAAGACGTCGACAACAGATATTCTCCCGAATGTATGCGCAAACACCGACTCGTGGCACAAAGTGATGTTCCACTTTGTACCCCGGGTAACGCAGATATGAGATGTCAGCAGGGGGGAATATCTGAGTCTCCGTCAAAAAGAGTATGGCCGGCCTAGCCGTCTCTAGATGATGGTGGACAGCATTGATGTTGGAGTTAAGTCCCCTAACGTTACAGAGCTCAACGCAGAGCTCAGGGGGAGGTGCCACCACACTCTTCTTGCGTTTGCTCCCGGTAGAAATATAGAGCGGCGTAATGCCCGCCCCAGAATACTTCGGGCGGCCTGAGCAGTGGTGCTCAGGGAGGGATTCTCCGTCACCAACGGTGACGGTACCCTCCTGGGGTATTGTTCTTTTTACAATCGCTGCCATATTTAGAGTTGGGGTATTTGGATTGGGCTCCGGGTCGCAACACACCGTACGAAACGCAATAGCGCGAGCTATTACTTCACGCCGGTCTTCTGCGTGAGAGTGGTACTGCCCCGGACGAGCCGGCCCAATTACTAGCTGTATTCATTCAATGTCCAAAACTTGACCGCGATCATGTTCTAGACACTAAACGACTACAGCTTGGCTCTACCACTTCAGGAAAAAGGCTACTCGTTTAGCACCACCCAGGGGTCACGTACAGGGAAACTAGGGTAAAGCCTGCGGACGTGAGTAGCATCAACCCCCAAACTGACTGACTCTGGTTTTCTACCCCATGGTATTAGCATAATCTAGTATCAAAGGGTTTTGTCTCTAATTGTTGGATTTAGTTTAAAATGGCGGATGACGGCATCAGTCATTTAACCCCGCGCGCAAACCCCCGAGAACGATCGGATACACGCACAGATCAAAAAGCTGCGATCGCAAATTTTGTTGCTATCATTTTACTAGTTATTTAATATTCAATTTTAAACTATTCGAAAAACTCAGAAACCTCGAATACTAAGTTTATAGTATTCGAATATTAAACAATGGCGAATACTCGAATAAAACGAATACTCGAATACTCGAATTGCATGCCCTAAGTAATAGAGAGTATTAACCCTTAATTTGGCAAAGAAAAAAATGCTCTAAAAAGTAAAATGTTTTATTGAAATTAGCTTTTAGACATTATTTGGCATCAAAGAAAAATAAAGAAAAAAAGAATTGCACTTCAGTTCTCCTGAAAAATCATGTATGCCACAGCATACATTGCCAGATGGACGGAGTAAAAGTATTGTATGCTGTGGCATACATTGCCAATTAAAGTATAAACAATTATCATAGTAACTTTATATTATTATGAACAAAATGAAAGTGACCACGAATTTTTAGTGGCATCAAATCTGCTACTAAGTGGTACCTATATTGCAAACTCCAATAGTCCGTATAAGAAGGCATGGTCGCGAATCCCATTGTAATGTGTACCGCTAGAAAGTCCCATAGTTCATCTACAGTCAATCCAAGAGAACGTCCAGTTTTGGATATATCGTAGGCATTTATTTGCTCTTCGATATCTGCTAAAATATGCGGTGAAGAGAACTTATAGAAATAATCCAATGAAGACAGACCCGGACCGTCTGTGAGATTATAGTCTTCTTCTATAGTAACCCTGTGTTCTCTTCGTCTAGGTCGTTTAGGGACAGAAACAGTGGGACGACGTTGTGACCTTATATTTCTAGGAAACCGTAATGTGGGGGATGATGTTACTTGCGCAGCAAAGCGAGGAGTTGCAGTGTACACCTGTTGTTGGTAAAGTTGGTGCAGGGGTTCATGGATCTACTGTATTAGCTGGAGTTGCTGGGAGTGACGGTATGACACTCAGCATTGGTACTTTGTTACAATATGGTTCTAGAGAAGGACTTGACTACACGGTTTGAACGATTGGTGTGGTGGAACATCCTCGCTGCTGGAGTCTTCGTCATCGTCCAAAATAATAAAACTTTCCAAAGAAGAAAGTACTGAGGAAGTTCACTCAGAAAGCGGAGTGCGTACACGAAATTCCTCTTCTACATCAGAATGTTCACTATCGTCAGAGGGTGCATTCCCAGCAGACACGAGTATTAAACATCTAACACCACGAGATTGAAGCTTTTGCTGACGATAAAGAAAAATAAATATGGTCAAACACAAAGTAAAAAGCTACCCCAAACTGGCAATGTATGCACTAACATACAAACAAAAATAATCGTCTTTCATTACGAATTTGGCAATGTATGCCACCGCGTACATCAGGTTTGTGACAAAAATAAACAAAGATTACAAAGTTATAATTCACAATTATTTTTCAAACTCATTTTATTATACTATCGTGCATAAAATATATTTATTACACCAACCATACATCATGTAATATTAGTAAAAATAATAAAATATATTGGACAGTACGCCTGAGTTCCGCCGGGCAGCCATTTTCATTAAAAAATATTAAAATTGGTGGTGGCCAGAGCTATGTTATATTTTTTCTCACAAATATAATTACTTTTGCATTAAATTTAATTTAATATTACATAGATATTTGTAATGTATTTGACAAAATATTTTTGACAAGTTCATGTATGACAGGACTTACATTGCCAAATTAAGGGTTAATTTTAAAGGTAAGGTTTATTAAAGATAAGATAAGATAAGATTAAATAAATAAATTTTCATAGCGACGATTTCACAAACGGCTCTAATGATTTCTATGAAATTTATAACATTGTAGTTTACGGGGACGAGAAATCGATTTATGTATTAAAACTGGAAAAAATCGTTTTCTCTTGAAAAACCAACAAAGTTAGATCATCCAGTTATAATACTGTAGAACATTGAGTTTCCATTATAGTTCAATTTATATTTATAGAGGTTTCTATTTCAGTGCCGAAGAACTAGCAAGAAAAAAATCGGCTGCATCAATCCGCGCAGCGTTACCGGGGCAGCCACCGCCGCAGGGCCAGCCACCGCCCCAGGGCCAACTACCGTCGCAGACCCACTCACTGCCACCGCGCCATCCACCGCCTTCAAACCAGCCACCACCGCTATACCAATCACCACCGCCTTGTCAAGGATTTTTTGCTTCTTCTTTTATCGGCAGGCTTCTCTTTGGTGGGACAGCCGACACTGTGGCCGCTCAAACATCCACCAGCGGCACTTCCATCGACACTTCAGAATATCAGATTCGTCGTGTCCATGTCGGTCGTGATCGGGGAGTTAGCGCTGATCGTGTTATTATTGGTCGCGCTTCTATTAGTCCCTACCATACCGGTTGTATACCAGGTGAACATGGGGCCGGCGGCGGCGGCGGTGGTGGCGGCTATTCTTCATCTTCCGGTAGGCCTAATGGCCGAGGATCGGGAAGGTTCTTATGGGCGATGTTTCCGATCTTCTTAATTGCCGGTTTATTCGTAGCAAGCGTAATGTTTGCATGTAAAAACTGCAGTCCGAGTGAGGGAGAGGGAGTCGATCCACTGGAATGCGCGAGGGCTCTTGTCGGTGGGCTCCGTTCATTTTCGACGTTAGCTTTGGATTGGTTCCGCTCTGTGAACTGGTGCCGTTTTCTCACTTGGGTCCATTCTCTGGGGCTGTGCCGTTACCTCCCGTCAGGCTCTGGCGGCGGTGGCAGTTGTAAGTGTAAAGCTCGGCCTGTGAAGCCACCAGAGGATAGATGTCCTTGAACATCCGAGGAAAGGTAGGTATCTTGTTTTTCTTTTTACAAGGGCCTTTACTTTAAACGAGATTTGACGAGCTCGGTGGTCGATTGGTTAGCAATGGCTACTTTGACTCCGAGGTCGCGGGTTCGATTCCCGCACAAGGCAAACATTTGTATGCATGAACATGTCTGTTTGTCTTGATCTGGGTGTTTTCTATGTATTTTAAGTATGTATTAAAAAAAATGTATTTAAGTACATTTATCAGTTGTCTAGTACCCATAACACAAGCTTTGCGCTAAATTTACTAAAATGAGGAGGGCCGTAAGCTTGTCTGTCATCCAAATGTAGTATAAAAAAATACAACAAAAAATTCAGAATTTGAAATACTGTATTTTTTACAATTTAAAGAATCAGTAAGCTCAAACAGGCATGTTAACTAGTATGGATTATGGAGCTCCTACCTGGAGTTGGGTTCGTTCTTTTCATTATGTATGTATATGATAATCTCATGGTAATACATATTTGTTTAATTCGATTCAATTCTTTAAAAAGACACCTATACTTTTTTACATTGTTTTATTTTTCTTGCAGAAACAACAGATAGATACAAACGCGATGGACGCAGTAAAAGAATTACAAAGAAAAATAGTGAAATTAATAAAAATTCATGAACACAAAACACGTCATATAATTGATTAAATAAATTGTGATGTATCCATCATATCAAGTCCTTTTTCTTCATGACAACGTTGTCGGGTGACGAAAACATTCCGACAAACCTGTGTGTGCGTGAGGCTGTCTTGCAGTTGTTAGGTATTTTTTTTTAAATATATTTAATATACTTAACCTATAGGTTGGAACCCTTCAGTAATATATTGGACTCATCCTGGTTTTCACCAACATTTCCTTAAGTTTAGGGATCTCTTAAGCGGCAGTAGGTACCTCATAACATGAAATTCGTTTTCACCATCGTTTAGGTAGGAATCACCTAAAGCTTTAGAGTAAGTACTCCTGAACTTTCGGGGCTCGATTGTTCAAAGTTATTGTATCAACTTTTTGAGTTGATTTTGCGAAGGAATCAAACCTTTCCGACTTAGGTCAGTTTGTAGAAAGGAAAAATGCTATTGCAAAATTGGTTTTATTTTCATTCAACAATACGAGAACACAAGTTACCCGTGGTAGACCGATCAATTTGAATCACTATCCAAAGGGAAGTAGGTATTCAACATTTTCGTGAGCTTTCACTTAAAAAGTGTCTTTTTAAACGTATTATGTATTATATTAGGATACAAAAACATTATTTGATTTAATTTAAATTTATTTTCATTTATTTTCTTCGATTAAAAATATAGTAATACTTAAGTAGGTAGTTAAATTTATCGATAACGCAATCATGTTGACATTAATTTCTTGGAAAAAGTCCGGCAACTGTCACTTACTTATGGAGCCCCTTAGTAGGTAGTACATCTTCTTAGTCGGTACACTAACAGGTCTTGCCAGAGTGGTCGTGGTCATCACTGTGAATCACGGTTAGTGATGATTTTAGTAATACAGCGCCATTCGTGGCGGACTGCTGCTTTCCGGGTACATTCACAAACCGAACACATAGTGGGGCCCTACCGCTAAAGCTGAAGCCGATTAGGTACCTACCATCATTTTTTTTTTCATATTGTTATATTACATAAATCTAACTTCAGCTTCCATTTGTTGTGATTGTGTTTAGCTTAGCACGTAGAAACCATAGAGATCTACCGACTAAGCTGAAGATGTTTGTCATTAACTTAAACCTAAGGTCTATTATCGCGATCAAAAAATGCAATGGTAATCGGCTACAGCTTCGGCGGTAGGCCCAGGTCCGTCCATCATCATTGGTGATCTACCCCGTCGTCTGGTGCCTTAAAATTTTACCTACACAATAACTTACGTATATCCGTTTTTATCACTAATAGCGTGTTAAAAACGGATTTACGTAAGTATTCCATTTAAGGAATCCTTTACTTAAGAGACTTCTACTTAGGCAAACCTTAGCGATCCGTTAGTGAAAACTTTCATCAGTTTGACAGCATCTTTTTATTGCTTACTTAGGGGATTCTGAAGAACAGATGAGTTCATGAGGATCCCCTGGGAGATCGGCCTGTGCTCCGATTCCCGTAAATGTTCGATCGCTTCGATGTTGTAGCGGATTAGTAGAAGCCCTTTGGGTACAATTACATGACCACTTATGTACTACTCGATTCAAATTTTTCACGTATACTCGACACCCATTCAAACGAGGACCATTCCATTCAATCGTAACATACAATTATAACGTATGGAATGGTTCTCTTGTATATGTGTTGGAATATATGGGAAAATATTATACGTGAAAAATCGCCCTCTGATAGTCTTGTGAACGCAGTCCAATGGCTTCAATAATTAAGTCTTACTCATCCCACTGCTGGGATACAAACCTCCCCTCAATCGAAGGGGCTTAGAGCATACTCCACGTTGCTCAACTGCGGGTTGGCGGAGGCCAGTGTTTTTAAGTCATCTAAAGGCCACTTGACTTGGCTTAACGACTGTCATTTATTGACAACAGCGAAAGAGTAATAAACTCGTACATCATAATAATTAACCAACCCTACTGCTAATGACTAATATGAGAATCACAGTATCTTAAACAGTCGTTCTTCAACTCGTATTTATTCCACGGCTGGGATAAGTGTCTTCCTCAATCGAACGTGTTTACAAGAAATAATTTTATACGGATGGATACATTAAGTATATATAGGTACCTACATATTTTGTATGGAACTCCAAGGCAACTTAAATCGTCTTGTAAACCCTTTGGAGTTACGCTTCCGTGACCTTAACGTGGCTTGAAAACACGTAAGGAAGGCCCGTATCTCTGCAGCGGGATGATTAGGTACTCTTTGGAATCGCAAGCTAAAACTTTTATATTTTTGGTCAACCACTCGCAATCTTAACTCAGTACCTAGGGGCCATCCATAAATTACGTCACACGAATTTCATGATTTTTGACCCCTCCCCCCGTCCCTGTCACAGCTGGTCACATTTGCGAGACTTCCCCCTCCCTAGTATGACGTCACATATTTTGCAATTTTACATCTAGAGTTGCAAATGTTGAGTTTTTCGTTAATAGTTCAAAGTTCGTGTTTTAAAGACTTAACTTATAATATACTTTGAAATGTTACGTCACAAAATTTAGGACCCCTCCCACCCCCTTGTCACACAATATCACACTTCGTCGACCCCCTCCCTCCCCCTTAACGTGTGACGTAATTTATGGATGGCCCCCTAGTAACGTCACGCTACGACCCGCTTCTCAATATTTGGGCACTTCTCGCTTAATAATTATAGAATAGGATACGAATATAAATAAATATGAATGACATAGATTCATATATGACTAGTAGAGATACCGGCGAGACTCATATTGATTCTACTCGTTTTTTTCTCATCGACGGCAGTGAGACAAGTGTCATACGAATTGTTAATTAACAATGATTAATTAATCTTAATTAATAATTGTTATTAATTATTAATGAATTAGCAACTAATTTAAATAAAAATACAAACATGAAACAAAATATATTTAATACCACCTTCATTTTACAAATTATCCCTCCGGCGCGGGCCCGCGGGGCCTCTACTATAACTATTACAAATTTGGGCATGTAAAAGACACAACCGTATTAACAAAATGTTCTATTCGTTAGTGCCTTACAAAACAAGGAACGTTAGGTTATATTTACAAGAAACTTATCTCGATAACAGGACGAGCGCACGCAAAGGATTTTAAGCAGTCATTTTGGTACAGCGTATTTTAGATTTTTGAGATTTTGATTTTCATATATTTGAGACTATAACATAACACGCTATACCTGCTAATTCACTGTAAAAACTTTAGTGGCTTATTAGGACTGATACACTAAACAACACCGAGAA